>CM045460.1:16060734-16802262 GCA_024666655.1 Dascyllus trimaculatus | reverse complement strand
TACTCATGTTCTATGCTGTATGTTGGAGTTAAGTGCCATTATAGTGCCAGTCCAGTTATTTAAATACAGTTTTAAGAGAGGACAGAATCCTTTCTCCATGAGAAATGACTGAACAAAGTTTTAATGAAATGTTTTCCAAGAAAAAAATGTGGTGAATTCATCTGACAATGGAACATCCAACAGAGACACTGACATGGAATGATGAATTTACATATCTAAGCAAATAAGGAATATTCTACATAAAGATTTTGTGCAACAAATAATTCTCAAATTTGCTCTTACAAATGAAATTGAAGAGTGAGAGCTACATGGACGGTATCCGCCATCCACTATACCTATTTTTGATGAGCAAACTGCAAAAAAAACCTTTTATTTCTAAGAAATGCAGTCCTATTTATGTATTATTACATTATTGGCTACAGTTACTACATTTTCAAAGGATTTTTTAAATGCTAGGTCATTAACTTAATGACCAGCCAATAACATCACAGCTTATTACATTCTTGGCAAAATGTTAGTATGTCATTGGTCGTTATTATGTTATCGGTTGCTACAAGGAGTCTCACAGGGAAGTCAAAAAACTCCAATGATGCAAGAAAATAAAATTCTAATTTAAGAAAAACGGCATGAGATCATCATGTAACAAAAATCATCCAAGTAGTTGAAAAGAAGCATAAAGATATGAACACCTTGTGCCAAACCTTGGTTGTAATGAACAGCAAACGGAGGACACAGGATGTACTTATCAGTGTTCTTCATTTCACTTTATTTCATCATTTAGAGCTATATTCAGGTAAAATACCAGGAAAAAAAATAAAGGAAAACAGCTTTTAATATGCCAAGCAAATCTCCCCCTCAGATCTCTGTGAACCCACCTCCTCGGTCAGAGAAAGGTTTCCAGTCATTTCTACTTCTTATCACTTGACACAATGACGTGCAATGAGTTCACTCTTCCCTCCCAGTCTGTCAACTCTTAGCACGCACAAGCACAAGGCCATGCAATTTTCATGCTGGTGTCAGTTTAAGGTTGCACTTAAAAGACAAGTGCTGAGAAGAAAAACTGCTGCAGAGTCGTGACAAAGTTCATTCAGGTAACACTTTCTGTGCATGTAAATCACCCTCACTTCATATCGTTTTACATCAAACATTCAAATTTAGCTTCACTGCTTCCTTTGCTGTTCTATTTTGAACCCCGCAACACTGTGGAGACATTTAGTGATCTGTGGTTCACAGTGTCAGTCGGTCTAGACTGAAATATCTCAACAACTTTCAGATGATTTAACATTAACTTTTGTACCGGTGTTCATGGTCTCCAGACGTTGAATCCTACCAACTTTTCATGGGGCACAATCAGCAGACCACATTTACTCTTATCAAGTGAAATACCTCCACATCTACTAAAACAACTGGCACAAACTTTTGCACAGGATTCCCAGATGATATATCTTAAAGACTTTGGTGAACCCCTGACTTTTCCTCCAGACCCACTAGTAACTTTTGTTGTTTTGGATTATAAAAACTGGAAGAACTTTCATATGTAACTCTAATAAAAAACTGTAATAAGTGATCTGCTGACTTTTATTCAGTAGCTATCATCAGATCACATTTTAGTTTGCTTACTTCACTGATTTATGACCAAATACCTTGAAAACAACTCCTCCTCATCCTAAACTTTTAGGATAATTTAGCATGCTAGACTGTAAACATCCCTGTCCTCCTGCCCCTGGCCTGGGAATCCATCCTGGTGTGCCATCAGAAAGGACATCCAAATTCCTAAAATGCATCTCGAAGATAGAGGATGGAGAAGGTTTGCTAGAGGAGCTATGACCAAAGATCCTCAATGAAGCCTTTTTCTGTATTTGTGACATATAGCTGGTGCACATAGCTGGAATATACAAACCACGTCAGGAGCAGGACTGATGTAATGTGTGTAGAGATATATGTTGATTTGACCTCCAAACTTCCTACACCCCATTGTGATCAAGCATCAACAGGATGCAGTGGAACAAGTTTGACTGACAGAGGCCCCACTGCACAAGCCAGAATACCCAAAGGATCCAGTGCCAACATCCTGGTTCCAGACCCCATAGGAGACCCTGAGAGGTCCTCTTGTCCATGTCCAATGGCTCAGAGCATTTTTGAAGACATAAGGGGGACCAACACAATATTAGGCAGGTGTTCAAAATGTTTTGCCTGATCAGTGTATATCACTCAAGAGAATAAAGAATATGTATCAGTTTTTACTTGTATAGTACCCTTTGTGACCCACGACTCTTTTATTCTTCATGGCACACGTAAGTTAAATAAAAATAAAAGTGTACGACATTCATTTAAACGCGAGAAAGGAATCAAGGAAAGGAATCAAGGACGTACAGTTTGTAGAATGAGATGAGGAGCTGATGTTAGCATAACACTTTGGGAAGATGGTTGTTTAGCATGTCTTAGATTTTATTTGTTTTTAAAGAAGTTAACTATTGAGGAGAGTTGCCAACATTTTGAAAAGTGGGTTGTAATGTTGCTTTGATGTTTTGTCTTTGTTTAGTCATTTTACTAACTAATTGACTGTATATAAAGATAATATACAGAGCTTCAGGTACCACTGTGATAAAGGGAGAAAACTACAGTGTTTGCTGAAGGAATGCAAGAATCAATAATATGCTAAGTTTTGGTTCATGTTTCTTTAGTGAACACAGCTGGAACTCACCTTTGCTGAACTGTTGCCTCTTTGGCTCCAGGAGGTGAGTCTGGAATTTCCTCAAAGGGATTATATGAGTAGTTTTCATCAAACGGATTAGTACCAGAGACTTCAGCTGGACTGCTCACTTTGCTTTTCTTCCCTGCAGCTTTTTGTCCATCTTTGTTTTCCTCCTTCTTCTGTTCATCTCTTTTCAGCTTCTCCTTCTCCAGCCTCCTTGCCTCTTCCTTTTCTTTCCTCTCCCTCTCAGCTCTTTCCTTCCGCCTGACCCTCTCCTCTTCCTCTTTTCTAACTTTCTCCTCTTCCTCAATCCTCCTCTTTTCTTGCTCCTCTCGTCTCCGTCTCTCCTCTGCTAATCTCTCCATTTCCTTTCTAGCCCTCTCTTCCTCCTCTTGCCTCCTCTTCTCCTCCTCCATCCTTAGCCTTTCTTGCTCTTTTCTTATTCTCTCCTCTTCTTCAGTTCTCCTTCTCTGTTCCTCTTGCCTAATTTTTTCTTCCTCTAATCTCTCATATTCTTCCTTTTCCTTCCTAGCTCTCTCCTCTTCCTCTCGCCTCCTTTCTTCTTCCTCAACTCTTATCCTCTCTTGTTCTTCTTGTCTCCTCTTTTCGTCCTCTTCTTTCCTCCTCCTCTCCTCCTCCATCCTAATTCTTTCCTCTTCCTCTTTTCTAAGTTTCTCCTCTGCCTCAATCCTTTTCTTTTCTTCCTCTAGTTTTCTCTTTTCCTCCATCAATCTCTCATATTCTTTCCTAACTCTCTCTTCTTCATCCTTTCTCCTCATCTCTTCCTCCTCTCTCTGCTTCCTCTCTTGTTCCTCTTCTTTCCTCCTCTCCTCCTCCATCCTAATTCTTTCCTCTTCTTGAAGCTTCTCTTCTGCCTCAATCCTTTTCTTCTCTTCCTCTAGTTTCCTCTTTTCCTCCATTAATCTCTCATATTCTTTCCTAGCTCTCTCTTCTTCCTCTTGTCTCCTCATCTCTTCCTCTTCTCTCTGCTTCCTGTCTTGTTCCTCTTCTCTTCTCCTCTGTTCTTCCTCCATCCTTATCCTTTCCTCTTCCTCTTTTCTAAGTTTCTCCTCTGCTTCAATCCTTTTCTTCTCTTCCTCGAGTTTCCTCTTTTCCTCCATCAGTCTCTCATATTCTTTCCTAGCTCTTTCTTCTTCCTCTCGTCTCCTCATCTCTTCCTCCATCCTATTCCTTTGCTCTTCTTCCTCTTTTCTAAGTTTCTCCTCTGCTTCAATCCTCTCCTTCTCCTCCTCTAGTTTCCTCTTTTCCTCCATCAATCTCTCATATTCTTCCCTTTCTTTCCTGGCTCTTTCTTCTTCCTCTCGTCTCCTTATCTCTTCTTCCTCCCTTTGCCTCTTCTCCTCCTCAGCTCTCTCTTCCTCCTTCCTTTTCTCTTCTTCCTCCTTCCTCCTTTCTTCTTCCTCCAGTTGTCTCTTTTCCTCTGCTAACTTACGCTCTTCTTCTTCTCTCCTAGCCCTCTCCTCTTCTTCTTCTAGCCTCCTCCTCCTCTCTTCTTCCTCCATCCTAATCCTTTCCTCCTCCTCTCTTTGCCTTTTTTCCTCCTCCTCAATTTTCCTTCTCTCTTGTTCCTCTAATCTTCTCTGTTTCTCTGCTAATCTTTCACGCTCTTCTTCTTCTCTCCTAACCCTCTCCTCTTCCTCTCTCCTAATCATTTCTTCTTCTTCTCTTTTAACTTTCTCCTCTACAGCCCTTCTTCTCTCTTCTTCCTCAGCTAATCTCTCAAGCTCCTCTTGTTGTCTCCTGACCTCCTCCTCCTCCTCCTCCATCCTCATCCTTTCCTCTTCCTCCCTTTTCGATTCATCCTTTTTTGCATTTTCCACTACAGCTTCCTCCTCCTCCTCCTCCCTCCAGGGCGAGTATTGCCTCACTGCTCTCAGTGAATCAACAGACGGAGGAGAGTTTTCAGGGACTTCCTCCATTGATCCGTGGCCTGAACTGGTCAGACTGAAGTTTGAGCCGATGCGAGACGTCCGAGTCGGCGGCTCTTCACAGTAAATGTGGCTGCCGTTGATGCACAAGTTGCTCTGTTCTACAGGAAGCTGCTTCTGATGACCGGAGAATGAATCTTTGCTGTCTGAGCTGCCTGAGCGTTTGTGTATCTTGAACTTGAACTTCTTCTTACCTGAAAAGGCACGAAAAAGTTATTAGCCATGCAATGACACAAAAGGGAGAGTAATACTGATAAAGTGAATTCCTGACCTTCAGAGGAATCCACATTCAGACCAGAAGACTGGCTGCCGCTCAGCGTGGAGTTCTTCCCTGGCAGAACTGACATGGACTGAGACATGTTCTTCTGCAGGTTGGACTTGGGAGAAAACAAAGACTTCATCTTGTGTTTCTTATTTTTTCCATCTTTGCTTGTCGCTACTTCATCTCCGTTGGCCTCCTCCTCGCTGTCCGTCAGAACCTGAGTGAAGGATGGCAGCGTGCTGGACCCAGAATCCGATTCCTTTTTCTTGCCACGAACTTTGTCCTTGAACTTGCCGAGGCGTGAGCGAGATTTACCGGCAGCAGAGAGGTCAAACATGCTGGCGGTCATGTTGTTCCTCATAAACTGGATGTCCAGAAGCACCTCTCCTCTGTCTTTGTCTGGTTTTCCACTCTTGTCCAGCAACTTAAACCACCTGTTAAAGAGAGGCACGTTATTAGATATTTGTCTGAACAGATACAAGCAAACTCTTGCTTATTATTATTATTATTTACGAATCCACCAGTTCTGGAGAGGCAAAATCATTCATGTGGAATTTAGTTGCTGGTCACCTTTGGAGGATTTAGAGCTCTTTTTAAAAATTAAAATCAGTTGCCTGATCTGTCAAACGTGAATAAACAAAAGAAATCTGTTAAAAGCAAAGAAACAATAATGGATTAGTAGAGCGCAGCACAAATACCACTCTGTAAAATACTATGGTGCAAAACCCAGTTTTTAAAACGGTATTTAAGTGAAATCATGATCAGAAAAAATTTGACTCCCCTGTGAGTATTATACTATTATAGATCATATTTAATGTAGTTATATTATTATTACTAATGCATCATGTAAAAGCAGTATTGTACCGTTATAGCTGGTTGAGGTGGAGCTTATGTTGAACTACTATTGGATATTTCTGTTATAGTTCTGTTTCACCATCTCTGATGTCCCTGGATTTTTTATGGTATAAAATATGGATATTTCCAAGGATGTTTGTGAAATTTTACCTTTATATATCAAATGTTCTTTAAGATACATTACAGCATATTTTTTCAAAGTATAGTTTGGGCAAAGTTGTTTTGAATGCAGGCATACAGTGTTGTTTTGAGTCAGATACCATTTTAAATATTCATAATAACTGATAGAAAAAGCTTCAAGCAAATCAGACATGGTCGAGCAGAAGGCCTCTGATGATTTCAGATGGAACAACCCTTATTCCTCTCTCATTTAATCAGCTCATTGTCTGGCCTTCAAAAAATGTAAAAGTACTGTGAAACAGTTACCCGGAGCCCAAACCGACTACTCCCATATGCATGTTTTGTCCAACACACAGTCCAAAAATGATTCAAAGTACATTAAACTGATTAGATAAAAAGAATCAAAAGGAAAAGCAGCAACATTTGTGAAGCTGGAATAATGAAATGTTGATTAAAACATGACATTTTTAAGCTCTTTGTGTGCAAAAGTTTTAAACAGTACACTACCTACAGTCATCTGGTAATTGTAGTGAAGTATAAAGTACTGCATTTCCCTCCGATATATACGACAGAAAATGTCAGGAAAGAAAAGACTCAAGTTAAGTACAGTAGTTGAGCAAATGCACTTGGTTATATTCCATCACTAAAACTGAAATATGGTCTGTTAAGCTTTACATTCACTCTGTGTTTTAAACATCTAGTTCTCCCCTTGATACCTACAATAACAGCGCGTCACAGAGAAAAAGAGTTTAATGTTAATGGAGCGTCATTCAGAATCTAATATTCACCATAAAGTCATCTACTGAAAGCTTCACACCAACTACACTCACTGAGACTAAGATTCACTGACTGCATGTTGATGTTTAGTTCTATTTATCGTCTTTGTGGAAACTATGATCTGACTCGAAGCAAATGGAAAGTGACTCAGGAGCAAGCTGAATGTTTTTGGAAAGTCTGGGATGATCTAAGTACAAGCGGCAAACTGACCACAAAGGAAAGTTTTTTTAATTTAAATATTTATATTTATTCAGCTTCTAATGTGGAGAATTTATGAATGCTTGTACTGTGTATACTGTCAGCATTTGACAGGATGGATGAATGTTATTCCCTTTCCCCTCCTCATGTGTTACATGATTAAACCTAAATACAACAGTATAATCGTTATATAGTTATAAACTGCTCAACACGTTTCCACCGTGACCTGCGACACAGATTCAGACTTGGCTGGTGCTCTGATTGTCAGACTTTCCTGCTGAACATTTAATCCTGCAGAGAGTTAACAAGTTTGATCTTAGAGGATCAGTTTCTGCTTTTCACAGAACTCAAACTAGTCAGATTCACAGGGAACAATCTGTTATTAACCTCGTTTTCATTTTTAAACATACAGTAAGCAGGTATTAAGGAGAAAGAATGAACGCCAACAAACTCCTTGTTCTTGTTAAACCACCACATTTACATTAGCTGGACAATAAAATACCAAGATGACACGCTATAAATACACCGCAAACATACAGCCAAATTCTGTAAACTGTTGTTTACTGTGTAAAATACTGTGAAAACTGAACAAAACATTTGACAAAAACAAGACATAAAGAAAAATGTGACACAATATGATAAAAACGAGACATAAAACAACAAAAAGGAGACAAAACTGTCCAGGAGAGAGATGAAATGAGACACAAAACAACACAAGACACAAAATTACACAAAACAACAAATACGAGACCCAAAATGACACAAACAAGAAGCAAAATGACAAAAACGAGACACAAAACAACAAACAAAGACAAAAGGGGACATAAATGACAAAAAAAAGCAAAGACAAAAAACAACACAAAAAAATTACTAAAACCAGACACAAAACACAAAAGGAGACACAAAATTACACGAACAAGAAACAAAATGACAAAAACGAGACACAAATGACATGAGACACAAAAAACCCCACAAAAGGACACAAACAAGACACAAAATGACAAAAACCAGACTCAAAACAGCACAAAAGGAGACCCGAAATGACACAAAACAAGACACAAAACAAGAAAAATGAGACACAAATGACAAACAAAAGACAAAAAAAAACACAAATGAAACAAAAAACGACACAAATGACGAAAACCGGACACAAAACGACACAAAAACTACACCCAGTGTTAATTACAGCACCAACCCCAGATATATCTGATTAATTATTGTAAAGTCTAGTTCCAGTAATAAACAGTAAACTTCATATTCCACTGGACAGTTCTGTAACTCTAAAAAATACAGCAAACTACAGACGACCTCAGCTGACAGTATTTTATGAAATTTTACAGGAACATTTATTACAATCCAATCTAGGAACCCAACCTAAACACTATAAAAGTAGATCCTCAAAGAGAAACCTCACATCTAAAAGATAAAACAAGCCCAAGACGTCCACTGAAGAAGGACTGGGTCGGCTCTGCACCTGAGTCATGGTCCAGGACTGACAGGAGGGCCTCGGAATGAGCAGAACAATTTAAGAGAGCAAATAAAAAGCACCAGTCAGCATAAAAAGTGCCTGTCAGGCAGAAATCTGAGGTCAGCACTGAGCAAACAACTGAAATCTGAATTCCTGGGGAAATGAGGAAATGAGGAAATGAGGAAGGGGCTGTGTGTGTGTGTGTGTGTGTGTGTGCATCCAGCATGTCGTGTTGAGGCTGCAGGCTTCTGTGTGTGCTGCTGTGCATTACACGGGATTGTCTGCATATGTGTTGTGTACATGTTTGCTTATGTGCTGTATTCAGAAGCTCCCTGAGATGATATAAATTATAAGAACTGAACAGGGCATTTTCCTGTCAGAGTCCTGATGCTGTCATGTTGCTGAGATTCACCCTCCTCCTCCTCTTGCTGCTCCCTCTGGAATGCTTCAGATGTCAAGGAACAAACAAATTAAGGAGTGGAGACGCCTTTTCCTGGAATTTGTGAGATGGTTGAGTGCCGTCACAACTCCCCTGCCTCCGACTTACTGATGAGCAAAGGGAAGGGATTCGCAAACTTCAGGCCTTGACATTAGAAATACTCCACACGATCTGCCTGATGGACGGCTTTTAATAAAACGCTGCCACACAGACATATAATGCATTTATTTATCGTGCTAATGTAGACACTGTACTGTTCCTGCTGTGTGTTCTTGCTCCCATGCACAGTGACGAAGTTCTGTACGATACAAATGTATGAAAAAGAATAATTATGTCAGTTCCAGTGTGGTGTCATTGCATCTTCTGGAATAGTTTCCTTGTTAAAGTAGAACAGTTTTAAATTGTTATTTTTTCCCCTTTATTAATGTTTCTTATACACCGGCAATTAAAAATGTACAGATTTCACAGTTTAGAGTGTGATTTTTCATAAGTTTGGCATATTGTGATATAAATTGATAACAGAAAATACCTTTATTGATAATAAACTAATGAATCCTCCCCACCCCAACCAAATTTGTCTCTTTTATAATGTAGTTTTTAATACAAAATTAATACTGCAATATGATAGTGCATAAGAAACCATAACATGGGATAGCATTGTCTTGGTATAATAATAATATTGCACACTTTTAGTGTAATACTCCATAATATTTGTAGTATATTTATAGCAGCATGGCACTGTATAGAAATGTATACCATTAAATAATCTTATATTTTATAGAGTAGTATATGTTAAATAAAAACTAAAACATGGTAGTATTTTGGTACCAGAGGTGCTAAAAAAACAGTAAAGAATAATATGTCATTAAAATACAGAAATTTTCCATAAAGATTTATTGTCTAGCCTTATTTTTTACTTTTTAATGTTTAACACCTTTTTGTTTTACTAAATATCTTTCAGTTAACAAATAAATCTATGGAAACTGACAGAACCATATACTTATTTTTCTGCTGCCACTAATTCTAACATTTTTTTAGGAATATATTTACAGTATTACACTTAAATTTGAACAATTTCATCTATTAAATAAAAAGTAAGTATTTGCAAAACTACAATAAATGTACTTTTTGTTGTCTTTTAATGTCAAAAATGTTCCTTCTTCTTAAAAATTTCTATTGTTATTCATAGTAACAGGCTTTTAATGTCAATGTGAGTCTTTTTTTTAAAAATTTTATTTTTTTTTTTAAATTTTAATCTGTAAAATAAATAACTTAATTGTAAAATTACAATTTTAACAGTGTAGTGATAATAATTATGTATTATTATTCTTATTCTCACTATAATGTAACAAAAAAAGAAAAAGTAATTTGACAATTCCATTTTTTTTCTTTTTATTTTACAGATTTTAAAAAACCCCAATAGGAAAAAATAAAAATTATACAAAGACTCACAGTGGCACACTAGTGGCATTAGTATTGTACCCTATACAGTTGGATATAGCATTCTATTATATTGGTTTATACTTTTAATATAGGGCTTGTATTCTATATTTTTTGTAGTTGCATTAGTACAGTAAGATATAATACTACGATAACAGCATTAGCATAGTGTGTAATAACACAGGTGTGCAGCACAGTGCAGTAGATATAGCAAAAGCATACATTTAGCTTAGTTTAGTACAGTAAAGTAACAGTATAACTACAGTACAGCAGAACATACTATAGATCTATTCCACAGCCCTTTGACAGCTGCTGCAGCTCACTAGTGGCAACAGAAGCCACAAAACAAATGCATGAACAAGTAAAAAGGAGAAGTAGAACTCTGCTTCCATTCAATCAGAAAGGAAGTTGCAAAAGTGTTTGGGCGTTAGCTGGTCGGTGCACTGAGCTTTGTGCTGGAGGCAGAATTAAGCTGGCTTTTTACTGAAGAGCGACTCAGTAGTGATGATGCTCTTATAATAATCTCACACCTCTGTGAATAAAAGAAAATGTGATGCTCCGCTGGACAAACACAACCAGAGCAGGATAACGCATGACTCAACATTCTGTAAATGTACTCTACTTTCTGCACACACACATCCTTCCTATGAAGCCTGGACCACTGATAAGACAATAGCCTGAGTGGCTCAAGCCTTTTCTTATCACACACTGCAGCTGTGAGTGGGAGAAGAGCTGAGTGAGTAAAAGCAGCTCGACGGAGATAATGTGCAAAGACCAAAAAACTGTCCAGGACTTTATCGTATCCATGAGCCAGAGGAGCCGAAATGAAGGCCAGAGAAAATGAAGGAACAGGGCTGGAACTGAAGACAAATTGCTTCTCCCATGAATGTGAGAAACCAGAGGCTGAACCTTGAGTTATTTTTAAAACAAAACCAGCCAGAATGCATGCTTCAGTATGATAAAGAAGTCAACTAACAATGAAGAAGCCAACAGAAGCTGTAATTTAGATTTACTTACTGTAGGTTCACACAATGAAGCCTCAGTATGGTGCAATGATTGTTGTTTTTACAGCTAGTGACATTTGTCTTTATCCGGGGTCCCTGACTAGCAGATTTTAGTCAGGGTGTTGTAATACCCTCGTAGAAAGTGTTGAAATATGACAAAATGCCTGTTTCAAAAAGGACATTCTGAAATATTCTGGGGTATACAAGTGCAAATATTGAAATTATTGACAGCTGAATTAAGTAAAATTGGTTCCTTTTCAGGGCTGCTGTTACACTGCCATGCATTAATGAACAGGAAGGAGCCTGTGTTACTTTAGAGTTGGAAGAAAAAGTTGGTGAACTCTCTGGAATTACCAGGATTTCTGAAGGGATTACTCAAAATGTGGTCTGATCTTCACTTAAGTTACAATTAAAGACATACACAATTGGAATGTAATTACACAAAACCATTGTAGTCCTATGTCCTCATTGAGCAGTCATTCACAGTGTAGGAAAAAGTAAGTGAACCAAGTGAAGCAGGTGAATCTAGCAACTTGTAAAACCTTGTAAAAGCTGCAACAGGCTCCATTAGATGTTTCTTGTGGCTGCTGATGAGAGACTTCTGAGCTAAACTGTTCAACTTCATCAGTATTTCTAGGATGTCTTGACTGAACAGTTCTCTGAAGGTCTTGCAACAGCATCTGAATTGGGTGCAGGACCGACACGAACAATCCAAAACTTGAATTTTCTTCTTTTTGAACCGTTCTGTTGCTGGTTTACTTCTTTGTGTCTTGTTGCATCACACAACCTCTGCTAGGCTTCAGGTCATGGAGTTCTGCCGTCACACTCTCCTGTAAAATGTCTTGATATCATTTTGAATTCATTGTGCCCTCAATAAATTCAAGGCAAACAGGCCCTGAGGAGCTTCAAACCAAGATGCTCCCTCCGAGATGCTGCACAGCAGGGATGAGGTTTTGGTGTTCACGGCCTTTTTTCCCTCCAAACATAGCGATGTGTATTTCTGCCAACAAGTGCAATTTTCGTTGAGTTTGACCAGACGGCATGATTCCCGAAGTGTTGTGGAACATTCAGGTGGTCATATGCAGACTTCAGTGCAGTTGTTGCCTTTGTATTGTCCTTACATTACCACTATTCTTGCTTTTCTTGTATTTTTCTTATAGTGGACACATGAACAAAGGTTTTAGCAGAAGGTTATACAGCTGTTGTGCTGTTACCTCACAGCATGTTGTCCTCTTATTGTCGTCTTTACACGTCTTGATTCTCTCCATTGGTAGACAATTTGCACTATTGTTGACTGATGGCTACAAAAGCATTTAGAAATGCTTTCAAAGTCTTTTGTAGCCTTTTCCATTTTCATGCATCTCTAAGTCTTCCTGTGAACGTTGGGTGATTGAGACATGGTTCACATCAACTAATCTGGACTTTGATGGTAACCACACTTCGCATGGCTTTGTATATATAGACAGAAGCATCTCTAACATCCACAAGCTCAGTCTCATCTCCTAATTGGTACATGATAATTAGCTTCTGGAAAAGGAGGTTCACTTTCTTTGTCCAGCCTGGATTGTCAATTATTACTCTGTGTTCAATAACACATAAGGATTATTTGGCTTTTTTTGCCTGAAAATGGTAAAAATAGGAGACAAAAGATGGTCATAAATTGTGTTACAGATGTTAACAATGCATCTTTAATTATTTATATATTTTTATATCATTACTAAAAAGTTAATGTCCTCAATTATCCATACCCTTTGAAATTTTTGCACATTTTTAAGAACATGTAAAGGTCCATAGTATTCTAAATGATCCCAGTACTTCCCGTATTCTACAGCATTCTAAGACACTATCAAATGAGAACAGGTAATGCAGTAGTTCTTTAATTAGCTAACAGTCAAATCCAAGTCATGGCTAAAACCAAGGAGCATAGTGAGCTTGCCCTTGAAGTCCATTACTGACAGAGAGTTGCACACTGTACTGGAAAAGGCTACAAAAGTCATCCAAGTGTTTTCAAGTGCCAGTAGCCACGGGGCAAAGCAGAATGAAAAAGTACGAGGAGTTCCACACTGGGGAAAAAAAATCTCAAGGGGCGCGATAGAAAGACAAAACTAACACCTGCACTGTCAAAAATGGTAGTACGAGAGGCTAAGGAGGATCCAAGGATCATTACCAATGCCGACCTGATTATTCTTAGCAATTCTGCTGCCAACATCTCAAGGATCAGACACTGCACAAGGCTGCTGTCTATAGGCAGCAACAAATGGACTCCACTTCCCTAAGACAGGTACACTAAGGCTCACCTGGACAAGAAGAAGTGTTCAACGCCCCAAGCCCCAAGAACACCATCCCCACAGTTCAGCATGGTGGTGGGAATGTGAAGCTTTGGAGGCGTTTTTCAGCAGATCAGACAGCCTTGTCGGACTTAACGGTATCGTGAGAGAAGGTTCTGGAGGAAAAGATCAGGAGTGTGCAGAAAAACTTGTTCCTGGGCTGCAATAAACCTCGACTATCATCTTAAACATGCAGCCAAAGTAGTGAAGAAATAGTTAACAGCCAACCACAGTCTAGACCTGAATCCCATTAAGAATCTGTGGAGGGAACTGGAGACCAGAGTGATAGCAAGGCAGCCTTAAAATACCAAAGAAGTGGAGATTGTTGTGAGAATAGTCCAACAACATCCCAGTGGAAACATGCAAGAAGCTTGTTTGTGTCATTTCAAAGCAGAAGAAACCTATTGGTCAAATTTTTTTAAATCTAAATTGGGAATAATTTTGGGCATAACTATTCCTGAATAATAACAGTCTTTTTGCAACATGTGTTCAAAATGAGCAGAACCTGGTTGAATTATTGCTGTGCAGACTTCAAAACCAACACATACTTCAAACAGTAGAGCTGTTGTACTGGCAGCTCACTGCGCGTGTAACACTGTTTGTCTGTCTGGACTCAGCACAACCACAACGGTCTTACTCAGACAAACTGACCTTGCCCGACCATCGCTGCTACCATCACTGTTTGTTTTTCATTGATAAAACAGTCAGGAATGTAGGGGCCAAAGCCGGATTGAAACCTCAGAGGCAACAAGCATTTACCAAGTTCACACCAACAGAGAACAAGCTGTGCTTTTACTTCACAGCAGCTTCTGATTTTACAAAAACAAGTATTCTCAGGGTGAAAAATACTTTTTAAACCATCCATGTAACATGCAAATTCCAGGATCTTTGCTTAAGGGAGGATAAAATCTGATTTCTGAGAGGCAGGTTGTTCAGATACGATACCACAGAACTCCAAATCATGCATATTGAAATGTGAAACAGACAGGCAGGTGAAGTTCTGATTAGCCGAGTGGAACAACCTTTTTTCACAGCAGAAGAGTGTTGGCGGTCAGCCAAAAACAAGAGGCAGGCAGAGCGGTACGACAAGTTATTTGTCACCAAATACCTTTAAATCACTGCTCATTACATGATCTCCAATGTCAGACTGAGTCTATGGATTTTTCTCTGTAACAAACACTGTGCACATCTGTACAGTTTTACAGTGAACAAAACGAAACAAGCAGGAGTGAAGCACAACATCAGGTCTATCTTTGCTGTGGATGCAATGATCCAAGACATCAAACAGAGCAGACAGACCCAAACAACATCAGATGACCCCAGAGGAGGTGAGAGAACAAGGAGGTATGTGTGTTTGTGCATTTAGAAAAGCAGGCTGCTTTTCTATAATGCCGGTCACACGTCGGGGGACTGAAACTCTCAGGAACAGCTTAGCACAAGAAACATTTTTATTCTTACTGAGCCACAGAAGTCTAACTATAATGGACAGATTAGTCTTGCATATCAAATTTTAATGAATACAACTTACAGTGGCTGAATTTGACTGAGTAAATAATATACTTTCAGTTTAAAGGAGGAGGAACAACCAACTTCCGTCATATCTGCGAGGCTGATCAATGCCAATATTCCTACAAATGTTGAAAAGATGGGTGTGAATATTTTTGTCCTTTCTTTACCTATTTTGTTCATGTATAGATGGAGCATAAAAAGTCATTAAAGTTAAATTAACTCGCTGAATGCTTGATGTTTTATCTCCCTCAGCTGCAGTGGTCACAGTGAAGTGAAGTTTCTCTGGAGAATTTCTCTTCTGTTGACAAGTTCAGTCAGTGAAAGTGAATCTTTTAACTCACTTCATTCGCCCGAGTAAGTAATGCTGCTTGGCATCCTTGAAGGCTGCTGCCGAGGGAACAAATCCCTTAAGCTGCACTGGAGCGAGTGGGCAACATTCATAAAGCCAAACCCACCGCGGCCGGTCTGTGAAGTGATGCATGGCTGTGTGTGTGTGCAGCTGCTTGAATAGCTCAGCAAAGGTTCACATATCAGAGAGAAATTAGACTCATCACTTCCAAAGAGGCTTTATAAATGCATAAATTAAAGAAAACATATTGCAATTATTATCCACAGTTTTAACAAGTGCTACATAATTTTTAGATTATAACATTAGTGGGAATTCCACAGGGATTGTGGGATTTTGTCTACCAAGGTGCAGCATAACTGACAGAACCAGCTGCCAATTACTCATTAATCATTGCACCTCACACAATTTCACATTTAGGTTCAAGGAAACACTATATTTTCATGAGACTCTGAGTTGTGACTTGAAAGGTCTGCAGAGAAAGCATCATGTAATAAATCAACCTGTAATTAAACTTGCACTTTGAGGTATGAAAGCCTTCAGGAATTCATTTGTTTGCTCAAAGTAACCAGTCGGAGGGCCAGCTCAGTGAGGCTTCCTCTGAAGTAGAGTTATTGGTAAAGGTTTAAGCATTAGTAGTTGATTGACATCATTTTAAGCAAGAAATGTTTAAAATTCTGGCTTCTCAAATCTTAGTTTTTCTTTCTTGAATGGAAATAAAGACTATTGGTTAGGAAAACAAGCTTCTATGCTGATGACACACAACTGCATGTCTCACTTAACCCTAGTTTTTACATCATGTCCTCAATACTTTCTTGCCTGGCTGGCACTAATTTCCTCAGTCTCAATGACTCCAAGACAATCACTTCACCTCTTCTTCTAGTCTTCTTCTAGTGCTGATCATTTTGGTTTGGGCCCATTAACAACCTATGTTACTCAAGAGGCCCAAAATCTCAGAGTGGATTTTGATTCGTGTTTTTCTCTAAATGCTCAGGTGATAATGGTTGTAAAGTCTTGTTTGGTTCAGCTCAGGCTCATCTATTTGGTCACATCCGTTCTTCCTCTTTTAGATTTAGAAAAAGGTCACGCATTCATCACCTCCAGTATCATCAGAGGAACATTCACAGCTCGGTTTATAACTCGCTCCAGTAGAAGTGACCACATTACTCCAATTCTTACTGGATTTCACTGGCTGCCAGGTAGTTGTGGAACAGATTTAATATTGCTTATCTCTTTATGAGGCTAATTGTTGTTCGAGTTTCTGAATCTGACATTGTCACCAGAGAGTTGCCTGAAACATTCCCGAAAACCTTCTTTTATTGGTGATTTGTTCATTGCTTGTATTTTAATGTTTTCTTCATGCAGCACCTTAAAACATCGTTTTAAAAAGGTGCGAAATAAGCAGTAATTATTATTTCCAGGATCTTTAATTAATCAAAAAAGAAAAAGATCATTGGTCTTTGTGACCATGTCATTCTTTCTACCTATCCATCTTTTCACAACTAGTGTAAAGTACACTGAATAAAGTACTTAAGTACAATCCTGAAGCTCTTCTGTGTTTCCACTTCATACTACTTGATGCTTTAACTCCATTTATGGGATTATTTCAGCATCTAATTACTGTGCAGATTCAGATTCATTACACAAAATGCAATCAACAGTTAAATGATGTTGTATGTTTGTGGGTAAAGATACTGAATCCTGAGGGGTGAAGGTGGAGTGGTGGGATTCACAAGCTCAGGATGCAAAGTAATTAAAATCAACCTCATTACTGCCAACAGCAGCATTTGAGTGACACAGCAGGGATGTGAAGTCATTAATCGGCCTAATTATAATCCAGTACAGGCCTATATTATACTGAAGTGGGCCATTCTGCATCATGTGTAATTTATTTAGAGAAGTCATGTATTTATAAAGCACGTTTAAAATAAAAGGAGTTGAACCAAAGTGCTTTACAGTTTAAAAAAAAAAAAGCAACAAAATAACAACAAAAAAAGATGAAGTCAGGATGTCATGTCTACTTTTACATAAGCAAAATTCTAACCTCAGGATTTTACCTGTAATTTCTTCATTTACCATTTTTGCGTGCGTAAAATATGTGCGTAATTCTTTTGGCACATTGTTTTCCTTCAATCAACCAACTGTAACTTCCCTCTGTGTGCACTACTTACTCAGTCTTGCTGCGGGTTTTGTCCTCGCTGAGCTGCAGCAGGTTGATGACAGCTTGTCCCAGCAGTTTGTCCGGGCCCACCAAGGCCCGGTGCAGGACGTGGACGTGCAGCGTGCCGCGCTCCGAGCCGTGCGCTCCGTGATGCAGCGGCGGCAGGTCGAAAGCGGCCTCCTCCTTCCACACCGGAGCCACGCTCTTCTCCACCACTGAGGTCTGGAATTTCTCTTTGCCCACTTGCATGACCGCGTACGCATCGTTGGTGCCGCTTTTCCCCTTGATCCTGAGGCCTCTGGCTTGGAGCACCGTTACCTGGACGCTCGTGGGACACCACTGCTGATCCGCCAAGGACATGCTGACGCCACTTGTTGCTGGGATCAGCGCCGTTAAAGAATTAACTCCCAAAACAAAAACGCGGAACCGTCTACCATCGGTTCACCATGAGACTGTGCAAAAGTGAGGAAAAAGTTTGTTCATGAGCTTCGCTGAGCTTCAGGAACCAGCTGATTGGGCGGAGTTTCACCGGGAGGGGGCCTTGGTCCAGACAAGACACTCCCTCCAGATTAACAGGTTAACATGGCTCCTCAGACGAACTTGATACGGTTTGGTTCGTTCATTCACACCGCAGCAAGCACTTAGTGGAGCCAGCAGACCACACCTGATCCTTGTTGATACCTGTCAGAGCGCATCAGCATCACCACATAGCAGCTGAACTTCAATAAAGCCAAGACTGAATGACTGCTTGATCTGTGTTCTTCCTAGAAAGATTCTTGTTTTTCTGCTTCATTTAGTATCTTCAGGTTTTAAAAAAAACAAGCAATACAACATGCAGTATTTCTAGTCAAGGCCTCTGTTGTGTCATTAATAACAGTCATAATGCCAGTTACTCCTTCCTCAAAGACTCATCTAGGTCTAAAACATGACACCTGTGCTCTAATAATTCTCATTCAGTGAGTCAGAGAACAGGTTACCTGACAAAGACACACCTGATACTGTTCATATGGTCAGATTCAGTTTCACATGTGGCTCCAGTCTGAATTGTAATCACGTTGCAGTGCCGGCATGTGCAAGGATTTTGTCTCCTCTGCTGGTCAGCCAGACTGAAGGCTCTAAAATACAATGAATGTGTGCTGCTGTTTTGTCTTTTCTCACCCGTTACTGGACTGACAAACTCTCCATCCCTGCTGTCTCCTGCACGTATGCCGGAAGTCCTAACAATCATGATCCTGGACAGGGTTAGGCAGGTTTGGAAAACTGATGTATTTTAGACTGATGATACTGTCTAAATGAGTCTGTGGAATCATTTATATGTTTATTAAGGAGTCAAATATTGTCATGCCACAACCTACTGTACAGATATTAATTCATGTTTGAACAGTGACTCCTGCTGTTTGAGGAAGGAAACAAGAGTTACTTCATATAAATCTGAAGAGTCTAAGAACCTGAGACACCCTGAAAACCTTCCTAGTCAATGCTTAACTTGTGCACCAGTCCTGAGAATGTTTACTTTCTCTGTTTTACAATGCCCAGCAAAGATTAAAGCTAAAGACACTTACAGAACCTTGAGCCAATTAGCAAAGTGACGCACAAGTGTTGGCACTGCCAAAGTGTCTGGCTGTGATGTAACTACTAAGCACTTAAGCCAGTTGTAGCTTTCTAGTTGACTAGTTTGGTTAAAAGACGCTGGGAAATAAGTTAGTTGTGAAGTTTTTACAGACAGGAAGAGAAAAATTTAATTAGACGTATAACAAGCTCACATGGCAGTAAAAAGGAAGCCGAAAAACTAGCTGACATAACACAAATATACAGTAAATTTAACACAGAAAAAACAGATACCAAAACATAAACTACTTTTATTTGGTCCTCAACTTGATAAAAATGACAATAATAAATATCTGCTTTAGGTAATTCACATTCACCATTTGTCATAAAGTACAGTATAAGTCTGTAATGATAACAGACATACATTCACTGTGTGTTTATTGTCCTGCTGCTGAATCTTTGCTGCTCTTATCCCCATCTGGATTTCCATCTTCTAAACGTTTGTCCTCCATTTGGTCCTCAGAGTCGCCTACAAGAACTTTGCTGTACAGTTTCTGCTGCTCCTCTTTGAAAACGTCTTTCACCTTTGCTCGCTTCAGTCCTCCATCCCTGAGAGAAAACACGTAGATAAGGAAAAGGGTATCGCACACTGAATCTATAATGACACTATCTACTTGTTTCACCGACCCTGAAGGGAGAAACGGTTTCTGTCAGAGCCAAAATCTAATAATATGTTTTATGAATCAGCATCTGTGCTTTCCACCATTGTTAATCTATCTTCTTAACAATCATTATAGCTGGGGTAGCCTGTATTTTTTTGGCGTTGCTGGTGAAAAATTCCATACCAACCTTTCAGCATATTGCAATTTAAATGGTCTGAGAGGTTGTGGGTGGCTGATTTAGTTAAACAGAGGACTCTCTCTTAGAAAACAGGGTTTGAGTCCTGTGGGAAGCCAGAATTGAAAGCTGACTTTTTGCTGTGTGTGCACTGTATCCACGCATTTGCAGTCGGGATTTTTCAGCAAGATAACACACCCTGCCACACTGCACGGTCTGTGAAACAATGGCTAATGGATAAGAATGTGGGAACTCTGGACTGGCCTGCTCAATCGCCTGACCTTAAACACCCTTAGAACACATGCAGAATAAAAATTTTCTTTAGGATCAAAACCACAAGCCGACAAATACGTTTCTGACAAGGAAACAAAACACTAATACAGTTCAGGAGTATGTTCACTTGATTGACAGTATGCAACAACACCTGGTGGAAGTCATGAAGAACAAGAGGCATGTCACCAAGCACTGATGGATGTTAATGACCTTGTGATGAGCAGCTGTGAACAAAAGTATTCCAATGACTTCTGTAACGTTTAATGGAATGATTGAAGTGCATCTTTCTCACAAAAACATCATGTATTTTGGTTCTTTTATAAATATATAGGTTCTTTTTGTTTGGAAACTTTTGTTCACAATTGTGCCATTATAATATATATATATATATATATATATATATATATATATATATATATATATATATATATACACTTTTTTTTTTTTTAATGTCAGACGTTCTAATTTATCTGCTATATTGTTGAGAAAACTTGTTTTTTGTTGTTAATGTAAACGCTGGTTGTTGCTTGATTACATTTTTTAAGCACATTTCATGCGTTTGTTTTTTGCCTCATACTTGCACACACTGAAACCTTGGCGACTGGATACTTCATAATTATGTCAATGGATCAGTTGTTTACAGTGGTTTAATTGTGCTTGTCTAGTCGGAGTAGCTTCAGACAGAGAGGCAATAACTGCAGAAAGACGTCTGTATTTTAAAATTTTGACAGTGTCTTTCATCTTTTCCAGGTTTCTATCAACTGCACTTTTAACACATAATTTTACTAATATATATCATGACATTTAAGTACAGCAGTGACTCACCAAATGAGGTCCACTAATCCTCCTTGAGCAGCTATGGCTGCTTTCACTCTGTTGGCAAACTGTACTGCATCCTCCCCTTCCTACACAAAGACAATAAGAAAACAACAGGCTAAAAAAATAGACAATGCCAGTAGATAAATTGCAAAATTAACAGTCACTAACTTTGTCAACATGATAAATATTTCTCTGTGAGGTTGTAAGGTGGGATTTCACCTCTCTGTTCATAGGTGGCAGGTACCAGACGCTGCAGACGATAGCCCAGCTGCTCATCATCCTCAGAAGGTAACTCACCATCCCAAACTTACTGCTGTTCCAGAAAGCATCTCCAAAGCGAGGGTCATACTGTGAGATGAAAACTAGATTATATCAGCTGTAAATCAGAGCAGTATGAGCCGGGATGAGGAAACTGAGACATTCTTACCTTAATGGCAACAGGGTAGACGGTGCAGTCAATTTCAAAGCTGCCCTTCTTGAACATCATCACTGATGTGTTGTTAATGCAAGTACCTGTGGATGACACAGTGTGAGGATCAAATTTAGAGGCTGCTTGAAATGATTATATCATCTGTCATTTGAAATGCACGGCATTATGAAACAAACCCTCAGGGAAGATGAGGATGGGCTGTTTGGTTTTATCAGCAACATGATCGCCAAGCCTGAAATGAAAACCAGAAAATTAAGAAAATCTAATCAGACCCACTGCTACTATATAAACAACCAAAATCAATTCATTCTGGTGACTGTGGAACATTTCACTGTTAACCCAGTGAGAAACACAATAGTGGATGGCAGGATCCCCTTATTTTAGTGCATGATATGATGCACTAAAAATGCCTGTATTGTATGTATCCAGCCATGACATCTGTGAAACTCATCAGTTGCCATCCCTAATTTTCCAAATCCCAGTGAACAGTATATCCACTGGAATGACTCCTAAAAGTTCTGTCATGCTCCCATTTCAAAAATTGAAAATTTATACACCTCCCCACTGATCTGAAACTCTACTCATTTCTTTACTTTGTGGAGGATGCACAAGTGTGTCCTTACTGCATCTTATATGGAAGTCTTTTTGACATCTGTGACATGTAAAAGGGGCATAAAACAAAGCTGGAATATATCAACCATGACAAGAGCAGAACTATACAAATGTAAGTGTTTGTTTTGTAGGCTATTCAGAAGTTGCATTAATTATCTAAAAATGACCAAACTCTCTGGCCTACCGTGATCGTGTAACAGTATATGTATACAATTTTTTATGCAAATGTTTGTAGAGCTTTACACATTAAAATATGTAACATATTACGATTTAAATCATATCTCTTTAAAGTAATAAGTTTGAAGCAAGAATGTCTCATTTTGTTGAACGTCTGTTGCCTTAACTGCTCTCTCCTCATGCCTTTCCCTTGCCTCCTCCACTTTCATCTCAGGTAGCAGCGACTAATATGCAAGCAGCCAAGGAAAGTAACTGAGGATGCACACTTTGAGAAATGAGACGCAGAGTTAGTTTCTATGCAATGTCTGCTGCCCCGCAGTTTGAGTCACCGTGCTAGACCAACATGCAATGTTACCTTTTGGCCACTAGGTGTCTGTCTTTCACTTCTGATCTTTCAAACCAGATGTGAGGGGATGATTTGACCATGGCTCTTTGCACCATTCCCAACAACCCTCCATGAACCTGGCCAACCTGAGAGACAAGTTCAGCTCAAAATCAGCTCAACAACAAACTTTGCTCATCTCTAGGACTCCAAAGTTCACTCATTCTTATGAAAACTAGACACTAGACTTATTTACTCATTGAAAAACATAGAGACACAAAATTCCCTACCAGAGAGTAGCTGCCATCATTAGCCAAGATTATGACATCAATGGGTGTCGTGTGATTAGCCACACAGATGCCACCATTCTTTGGTTTGTTCTCTCTGCAATTAAAAAAGACACGCAGTATGTTTAAAATCAGACATTATTCGCTCCAGTGATATCCAGTTATTCTATTACTTTAAATTGAGACATTTTTTTAAAAACTGCTATCCTGTCAAACAAAGTGATGCCACCAAACTTGAGTAAGTTAAGTCTTTCTATCTTCTCTCAGGGAGCCGACTGTCATTGAATATTGAGTATCATGTACCTGTTATGATAGGTGATGATTGCTGTGAGAGATCTCACACAGATGCGGTAACACATCACATGAACCTTCTCGCTCAGGTAAGATCTTAACCTGAAGACATACAGCACAATGCCACAAGAGTCACTCCAGTTCAGTCTGGACTGATGCATTAACATGGTTACACCTTGTCAGTCTGATTTGATCATTCTGACCTTTAACTGTTATGAAAATCAGTGGAAACTCACTCTGCATTGGGTAAAAACACAACCAAGGTGGTAAGGACAAGGAGCAGACAAATGCCAGTGACTGCAAGAGTAACCCTGCAGAAACAAAGAGCAAATAGTTGACTCAACATTGAACCTATTCACAGCTTTTACAATATGAGACCAATCTTGCTGCCTCTGCAACTGAACCTGCCTGTGTGCTGCTCTGACCTGAGGGGCAGCAGGACACCATAACGGATGAGGACCCCCAGGCCCCACAGGACAGTGAGCCTCAGACTAATGTGACGGAAGTTGTAGTTCCGAGTCAGCAAGTTCCAGCTCTCCAGTTCCTGAGCCGAAAAGCGCTTGGTCACCTCATCATCCACAATGCTTTCCACCCCTCTCCGGCAGAAGTAGAAGATGTCCGCCATCTCAAACTCCGGCTCTGAGCGCAGACTGTTGGCAGAACCACGGAGCTCCTGGATCTCCTGCTGCAAAGAAGACGGTGGTTCTTTGGCTATGATACCTTCATCAACAACAAGGAGGAGAACCATGGTTTAATGGTAAATATCATACAGGTTAAATGCACATTTATATCTGACAAATACTGAAATATAACTTGTTTACTGTCAGTATATGGTTTATGAAGTTGCTGATTCTTTTCCTTTGCTCCCAACTCCATTCGTAAGGTTGCCCACTAGTGTCAGAGAGAAAAACATCAAGACAAACAGATTAGATAGCTAGAACAATTTAGTATTACATTTACTTTGTTTACTGTGATGTCTGATATGTAGCAATGTTACAAGTAAGAAAAAAAAGACTGCAAACTAGCAGCTGTGGTATTAGATATGCTCTATTAACCGCTACAGGTCTCTAAAATGCATTCAAGATTAGAGATTCAAAGAGAAAAAGGGAAGCATGCACAGTGATAAAATCAAAGCGAGGAAATTAGGCAACATGTTCCCTGGAGACTGCAGCTCTGCAGAACTGAAGATTGGGGGAAGTGTGTGTTTTCCTGAGAAGCTTGAAGCTGAAATAACAATGCATTGAAATTACAAAGAAACTCAACACTATTGTTGTCCATTTTCAGCTTCAAAGGCTCGACTCCAATTATCTCAGCATAAATAGGTCACAATTTTGATGGATCAGGCCTTTGCACCAAACCTAGAGAGAGGGCTCTTAAAGAAGCATTGCCTGGTGTGTACTCCAAATAAAACAACATATTCCAACAGGGATGTAGCCCAGAAACGACTCACTACTAAATATACACATATTCCTGCACCAGCATGTAACCTCTGCACACAGTGACAGTGATTGACAATAGAGGTGTCTACCAGCCTTGCTAGTGGTAAGGCCGGTCTGGAGGAGCGGAGAGGCCACTGAAGCCAGACCACCCAGGAATATCACACATAACGCCCCAAAAGAGGCTCCCACAGCTGCAGAATCACAAGAAAGTACGTCAGTACAGTGGGCCACACTGCTCCACAATATTTGCTCACTCCACTGTATGTAGGTCTGAGATGCATATGGCCTCTGGTCATGAGATTACATCTACAGACAAGGTGACCATGCTTTGATCTTGTATATAAAGGGTGGGGACTTGGGAATTCCTGAGACACTGATATAATTTTGAAATACTTGTCTTCAGCTATTCTACCACTTTTCTTTAAGACAGTGTTAAAGGTCCCATATTATACTCCTTTTCAGCAAGTTCTCATAGGTCCCAGAGGTCCCAGAACAGTCACTTTGAAGTTTGTTGCCTAAAAACCCAGTTTGTTACTGGACTTCAGCCAGCCTGTAACTCACTGTTGTGAGCTCCACTGAGAACACGCTCTTTCTACGTCTGTGATAATGAGCTGTGCCTGTCCACGCCTCCTTCACACCCTGCTCTGGAAGACGTTGTCTGGTTCCATGTTCTATCCATGTTTACACAGAGTGCGTAGGTATGGCTGGTAGAAGCGCTGTGGTTCAGCCATACCAAGTTGATCCAGAGTCTGACCCAGAAGGAGAGGCTCCTGAAGACATTCAAGCTCTGCGGCGGTAGCAGGAATTCTGAATGGCTAACTATGTTACCAACAGTAGCTTACGTTAGTCGTCATGCTAAAACCACATTCAGCAGGCTATCATGCTAGGTAGGCCTATACAGGAAACCAACATAAAACGGTAAAACTCACAGCTCCCACGTTTGTAGTTGGGTCACAGACAGTTGGTACCGATCTATGCTTTATCTTCAGATTCTTAGTGAATACTTGGCCTCATTGAGAAAGCAGTCCGCAGTGAAATGGTGAACACACGTCCAACATTTTAGGAGTTGTTGTGGTTACATTTCCATCGAAAATAAAATTAATGCACTGGACCTTCAAAACCTCAAACGAAGAACGAGGTAAAAAAGACTTCTGTGCTCCTTTGTACAGCCAACAACAGAGCAACTGCCGTGCTTTGCGGTGCGGTCATGGGAAGTCCGGTAGTACTGGGGGCTGTTTTGAATGTGTATAGCCTATGTGGATTAATGTTGATTTATTCACTCACAAAAAAGCCTATAAATGGGATTTATATCTTGTTACTTGTGGTGATTACCATATACATGATCTCAAATGTTCTCACAGAAATGAGTGAAACAGACTCCAGGCCTGTCTATTAGCTCCAGTCGTAATGTTGCAGACTCCCGCTGTTGCAGACTTTACATGATGACAGTGAAGACATCACAGACATTACGTACGCCTGAAGTTCATTATGTCATTTTAATGGACCTCTACATAATCCGACTTATTTTTGCAATCAGACGAGCCATTAAAGAGAACCCAGCATCACTTTTCAGTCCCACGACTACATCCATCTTTTATTTACATTCTATGGCTTGGACACTATAGTGAACTGTGATGGCAATGATGTCAGCATGTCACAGGTACAATTTGACTACATGTGAAGGCAGGCTTAATGACCTGTGCTAAGACATCTATAGTACAGGGAGGAAGCCTGGTCTTTTACCCTTTCTGTGTTGAAAAAGAACAAGAGTTAGTCTGCTTTCTGCTGAGCTCATGTTCAATCCTATGTCAGACTCTTAGACGAACAAAGAAAAGCCAAAAAGGATCTTTGGAAGAAATGTCAGATTCAACCACAGGAATCCTCCTTCACCTGCACATAGGAACCTGCACAATGCAGCCACTTCAGAGAGCTGTTCGTCCAGACCGCTCAAATAGCTACTTTTCTGAAGCTCTGACAGCCAGACAGACTCCAGCCCATGTGAAATTGGGAAAGTGGCTTGCAGCTCCACCTAAAATAACATACAATTCACTACATATTTGTTCAGCTTCAAGTGTGACTACATCATGCTGACTTTAAAAGAGAAGGTTTGAATATAAAAACTCCTACAGGAACTGTAAGGCCACAGGGGCTGAGCTTCTGTCATGCCTGTGGATGAACTCTGTCCCAGGAGTCTAAGCTTGCTCCAGTATCTACACCACTTCAGATGGTAGTCCCATGGTTAAAAGCTTGTTCCTTCCAAGTCCCAAAGCCTTACTCCCCCAGGAAAGGGGTGGAGAAACATGGCTTGTAATTTTAACAAGCTGAGCTGGGAGAACCAAGGAGTCTTCTCCAGCAAGGAATGCGCAATAAGAAGAACAACACAGAAAACAATTTTGTGCCATATTAACCAATATCTAAGAGCATAATAGCAGGTTGCCATAGTAGTTTAGAAGTAAAATATTTGGTCCAAAATCTTGTACTAAATAAATAACACAAATTTCAACAGACCAAACAAAACTCACTGAGACTTTGGTTTTGTACTCTTCTAATAATGTCATGCAGTACAAAGACACCAAGCTCACCTCAAATATCTTGAGAAGTGTCCTCATGTAGAAGCTGCGGACACCAAAAGAGACTCCAAGTATAGCTGGCACAATTATGAAGGCAGACACAACAGTCCACCACACGGTGATGGAGATGCCAAGACACCTGCACAGCAGGTTGTCAGCAGGAAATATACCCCGAGCCATGTTGTCCACAGCAAAGAAGACACAGGAAGTGATGAGGCAGAGAGAAACCCTCAGCTGTAAGGAAACTCTTCTGTTCTGTTGAAAGCCACGGTGTCTGAAGTCAATGCTGAATTATACATCAGGAATAACTCGCTGTCTGCATCTGGCAAACACAGCACAAAATAACAACATGAGACATGAAAAGCACAAAGTTAATAATCCCGGGTGTTCCATTTAAACATCACACTTTTTCTGCCTTTTTCTGAAAAGGGGTTGTTCTAGCTTTGAAACAATGAGGTTGAGGCTGTTGCTCACAGTTGTAAATTGACAGTCGTGGTCTTGATACAGTGGAATAACTGTTATGCATGCTGTCAGAATCAATGAGTGAATGCACAAGGGAATTTATAAAGAGGAATTCATTTGTGAGTTGTTCACCCACAGCTTCCCACAACACAGCATACATTTATCATACCTGTTAGCTGTCTAGCTCATGTTACAGTGGTGTAGTTATGTCTGTGTGGTGCCTGGGTGAACAATTTTTATTTATTTTTTTATTAAAAGTAAGAACAATTTATATTTAAAATAAACAGTTCAGGATCTATTCACCTGCCATTTTGATCATGTGTTAAAGCCCTTGAAAAAATATGATATAGCTGATCAAAAATGTTTGGGAATTATTTTACCATTTGTAAAAATCTGTTGTCTGATCTGTTTACTGAAGTCATTACCATCATGTTGTTGAGTGAGGTTGCTTGCAGTACTGACTCATTGTTTGTATGAATTTTTCTCAAACATATAGCACATGACCTCTCTAATCATAAAGCAAAGTAAATATTAGATAGAAACATCAGGTCTAGTAACAATAAAAACACACTTTATTGTTTTATTGTAAGTTCCTGTAGCTGGACAAGTTGCCAGTAGACTTTGAACAATCTGTTTATTTAATTATTTTTTATTGGTGACACGGACAAAAGATTTCGTCTGATTATTTATTTATTTAACTTACTGTGTTATAGGACTCTTTTCCCTCACCAGCACCTGCATCTCTTCTCCTAGACTATTTAAAGGTTCTGTCAGCCAAATTACTATTTAAGTTATGAATGCAACTGTGAAACAGTGCAAACATGTAACAGTTCAATGTGAAACCTGTTGATATAGCTAAGAAAAATAAATACATTTTAAATATCAAATACAGAAACAGTTTTTTAATTTCTCAAAATTTTTAAAAAGAGGTGTATTTCTGTACTGCCAGAATATTACATTACATATTACCTCAAAAACACTTTATTAAAAGATTTCAGTACTATTTAAACATTAGTTAGGTCACCATTATCTAAAAAAAAAGACCTGCAATGACAATTCACTGTCTAATGGTAAAGAGGGGAAATGTGGTGGAGGGTTCTGACCCCAGTTTACCCTAATAATCCACTCATTGTAACAGTTGATTAGAAAAACACAAAACTGAAGTCTTTAATGAACAGTTGAGTGATATTTTAAATGGTCATTATGTAAACTAACTGTTATGTAGTAGGGACAATTATTTAACGCTCAATTTAGCTTGATTTGCGTAATTAAAGTTGCTGTTGCCCACAATTACCACCAGACTAATATCAGGTTTACCTCTCTAGCTTGTTAGCTTTTAATTTAGGACACATTCAACTTTTCTGACATCTGTACAGAGAAACGCCTTCGTAAGTCATTGACAGCATCAAGTTTGGTTAATGACATGCTAGCTAATAGCAGCAGAGCTAACTCTGAACCCCCAGCTAGCTAACGGCTAATGATGATTAGCTCCTAACACGGCTACTCTTACCGTCCTCCGGGTTCAACGCGGTGCCAGAGGAGGATTGCGGTGACAGGAGGGCAGGTGGAGCCGTCCGGTTTAAAGTACCGGGATGTCTGCCGGTGTTGCCGGCGGACCTGCAGGCTCTCAGCAAACATGCTACAGCTGTACACACAGCTTTAATAGTCCTCATGGCAACAGGTGGCCAATGAGAGCTGCTGTCACTGCACTGTGGGCTGGACGGGCACCAAATCTGATTACTGTGGATTCTCCAGAAAGTACTGGAGAAGACAAGAGAGTCAGTCTGTCAGAGCTGTGCAGGCACACTGGAAACATGAGGAAAGTATTTTATCTCAAGTTTATTATAATACAGTCTCCATCTGCACCAAATAGTAAAACATGCAGAAGGTGTGCTTAAAATAGGTAATATACAGAGTTAGGGTTATCATTTAAGTGTGACTCAAAACGGCATCATCTCTCAGTAATTGCATTACTTCTAACCCAACAAGTACATTATTTCTCTAATGAACAAACAAATTAAAAACAAATTATTTAAAGAGACTACATTTAAAATACAGCCCTGAAAGTAGCAACTCAGTGCAACAAAAACAAATACACCTGTGATCACTGTCACACAATTTAGCAAATCTCTCCAATCAGTCTAACTGAATGAGCACTATTATCATAACATTCTTAATTTTGGACCTATGTTCATCTTCATATCTGTATTATGGCTCAACAATCAAATAAACACAGCTGCAGCAGAAATTGCCAGGTACACACCGAGCCATCTATCACTAATTAGAGCCGCAGCGATGATGACAGTGCACTATTTACACGATCAAGCTCTGAAAAACAGACATGTAACTGCTTCACATTTGGGTTATTCTTGATAATTGAAATTTCTGTGACAGCTCAGACACTGTGAAGAACACTGTATAAGATCAGTCTCTATAGATGGCATCCTAGAACAATACATTTTATGTACATTAATATCAATACGATATTTTTCTTTACTTTTATACTTTATACTTTTACTTTGTCTTAGCATATTCTATTTTGAAATTTATCTTATCCTATTTTAACCTCCACATGGCTGCTAAAACAGTTGTTGCAACCGTTCTACATGCCTTTGAATCGCCCCCAGGGGACAAAAGGGGATGAAGGTTTTGGTATTGAATTGAACTGAATACTCCTGCTTGCTGTAGAACAAAACTGTAAGATTAAATTTTGCTAAAATTTTTTGGTAAGATGAGACCAATGTGAAATGTTTCTGGCAAGGACCTCGCCAGGACTACCACACTGAATGCATAGCCATGACAGTGAAATACAGATGCAAGTATGATAATGTAGGGTTGCAGTTGACAGTAGTGTTGTGTAAAGTTCCTGCTGTTAGTGCTTGGTTAATTTACTTCCGGTTTTATTTTGGCATTTCCTGTCATATGTTTGTGCTCGCCTCTGTCTCAGGTGTTTCTACACTTCCTGGTCTTTGCTTTCCCCCCTGTTTGATCACCTGTCCTGCCCTAATGGACTCCACCTGTGCGTGATTGTACTTCCTGCTCCAGCGTGTATAAACACTCACCCAGCCCGTTCCTCGTGTTCCTTCCCAGTTGGTCTTTTCCCAGCCCTGTTTCTCCATGGGGTCTTCCCTGTGTTACCTGTGTGTCTGGTATGTAAAGCTTTTGTTTACTCCATGCTTTTGCTGTCGTTTGGATTCCTGAGTTAATTGTGCCTGCTGCCCTTGCTTTTGGTTGATCTGGATTGTGGTTTGCTGTTTTGGAATCGTTTTAGATTGAAGTTTGCCTTTTGTTCATTCTACTCCTGTTGTTAGTTTCTGCATTTTGGTTCCTTCACTCGCTGTTTTCCTTGATAGAAGAAACACTGAAAGTATTAGACAGATCTGAATCTTGGTAATGGAAGGTATAAGTGTTTTTTTATGCAGCTTTTAATTGTAAAAGGGCAACTACCCTACTGTTAAAGCATGATGTGATGTCAGTTTACCTTGATAAGTATCTAGAATAAATCAATTAGAGAACCTGGAAAGGTAAAGGAGACGATTGACTACATCATTGAATTGCTCTGCTATGTTGGTGATCTATCATTTCCACTCGGTGTCTTTCCAGACCAGATGAAGAAAGCAAAGTTCACCTTGCTTTGTAAAAATGGTGATAAATGTAGTATTTTTAGGCCAACTGGTGTCCTTGCTCCCCCATTTGTCGAATCAAAGAAACTGAGACTTTATATATATCCCTTTCCAGTTTATTTATTTAAACCTGTCTTGTCTGAGTAGGAATCATTTAAAAAAATCTTACAAAGTGTGTTGCCTTCATGAGAATTAGTCCATTTAGAAAGGCCCTTGTGTTTATAATAATACAGGAGACTTTCCAGTGTGCTACTTAGATAGACTTTTGTAAATATCACAGCCCATTTCAACACATTTCCGCATTATTTATTTGGATTAACCCACTGAAATGTTGAGAGTTGCTCTGGTTGGCCTTTTAAAACACAACATCTTGTCTTGCTTTTAGTCTTTGCTGCTTTTTAAAGAAATTTAATTTAATTTTCACCATCAGTCCAAATATTGTCACAGGATGATCTATTTTATTGCAAACTCCTGAAACAGAGAAGGCCTTGTATGTCTGCTGCTGCATGGGAAGAGCTGACCCCATGCATGTCAAGGTTTTCATAATGTTTGCATTTTCCATTGATTTCCAACCAACTCCTCCTTAATTGCACTTTGCAGGATTTAATCTTTCTGGTTCTCTGGCTGCGCTACCTTAATTGTCAAAGCTATTTTCAGATTTTACTTTATTCTAAACATTATTTTCAGTTTGGAAGTTTTCTGTTTTGTTAGTGTCGTCATATTAAGTGATACTGTACAGATACTGTGCAATTTGCGACTGCTATTTAAACGTCCATTCTCCCTATCTGTCACTACTGCTGCTGCTCATAAGTAGCATTTCACGAGCACCATCTCCACCTCAGTGTTTGCCTACAGGCTCTGGGTGAAGGCATATTTATTCTCCAGCTGAAAGTTAAGGGGGAAGCAGAGGACATGAGTCTTTTTTTTTGGTAACTTCAAAAGTGTTTTTACTGAAAGAACCTGATTTTCATGGTGTCAAGTGTAGAAAAGTGTGGAGTCATTTGGGATAAACTACTGACTGTCAGCAAACACTGTAGCCTGGCCGTTAACGAAACCACAGGTCTTATTTTCTTCCTTTTTCCCCCCCAAAACAAGTTAAAGTCAGAAGAAGTGTTTGTCAAAGCTGCAGGGTTTTTGAATGCCGGGTACGTTTGAAAAAAACTTTAAAATTAAAGTCCAAGTGATACCGAAAGAAATGAGAAAGGCTGCAAACAGGGCTGAACGGACAAACAGGCTTCACAATGGCTCTTCAAGAAACCTGTGAGGGATGTCATGGAGAGTTTGTCTACATACAGTTAGAGGTCTGGACAGATCAGTGTCCCTGCATCAATGTTAATACAAGCAGAAACACACACCTGCACACTTTCCACTTTCAAGTTGGAATAAAAACCTTTATTTTCATATGCGCTGCTACAAATTGCAGTTGTTTTCTGGCATGCATAGTTTCACACAGTTAAGACAAGAAAAAAGTCACATAGTAAGATTTCCCTTTTTGAAGAACATCTTAACGTTACAGCATGCATATGCCCCCATGTCCATTCATGAACGGCCTACCAATAATCCAGCTGTCCCAACAACCAAAGGGCATTTCAAGTTTAGAAAATGCAATCCAATGCATCAAATTTCTGAAAAACACAGCATACAATTACTACACTGAATTAGACTGACGTGATATTTTTGTAAACTTTCTTTGGCTTTTTTTCCCCGTAAAGAAGCTTCCTGTTGCTTCCTTACAAACAATGAAGGAAATGAAATCGGTGTCAGAGATTGGACTGACTAAGGGTGTGTTCATGGATGAGGTTGATTGTTCGACTCATTTTGAGGTATTAAAGTCAGAAGTGTAAATGTTTGCACCAAAAGTCACTTCAGAAGTGTCCTGTAGGCTCAGTAGACTCACAGTAACCCAATGAATAAGTACGTTTATCAAAGCGCTCCAATAGAAATTAAAGCATCAACAAAATCCGTCGCTCATTTATTGATTCTACGCTCGCCCCACAGCGAGATGTAGATGATTTCTCAAAACATGATTAGGTATTCTGAGTATTCATGCAGTGTAATATTCAGAATTTGTAATGAACAAACACATATGATTAAAAGGCCTGTCACAGTAGTCAAGAGTAGCAAGAATTTTCTTCTAGAACGTTTGCAGTTGAAGGAGTCTGGTAGTCAAATGCACACTGGAAATGACATAAATATATATATATCACAGTAAAATAGGCATTATGTTATTAAAGTCAGAAGAACTGTATCAATGCTACATTACATATAAAGACTGAACAGACACTAGCTTGCCTTAACCGAAGTTTGACGACAGTCTCCAGCGACATTTTACATCTACAGCATAGAGGGGAGAGAAACGACAGTATGCACAAAACACAAACGCACAGCTTCGACAGGATCACATGAAATATTTCCATATTGCCATTTGTATTTGTGCTTAATATATCCCCAGCATTCCAAAGGAATGTGCTGCATTAGTTGGATATTTGCTGGCATACTGCTGTCCTAAAAATACATCATCCTAATTGCTACAGTTATTAACAACAATAGCATAGATTTAGTAGGTGTTTGAGGAAAACGTCACATTATCTGTTGCCCATTGGGCCAACAGCCGCATCAGCATTAGAAATGTCATCAAAAGAAAAAAAAAATACGTTTTTAAAATATATTTTGCAAAAGTCAGAAGTGCAACTGTTGGTTTTGTTAATGCTCTAAGAAACAGCAGCAGCATAATTTATTAACAGTGTTGCTCCCGGCTGCAGTCGTCAGCCGTTGTGTTTCAGCGTGGCAGTTTCAGGGCAGGGTTGATATGTTTGTTGTTGTTTTTTTTTCCTTTTTTTTTTTTTGCTGTCTTGTTCATTGACAGTTCAGAAAGTTCGAGATCCTCTGGTATTCTGTGCTGGATTCTTTCTCCGTTTTCCCTCCCGTTCCAGCAAACAATCCAGGTTGTGTTTTAATGTCTCAGCATCCAGCCAGGAACTCATCGAGACATCATCCGCACAAATTCTGTGAAGTAAAGGAAAGGCATTTACATAACTCGGTGGCCTGCTTTAACGTTGTACCTGGGTGTGTGGAGCACCTGCTAACCTTGCAGCAGCAGCAGTGTCTCAGGGACATATTATTTGCCTGCCAAGTGCTGAATACAAATTATTTCCATGAGTGATTTTGTGCCACTAGATGAGCACAGCTTCAGCTCCAAGTCACGCATATTTGTTCATTTTGCTACAGGGAGCTTCACTAATTATTAGGTTCCGTATTGTGCCCATTTTTAGCAAATTAATCCAAGTTTCACATGTCTGTACAATGTGTCTTTCAGTTTTTCAGCTCAAAATACAACAAAGATGATTTATTTTACCTCAACTGTACATCCCCTGGTCTTAAGGCTGTTCTAAACGGGCCGTTTTATTCTGAAAACCGAAGAGCTGCTGCGGTTGCTGCCTCCTTGAAGAAGAACATACTGTTTGAGCCGGATGATTATTGGTTAATTAGGTGTTGAATTCTTGCTTGCTGGTAAAGCTGGGTGTTTATGTAATTACGGGGTCACTTCAGAAACAGCATAAGTAAATGTCTTCGCAGCTTTTACTTTACACCTCCGAGTTTACAGCAACCACAAAATACAGTAAAAATGCTTCTTGTTTTATCACATGGGAGTTTAGCCAAACAATTTCTGTCACCAGAGAAAAGGAGAAAATGGCACACCTGTTTAGCAGCTCAGGTAGCAATAATCAATTTTTTACCAGTGCATATGTGAGCCTGATTACAGTTGACGCTGCACCTTAAATATTTCTTATATTTACAGTAGAAGGAACTGACACACATTGGGACAAAGCCACAGATTTATCACTGCTCTCAGCAGTTTGCCTCAACTCTGCTGAGCATCTTTGCATCTTTAAGCTCATTGTTTGGGCTTTACAGCTTGCAGCTTTAAACTGCTTAGGTGAAAACACACTGCTGCTGCTCCTTGCACCTTTGCACGACCCTTGCATTAAGTATTGCAGCACCTCAGCAGGAAACAAAATGTTGTAAAAATGTATTCTACATGTAAACATTAGGTAAAAGTCATATGTGGACACCCGCTACATCAGGGAGTTAGTCTCCAGGACTATGCCTTACCAAGCAAAATCTTTTTTGCTATAGACCTTGTAATGATGGGAATGTGGCTTATGCAGCTTCTGATATTTCTTCGACCTTAAAAACTTGTCTCTCCTCATTCACTGTTTTCCACATGCAAGAGACAAACAGTGAGAGGAGAAGAGCTACTATGGGAATCGAAATAATCAAAAAGGAACGAGTCTAGCAACAAATGGATGGATGGAAATAGGTGTCAAGTGTCATGGAGCTGTCACTGCAGTATATTTTGTCTTTCATTCCTCTCATTGTATCATTAGGCTCTAAAATCCAAGTAATAGACAGACAATGTTACAAAGACTAGTTGTTGAACAGTGTGGGCATTTAGCAGAGAGCTAAGACCAAAAAACACTTTAAACTTGCAGCACATACGTCAAATGGACACAAGCACAACCTTATATGTCACTTTGTGCTGTGACGTAAGGCTGCACACATACACAAGTCACTCTTTGCTAAATATTACATATGCTCTGTCAGTGGTGTGCAGCTCGTTGCCGGAAGGTAGACAACAAATCAGTTTATGCAAGTTTAATAAATGGAAGGTTAATAATGCTAGATAAAAGCAAAAAATGTCTTTTTCTGTCATTGTGCAAGATGAGTCATCAAGTGTGGAATATAGGTCGGTATTTATTTCAGGTTTATCATAACACTGCCATGCTTTGATGTTTCCTGGTTCTTTTCTGCCACACATCTGATCTGATCAGAACCATACTAACCATAACCTGCATGTGTTGTAGCAATTTCTCTTTGCTGATGAATTGCAGGCAGAATGTAGAACAAAAATATGAAATATGTTGCTGTAAGTGTAGTCGCACCGCTGAGAACAGCAATACTTGCTTATATTTTCATCCGTGGCAGCCTGTGTGCATCTTTTTCTCAGTGGGTATTCTAAGAGGTGGCATAATCCCTCGAACGGAGATAATCTGACAGACAGACCTACTGCCTTCATCCCTGCACCTCACTAACAGCATGGTGTTTCGGATATAAGCCAGACACATGTTGGGATTTTTGCTTGGTGTGTGTGTGTGTGCGCACGCATGCATGTATGTTCAAGAGATAAACAGAAGGATTGGGTGAGAAAGACACCAACAGAAAAAAATTAATGTGTAATCATGTTTGATCTTTGCCTGCAGTAAAACATTACACAAGATTTTTACCTTCAAAGTCTACATGTCCGTCTCCGTTGAGGTCAATGTCTCGTAGGATCTCCTCCAGATCTCTGTGTCCAACCTGAAAAAGTCAAGTTGCAAGAAAAATGTGAACTTTAGTGGCACAAACCTGAGAAGATTTAAAAGGAGAGAGACCTGAGAGAATTCAGGCAGACAGTGACTGAAGGAGAAATAAAGAGAGGAAGACAAACTCTCCCAGCAGCTCTGTACCTGTTGTCCTAAAAGTTTTTTCATGGCCTCTCTGAGTTCTGCAGTGCTGATCTGGCCGTCACCATTAGTGTCAAACTGGGAATGAGAAAAAACAGGCAGATTATTAAAACAGAAATGCATTGTTCAGGGATGAAATGCATTAAAATGACCAAAACTGTCTTTTCCCTTTTGTCACTTATCAGATAGCATTATTTTGCTGGTATGACATGGCTACTATTCCCAGAATGACCTATTTCTCAAAGATGAAACTCAATGCATATAAATGAAGTTAGCTCTATAAATTAAACAAAATTTACCTCAATTTTTCTCTCTATTTCTGTCCATTTAGGAAATAATCACTAATGCTCAGCCACTCTACTATTGTGTAGCTTTCCTTTGTCTTTCCTCACCTCCTTGAATGCATCCCTCAGCTCCTTCACTCCTATCATGTCTGCTGTTTCAGCCAGAAGTTTGGGTCCCATGAGTTCAACAAAGTCCTCAAAGTCAACATGTCCTCCCACTGATGGACAGATTGAAAAGAAGAAAATGATTTTAACACAGAGACAAAAACTGACTCTGAAACTAGGAATGCACATTGAGGGAGAACCATCATTTTCAATCATGCCAACATGCATCAAATAAATAAAGAGGCAATAGAAGAGACTATAGCTGTATCAATTATCGACAATGAGACAAATAAATAAGCAAATAAAATCACATGAATAAAAATTACAAAACACTTAAAAGCAATAAAGTCATTCAGATTAGCCATTAAACAAGAATTTTTGTCAACAGTATTAATGAGGTCAACTTTAAGTTATGTTGAAGGATATTTTAACTATGTAGGACACAGTAGCAACAAGAAGAACTTCACAACTCCAATATTCCAGGTAAGGGGACAAGCTTTTGTACAATATAAACATGTATAATCGCTGATCCGTCCTCCCTAACAGAGAGGGGAAGACATTTTCTACTATAACTGATGAATCTTAAAACAGTGTGATTTGCTGTACCTAACGGTTTGAAGTAGTAGTAACATACCAACACAGAGGGAAACTGCTTCAACAATTTGTTTTTTAAAACTACAAAAGTCCAATTTTGATTTCAGTGATTTTCATGCATCAATACTGGATAATAAGTCAGCTATCATCCTACTGGAGACAGGAGTTTAACTAAAGAGGAGACTGTTAAATAACTGATGAGCGGTAGGAAATTGATTGATCGTTAAAAGCAATACAAGAGTTATCTGGGAAAGATCATAGACAATATAAGCAGGTAGAGAGTTTTTTGAGGTAGATCTGATTATTTTGCATAAGAGTAATGAATAAAAGAGTGCAGAAAGCAGTTGATTTTAGCTTTTCTGACAGCATAAGTGCACTTATTCCTCCACTGTCTGAAGTGTCTGGAAGAGGGTTGATCTTAAAGTTTCTGCACCTTTGATTCTAAGTACTTGACAGAGGAAAGAGACAAGGAGGAAATAATTCACAGACATGTACAGACAAACACACAGATGCAGTTTTAGTTACAGTTCATGTTGATCTGCTGGCTCAGTTCTATTAGCTCCATCTCTGTTGGCATGTAGCCCATCGTTCTCATGCAGTTCCCCAGGTCCTTACAGCCAATAAACCCATCTTTGTCTTTGTCAAACTCCTTGAAAGCCTCGCGCAACTCTGAGAATAAATCATGAAACATGAATGTGAGAGAGCTGTAATGGAGATTACTTCAGAATATTTTTTTAAAATAACAGTTTTCCTAAAACATACCATCCATTTCTTCTGGCCTCAACTCTCGGTCCTGTGAGGGAAGGTGCATGGTTAGTGGTGATATTTTAAAAGTCTTGCCAACACCCAGCATCCCTCACACAACATGACGCTGTAAGAAATGAATAGGAAAATACAGAAATGTGCCACTGAGCGCCAGGATTCCTTCCAGCTAGAGAGGAAGAGCTCATCAGTGAGATCACTCAGTGAAGAAAACATGCAGAGTCTTAGCAATCTATGTCATAACTAGACATTTAAATCAAAGTGAAACAGCAGAAATATAAGATACAGTGTTTTTTCTCTCCATCTCTAGAGTAAGTCTGATGAATTAACATATGTTTTTATATTTAAGTTGCCTGTGTTTCTCAAAATGCAAATCTAAAGGCTATGAAAAGATGTTAAATAAATAATATTCTGTTATGTGCCATCGAATTAGAATGACTCAACCCCTGTATCCATCTGAGAGCTCATCATCAGAACAGTCGTCTACACTGAGGATTTCAGCATCACTGCTTTTTTTAAAATAACAAGTCATGTTGTCAAGTCCTGCAAATAGAGAAAGTTATAATCACAATGTGAGGAGCCATAACCTGCCTCCATCTTGTTTCAATTGTCCACCATGTTTTTGAGTTGGCCTCGTGCATAAATATACACACAAACACACACACACACTCTTTCATCCTGCATCAAGAACACTCCATACATAAAGCTTTCGCGTTTTCACATTCTCAAAATACCGTCTCCTCAGCTCCACCATTCGTCTTTGCATGCGGGAAGTGCTGATATTACAGTAGGTGATTACTACACACACTCATGATGGCTTTGGGTTATTGTGCATGTACTGCATTGTGTGCTAATCTCTCTTGGCATGCATGCACATGATATTTTCTGGACTTACGTACAGCCTGCCGGCTCTCAGCGAAGCCCTTGCGTAGAAAGATGCATGCAGGCCCCAGTACGTTGTGCATGTTGGCTCCGTTCTGGGCCAGGGCTACTAGTGGCTCAAGATAGGCCCCCCCAGATCCCCCTTCCTCACAGGACTGCACTGCTTTGTAGTTCTTCTTCTGGTCCTTGAGCAGCATCCGGGGTGGGGGGCCAGAGAATGGAAGCAGATGCAAAGACAGGGGTAGATAGAGACTGTGACTCAGTTTGTTGAGGCAAAGTGTCAACAAGGAGCCAGCATGGAGGTGGGATGGAAGGTAAGAGGGGGGGGGTTAGGGGAGGATCATAGGTGACAGACACATGTCTGTCAGTCACACAAAGGTTTGGAGTCAGGTCAGTCATGATGGAGGAAAACAGCTCAGTCAGGGAGAAAAGGGGGTGTGATATCATGACACAGCAACTGATGCCATCTATGAACCCCTCCTGTATGTCACCATCCTGCACAGCAGCATCCACATGATGTGTAACACAAAATACTGGAAGTTACTGGATAGTAAATATATAACCTTTTTTTCATGTCACAAAGCAACAACAGCCTATTGCTCCGTAATCATTTTGTATAAACTCTTGCATTTAATTTAATTTAATTTAATTTAATTTATTTATTTGAACAGGGACAGTGTACAATATACATTAACCCCAGAAAGAAGAGATGCATTGTACCAGGTTATAGCACTAGTGCTAATTTCCACCTGTAGTCCCTGGGCAAGCTGATGTTAATTGCATTAAAAGATCCTTCTGATTCATTACAAAATTAGCTTTTAATTTTGAAGTTTTGACCAGCATTTTTAAGGGTTATGATAACATTGTTCTCACCAAAACTAACTGATGAGATCTGGGGAAACAGTTGATCACAATCAGACTCTACATAATGCCTGTGGACACTTAAATCCCAATTTACAGAGTAACTCACTGATTTAAATTCAATCTACTGTAATGCATTCCTCTACCATGAGGAATAATTACAGTGAGTGAGTGAGAAAATTTGACTAACATGTGCTCCTGTATACTTCCTGACTCACTGTATGAGTGCTCAAGTTTCCAAATCTCAGAATACAGTGAGTACATTATCACCATAATGGATTGCAATGATGGCCAGAAATACCAAAATAAAATCTAAGCTGTAAAAAATGTAATAATGTTTTAAAAGTCAGTTTAACTTTACAGTGCAAATCTGTTAGTATTTGTTAGTAAGTTAGTTAGGGGTTGTCTAGATGAATGTCTGGGGGTTTGAGGGAATTTAAAGTATTGAGTGTAGTTACTTAAATTCCTCCACAAGTTTAAGTTTTGTATTTTTTGTGCCCACTACACAACAATTGTGTCATCCACAAGATGAAGCACAAGTTCAGCCAACCATTTAATTATAATCACCAATTAGCCAGTCAACCAGGGGGCAAATGTTTTTTTTTTTTTTTACATCAGTCATCCCAATTACTGAGAGGCCTACAGGTTAATTAAAGCCGAGCAATCGCTGCCTGCCAGTGCACAAAATGCTTCCTTTGATTAAAGCCAGAAAGGGTCCAACTCTGACTAATATTCAAGTAGAGAGTAGCAGCGTAATGCAGCTCTCAAGCGTCTACTAGAAAACGGATTCTATTAACACAGCATATTTTTGTCAACTAATTTTAAAGCAGTAACATCTCTGGTTCAGTTCCTTCAGTGTAACATCCTGCTAAAAGAAGGTGGAATAGAATCAATAACAGCAAATTACCCAGAGACCATTTTGCTTCCGCTGAAATGTGTCTTTGACATGGTCTAGTACCGGCTTCAGATGCTCTATACAGTAAACATAAGACGTTTTCATACATACGTAATAAAAGATTAATATGCGTACTTGTACTATATGCAAATAAATGTATTATTATGCTCTATGAATGACCTTCACACTCCATCTGTTACCGTGTCGTTTCTAATGCCAGTTCGTGCATCCCTACAGTTCTCACCACAGGAACGGATGCCCACTGGGTAATCTGACCAAGTGATGCATGGAGCAGGGCTGTCCGTGGCTATATCGTGCCAGAAAAGTAGTATGAAGCCACGCGCTGGCAGTTATATAACAAGAAGAAAAAAAACTAAACACGCACGCACACACACACACACAAGAAAAGAAAATCTGAAAACTGTCAGAGAAAGGCTGGAAGTGAGGCAAGGACTTCTGCAGCACTCCAACCCACTTTGCACAGATGGCATCAACAGTTGCTTGTCATATTGTGCTTCCTCAAGGATGTGCAGCTGGAGATTCTATTTGCGGGACTGCCTCTCCACTACACTGAGAGTCTATTCAAGCATACAGTGATACGACGAGGACAGCAGATGTACGAGATGCAGAAGTAGATACCAAAAAAAAAAGAATCCAGTGCTGAGAGAATGTGATATTGTTGCAGCAGCACACCTGTTTGCAACATTTCCACTGGCTGATCGTGTCCCGCAGGTGCAGGTTCAACAGGGTAGCTTTCTCTGCTTTCTGGTGAGGTTGAATTCATGTGAGTGACTCTAAGGTTTGATGACCTGAACCTAATTCACAGACTCAGTCAATAGGTCAGCCATAAGCAGCACTGACCAGCCCCTCTGAATGCACTAAAAAAGTATATAATGCACATGCAGAATGAGTTTTAAAGAGAATCCTACATCACTAATGTAGACTATAAACACTGACTGAAACAACGCGAGCTTTATCTTGAAATATCCCATTAATATTCTCCCAAGTGAAGCTCAACACAGCTTGTTAGTAAGAAGTCGGACAGTACACAGGGCTCAGTCAGGAGAGATCAAGTCAATATCCATCGATCAAAGTTGGGGACACATCATTAGACAAACATGCAGCAGGAGTTGGGGGATTCAAAGCAGAGTGAAAGACCTCAGAGCGGACCTTACCTTCTTGGTGAAAATTTTAAGCGACTTTACAGAGTTGCCCATTGCAAAGAGTGGGAAAAAAAAGAAAAAAGAAAATCCTTCTTGTTTTATGTTTTCCCTCTAACTGTATCTGTGTGCCTGTGTGTAAGTGCACGTGCATGCATGCGTGTTTGCATGTGTTTCCAGGCATGCACGGGAACAGGAGTGATTAGAAAGGGAAAGAGGGTTCAGTGGGTCATCGACTAATAGAAGAGGACATTTGGGAAAAGGCAGGGAGAGGAGTGGGGACATCATAAGGCAGCAGAGAGGGGATAGGATAGGAGGGAAAAGGACGAAGGAGTGTGCAAGGAGGACCTAGAGGCAAGGACGCCAGGAGGTATAGGAGGGGGAGGAGGAGGGACACTGAGACAAAGGAGGGTATATGTAAACAACAATGAAGGACAGATCAGAACAACATAAAGATACGCGAGGAAGAGGAAGCATGCGTGTGATCAGTGCGAGATGTAAGTGCCAGGAGTAGAAGAAGCCAAGATTGCTTATTCATTCCATCCTCTCTCCTACAGTGTCTTTCCTCCCTCCCTCCCCTCTTTTTCCCTCTCTCTCTCTCTCTCTCTCTCTCCCTCTCTCTCTGTCCGTCAGTCTGTCTCTCTTTGCTCGTTTTCCCTCAACTCTCTCCCCCCTACAACTCCCGCTCACTCCACAGTTTTTAAACCATCGATGCGAATGTGACGGAAGAAGCTCGTTCGGACAAGCATATTACCTTCCCCTGAGCAAGACGCTGGAGACGCTAATCCAAACATGCACACGCACACACGCACACACACACTCACACACATGCATGCACTCGATTAAACACACATGGATGTGGGGCTGTAGAGCTAAAAATATAACACTCGCTCTCTCTTTCCCCACTTCTCTCCCTACTCTACCCCCAGCATCCATCCCCTCCTCTCTCTCCCTAACACACACACACACACACACACACACACACACAAACACACACACACACACACACACACACACACACACACACACATGGAAGCATCACAAAGTCATGTTAAGCTTAAAGGGCTTGGATTCAGATCAAAGCCAAAATGTGCAAGAAATGACACATGGATCCTGAACCGCCGTGCTGTTGCAAGGATGCAAACCAGCACGTGCAAATGCAAACACACACACGAACAAACGCACCCTCTCAGCCCGTCTCATCCACACACATTTGTTGTTGAGCACAACAACTGAAAAGATGAGTCTTTCTAAATATGGAGCATCTCTAAAAACTGTGGTGAAAGGAAAAATGTATTTCAGCGTTGCACCATTTTACGGCTCTTTAGATAACTTTCTACTCAACTCAAAAACATTTCCAAGGCACATATTGTACTTTTTACTCCACTGTGTATGCACCCATCAGGCATGACATTATGACCACCTGCCTAATATTGTGTTGTATTGTGCCTAAAATGCTCTGAACCATTGGACATGGACAAGAGGACCTCTCAGGGTGTCCTATGGGGTCTGGAACCATGACGTTGGCACTGGATCCTTTGGGTACTCTGGCTTGTGCAGTGGAGCCTCTGTCAATCAAACTTGTTCCACTTTATCCTGTTGATGCTTGATCACAATGGGGTGTAGGAAGTTTGGAGGTCAAATCAACATGTTGGGTCATTGTCATGTTCCTCAACATGTTCCTGATTGTTTGATGTTTTTCCATGTGGTGGGGTGCATTTTCCTGCAGGGGTAGACCAGTGACATTTGGGATTTCCATTTGCATGAGAGAATGTGCTTGTTGTGGGACAATGTTTATTTGGGTGTCTAAGTCAAATTAACACAGACGATAAATCCAAGGTTTTCCAGCAGAACACCACATAGTACCAATATGGTCAAAGTTATTCACTTCACCTGTCAGTGGTCATAATGTGGTGGCTGGTCGGTGTGTTTGCTTAAACTGAAAAAAATGGAATCAACATGCACAACATTTTTCCAAACACACTCAGATGTTACCAACACTGGAATAAAAAAATACTTTACAAACTATAGATATTCTACAGCTCACATTTTTTTTATTTATTTCAATACTTATCTTCTATCTGCTCTGTTGAAACACAGCCTGCAGTTCAGCCAAAAAGCTCCCAGAATTTTTGTCATGTGACTGTCGGTTTCAGCTGAGTCACTAAAGGCTCCATGACTCCATCGAGGAGGGCAGATTTTTTTGTTTTTTACAGAATCTGTTTCGAGCAAATGGTTTATCTATAGCATTTTTTTAATGAGACACATAGAATAAAGTGATTCTGATGAAATATCACAAATTTAATCTTAGAGCTGGAAATTTTCCGGGTAGAACAGCATGTCACAACTGGGTAGTCTGACATTTTATAATCTAATGATTCTTTCTGTTTCTATAGGGTCTGACTCAGATAAATTAAGTCATTTTGGCGTTTTAAATCAAACCAAAAAAAAAAACAAACAAACAAAAAACAAGATTTCTTTTAAACCCACCAGCGTGTTTTGAGATTCAGAGGTTTAGCAGAATATTGGTTATACGTGTGGATTTTAACTGTTTAATGCAGGACTTGCACATGTGATAGAAGATTATTAGACTGTAGTGTTGGTACTTTCCTCTAAATTGAATATCCTTGTCCAGGCAAATTTTAGGATAGCTCTGCTTTGAATAATTTATGTTTGGCATGGTTTTTACACAAAAACACTAAATTATCTTAGTTCTTAAAGTTAATTGATTAAAGTCCTTCTCCAGTTACTGATTTAACTCCTAAAGAACTCGTCTCTGTGTATCAAAAGTTACATATTGAGAAGTTTTATTCCATGTAACTCGACACTGTTGCTTCTTCTAAAAAATATGCAGATCTATGTAGTCCTTGCCTCTCTCTCTCTCTCCACTCTCCTCACCCCCACACTGCAGCTCCAGCACATCAGCTCACCTACGACTCTGCTCCAACACTGTAAAACTACACAATGGCAAGATATGATACTGGAGTAATTCAGCCACACATGTTTGAACCAGAAACTGATTCTGGAGAAGAATAGTGATACAGAAAGCCCCGCCCTGCAAGCTGACATGTTTGTTTCCTTAAGTTTGATATGTAAGAAGAGTGTCATGGGTGCACTGGAGTTTCAAGGTGTAAATGCTCAGCTGTGTTGTTCAATGCTTGTTTTGCTCATGATGTACTCTTTAAGTATATAAAAACACCATATGGACATGTTGCCAAGATGAAAAAGTAGATTTTTCCAGATTTTTCTCAGACACTTTGAGTGTTTGTGCTCTAGAGGTTTCAAGTTTCTGCATAATGTTAGTGTAGGGTCTCGACTGGATCACAATGTTGTGATTTCAAAGTCCAACTTGTGCGCAGACATAAACTCAGATTTAAGGTGAGCAGATGAATGTCATAACAGACGTGCAGTGTCGGACTTTGCATCATTCTGAACAGTGAAGGTCAAACATCCAAGTTCACTGTATGCAGTAATTAGAGGCTTTAAGGATCTTTCACTGCTGTCACAACAACAAACATCAAACCACCAAACGCAACAAAAACCCTCCTTTTAGGTTTCTACCAGCAGCTTCCCCTCTCAAGGTAACCTCGCCTTCGTCACTGCAGCACTAACGCACATCCATATTCCCCCTCTCCTGTTCGACCTTGTCTATTCACTGCTGTTTAAATAAACACATTCACACCGAAGTTGTCTCAGATCTCGCTCCCATTCAATATCTGCGCAGCTCCTCTGTGTTGTTCTGTGGATGATTCATCCAGCCTCTCACCGGAGGCTCATTGTGAACTTCAGAACACATCAGACGTCAGACGCAGGAGCCGTCAGCTCTCATAATGTCAGACCATAGTGTGCACGGGCATGAGATCCATCTCTCTCCGTGGCTGTATCCTTTCACCCTCGCGCTCACACAATTACTCACACAGAAACACAGGATTTACTTTGCAACTTTACATAACGACTCACACACAACACGCTGACGACATCCCACTAATGCCAGATGATTTTTTGGGGGGTACCATTTGTCGTAAGTCATGCAAACACCCAATGGCTTTTGCAATTTCGTCATTGCAATTCAAAGAAATCTATATGCACGCACTAGACGGGAAGCTAATTCAAGGAGGAAATATTAATAATTGCCTTTGCTATTTATTGAAGATTTCGAGGTCAAATGTAATCCTGTTTCATCCGCTGCCATCAACTGTGTTAAATGAGCTGAGATGTAATGTAGGAAGGGGGAAGGAGGGCACTGATGTAATAACACGCTCTCATGTGCTCACCAACCTTTTCTTTTTTTAAATCAAGATGCCAAATGCTATTTTTGCCACAGAAAAGCAAGATATTGCATGTTTCTTTATATGTATTTCACGGGTTTACAGATCATTCCTCTAAAGTCTATGTCCTGATGAGGGGACAAAGAGATAAACACTGTGACCATGAGATTTTTTTTCGTGTGCGCACATTTTCGTCATCAGGCAGTAAAGTAAAAAAAAAGACGTACAATGCGCACTTGCGTCATCTTCTTGTGCTCGAGCTGAGACGTCACACTGTTGTCCTACAGCTGGTTCATTTGTTCGGATCAGATTAGCTAAAACCTGCAGAATATTGAGGTATTAACCCTCCAATCAGCTGTTACTCTGGGTAAATATCTCACTGCGTGTCAATTAAACCTCTGCTGTTTCTCCTTTGACTCATTTATCCTTTGCCTCCGTTCTTCTGTCTCAAAGTGGCTCACACTGATTTTCAGCCGCAGGTCTCTATAAATATTTCGCATCACCACACACACGCGCACACACACACTCATGCATACAATTCACTTTGAAGCACGTGCAGTTGTGTGCAGGGGCTCTAATCCTCCACTCAAAAGAAGGGTTTAACCAAAGAGTGAATTTTCTACCTCCTCCTTGTGCCGGCACAGATATAAAAATACCCGCGTGTCTAAAAATAGCCTTTTATACTCTAGACAGACTGGAGGCATATGCCGAGGCGACGCCGCCGCTCTTCTTCCCTCTCGTTTCCCCTGAAATATTTCTCATTTCACTCATTTAGAAGAAAGCTTGAAATGTTGTTCACATATCCCAGTTGGGGTCAGAGTGCAGGGTCATCCATGGTACGGCGGCCCTGGAGCAGTAAGGGTTAAGGGCCTTGTTCAAGGGCCCAACAATGGCCGCATTGATCCTCTGACCTTCTGATCAGTAGCCCAGGGACTTAACTGTTGCGCCACGACCCTATTTCTTCTCTATCTTCGTTCCCTCTCGTTCAAGGTCGGCGTGACCCCAGGAGGCGAAATAAAGAGAGATGAGGAAGTGAGATTTTGTAGGGGCAGTGAAGAGAAGAAAGGGAACAGCAGATAGGAAATGTCAGTAGAAGATGAGTAACAGGAAAACCAGCAGGGAAGCGAGCTAATCTGTGTTTGAGGAGCTTTCCTCACATTGTCTTCAGAGCTGTCAGGTGGAAACAGGGAAGTGAAAGCTGATGAGCCTTATATAACAATCATCAGGTCTGTAGCGCCAGGCCACTCTCTTCCTATTTTGTTCCTTTGTCCTGCTGATTTGTCCGATTCCCTCGCTTCCTTTTCATTTTCTCTCGCTGCCCTTTCACTTTTCCAGGCTCACTGATGTGACACAGTGGACTGTTAATCTCTTCCCCCTCTCTCTTCCTCTCTTCCTCTCTCTCTCTCTCTCTACTCACTGTGACTCCAAACCCATTGATACAAATGCTACTTGCTCCCTCTTCTGGCTAATGCACAAACCCTTTCATCTAAATTCAATTTATAAAAAAAAGGGAAGAAAATTCTCCTCGATAATAATAACATCTTTGCAGAGCACAGCAGCTCCTCTTTCATTAACAGGTCTGCACTGCGTTTCTGGGTTTTCCTACGAGGGCTCGCAGAACAAGGTCAATCAAGGTCTCAAAAACCGAGAGAGCTGTCGTGATTGTTGAGCTTAAAATAGAAACAAGATTTCTACTGGGACAAAAAAACGGCTCTGGCTCTGTCCTCGATCAAGGTGTCTGTTTTAACCTGGATAGCTTAAAGGCCAGAATGTGCAGGAATAACCAGAGTCATGTTAACTGTGATGCAAGATTAAAAAAAATGTGACATGAAAAACAGAATTAATCATTATAGAAATATGTATTTTGTTCAAAATAAGCTTGCAGTAAAACGATAACATAACAAACAATCTGCTTATTTCCCTTGTTCTACCCCCCACAACAGCCTTTTTCATCATGATTTATCATGTAAATATGACAATGTGGCTTAAAAATGGCAAAAATCCCCTCTTTTATTCAGCAGTTTCTCTGATTTTCTCTATTACGTTGCATGTTTTGCACAGTATTTGAGTATTTTTACCAAAAAAAATTGAGGATCCGTCCTCCTCCAGTCTCCCACAATCAGGTCTGACGTTCTATTTTTAGCTTCTTCCACTTGCAGCGACTGGGTTCTGTTGGGATTGTATGCAGATCTTGATGTTACATAAGAAAATATGATATGATTTGTGGAGCTTGTTCTCACCCTGGATTCTGAATCACGCTGCCACATCTCTTCAAGGGGCAGTGAGTGCACATTACCACCGACTGTGTGGTCATTTGAATCGAACAGCTCGGGGGTCAGAAGCTGAGCAGGCGCGAAAAGAGAAACACGCCCGCGTGAGCTTATTCGCTTGTCAGTCATTTCCTTTCCTCGTTCTCACACACACATCATTCAGTCTGTCTTATGCACAAATGCAGAACTCGTGTCCACTCATAGGTTCATTTTTGACCTGGCATCATCACAGAAAACAGTTTGAAAACTTGATGATTCAGCCACAAAGTCTACATTCAAAGCCCTTTTAATGTGAGCTGGTGATCCTGTTTCATCCGCTTCTCTTCCAAAAAACTGTCTTTCCTCTCTGTTCCCTGAATCAAAGACATCCAAGATTTGTTAATCAAGCTAGGAAATATCAAACCCTGATAGAAACGACTGACTGAGACATCAGCAGCTCTGGAGACTTTATATAGCACACTCCTGCATGATTTTTTTTAATTTTTTGTGCCTCACTGGAACTCCTAAGACCGATTGAAGCTCTGGCCTGGATTGAGAGGAGTTATTTCTGGAACACATTAGTGCACGGGGAGGTAATTGTCTCCTCCTGAGCTTTTTATCATCAACACAGAAAGAAGGATTTCAACGGAACAAGAAAAAGGTGGTGCACAGGAGGAGAGACGCACCCGTTATTTGCTCCCTCACTCACCACAGCATCAGTAAAAGGATGGGGTGGTGTTCTTATTTTATCAGCGGATAAATGGTCCACTCACCCATGTGTGTCAGTGTGTGTGTGCGCACGTGTGTTTGTTTGAGTGGCAAGTCTGAAACATTTTCCACACTACGGGAAAGTCGATCCCCCCTCCAATGCTCAGGTGTCAGTCACAATGAAAGCGATTGTATTCTTATTGGGATGCATGACAGAGAATGAAAGTAACGGACACCAGATACATACAGGGGCCATATTTGGGCGGAAGACAAGCGTTCATTTTTAATCTACTCAGCCTGTCAGTCCAGCTACACGTGACTTCACCTGCTTCACCTGCATCTCACCTGTGCACCTCCTGCTGCTACACTTCTGACATGCAGTGTATCAGTGAAGACCTCTGCAGTGCCACAGAAGCATCACTTTATTCCAAATGTGGAGGTCAAAAACTAACCAGCTGATTATCTGACATTCATTCATTCATTCTTGTTTATTGTAATATTTCTGCATTGTTTTATTTAAGCCTCATTTTACTGATATCAGACTTTTTAGAGTGATCCAAACAATAGATTTTGCATATCAATTCTTTATTCCTTTAATTCCTCACCTGGGTGTCTTACTGCTCCCCCAGCTGTCCATGGAGGGACATGTTTGAATTTCTTCTCCAAAAATGTCCTCATCACGTGATTTAGTTTCATTTAGCTTTTCAGTGAGCCCATAAGCCCAATTAAGATGGTCTGAATGTGCTTGATTTTGCAGAAAATGCAGATACAATAGGAACAAAGTTGCATTATTTCGCAAAGGAGACCCCACTTTCCCCTTTGTGAACCTTTCCAGTTGTTTTCTTACATGCAGTGTAAATCATGCAATATAAATCATACTAGAACTTTGAGCCACTTCCCAGTCTGCATTCTCGATTCATGCTGATATAATGATTTATTAACTTCACAGCTTGCATTGCGCTTCAAAACAGCAGCTCTTTAGAGAGCTTTGAGCAATATTATGTTTAAATTTACTTTTGTGCGGCATCTCATAGCAAAACTTGAAAAGAATGTCTCAAATGTTGATTTTGAGAAGGGAAAATACACTAGAAGTGTTTGACCCATTACGCGCGAATGTAGCCAACATTGCGTAATTTCACATTCTCTGCAGTTTGAGTTGTGCTTTGGATTAACTTTTCTGAAGTTTAATTTCATCTTCAAGTCTGCTTACCTGCCCAAACACTGACTTCACTATGGGATGGAGACTAGAGTCGTACTCAGACGGGGTTGCGCTCAGTCTTTTGGACGTGCGGCCGGATGCCTGCTGGACTGGCGCTCTGGTCGCAGGCGGCTCAGAGCTGAGGCTGGAGGTTGAGCCGGTGACGACTCTCTCACTGGGCTCGAAGAAGAAAGCAGCATCGTCTGCGTGTTTGGGGTAAGACGGAGTCGGGGAGGTCCTCCTTTCCTGCCGGGAGCCGCCGCCCTGGAGATGCGCCGCGGGAGGCGGCTCACCTCTGGAAGAGTCATGGTGGTGATGTTTGGATCTGGAGGACTTGGTGCGCTCCTTCTGATGCCGGCTCGTCTTGTTCCGCGCGTCCTCCTGAGTGTAGCCATCATCCAGAGGGCTCTGCTGCCGGTGGCTCTTCTGCACCCGATGATGATCACTTAAATGCCGGGAGTCTGCGTGTCTTGGCTGGCAGAGGGGTCTCCGCGCGCTGGTCTCGCAGTCCTCCGTCCAGGCTGCATCATCGCCGCCTCCAGCTCCGGTAGGGTGATGATGGTGATGATGGTGAGCGCGGTGGCTCCGGTGACCGTGTGCGCCGCGATCGGGGTGCGCGGACCTGCGGTTGGATCTGAGCAGAGAAGTGGTCGACTCGCTTTTGGGCAGAGAGGAGCTCATGGCTCAGCCTGAGAGGCGAAGTGAAGCTTGATGGATGCTGAAGGTCGAGCAAAGGAAAAAGAGGCAGTCCTCGGCCACGTGCAAGGTGCGGAGTTGGAGCCACTCTTTTAATCCACGCGTTCGAGCTTCACCGTGGGGTCCGTGGGGGTTGAAGTTGGAGACACCTGATCGAGCATCTGCAGCAGGAAGATGTGCAGTGAGGCTGAAGTGGCAGCCGGGCGGTCACTGTGACGCTTCACGGGGCTCCGTTAAGTTTGGATGAAGCACAGTGTTGCTGCCACACGCTGTCCGTGCACGCGCCAACTTCATTAAGACCCACGTCACGACGGATAATGTCTCCCATAATGAGCCTCTTGATCTACTCTGGTACCTTTTATTCCACTGGAGTAGAAAGTCACTCCCCAGCTGGCAGGGAACGTTCCCAGAACACTGGATAGCATCACCTACAAGTTGTAATCATGAAAACATTTAATCTAATGTTTAAAAAACGTTTTAAGTTATGTTCCGATGAGGTTTAAAGTGAACTAGGACAGAACGTTTTAATATTTAGAAGATGAAGGATGTTGTCTGATTATGTTCCACGAAAACAAAAGAAGAACCAAAATTATAACATAGACAGAATGTAATAGTAATATTTGTAAAATGTTCTTGTAATGTGACACGTTAACAAAGGTGGCCCATGTTGCCTGTAATACTCTCAGGGTGTTTTGGGGAAAGTTCTCCTGTAAAACATTCCCACAATGTTGCATGATAACAAAAGAAGAAATGTTCTCAATGCAACATTCTGCAAATGTTTCAATAACACTAAGAAGAACATTCTGGGAACTAAAATAAAACTTCCCTCTAAAAACATTACTAGACCCTGACTAGAACTTTCTCAGAACGTTTTCAGAACAACGGAAAACTGACTGAAAATATTTTCATCAAATGCTCAACAAACTTTTTAAGAATGCTTTTCTTTTCCAGTAATGTTCCCATAAAGTTAATATGATGTTTTCTGTCAACATTCACACAGATGATGCTCCATAATGAGGTAGGAACGTTCTCAAACCAACATTCAAAGAATGCTTTCTGAATGTTATAAAGGCCTCAGACAATTATCATAAAGCACTCTAGTGTGATATATTTAGAGGTGGAACAGCCTTCATGCAGTGTTCTGAGGATGTTCTGAGGATGTTGTTGAGGGAACACATTTCTGTAAGACATGCTCTCAATGTTTCACGATCACAAAGAAAGAACTAAACTTTAAAAAATGTTTTCCAGATGTTATCAAGTCCTCAAATGACACAATGTGTTTTATACAGAATGTTCCTAACGTTCCTGTAATGTAAGGTATTAAATGTGAAGCTTTTTTTTAAATTTATTTTTTGGGGGAGAGTTTTTTCCATTTTTATTGGAGAGAGAGAGTGAAAGTGGGGGAGACGGGAGAGTGACATGCAGCAAATGGTCTGGAGCTGGACTCAAACTCATGACCGCTGCTGAGGGACTGAGCCCATGTGGTATCGCCTTAACTCAGTGAGCTGGATGGCGGACCCAAAGGTGAAACATTTTGTCTTTTTGTAGAGGGAACACATTACAGAATGTTCTTCTATAAAGCGTTTTCACAATGATAGCGAAGGTAGGATGTTCTCAAAACATTCAAATCACGTTTTCCAGATGTTATGGAGACCTTAGCTGGAAGAACATTCTTTCTAAGACGTTCTTGTAATGTGATGTATTTATAAAATTTAACCATTCTGGCTGCAATGTTCTGAGGACATTTTGGGGATGTTGCTGATTAAACACATAGAATTTATTAAAACGTTGCAACAATGTTACATAATAACAAAGAAAGAACGTTTGCAGTCCAACATTCAGTTTTGAGCACATTCTAGCACAGCATAACGGTCTAACACTGTTATCACCAGACATTTTTTAGAGCATCTGTAGTTGCTATACCTTTAAGAAGAACATTCTTGGCTAGATCGCTAGATTTCAGGATATTAACATTTTTAAAAGGCTGTGTAGATTTTTTTTTAAACAACAAGCATCAGTGGACAGACATTAAACCCACAGACAGTCGGACACAAATGAACAAGTGAGTGCTGTGACATTGATGCCAGTGGACAGTGGTCACTGTCAAGGATGTGTTTGTTGAATAACTCTGTGTCTATAACTTTGAATGCTCTCAAACTAGATAAAAAAAAGCCCGAAGCAAAGCAAAAATAGATTCACAATAACACAATTTCTTGACAAGGTGAAAACAAAACACAAAATAACATTAAGGGGTTACACAAACAAGATGATAAAGTGAGATAAGCTCACACACAGAGCAATCTGAAAGACGTCTGAGCTATAAATAGTAACATCACCTCCTTAATTAACACTGAAGCATCACTGCAGCTTTAAGATAAACAGTGTAAAAGTGCAATATCAGAGTGGAATATTAGCAAAAATAAAACAAAATATTTTGAAAGCACTGCGTTGAGACTTTCTGTGCAGAATTAGCCACAAAAATCTTGCAATAATAATGCGTGCAATCTTCCAAATATTCATCACAAACACCTCTGTCTCTATATTCTTAGGGATCTGGGTTTATGGAACAGTTTTTTCCATTTGGTTAAAGTTCTGTTAAGGACATTCTCCCAAAAAAGCCATATATTTTTTATAAAACTTTGCTTCATGAGTATAGTTTTATAATAACGGGGCAGTGCAAAGATTAAGCTATTTTCCCTCTCCTCATTTGCTCAAGTTTCAATTGTGCCAATACATTAAACTGAAGCTCAACCAGCTTCGTCTCTCTTACCAGTAAACAAACAACGTGGCTGTGAAATCTAAATATGAAGGTGTCAATAACATAATGGAAAATCTGACTGTGGGTTACTGAAAACAACAGCAAAGTTCAAAAGGAATAAAAAATGCTAGAAAACAGCAGCATGGCGGTCCTCCACTCTCATCCCATCTGCACACTCGGGGTCATAATTCTCGCAGCAGATGTCCAGGGATGCAGGGCAAAAAGTGTGCAAGCACGACGCTCGTGTACGCAGCCAATTAGACGTTCAAGTTCTCACGAATTGTGTTTCAGAGCTGAGAAATGAGCAGATTTCGCCCTCGTCTCTCAGGGGAATTTTTGTTCTCTGACATCTGTGTCCCTGTCTCCTCTGCTCCAGGGAGAGGCAAAGTATCTTCACTCCATCGCACCCATCCCCCTCCTCCAGCATCGGCCTGCTTTAACTCCTCTGCTACCTTTATCGTCCTCTTTGCATCTCATCAGGCGAGTGTCACCCATGATGAGCTGCTGTTAGCCTGTTCAGTCATCATTGTAATTCCCCTCATCATCATCATCAGCAGCAGCAGCAGCAGCAGCAACAAAATCACCTATTTATGATAATCAGTCCACAGTCTGATGTTTGGGTCTTAACTATGGATCTGTTTTTAGATGCATGCCGTTCCTATAATAGGTGTAAATCTTGTTTATGAGTAAAATTTAGAAATCTAGTTTGCTGCTCTTCCTGCTGCCCCTCCCTCTCTTCTGTAGACATTGGGCTGCAGCAGGGGACCGTCGAGCCTCAGGGTGCAATATGGCCCATTTAATGTCCACAGAGACGGGGAGATAAAAAACAACAGCAAAAAAATGTGGTTAGAGGTAATAAACAAAAATAAAAACTTCTTATGAATAGTAGGAGTAACTTCAGGAAATAAAAACCGTGAATTATTTTAAAAGATGACACTGAAAAGTGACTGCAAAAGTACATAAAAGCAAAATTCCGTGTTTTCTTTTAGCCTCTTTGGGGTCACGTCACATTCTATTTCTGCATATTCGCCCCCCTCCAACATCACACTCCAACTCTCAGCAGGGTCAGATGGCCAAACTTTCATGACAACTGCTGCTGTGCACACAGCTGCTGCTCTGCGTCCACAAACAGCAGAATTGTCGGGAACATTTTCTAACCTTCTGGCTTATGGCTGAAGACCTTGAGCCAACAACCTTGGCTCAAGGCCTGCTTACTTGCTTACTCTGCAGCTTTGGAGCCAGTGCGAGTAAGTGCACATTGAGATGGAGATTGTTGTGTAAAAGGTTGTTTCCAAAGTCAATAATGGACCATTAAGCACAGCATCTTGATGAGACACTTATTTGATAAATAATTAAAATCCAACTCAGAGTGCCACTGTAACCTGGAATGAGAAATAACAAACATCTTCGAAACTCTAACCAAATAGACCATTTGCATCAATCTATTTGAGTTATGATGATGAAGTTATGTTTACCAACAAACTACACTGAGTTTAGGAAATTAGGTTTTCCTTAAGAATCCAAGGAGTTTTCAGTTGGCACTTCTTTATTGATTGATAGCATAAAACACAACTTTATAAGTTGATTATTCATAAAAATCAGGTTGTTCCAAATAGTTTTTCTAGGTTGTGTAACGAAATATTCTAAGTATTATGTACTTAATGATGTTAATTCTGAACTCTTGTCAGGACCACTGCTCCGGCCCCTGCCTCTGTTTCCCATCTCTCTCTCCTTTTCTCTCTGGGTGTGGTGGCTGAGGGAGTGCTGATTGCAGGAGTGGAGGCAGCTGCATGGGAGGTGAAGAGACCTTTAATCATCATCCTCCTGCTACGTAAGCCTGCTTCAACCCTCAAGCGACCAAGCTATTTTAGCCAATAATATGACTGAATTGATTTTTTATAGGAATACTTTTATATAAATGATTGTCTAGGGTTCTTATTATTTATTTCGTTCTCCAATATATTTGTCCATCATCTAATATAATAAGGTATGGAATTTGATTTTTTTAACAAAAAAGTAGCCAAAAAACCCACACCGATAGATCAATATTACATTTATTTAGACAACCCTTGTCTGTTACATCTTGTAAAGTGCAACTGTAAATCTTGCTTTTCTAGGTCTGTTGGCCATGTTTCCCTGCAAAACAGCAAAATATAATGATTAGAGTTGGAAAATTACAATAATATCTGAAACAATAATCTCATAAATCTTCCCCGCGGTCATTAGAATCAGAATCATGTTTATTGCCAAGTAATTTTTGCATTACAAGGAATTTGTCTTGGTCTGTTGGTGCAAACAGTTAAGATAGCAAGAAATAAAATAACATTAAGAATATAAAAGAAGAAGTAGAATAGAATAAAATATATACAGATAAGTACACTAGCATATGTGCAAAATGTCAGGTGGATAGCGCGAGACAGTGCAAAAAAGCAGATGTGCATTTATGTCCATGACAAGTGTCTCTGGGTGGGAGGGTGGGGGTGTCAGTGGGGGTCAGGGGCCTTGTTGATGAGGCTGGCCGCGGATGGTCATAAGTGACCCCGCACAAGTTTGGAATATACTTGCCACACGGATCGGCCAATCCTTGAAAAGCTCTATGAACAAATGTAGGACACATAGACTGACAAATTCATGGTAGGAAACTTTTTTTGATTAAAATTAGAAAAATGGTGCACAAACTTATATGCCAGGGGCCATAAATGACCCCACTCAGTTGCTTGAGGGTTAAATGTTCACTCAGTGCCAGATTGTAAACTCTGCGACTCCCATCAGAGTTGTGCATCCCATATCGTGAATGCTGCTATACATTGGCTAACAGCTGTTTGTTTTGCCGTCTCGTCTCCCTTCAGTCACTGCAGTGATGAGTCGCAGCCCCACTCCGGCCAAACCAGCTCATCAGGCCTCTGCATGCTCACCCTGTCAACCAAAGCCTCTGCACTCTGCTAAATATTCTTAGTTTTGGTTTTTGTCTAGTTCTGTAAAATACTGTTGAGTTTTTAGTTCTCTTTGTTTCAGGGGAGCGGCAGCCTCTAATTTAGTATTCCTTCCTTAGTGTCCCCTAAGGTTGGCTTAGTTGGTACCTTTGCTATTTTTTATGTTTTTCTGGTCTGTTTAATTGTGAATAAACTGTTAAACTATCTAAGTGGGGTCCATGTCTGGTGTTCACATTCTGGGTTCCCTGACTAGCCGTGACAACTCAAGTTTTTAAGTTGAAGAAACCCTCAAAAATTAAGTTGCTCCAATTAGATTTTCTTTCATTTTAACACTTTCGTCTTTTCATTTGATTAATAGCTTTTAAAAAATCAATTATTTCTTGATTGACAGATTATTCACTAACCCTTCAGTAACAAATATTTGTCAAATCAGATTTTTTTTTACTTTGAACTACACTTGTATATTTGAACATGACATTTAAATGTTGAAAGCAAAATCAGCAAACAACAAATTTGACGTTAATCTACAGACAATATTAAGTTGATGCAATGACCAACGTTATTATGTCAACCCAGCTTATCAAAATAATGCTGGACACAATAAATTAGTTTGAATTTAATCTCTAAACAAGTCTTGTGTCCCTATTAACCCTGTCCCGTGGCACAGTTTGATATTATTAAAATATTAATCAGTGGGGTAAATAATTAACCATAAAGCAGCTTGAGGCCTACAAGGTTAAGAAAGAGTTCTTTCATCTGAATCATCAAAACATTTTTGCCAACTCACTTAATGAGAGGCTTCAATAGAATGAAATATCAACACTAGAATAATTCAAGCAGGAGCAGGAGGGAGCCTGCGAGACAAGATTATGAACCTGGAAACTGATACTTTGACCAAACTCAAGTTTCAAGTTCAGGTGAAAGTCTTGCTGTCATCGACGGACAGAAGTGATAATTAAATGAGTGCTTCACTGAACCACAACACATCACTCATCTGCTCATCAAATATTTATCTAAAGATGGTCAGACGCATCTAAGCAGGGGTTTATGGTCTGTCTGAATTGTTTGTCGGGTAAAGCTGCATGTATTTCTTGCTTCAGTTCCCATTAACTTCAACCAAGGGGACATATTCAAACTTACTTTTCTTATATTAAGACGAACTAGACACCTGAGACCGAAGATGGTACCTATTTGTTTGAATGAAAATCTGGCACATGAGCCAATGGAGTTTCTAGTTTTCCTATTATTGATTTCCTCCACTGGCAACGCCCACATGGTATAGCTCCGCCCATAAACTATACATTGTGATGATGTTGAGAAAATAAAGATTCTAGGGAGGTTTTCCAAGCATCAGACCTACATATATTAAAACATCTTGGCTTTTTTTAAATTTGTCGTTAAAGTTTACAATAATCTATCAGAAAAATGATTTGTTGTGCAGGTTTTTCATTGTTGCAATACCACAAGTGATCACTAGGACAAAGTTTCATACATCATGGCCACTTTTTTCAGACCGTCTCCCAGCTTTCCTCTTTCCTGTCTATTCCTGGCGGCTTAGCTTCTATCCCACCATAGATGTTAGAAAGAGGCGTAAGAACGAAGTGAGCCATCACGTACTGATGATGTGCTGCAGTTGTATCACCTGTCAAATCAAACCAACACCCAAGAAGGTGCAACATTCACACATCACTCCACTTGAATGATGTGAGCTTCCATGTGGGATAAACCTGTGCTCGAAGCTCCTCCTGAAACCTCCTCTCCTCACTGTCCTCATCTTCTTACAGTGCATTTAAGTAGGTGATGGCAAAGGTGGAACGATGTCTGGGTCATGGGAGGAGAGAGGATGCAATCAGGTATAATGAAAAGTCACAGGGGTTAAATTGGGATTTGTAATGTGGGGAGGCTCTGTGGTTTCACGGTTACTATGCATGTGCACCTCAGCAAGTGTCAGATGAAAATGTTCCTACATGCTAGTGCCTACAGTTCAATCAAAAACTATTGAGGAGATGTGCAAAACCACCAGCTGAAGACAATAAAACCTTTCTGTAAGAGCACTCTGCTGTGTATTGGCATCAAATAAAGGAATCATGCTGTTAGGCTGGAGGAGAGAATATGAATATGAATGAGTTAATGAAAGGAATTACTTTTCATTCTTTAGCTGAGTCGGTTCCCACAGATTTGCAGGTCAGAGTTCAGCTTAGTTCATTCATGCCAGATGTGCTGGTTTGTCCTAAAGAGACACGGCTGCCAGTCTGGAAGGTTATTATTTTATCATAGAACAAACTGTACTGTTGTAATCACTCCTTATTCTGTTTAGCGTCTGTAACTGTTCTGATTATTATTACTTCATTTCATATGTCAGAAATGTGGTGAGAATGTCCATTGTTGAAGTGAACTGTAAATCTGGTTGATCAGGAGCGTCATGTGATCACACCTTAAAGCTGCTGTCAGACTAAAATCAAACCTGGTAAACATTTGTTGGTGTGGTTGTAAACATAACCTGCAGGAGTTTAGCATGCTAATGGACTAACACCAGCAGTGTATGAAGTTGTGAGTTATAGGCTCCACAGGTTTGCTCTCTAAAGTCACTGTTGCCAAACAACACCCCTTCCTGTTTGTATTAGTTAGTCAAGTAGTTCTGAAACAAGGATATAAACAATCGATGTTCACTGAAGAGACTTACGTTCCATCTTTCTCTCAAACCGATTGGCTATTGGTGAGCTTTCTTGGGTCACAGTTCAACCAGAGTGAATAAAAGTGGAACCGGTCTGCTTTGAGAATGTGTCTTCCACCCATTACATACAGACATGTGGCTGCACCACACCATCCCTCTGTTATAGAGGAAGAACTGCTCTGGCTTGTTTGTATTTCTTTAAACCAATCACAGTTGTCAAGGGCGGAGCTAAGCAAAGGATGGGTCTTCAGTGTTCCCTTCAAATAGTGGCAGATTGAATTGTTGTTGTAGAAATCTTTTGTGAAGAGAGACAAGCATTGTGATTAAAAAAGGAAAACTAGCAGGGCTGCCTTCTTGCAAGACCCAAATCCTTGAAAACTTGAAATTTTCTGTGTGGTAGGATGCTGCTCAGACGTTGTTGTCTGCATCTTACATCCTGTGAGTCAGACACGTTTTGAAGGAGCTTTAGGGAGTAGACTTGCATTTCGTCTTATTATTAATCATTTGTGATAGCTGGTTAAAGTATGCTTAATATAACTATTAATGGAACTTTACATATTATTCATCAATAAAGAAATCACTTTTGAATAGGAAACCATGTTCCCGAGTAGTTTTTTGTCAGGGTGCATTGTCCATCATGGAGGGCTGGTGAAGGGGATATGCTTGGTCTGCAACAGTATTGTACTAAATAGTATGTGTCAAAGTAACCTCCATGAATGCCAGCACCTGAGATTTCCCAGCAGAACACTGCATTGTAGGAAGACAATCAATGTTATTCACTTTACCTCTCAGTGGTTTTAATATTGTGGCTAATCAGTGTATATGCAACAGCAATAAAATCATGAGGATGTAAAGAGTCCAAGTGTTCATTCAGCCTCCAAACTCTCCAGATCTCAGTCCAATCAAGAATCCATTGTATGCCCTAGAACAAGTCTGATCCATGGAGGTGCTACCAGACACCATTAGACTTCCCCAGAGGTCCAGTGTTGATGCCTCGACAAGTCAAAGCTGTTTTGGTGGCACAGGGGAGACGACCTACACAGCAGCTGGTTTTATTTTAGGGCTATATCAGTGTTCATGTACTTTATGTACTTGTAAAGCTGTGTGCTTAACAAGTGAAGCATTTTTATCTTTATCATAAGCGTAGAGTTGACAGATAGGTGCCTTACATGTTGTTCCACCAGCCCACACAGTTGGTTTTTATGTAGACAGCAAGAGGTTTGTGTGTGTGTGAATTGTCTGTGTGGATACAAATTTGGAAAGTAGACATGCATTCTGCATCTCTTTGCTTTCCTGTTAACTCTGGAGAGCTTCCCTGCTTCATTCTTTGTCATTTTCACGAGAGGATGGATCAGCAAGGCTTTTGTTCTGGGCATTAGTTTATTTCAAGGAAGTCCCATACCAACAGGCCTGCAATAGCTTCTATAATAATTGTGGAGTATATTTGTCAGTATGTGGTTTATTTTTCTAATCATAAAAATAAAACATCAGAGTTTAGATTTTTTCCCAAAAATATTATCAGAAAGTCTCCTCGAGTCATTCAGAGCTGCAGTGAGGAAATTAGAATGAAAAAGCTTGAAAATGTCAAAACCTGTTTGGGATAAAAGTATCTTTGTCCAATTAAAGGGCTCATAATATGGCCCCTTCTGATTCATTTTTACATATATTTAGTCACATATATTTTTAAACATGTCTGTGATATGCTTTTACTTTTGCACAAACTGTTAAGGACTCTCTAAATTCCTCACCCAGACTCCCCTCTGTCCTCCAGCAGACTGTTTCTGAAGATATTTGCATGAAAGCTGCATTATTCATGAAGCTTCCTCCGATTGGCTGTAAGTGAGGCCCCAGGTTCAAACACAGCCAATGGGAATGCTACCTAATGAATAATGCATGTTTCCTGACACAGCATCTTTATCTAGATTAATGGCTGCAGCTTTTACTTCGTGCTTATCTTCAGCACTATACTGGAATACTGGAGGTTTTTGAGAATTTTTATCCTTAGGAAGAATTTATTTTTATCTGCTGACCAACGAGCAATAGTCCCAGTTAGGGCTGTTTGAATGTGGCAGAATAATTTCGGTCAGTTTGGAACCTGTGTCACTCTATTCTCTGTAAGAGTATCTGTTTTAAGTCTGACAATCCAATTAAAGACAAAGTTTTGCTGAAATTTGGTTGCTGTTTCTGATTATACTGATTGTGTGTCTCAGTTGCCACTTCCTTCCTCCCTTAGGAAAGGGTCGCACCATTGTTAAAACCTTACAAGAACATACTGCACATAGTAACAGATGAGATTTTAGTAATTAACTAAAGCATCTTAACTGTTTAACCTCTGTTAAACCAGGCTTGTGTAATGATTTATTTAACCCACAGAGATGGAAAACCAATAATAACATCAGGAAGCGCCTAAGTGTAATTAATAGCTCTAATTAAAGCTTCACAACAGTTGGGTGTTCTAGTTTCAGGGTGCTGCTGAAATGCATGCTTGCATATGCAGGGAAAAAATGCAGGATCCTACATAAATCATATCTACTTTCCTGATAAGACATGTTTTATACCCAGGACCTCTGCAGGTCATCACAAACATGCTCAGAGTGTGTGACAAGGAAGGAAATCATCCCAAGGTCGAGTGCTGGAAGTTGTTTATCTTCCAAGTAAACAAACTGTGGAAGTTTAGAACATTTCTCCCAAGATAATCTATTTATCAGTGTTGCTTTAGAGAGAGTCCTGGATACACGAGGAACATCAGATCATTAGACATCACTGATTTTAGCAGTGTAGATTCGCTGACAGAAGAATGGAAGAATGGAAGCAGAGCTGACTTCATTAGCCCTGGCAGAGGTTCAGTAGGTGACATGAATGACACCTAATGGGCTCCAAAACTCTTTGCAGAATCCTGAAGGAGCAGAGTGATAAGGCAGCTAGTTGATGTAAAACATTTGTGGTTTGTGATCAATTATACTGTTATTTACTTTTGTAAAATGTTTAATTATCAAATTGTGACTTTTTCTGTATACACTCTGGTACCTGAACCAATGATCTCCCTTAACTAAACTTGATTCCTTGTAAAAGTCCTGCGCTTTTTCACTGCAGACATTCTGACTTGCCACAGCAGGGGAAACACAGGAGGAATTAATGATGGTTCACTTCCATTAAGTGTCTCATTAAGCCACGACGGGGAACAGAAGCAGCATCTTCCCTCAGTGGAACGCAGCCATCATTACCCACAACTGTGCTTTTCCTGTTCTGACGTGTCTAAATATCCGTTGTGAAGAAGGTACATCGGACCTGGCCGGTGAAGAAGGCGAAAGCCAGGCTCTTTCTTAATCTGCGTTGTCTGTTCTTGCACAATACAAGAACCGGTGGTGAGTACAGATGACATGAACCAAATGCACAACTGTAATAAATCATCTAGATGAGACTTGGAGTTGGAACATCTCCCAGTACTTTGTTTGCCAGATTCTGAAAAGTATCAGAAGTGTTGCACATAACTGTGTTCTGCAAAAAAAAAAAAAAAAAAGAAGCAACCTTTCAGGCATGAACAAAGCTGAGATCTCAGATGCGCCTGCGGTGATAGGAAGCTGCCAATGTCCTTTTATAAGGTAATGGATCTCCATCTGGAACTAAATTTACCTTTTGAATGTCGGTACAGGACCTTGGCCTTCCATCAACCTTTGTATCCTGAAGGAGTGGAGCTAATCTATTTGTCACCCGCTTATCAACTTCCTTCCTCATACCTTCCTCTTTGCTGGGCAAACACAAGTAGGGTCAGTTCAGGCAATGTCATAAGTTATGGCAGTAGTTTGTAAGGGGAAAGTCATTAAGCTAACATGAAGAATCACATGTGAATTATCCATTTTACTTTGTTCACATGCCCATTTGGAGTTTTTATGCTAGAAATATACAAGATGGGCACAAAAGGCAGCCATCCTATTTGACCTTTCTCCTCCTTGAAACTGCAGTAAACTCATGACTGCTTCAAAAACATGGATTCAGACTTCTGAGCTTTTCTGCTTAACAAAGCTAAGGAAACAATCCTGTCAACTTGCAGGGTTGCGGTTCCTGTGTCTTTGTTCTTCTTAAGTTTCTTGTTTAAACATGTACGGCTGAATTACTCTAATATTACAACATGTGATTGTGTAGTACAGAACAGTTTTACAGCGTCCAGCTTCAGCCTCATCTGCCAAGAGTGAGAGAGGCCAGGATTTCATAGATTCTAAATGAAACAATGGCGCAGAGTTAGAGGGAATTTTAAGGAAGGGGGGATTATTTTCATGGAAAAATATTCTAAGTATGTCATTTTTAATTCACAGAGATGAGTTTTAGAGATTAATTCAATGACTGGAGAGGAACTTTAACAACAACAGTCCTTGCATACCCTCTGTAAATGCCACTATTTATGGGTGTTTATGTTTATATTCATATTGCTCTTATTTTTATTGTTCTTTAACATTATTTTTAGTACTTAGTTGTTTTTTTTCTCCGATTACTGTACACTGAGATCAAAGATTCACCAGAGCCAAATTCCTTGTTTGCCTGTACAGACTTGACCAATAAATTTAATTTTGAGTCTGAAATTTGCTCCAAGACTTCAGTAATGTGATATGACCTGACCAGTTGGGCAAAATCCATCATCGTTCAACGGTCCACAGTCAGCATATCTTTTTGGTAACTTACCTCTGACAGTAATGCCTCCATAGGGTCTCGAACATAGATTTTCTTTTTTCTTTTTTCTTTTTTTGTAGGACTAATGTTGGTTTCAAGACATGTGATGCTACCAAACTAGTTTGAAGGTGAAGTTGAGGTTGTCTTCTTTTAACTGGTGACAGCTTCTGTATGGGTGTTATTATCATTTTAACTCATTTTATTAAATGTTGTATCAAAATAAACAAGGACATCACTGCATATGGTACTGATTTTCATTGTATTGTCAGTCGGTTAGATTTGGGACGACAGATCCATGCACTGATTGCATTTCACAGATCTCACAATTGAAAATTGATTTGATTTGAACTTCTAACTCCCACTGATGTGACTTTGCACTGATTGAGCAAACTAGGTGAAAGCTTTTTATATACTAAACATGTAAACAGTATATCTCTAGCACTATCATTTTCACAGCCACAGAGGTGACTAGTGAGCAGTGTTTCTTCGACACGACTCGTAGGACGGGTGGATGTCAGGACATGCAAATGTGTTCATGTGCTTCATTTCCAATCGGCCACAGCTGTATGAGGGAGTTGTTAATTCCCTTTGAGCTTAAACTGCTTAATTTCCACCCACTCCAATAATGGTTTCATCACAGTAAAAGGAGGTCTGGTGCAGTTCAATCAGTATTTCAGTTACCAGAAGCAGCAGGTGAGTTTAAATGTGGTGGATAAAAGCAGTGAAATGATTTTTTTTGACAAATGAAATATAAATAAAGATGTGGCTTAAAGTTCTGGTTTACACTTTTGTATTTATTCCAAAATGAGTGCAAATAATGTTGACCTAACAGAGTAGATTTACACAAAAAATGACCTGTAAACCACAAATGCAATGAGCTGGTCTACATTATTTGTGCAAATATATTCTATAACTATTTCTGCAAAAGGTAGCCTCATGAATAAAAGTTGCAATTAAAATGCTTTTCATTACCTGAAGAAAACATTTTTGATGCATGTTCTTTGGTAGACGAATAATGAAATAAGCAACCATTTGCATGACAACTCAATCCGTAATATTGTTCCTGTTTCAGTGTTTTGGCTGTTATCATTAGCAGCACATGTACTGCAGCAAAACACAGTTGCATAAACTTACTGCATTGACTTAGTAGGAGAGTATTGATGCGTCATCTGTGAAGCCAAATGATCTTGGATGTCCTCTTCCATCTTGTCTGTGCTTTTCTGCTACATTGCATTCTGCCTTTTTCCCCCAAGGGTGACTCAGACAGAAGATTGTTTTGGGACTATATGTGCAAGGACTCAGTTTAATGCCTCCTTTTTCAGTTTCATTGCATTATAATACATGTAAACACATAAAAACACACATTAACAAAGACAAGGCAGCTCTGTTGAGGAGTGAAAATGCAAGGGGCTGCAAAAAAAGATCTTAGAAAAAACAAGATCCCACAGACTGAGAGCTGTGAAGGTGCAGCGCTCACAACGAACGGTGGACTTGAGTGAATATGGGTTGGCATGGGTGAGTGGGGGGGGTCTGTGTGACGCAGGGAGGGCAGAATAATAACTATGCACTATTTATAGGAGCACAGCAACCTACAGTATAATGTCTTTGCAGAACATTCTCCTCCGACATCTCTGTGTGCTTACATAGATTAAAATGATGACACACTGGCTTAGATTTTATTGAGGTTATGCTACGGTGCCTTAGCTGGAAATAAACGCCTGCCAGTTCCTTTAAAAATGAATAAATAAATAAATTAAAAAGGCAGCATTTATGACTAAGCTAATGCAAAATTATGTTTTCTGGCACTGTCTCTGATTACAGGCCTTGCAAAGGTCATCAGTAACTTTATATTATTCCCATTGTGCACAGATGCCCTGTCTGATGGAGTCCTTTTGTCTAAATGCATTAGTGTGTAATCTCATACTAAACATGCATCTTAACAGACTACTATCTGAATGAGGTAGAAATTAGAGGTGCCAAAATGTGTGCCAAAAAATACTTTCACTGTGCGGATTATCTTTTATCTTTTCAATCACTGGAGCAAAGAGCTTTTTAGCTGAAAATATACACACCATCTCCCCCTTGTGTTGAAGTTTTAACTGGCCATTTGCAGCAATGGACAGAATGCACTGTTGTCCGACTGAACAGTGTTTAAATGACATCATATGAAAAAAAAAATAACTTCAGTTTAAAAGCCTCTGGGGCTTGTCATCATATCTGTTGTGTTGTGTAGCGACTTAAAAACAAGGTTACAGGTAAAAGCAACACTGCAGTGCATACAACTTGGGGGGGTTGTTAAGCTAATATTTGATTCAAGATGAGGATTAAGGTCACTCCAAGTAACAATGGCAGGAAGAAAGCAGCTCATTGTTGTGGTTTTAGACTCATGGCTGTTATGAATCTGCCCCAGTTAAGGGTCAAGACCCCAGACAACAACAGCAGATGCCAGATTTGCCAATTCAGCACCTCGGTCAGCGACTGATCACCAGGAGAGCAAAGGAGCATGTTGAGGTCACTGAGGTGACACTCAGACTGCAGGCAAAGTGACCAAAACTTGATTATCTTGGCATCAGATGCACATTTCAACTGCATTTAAAAAGCTATTTCTGATAAATGCTTTTAAGTGGGGGCTGCATGGTGGCTCAGTTGTTAGCACCGTCGCTTCACAGCTAGGAGATCCCTAGTTTTCATTCTGGCCTGGGACTGGGATCTCCCACTGTCCAAAGACATGCTGAGGTTAACTGGTGATTCTGGTTAATTAGACTGCTGATCTGCCCTAAATCAGCTGGGTTTTAGGCTCCAGCGCCCCCATTATCCTACAGAGGATTAAGCAGTGTATAGATACTGGATGGATGGGTGGATGGATTTCAAATGGCTGTAAAATTGCTGTACACAATATATTTCTGGGGCAAAGTTTAACCCCATCCTGACTGAATGCACCTGTCCACACTCCATTGTTAGCTGCCTTTGTCTGCTGTGTTTGGGCTGTTTTACAGAAATTAAGACTACCTATCCACTCAACAACGTGACGGTTTCATATTCGTATTTCACACATTTACTCAACATATTCTGTTAGTTTCTCAAAATATGATGTTACACTTCCCCAGTACTTCTTTGTCTCATAGTTCCTCATCACACTGCAGTTACACAGGGAACTAACGATGAGTCTGGGCCAGACACTGTGTCATGAACTAGTCCGGCAACTGTGGCATCTTTGAGCCGGTCGCACTTCATGTGAAGGGACTTTCAGTGCATCTACTAATACACTGAGTCATACTGTTGGTGAGATCATTCAGAGGTGTCACTGTCTGTTCCTCCCAAATGGATGCCATTAGCTGATGGATTACAGATTGGCTTCCTCCTTCCTGACTGGCAGATCTTGTAATCTACCTCAAGCCAACATGCTCACACTTGTCGCTCTCTGTCACCTGCATGGCTGAAACTAAGAGTGTCCGGGTGAAACCTTGTGGTCTCTGTGCCAACTTTACTGTTTCGTTTTTATCTGCAAAAACTTCCAGCTGGAGACGAGATAATACAGGTTTGGACACAAACTGTCTGAGGTGTTGGGGAGAGAACATGTGACCACCTGAGAATGTGACTGGTTATGAGTTCACCACATCTTAGTTATTCCTGTTTCCTTCAGGAGCTTCTGATTCACTTTTGCGGGACTACATGTGGCACCGTTGCACAACTTTCCAAGTAAAGTTCATGTTAATTTCAGGGTGTTTTTGCAGAAGGAAATATGAGCTCTACATCATGCATGAAAAAAATAAGAAAAAGACAGTCTAAAAGTTTAGTCTATACAATCTGATGCATAAGAAGTCGGCAGATTAGTGCAGTTCAAATGCAGCAGTCCCTCTTTATCATCAAAACTGTGCAAAAACCAGCTCAATATTTAGACCACACACACACTTTTCAATCTCATAACATCTTTCACTTGTATCAAAAAATGGCAATGTTTTGTCTTTGGAGTTCTGACATCTTTATTTAAGCACCTCTGTCTCTCATGATATTTATTTATTTATTTATACATTTATTTGAGCCATTTTTGCACATGATAGAAGAGTAAGATGAAAAACAAAAAGATTATGTTGGAAAGTGTTACTGAAAGCAATCAATGTCAGGTGCAAAGACAGTACTGAGAAATGCACCAGCTTTGTTCTTCATCTTTGGTATTTATTTGCTTCATAATCAAATATTGTGCTTTTATTGTGAAAATTGTTGCTCCCTGCATACCATAAATGATCAATTAAGGTGTTCAAAATAAAATTATTTTAAAAAATGTCTGAAAAAGGCTCAAACAATGAACTTAGCGGTGAAAAGAACTGTAAGGAAACTGAAAATTGCTGTTTACATAGAAATAAATGGTCAGTCAAAGACATCTTGTATTAGAGGTAAAAAAATAATAGATGAAATGAATGTGGTTCAGAAGAAAGGCTGGTGCATCTTTTGTCAAATGTATGTATTTGAAATGGACTTATTCTTGATGTTTCATGTGTCTGTGTGACATTAACCACTAGAAGTCAGTGAGCGGTTAAGATGGCAGAGTTAGAATTCAGTTTAAAAACACAGATATGATACTTTTCTGGAAAACCAGCAGACTGATGTGGTCCTTGGAGGATTTCAGCATCTGTGAGGTCTCACTTTAAAGACTTCTGTCTCCTCCGGGTCACTGACAAAGAGTTCACACACTGTGAGAAAGACAAACTGTTCGAAAACAGAAGTATATCAGCAGCATCACTGTGAAATAATAGAAAATGACTGTCTCATAAAAATACAGTAATAATCACTGATTGAATGCATTTCCTGGCTTTACTGTACATTAAGTCATGTGTAATTGTGGGCTTTTCAATGTTAATGAAATATATTTATATGTATTAAAACAATGAAACTTCCAATAATAGATAGATAGATAGATAGATAGATAGATAGATAGATAGATAGATAGATAGATAGATAGATAGATAGATAGATAGATAGATAGATAGATAGATAGATAGATAGATAGATAGATAGATAGATAGATAGATAGATAGATAGATAGATAGATAGATAGATAGACAGACAGACAGACAGACAGACAGACAGATAATAAGTAATATATAAAATGATGAAACTGTACTTTGTTCAACATATTTGTAGTTTAAATGTCTGTAGTTATATGAGATATCTTTCATTTAACAAAAAAGGGTAAATTTACAGAACCAAATATTTTTTTTCTCTGTTGTTGGCCATTGCAGCTAAATTCAGAAATATTTTTACAGTATTAAACTTTTTATTTATTAGGTTTAAAGGACATTGGTGCATGTATTTTGCAGTCTTTTTTATGTCAAAATCTTACATTTTATTTTAAGAAGTAAAAAACATGTTGGGTTATTCCCAGCTACAGGTTTTTAATGTTATTCTATATTTGAAATGTAAATTCAGAGTCTATATTTGTAATTTTATATATATTTTTTTTAAATTACAAAAAGAAAAAGTGTATAAAATAAAAAGGACGACTAGATTTTTATTATACCTATTTTAGAAATAGTTTTTAATTAATTTGTTTGTTTATTTATTCATTTATTTGTATTTTATTTTAAGAAGTAAAAAAAAAGTCGGGTTATTGATTTACTCCAATAAATCAATAATGTGTTTATTGATTTAGTTTTATTACACTGTGTAAGATAATGACACAGCAGGAAACTGATTGTTTCCCAAAAAAAGAATCGTGAGAAATGTTGGAGCAGTAGGGAAAAAAAACCAAAGGGGGAAATAAACTTTTTTTATATACAAGTTGTACAAGAATGAAAGCGACCATTTAATGTCTGACTAATTTCCTGCTGAGTTGTCTGGAAATCATTAACCTAGTGACTGTTCACTTAAAGAATCTGGTGAAAACATTCAACTCATTTATGGCTTCTCGGACAATGAAGTTACTCAAAACTACTGGGAAGAGCTGTTATTCCAGGTTGTTTCCCAGTTTGAATCAGATTCGGTCTGTTCAGTCATTCACTCTAGTTTCACTTCGGGCATCCGTGGGTGAAAGTGGAGGAGGTGGAAGAGGAGGAGGTGAAGGAGGAGGAGGAGGAGGGTGGTAAACTCTCTCTGAGGATTATTCAGATCTCACTGAGCGTCTGTGCGCACTGAGCAGCAGCAGCAGCAGCAACTAAAAGTTCCTCCTGCGCAAAAGTTTGTCTTCCTCAGAAATGGCTAAACTGAAGCCCTGGCTGCTCTGCTGCTTTGTTTTGCTGGGTTTGATCTGCGCCGTTGCCCTGGTTTGTCTGTGCATCGCCTCGCTGGTGGACCGAGGATGTTCCAGTGGAAGCTATAGGCATGCGGCTGTTTCTGCGGACTCCCTGCTCTGCTCCGAGATTGGCAGGTAAGACCCAGAAAAGTTGTTTGCATCCAGTAAAAAGTTGTGTTTAATCAGCTCAAGAACACTTTTTTTTTTGATACCTTGGGAGTTTATTGAGGTTGCATCACCAGACATTCCCGTGTGTCGCGTTATTGTCATTAATTGCACAGTCAGTCAGTGCTCAGTCCATCAGGCTGCACTTCCCAGAGGGATAAAAGGCTGAACTGAGCAGTGGGATAAGCAGTTTAAAAGATTTGATCCTGATAGACTCCTGTATGAAGATAATACCTGCAGCAGACAGGCCACGGATTCTTCTCACCTCTTGCTGATTCATTTCAAACTATCCTGTTGAATGTGGCAGCTGACTGATGCACACTTTGGTTTCTTGTTCTGCTGTGAGCCACTGAGTGGACTCAATCAATCTGTCATCAGTGACTCCAAATATAGATTTTATTTTTTTTTCTCTTCTCACTGGAATGCGCACGAAGCTCATCCGGCTTTTGTGTTCGGTCCAAGAAAGTTTTTTTTTTTTTTTGTCCTGATCTCTGCCAAGACATGTGAGGGGTTCATTTCCCAGTTCAGAGCAGGGACAATGAGCAGGTCGGGTCGTAGTGACTGAGAGCTAAACTGTGACAAGAGGCGACAATAATAAACACTTAAAGAGACATCTTGGTCTTTTTTGTTGAGTAAACCTGCTGATCCTGTTCATTCCTTTGACTTGGACGAGAGACTTGTGATGATGCATCAGTCCACAACGAATGATGATTACTACAATCTGATCTTTTAAATCTGAGAGTTTAATTTTTTTTTCCCACTTAGCCATATGTGTCTGGTGCATAAAAACAATATTTAACTCAATAAAAATGCACAAAAAGGCATAATTGCAGCGTTAACAACAAATCCAAAGTGTCGTGTCCTTTTATTTTTCTTATGTAGAGATAAAACTTCCTGAAACAACATCAGAACTGAGTATTTTGGGGCAGTGGTGGTGCTGGCTGCCCTGGGCTACTGATCAGAAGGTCAGAGAATCGAACCCCAATGTGGCCATTGTTGGGCCCTTGAGCAAGGCCCTTAACCCTTACTGCTCCAGGGGGCGCTGTACCATGGCTGACCCTGCGCTCTGACCCCAACTGGGATATGTGAAAAAATATTTCACAATGCTGTAAAATTGTATTTGTAACATTAAGGGTTTATTTTTCATTTTCTCTTGAACTCTTTCACTTTCTCAGCCAGCTCCAGATGCTTAATTTGCTGCGTTCAAGCTCATTTTCTCCCTTTTCTCCTCCTCCTATAATCCCATCTGCAGATAATCCCTAACATTTTCCAGCAAACAAGCATCCACCACTAGATCCCGCCTTTTGTCTGTATGAGATTCTTCTGATTAGTTTTGTCTGTCACGCCGCCTCCTGGTACTCCCCCCCCTTTTGTTAAACCCCTGCAAAGTCTTTAAGCTGGTCCGACCTGACCGGAGCCAAAACATTCCCAACACTGGCTTCTCTTGTCGCTCGGCGAACACATCTGATTGCCTGCCAACCTGTCCATGAAAAGACCCATTCAGGGCTTTCAGAGACATTTCAGACTTACAGCTTACATGTTCTGTTGTGTGGTATAATTAGGTTGGATAAACTAATTGGAACAAATAACCAGTATGAGAGTTCACCTCATGATTCATCTTTATTTAAAAAAAAAAAAAAAGCACCACCATGGCCACTGACTTCCTGATACATTGCCTGAAGTCGACCTCCAACATCAGCTCACGGTTTAAACTTGCCTCTTGGCAGCACTCACAGTACTTTGACACACTGAAAAAAAAAGCCTTGAGGCCTCGTCCAAGTATTAAAAAATGTTTAATGCGTGTCTGCGTGTGGGCAAATATGTGGTGAGTAGCCAGTGATCAAGTGTGTGTTTCCCATAAAAGTAGTGGAACTGTTTTCCAGGAACATGCTCCAGCAGGGGGGGTCGGCAGTAGATGGCGCCATTGCAGCTCTTCTGTGCACATCTCTGGTCAATCCTCAGAGCATGGGCATCGGAGGAGGCTCCATAGTAACCATCCGAAATAAAACAGGTGGGTCCTTATGTGTCATTTGTCTTTCTTAAATTTAGTTTCCTCTTAAGCAGTGACTAATCAGGCTCATCTCTTCTCAGGCGGCGTTAAAGTCTACAACTTCAGAGAGACGGTTCCAAGTTCATTCAAGACTAGCCTGTTAAATGACTGCCCTTCTACATTCAGGATTTCCACAGGTAGGCACAGTTGTTTTCAAGTTTTTTGTTGTTGTTTTTTCACATGGCACATCCTTGAGTGTAAATCACACTGTGACATAATGACCTGTTCTTCTAAGGGACTTTTTGGTCTCAGTTTCACTTTTCTTTCCATAAATTTGACCATTTGTTTAACATAAACAGTGAATAAAAGGTTCAGAACACACTTCCATAAGTGGCTTAAAATGACTTAATTTAGTGTGTAAAGTTGTTTGTTGACAACTATACACCAATCAGCCACAACATTATGACCACTGACAGGTGAAGTGAATAACATTGATCATATTGGTACTATGTGGTGTTCTGATGGAAAACCTTGGATTTTAACATCCATGTTGATGAGACTTAGACACCCAAATAAACATTGTCCCACAACAAGAACACTCCCTCATGCAAATGGAAATCCCAAATGTCACTGGCCTACCCCCACAGGAAAATGCACCCCACCACATGGAAAAAACATCAACCAATCAGGAACATGTTGAGGAACATGACAATGGCCCAACATGTTGATTTGACCTCCAAACTTCCTACACCTCATTGTGATCAAGCATCAACAGGATGCAGTGGAACAAGTTTGATTGACACCTTGAGAGGTTCTCTTGTCCATGTCCAATGGTTCAGAGCGTTTTTGACTACATAAGGGGGACCAACACAATATTAGGCAGGTGGTCATAATGTTATACCTGATCGGTGTAATGTCTACTAAGAAGTGAGACTAAATGTCATTATTGTCTGTTTATGAACCAGCCATCACATGTTAGTGACCACAGGAGGAGTTATAATTGTGGATTTATGATAATAAACAGTTATGTCTGCTTACAAATACATTTAAAGTCCTTCTGCCGTTGTGGATTAAACCACTAAAAACTCACCTATCAAAGATTTAGATGTAGCTCTTCTTTCACATCTCTCTACATGCACCTCTTCCCATTCATTGCAGCTTGAGCCCACCAGCTTACCTGTGATTCTGCTCAAACACTGTAAATCTACTCTACTGCCAGTACTGCTCTAAACAATGGCATGTTGTTAGATATGTTTGAAACTGAAACCAATTCTGAAGACGAACAGTGATACTGAAAGCCCCTGCAAGTTGACAGGATTGGTTCCTAAAATTTATTTGTCACATATGAAACTGCAGAAGTCTGAATCGTTTTTATGAGCTCATCATGCTGCAGTTTTAAGGGCCAAGAAAAGTTCAACCATTGCGTTGACTGCTTATTTCACTCCTGATGTGTCTCCTAGCTCAAAAACGCTGTACAGACATGTTTGATTTTCACTGTGTGAGGTCTTTAGGAGTGTAGTTAACTGTTTATTAATTGTTTATATAGTGCTTTAATTTGAAGTGATAATGCTCTCATTGTATTAGCGAGGTTCAATGTTGTTTGCAAACGATAAACATTTTGCATATGTGACCAGATTTGTTGACCTGAAAAACTAATGTCACCAATCAGAGTCAAAAAGTGAAGCCTGGGTGACTGGTTTACATCATTTATCTACATCTGCTGCCTTGTTTCCTGCCTGATCTATGCAGGAAGCCAGTGGATCGGCGTTCCCGGAGAGCTGAAGGGCTACGAGGCTATTCACGAACAGTATGGGAAGCTGCCCTGGGCCAAACTGTTTGAGCCAACGATCCGACTGGCCAGGGAGGGTTTTCCCATGCCGGCTTTTCTGGGAAAATTCCTGACATTCGACATTGTGAAAGACCACGTGGAAAAGTCAGCTCTCTGGTACAGAGAACCCTTGAAGATTCTCGTTAAGATATTACTGCAAGAATTGCTGAAGCTGAAGCCTTTTTTATGCATCTGTCACTTCAGAACTCCTGGAGCAAAGGCCTCTTAGATTTGCTCCCGGTAATTTCATGCTAGTTTTATGTAACCTCTCGGTTAACAATTGACTGAGAATTTAACTTTACACATTACATAATAGTTTGTCCTGGTTGCCATGTTTCAAGAATGATGAATTCTAATAGCACAAGGCTGTTGGTCTTAGCGTCACATTTGGGGAGCAGAGTGTACTGGCCCAGAGACAAGAGTCGTGTTCACTGTCTTTCACAAATGTTTGTGTGAAATGTTGATTTTCCCAGATGCAAGTTTTAAAAAGGGGCTAGTCGGGGGGGTTAAGTGTGGTGTGGAGAGTCTGCTCCACACCACCACCAAAAAGTGCATGTCATTCTCAGATGCATCTGCAAAAGTCAGTGCACGGATGCAGGCTTTATTTTTTTGTATGTTCATGACCAAAGAAATAATCTGATAAGTGGACCTTTCCTCACTCAGGGGAGGAGCAGTGGTTAATTTCGCTGTCAGAGGCTTTTCAGAGTGACACTTTGTACTTGTTTTATGGCAAGTTGTAGTACTATGAACCACTACAGGATTGTCAAGCACAGATTTGGACTCCTGGGAGGCAAATGATGACAATAATGCTAAAGAACAACAGAGCAATTTCAGCTATTAGTTAATTCCTAAGCCACTACATGAATAAAAAAAAATAGAAGAAAGGTTATTTTGATTCAGGTGTAGATTGTTAAGAGTCAGCGAGCTGAATGTCCTTTTGTCCTTCAGTGGGGGTTGGTCTTTGAGTTTGAGGTCTGAGACACACTCAGCTCCAGGATAAGGGTCCATAAATAAGTCTTATTTTGGGTGAACGTTATCCAGAGACTCTTTTGATGTGGCTCTAAGGTTTATGAATCACATTTCCTTTGCAGGGTTCATAGTACTGATTGAGGAGCTGCAGGGTCAGGACACGGTCATCTGGTATTTGGCTTCTCCCCATATACATTGTGCTGTTATGAGCAGAGCTGTTTGAAAGCATAAATTTCCCACTGTTTGGACAGTGGTGCCATTTGGTCAGTGTGGTTTATATTCTAAAATGATTGGAGGCCACATCTGGTACTTGTCCTGATGACTGATGAGCAAAGAAGGCACCAGAGATGCCCCTATCTCTCTGTTTGTTTGTTTTTTGCATTTCTTGTGGTCTCATGGCTTGACTGGTCCTTACATGCTTTACTAACAGTCATCTCAAAAAGTGTCTCTGTAGCTGCAGATCAGACCAGTACAACTTTCTGAAAGAATTTTGTTCCAGTCCTCCTTGGAGAACTGCTTCAGCTCAGCCGTATTTTTAGCATGTGTGGTGTGAAGTGCTTTGACCTTAGGTCAGTTTATGCTTTGATGTTTGATTTGACAGGTCTCTCCCTCTCTCCTCCCCTTTTACTTAGTGTGTCCTCGTGTGTGTTTTTTCAGTGAAGTATTCTGCAACAAGAACAAAACTGTTCTGAGCATAGGAGACGTCCTGAAGTTTCCTAAACTTGCAGAAACCATGGAAACCATTGCAAAGCAAGGGGCAAAAGCCTTCTACACTGGCAAGATAGGACATGACTTGATCCAAGACATAAAAGCTGCAGGTTGGTACAATGTCAACAGGCAAACTGGGGGTTTTATACTTGAGCAGACAAATAATGAAAAGGTAGAAAACTTACTTGTATTCAATCTTTTAAAAATAGCAAAGAAAATGTATTTTAAAAAAGCTTTGATGTTCTGCATGCTTTTCTTAGGTGGGACATTGACAATGGAGGATCTGAAGTCGTTCCAGGTGAAGGTTAGCGATGCGTGGACGGTTCCTCTGGGAGACGCTCAGATGCACGTCCCTCCACCTCCTTCAGGGGGCCCCCTGCTCGCCTTCATCCTCAGAATAATGAAAGGTTTCATGCACTGTTTAATGATCCTGAACAAACTGGCTGGAACAACTGCATGAAATTATATTATATTCTGAAGAAGAGAAACACAATGGTTTCTAGATCATAAGACTTTTAAAGCTTGTTGTTTTCCTGTTTTTCTGCAGAGTTCTCATTGACTCCACAGTCTCTGGTTGGGGACAAGAAGACTCAGATGTACCATCATTATGTAGAGGCAGCTAAATTTGCAAATGGACAAAAAAGGAACATTCATGACCCTGACTTTAATAGCAAGACGGTTGGTATTGAAAATTGTTATTCTATTATTATTATTATTGTTATTAGTGGGGGAAAATATGTTACAGGGACGTTCAAAAGATCAAAAAAGCTTGTTATGATGAACCCACAGGTAGTTATCACACTGCACAATTGTGCACTTCTGTAGAGGGGTTTAGCATCTTTCACCTCAATGTTTTGGTGGTACAATCTCTACTTGTTTTGTACAATAACTGTTATTATAAACCTTGTTTTTAGGCACAGCAGAAAGACTTTTATATACAGACATATCTGATAAATCTGCTGAACTATACTCAGCATCAAATGGCAAATAGCAAGTCAAATCAAGTCACTTTTTTGCATAATACAATGAAAAATCAGACATTATTAGGATTACTATGGTTAAGACTGTACAACATTATATGTTGGATAAATTTACCAGAATAATTTAGGGATTAAGGTAAGGAGCCTACAACATATATGATATATATATATATCTACCTGACTAACTTAAATGGAAGCTACAATATCATGTGCTAAATTACCTGACTAATTCAAAAACTATGGTTTATACCCTACTAAACTTTAGGGAAAACCCAACAAATCCAATAATTTGCCTTTGAGCAAGTGCTTGGGGATGAAGCAAGTAGCAAGTGGTTTGTGAACCCAGAAGATATTTAGCAGCTAAATTGATATTTCCCATAATCTAATGTGCAAACTCATTGGATTATCAGTTGACGATGTGTTAATGTTGGGCTTACAATCTATTTTGTTATTGTCTCACTTGCAATCAAACACTGGAAACAGGGGGCATGCTGCCCTCAGACAGAGTAATCCTGCTGCCTGGCTAACCTGCTCTATTAAGGAAAAAATGACAAAACATGAACAGGCAAAACAAATCCCAGATAATTCACAAGAACAGCACAGGAGTTCCTGGGTGACACCAGTGTGGTTGTTTCAGAGATGTGTCATGATGTTCTTCTTTCAGAGTGCAGATCACTTGATTGATCCCTCGTTCATTAACCACATCAAGAAGATGATTTCTTCAGATGGCACACACAACATCTCTTATTACCACAACGTCAAGCCTTCTCAGGATCACTTTGGGACCACTCATGTGTCCGTCCTGGATAAAGATGGACTGGCTGTTTCTGCCACCAGCACCATAAACCAACTGTGAGCAGGAATCAAAGAAGATATGTAAATATATTCTAACATAATGTGCCTCCATCCCCATCCCCTCAGTCTACTGTTTTTTTGCTCTGCAGATTTGGAGGAGCCGTTTACTCCTCACGAACAGGGATCATCCTCAACAATGAGCTGGCTGACTTTTGTGGGAGGGCAGACACAGTGAGAGCAGGTAGAGTCACAGACATGAGCACAGCCTTTTCAACCTACGGCAATTGAATCAAAGGCATTCCTTAATGTAGTAATTCAGTCTGAGTGTAATTGTTGTCTGATGTAGGTGAGCAGCCTCCCTCCTCAATGGCTCCAGTGATATTGGAGACAAAGTCTGGAGGGATCCTTGCGATTGGTGGATCGGGAGGAAGCATGATTACCACCGGAGTGGCCTTGGTAACTCAGTGATTAAACTCAGTTTGCTCCCTTGTTTGTCTGCTTTCCTTCTTTGTTTGCTTGCTTACACAGTTCTCCTTTGTTGCAGTCTATTATAAATCGCCTGTGGCTGGGGATGAACTTGAAAGATGCCATTGCTGCTCCTGTAGTGTTTGTTGATTCCAAGAACAATGTGAATTTGGAACCTGATTTTGACAAGGTGACGTATTTTCATCCTCACTGTCCATTAAGGACATTCAAATTCACCTGTGACTGTCTGTCTAGTGAACATTTCTATTTATTTAATGGATTTGGATTGGAGATTATCAGGACGTAATCCTGCAAAGTCAGATTTAATTCACCTGTAATCAGAAATTTGGTATTAACTTGTGTGTTTGTGTGTGTCGTGCACCCTCAGTCTGTGATAAAAGGCCTCGGAGATCTTGGACACAGCATTGGAAACTGGAAATACTTCTTCAATGTGGTTAACGCTGTGGAAAAGGAGAACGGCTGCTTTACGCCCGTATCAGACAGCAGGAAGTTGGGGATGTCAGCTGGATACTGACCATGGGGAGGCATAAGCTTCCCACTAAAACCTGCCCTCAAGACTCACTGAACCTTCAGCCTTAAGAACAGTGAATGTGATGAAGCCCTTACAGCAAAACGGGGCAACTGGTGCTCTGGATTGTTCCAAATGAAGCAGGAGATGACTAAACTTAAAGGATAATTTTAGTTTTTTTTTTCAAATTTGGGTCCCATTTTTCAAAGTTTTGTCCATCATTGGTATAACAAACTAACATCACTCTTACCAAAGTAGTTGCTGAGATCTTGACGATCAAAGGACTTGGGGAAGAAACTTGAGTCAGGTGTTCAGATGATCCAATCCAAATAGTGTAAACCGCTTTACTGGGAGGTAAAACTGCAGATTTCCCCCAAAAAAATCTGCAGAAAAACAACTATTAAGTGAGGTGGGCACATCAAAATGAACAGCTGGTGGAGCCAATTCTCCAGTCGAGTGCCATTAAACAATTGCAAAAGAAGAAAGTGCGAGAAGATGATAAAAGAAATATGATTAGTCCCTCACAGATAAGCGATGAACCCTCACCGACTTAACTGATGTCACCTGATGAGTGATTGCATGAGATATTTCAAGGGCTCGGAGTGTTATAAACAACAATGACACCGCATGTTCAGGACACTTAGGGGAAAGCAGCATCATCAGGCCATCACAAGACAAACAACTAGACAAAGTTCTGGCTTAAAATCACCAGTGAGCAAAGTGTTTTGAATTGCATGTAAACTTTGCGCAATGTTAAGGTTGTTTGCTCATGCATTTCTTGGGAGCACGCCTCAACGTCTGGAAGAATGCGGGCATTGGATTTGTTTCCACTGTACTTTGCTTTTATTAACTTTTCCACTTTTGTCTCTTTCTGAACAGTGTATCTCTTATTTTGACTTTTTCTAACATGTCCCATTTTTTTATGTGAACACTGACAGTTCCTAGAAAAACAGGCAGCTAGAAAAACACTTAAAATGATATGTAAAGAAACTGTGTGCATGCAGAACAAGGGAAAGTAAGTTAGGATGAAACGAAAGTGTACCACAGCTCACAACAGCTGCTTAATGAGTTTTCTGTTAGCCTCTGAAACTGTAATTTGGCAGAAAAGAAAAAAACTTAACTAAATGTCCACTTACTAGCTTGTTTGCCAGATTTCATCAGTAAATTTTGCCCAATTTTTGCAACAATTGAAATCTCAGGAACAAGCAAGTAAGGGATCCATGACAAGGTTATTGTGTCTGAGAACAGCTGCCTTTTCAAAATAAATTAAGCTAGCCACAAGGTCCGTTTAAAAACTGGCTGATTGTTCGATTGCTCAGGTCTCTTGCCCCACATGTCCTCTTTTTCGTGATGTTACTATGTTCGTAGATCTCAGCAAAAGTCGGCCCTAAGCTGTAATTATTGGTCCAAACGCGACATACATTCACATATTTTCACACTTGCAGCTCCACTTGCAGCTCAAATCTGCTCTCCTGCAGATTCCTGACCTATGTGCACTATGTGTCTATTGAACTCAATGAATGTTTTATTTTCTGACTGAACTATGCAGTGTTTTGTAAGAACTTCTTACTGTAAATGAGCCATTTAACCCTTTTAAAGTGACATCCTGAGTGGTGTGCTGTCAGCTGCCCAAACAGGGAACTTTCACTGTGACCTTAAAGATTTTACTGTATGTAAAACAACCTTATTCGTACTGTGATCCCCAAATATTCTTTAAAACATACATGTTTTTTTACAACACCAATATGTTTTTCTATATGTTTTTTGTGTGTGTCTAGTCAAAATGTTTCATAAAATAATTTTCACCTTTTTACAACTATTAACTGTGAATATTTGTGTTTTCACAATAAAAGTCCAAAACAAGTCAAGTCTCTTTTATCTCCAGACGTCCTTCTAAGCCATGAATCCTGAACATTGCTTGAGCTCGTGCAACGCAAACACCCACAAAACACTTTCCGCTGCCATCTACACTCCTTTAAACATTTATTCCTCGTTGTTAGTATAGTATGAACAGCAATAATCTACTTGATGATTTCCCATTTGCCTTATTTCGGAGCAGCAGCCAGACAAAAGAAGGCAGTAATGAGATACGTTTCAGTAGAGAAACTTATGAATTAGTAATGATTTCTTGAGTGGATTCTGCTTCGTTCTCCTTTGAGGCACGAGATGTGAGTTATGAGGACATGCAAATTCCTAGTCTGTGTGAAGCACCACTGTCTTTGTTGTATGACAAATGAGTTAATCTGGATAAGTTGTGATTTCACAGCTTCAGTGTCATGATATCACCCACTTTGTGTAAATAACAGCTGTTTAAATTAAGCATCATTTTTTAAAGTGAGCAGAAAATGTCTCCCCACTAATGGTGTTTCACTCAGAGCAGAGGCGGCGAAATGATCCTGCGATGACTCTGCACACTTTCAGTCACAAAGTCCCCTGATGAAGCAAATTATCTCAACAGTAGTTATTAGAAGTTTTTATACATTTTTGTGTGGTTATTTGTATCCGTCACAATGCCATCTGAGGCAGCGAGTCAAATTAAAACTACACTTCGATATGCACAGAGATCTTCTCATGCCTACAGGGTGAGTAAATTGGCCTGTCGGAGTTGCATAACTCTAAAGGTTCAGCATAACTATGTGGAAGTGAGACTCTGCTTAATTGGGCCTTAAAGGAAAATTCCAGTATGACTCCATCTGCTCAAGAATAACTGCAATCACACCAAGTAACACAACCAAAAATGCTTTCAAATTACTTTTGCATATAGACCCTGTTAAAGTGTCGTTTCAATTCAATACTAACATACCAACCTGTTTTATATGTTATATCCACTCCTTATAGCTCCTGTTTTGACTAGCTGCTGCCAAAAAAGGCAAAACTGTCGAAACTTTAAAAAAAAAATCATGTTAAAAACCTTTAGATTAAGTTCAGTGAGAGACTCTTGCAGTATGTGAAGGAATGGGTCTCAAAGGAATGTTTATACAGTTAGATTTGGAGAAAATCTTTGCTCTCTGAGGAGCGTCTCAGATAATCCAAAAAGCAACAAAGACTCTGCATTGAGATTTAATCCCACATTAATAATCACATTTATAGAGATTAAAACACGTCCCTCTGTGGGCAGGTGTCTCCCATCAGGGGCTTTTGCATGAAACACATTATCAAGGCGATTCGTATCACCTTGTCTAGCTGCACTATGCACCAATCAGCCGCAACATTATGACCACTGGCAGGTGAAGTGAATAACATTGATCATATTGCTACTATGTGGTGTTCTGATGGAAAACCTTGGATTTTAATATCCGTGTTGATGAAACTTAGACACCCAAATAAACATTGTCCCACAACAAGCACACTCCCTCATGCAAATGGAAATCCCAAATGTCACTGGTCTACCCCCGCAGGAAAATGCACCCTACCACATGGAAAAACATTAAAAAATCAGGAGCATGTAAAGGAACTTGATAGTCGCCCAACATGTTTATCTGACCTCCAAACTTCCTACACCCCATTGTGATCAAGCATCAACAGGATGCAGTGGAACAAGTTTGATTGACAGAGGCCCCACTACACAAGCCAGAGTACCCAAAGAATCCAGTGCCAATGTCCTGGTTCCAGACCCCATAGGACACCCTGAGAGGTCCTCTTGTTCATGTCCAATGGTTCAGAGCATTTCTGACCACGTAAGGGGGACCAACACAATATTAGGCAGGTAGTCATAACGTTATGCCTGATCAGTGTATGAGGTAGTGACAGTCACCCAGTCCTGCTCAATTCCTGTTTACTTTAGTTGTATTTTCTTTATATTCATTTCTCTTTTAGTTCAATAAAATAAACTTATTTCCAGTTTGGCCTCTGTCGAGCCTTGAGCAGGGTTGTGACAAATAGCACTGTAGTCATGCTTGCAAAATGACGGATGAGAATGTCAAGTGTGTGTGTCAGTGCACCACTTTGGTCCAGAGTGAAGAATTTCAGCAGGAATGAATGGATTGCTGTGAAGTTCTGCACAGGCATTTGTTGTGTGCAAGCAGAACTATGTGTGTATAGATATGCTGAAATATACAATCATAGAAGCTAAAATATATCAATACTAATTATTTAAGAGAGTAAAAACCATAGTAATGAGCTGTTCTGATGATATATGCATAAAAGAAAGGCCACAGGTGACTCATAAAATAGTGTGTGGATACTTAAAGGGTGCTTTGATAAGGATGTTCTCTGAGCCCTCGGTGCATCATTTCTTTTTGGAGGAGTCAATCTGCCGGCCTCAATGTTCAAATGACAAGATGTACCGAAAACAAAGATTGCACAGGGTTTGTAGGCTTCTGTTAAAATTTAAACAAAAGCCTGCAAATGAGACCACACACAATGTGGTGATGCAGCTCATGATAGGAGGTGAGAATCGGGTGACATTCAAACTTTGGGCAGACCTATGACGCATGCTGAGCAGAGCAACAAATCTTATTTGAGTTCCTTTTTTGTGTGACGACCTCGAGCCCAGTTCAGTTTGTTGTAGGCTGCCCTGTGTGATGAATCCTACAGACGACTGAAGATCACTGACTCTGCCCCATGCTTCCTTTTCTCTAATGTGCTATGATTAATTGGAGCAATTCAGGGAGCGGGGTAGTCAGATTAAAGCTTCACCACTCATCCATAGTGAGGTTTCATGTAGAGCCACCAGTGTTTCAGTTAATGATCCAAGATCTGCAGAGCTAATGACATTCCTGTCTGCCTCAGCTGCTATTCACATGGCCAATGGTATGTTGCTGTTGTTATCCATTAACTTACATACTCTATAGTTAGGTGACAATGCCCATGAATTTAGTGTTAGGTAACAGTTCACTTAGTTTCTCCAGCCTGCAAAGTATGGTCCAAAAATGACAAATATGCCTATATCAAAACTATTTTCTAAGTTATATTAAAAACAGTTTTGTTTTTGTGGTACAGCTTGTCATACCTACTCAAATAGTTATGAAAGTTCAACGAAAATAACTGTTTTGGATTTTTGTGACCAAGTATTTCATATTTAAAAGTTTTCTATATGTTTTGCTCAGTATTACTGTGACATGAAACTGCATCTGATTTAGAAAGTATCATTAGTTAACTTCTGCATTCTGAATTGTTCTGTTAATGTGCTCAAAGATGGGACTTTTTATGACAGCTTCATTGTTTTAATATTTCAACTCACCAACAATCAGAGAGTATTTGATCTACTTGTCCACGATCACAGATTCTGAATCAATGACATGATAAAAAATATCTCAGATGTCTTTGTTCATTTTCATAGTACATGATAAAAAAGCTTAAATTGTTAAAATGAAACATAAACCAAAAGGGCATAATTGTTTAAGTTTATTTTTTGAAAAAAAGAGGCTTGCATTAAATAGTCTTTTATATATGAGTCCTCATGATGGATTTCTATAAATCAATCAAGCCTCCATAAGTGAATGATAAAAAAATGACTATTTTTGCCTACAGCGATCTCCCATGTCAAATAAATAATAATTATAATATTAATAATAATAATTACATATGTTTTATATTCTAGTAAGATATCAGATTCCATGCCACCCTTTAGTGAGTAATGGTCTCACTTCTGTAAGAATTATGTGGTTGCACCATTAAAACGGTAGAAAATGAAAAATAAAACAACATTTGCAGTGTCTACTGTACACATTTGATCAAATAAATCTAAAAGATTCATCCTAAAAATTATCAAAAAAGATGTCTGATCACACTGAGATTTTAATATATTTATTTCTTTAATAAATATATATCAGGCAGTTGTCATGAATATTCAACCACTTTGTATTAGAACATTGTTTGTATCACATATGAACCAGTCATCTGTAGCAAAACGCTGATATATAGCTTCACACTTCACGTCATTTACATTGCAGCTGAGGAAAGAGGAGAGTGCACTCTGGGCTGTGGGAAAATTACTGCAAGTCATTACATATATTCTGTGGGACTGTTTGACACTGAGGTGTTACAGTCCTTCATTTTAACTGCAGCTCCCGCCTGATCTCTCCGTCACCTCACATCAACAGTCTGGCTGCAATATAGAAAAGTTTTAAAAGACTGAAAGTACACTGGAGTTCACTCCATCAGCTTCACTTTACTATTATTATTTCCTTTCATTCAGAGGTCAGTCGTTAGTAATTACAGTAGATAAAGCATATCAGATATTTACTGGAAAACAATGACGTCAAATAGCTTCACACTGCTAATGATTTACAAAAGTGCTTCATAAGTAGACAGGAATTATGTACTTTTGTGACTGTGTTTTTTCAGTAGGTAAAGATTTCAGCATTTACAGGTATCTTTGTTTTCACATTTCAGGTTAAAAACAACAGCAAAGCTATCCATTAAAATAACATGGCGTATCTTGAAAATTAGTTAATGACTTCAATAATATGACTTGAATTCAGTAGATGTTAGAATCAGCTGAGGCACCAAGTACATGAACATTATTGTAGCTCAAGAATAGAACAACTGGTACACGACACGAGTGGACAACGGCTTTAATAAGTTTCTAATCTCTCAGGTGGCATTGCTGGTGTTAAGGTTCACACGGCTACAGTCTCTCTGTGTTTATGACCTCAGTATCCTGCTGCGTACGCCCACTTGCGATAATCTGACTGAGCGTGCAGCCTGTCACCATGACGAAGCACCGCCTGAACCACGGCTCCTGTCGATGTCAGGAACTCCGTCTCATGGTTCTTGTGCACTAAACCCTCCAGGACTCTCTGTAAACCAAAGCATGTTATGAGGAAACTGCAGAAACAGCTGAATTTGTGTGGCATGTAAACCTTCTTTTCTGATACAGAAAAAGATTAGCAGCACTGTGTTCGTTTTAATTCAGGGATAATAAGGCAAATTTTAAGAATGTATCTTGACTTACATGTCTTTATGAAAAATATTCTCTCAATAAGCGAAAATTGGAGGAGATGTGACGTGCTGCTTAATGGTAACACCAAACAAGTTTATACTGCAGCAGTACAAACAGGCACAAACAAATGGAATTGTCTCTGTTTTCATTCTTGGAGTAGCAAATTATTTTACTTTGCAGTGAAACAATACAATCAAGGTTTAGTTGTTGTTTTCTAAGTATTTATACGTGTATACATCAATCAGGCATAACATTATGACCACCTGCCTAATATTGTGTTGGTCCACCTTATGTGCTCAAAAATGCTCTGAACCATTGGACATGGACAAAAGGACCTCTCAGGGTGTCCTATGGGGTCTGGAACCAGGACGTTGGCACTGGATCCTTTGGGTACTCTGGCTTGTGCAGTGGGGCCTCTGTCAATCAAACTTGTTCCACTGCATCCTGTTGATGCTTGATCACAATGGGGTGTAGGAAGTTTGGAGGTCAAATCAACATGTTGGACCATTGTCATGTTCCTCAACATGTTACTGATTGTTTGATGTTTTTCCATGTGGTGGGGTGCATTTTCCTGCAGGGGTAGGCCAGTGACATTTGGGATTTTCAATTGCATGAGGGAGTGTGCTTGTTCTGGGACAATGTTTATTTGGGTGTCTAAGTCTCATCAACATGGATGTTAAAATCCAAGGTTTTCCAGCAGAACAGCACATAGTAGCAATATGATCAATGTTATTCAATTCTCCTGTCAGTGGTCATAATGTTGTGGCTGGTTAGTGTAATTTATTAAGCATAGACTAAAATGTCCACACACGTTTTTGAATATTTACCTCTCAAGGTCCTGCATTGCTAAACTGCTCTGGAAAATATACATTTATTTGAATTAATGTACTCCACTGGAATAACAACACATGTTAACACATGTTAGCCTCAACCTGGGTGTCAGTAACTTAACTATCTTTTGTATATGAGTAGGAGGATTTCATTTTTAACATTTTTTTCTTTGCCTGAGCAACAATAAGAGCTGAATAAAAAAAGCAGCATATAAGAGATATATCACAATGTATAGGCTGCCTGTTCTGTTTTACAAACTCCTTTAATACTTCATAAAATTTTACGATATTTTAACACATCATAAAATATAAACCAGCCAGTGTATCTTTTATTTTATGATAATATTACCAGATAATAAGACTATTTTTAGCCAAAGACTACTAATCAGACATGCTACTGCTGAAATGTTTTCCTCTGTGTTGTTTCACTGTATTGATCTCTGAAGGTAAATATAATGAAGAGTGTCCCTTGTGCCGGTCATGGTTGAGGTGTTTTGGTGTTTTGGATGAAGGATCGTCTCCCTGCGCACCACGCCTGCCGACTGTTAGTTACACACATCAGTGCTGTTTGCTGGTGGTGACACTCACTTTGTCAAACTCAGGCTCTGCCACAGTAGCGTTGGGACTCAGCTGGTTGTGGAGCCTCGGATGTGACACGGCTTTTTTCAGGTCGTAGTCGAAGAAGAGTGCATTCAGAATCACCTGCAGAGCAAAATTCAAATCGTAGTAAGTTTCTAATGAGAATTCAGTGTCAGTATCAACTCATGACTGTGCATGTGTCTCACCTGAGCTATGGAAGAAGTGATCTTTGTTCCTCCTGAACCTCCGACCACCATCTTAACTTTGTTGTTTTTGTCAAAAATTATGGTTGGACACATAGAAGACATCGGCTTTTTCCCTTTTAATAGAATTCAGAGGTTAATTAAGTGAACACAATCCAATAAAACAAGAGCATGTTTTCTTTTCTCATTTGTCTTATTCAATAGCCAGCAACACAGTGTAGAGTGTCAACAAAGACAGGCCGACATCTGTGTGACCTTTATCCATCTGTTGTTGAGAAACTAATCTATATTACAGCTTTAAGGATTTTGAGAAGCCCTTCAGTGTGTCTAACCAATCTAACCTGGCCTGATGAAGTTGTTTGGTGAAGGAGGCACGCCAAAGCCATTTGTGATGTACGGGGAGCTGAAGTCGTCCATCTCATTGTTGAGAATTATCCCTGTTGATCTTGACATGACTTTGGAGCCCAAACTGCAGGGAAACAACAACAATGAAGATACAGGGTGAGTTGTAGGCTTAACAACAACTGACAAATATAGTTTCCTGGTTGGTTAGGAGATCGTACTGGTGGTTGATGGTGCTGGTGGCGGCCACAGCACTCCCATCTTCTGCCACCACAGACAGGTGAGACGTCCCGTGATTTTCAGGCATGTAAAACTCAGGCTCGTAGTAGTCCATGTGATGTGTGGTGTCATCAGTGATCTTATCATGGAGGGCATTGGCGTAGGTATTTGAAGTCATATTCTTGATTAGCTTTGGGGCAGAAACATTTGAATGATTCAAATACAGAATTCTCAGAAATAATTATGCATTGCCCAACTTAGAAATTATCTTTATTAAGCTCTTATTTGCAACAACAAACACCCACATTATTGATTATTAGTTATATTATGTTAATTGGACAAGGTGGGAATATATACACTTTAAAAAATATTTATTTCATAGCTACTATTTGTGAAATTTGCAACAAATCCTTCAACCTGAATAACCATATTGGTTATGATCCAACAATTCCAGTTTGTGACCAAAGTCTGCACAAGGGGGTTAGACGGTTGGTTGAGATGAGGGCCAGCCCTACCCAATGTGACACCTTAGGTGAGATTTTATATGGCGCCCCACTCCATCTGTGATTTACATACGCTTACAAAAGAAATTGAATAGCATTGTTTTGTAGTACTATTAATTGGGCATTGCTTTACATTTACATTTTACATTTTAATCAGTATGAGCTTTTCCATTTTAAGATTTAATACTAATAACTAGTTTTAATATAATTATATTGAAGTTAAATTTTCCCGATTTTGTGGTGCCTCTGGAGGCCCTTAGCATTTGTCTATTTTGCCTAATGGGTGAGTCGGCTCTGGTTGAGATATATGTAAAACGACGACACTGTCACAATTCATATTGTGTTTTTGACCTTTTCACTCACTTTTTGGTCCATTTTAGGTACTACAGCTGCCTACTTAGGGTCAGGAAAAGATCATGGTTTGGGTAAAATGCACTCTCATGTTAGCAACATGCTATAAAGCTTCATTTCTATGTTGCCACTGTGTCTAAAGGTGACGATGCTGGGAGACATTTCACTGGCACTTAGTCATATGACAACTGGAGGCTGCTTAATTTTAAAACTGTAACCATAGGTTGTAATAAGCTGCTTGCGAAATGAAATTTGGGATAAAAATTTCTGAATGTTTGACTTTGGTGCCCCCTGTGGTTGCACACTGCCACTCAACAAGATAAAAAAGTAAAAATATTATGTCATATTCACATTACAGAGTAGAAAACCAAAGTCTTACCACTGCACAATTACAACTCCAAAACTGAATTATAATGTAGTTCCAATGCTAATGTTGCTAGCAGTAAATTGACTCAGAGGCTACAAAGTTTTTTTTATAACTAACCTGGGAGCTGCTATTTCACCAATGAAGTGGTCTTGATATGTTGTTTTTTTACTGTACAGGTCTGGAGTATTGGTTTTGGTTTTGATCATTCAAGAAGCTCAGGTCAAAGTTTGACAAATTTGTGACTTTTCACGTAAAAAAGTTATACATACACCCAGTGTTGTGCCAGTTCATGCTCGAAAAGAACTAGCTCAAAGTTCATTTCACACATGTGAAAATGAACTAGTCCACATTCATAGTTCACCTTTAAAAAATCTGAACTAAGCTTACAGTCCTAAAAATGAAGTAGTTTACGTTTGATTGTTGCATTTTAAATATATAAGACACTATGACTCAATAGAACCAAGTGCGAACGTCAGTCTGACGTTTGCACTTGTTTTTTCAGACCAGGTGGACAAAGTTTGCATAAAAATGTGAGGTTCTTGCTGTCTGTGTCTTCTTTTGTTAATTAATAAAACTTCGCTAGGTCTTCTGCTAAACTTGCTGCAGCACGAGCAATGCTGAACTGTCACCAGTGTTTGCCATAACCTGAAAACCACTTTCTCTCACGAGAGTTTTGAAATGAACGTGAACATGAACGTGAACGTGAACGTGAATGTGAACGTGAACGGTGCGTGCTGCTCATTCTCGCAAGAGTGAGCGCGTTCGCATTCACACTCATTATTTGAAAGCTGATCCGTTCAGTTCAGTGTTCGCTGAAGATATGAAAGCGTTCAGTGAACGTGTTCATGCACAACACTGCATACACCTTTAGCCCTTCAGAAGGTGAAAGATGTTTCTTTCTAATAATGTAAAAGAAGCTGCCTCTAGGAAAGCACCACAAAAACTGTATGGTTGCACCAAAACTAAAAGCAGTGACCGTGACCTTACATCTGTGATGTTGAGAAACTTCAAATCTCCAAGCAGGGTTCTCTTTGCATAAGCGAAACGAAAGGCCTCCACAATGCGATGGTAGGTTAGGATCTGTTTTTCGGTGCTCGCCACGCTGTCTGAGTTGAATTTGTACCCTGAAAATAGAAAATACAACAATAATCATCGATCAGACCACAGCTCAACCCATCTGTCTCCCCTCAGATGACAGTTCAGGTAGGAAAAAAGGAAACAGACTAAATGGACTTGACCCAGGCTGTTCCTGTGTTTTTATTTAGTCTAAAAGCCGCTGTGACCAGACCACGGGTATTAGCCCGAGCTGACAGCCACAGAAGGAAACAGGAGCGGGAAGGGCTGAGGGAACCAGAGAGTTTTGGTTTGATGGGTTTCAGCTGTCGGACACAGACAGGCGTCACGGTAATAATCAGCAGGATGAAAGTTTTGGCCAGTGACTGCAATGTGTGTGTGAAGCTTCATCCACTCAACTGTGTCCAATTAGAGGTAAATTGGTGAGATTAGTGTTAGTGTGTGAGGCGGGGGGGCGCAGTGAGTGGGTGGTCAGTCACAGGAAAGGAAAGGTTCGGGGAGATTAATTACTTTAGCAGGAAGTTTCTCAACTAATCCTCCGAGGCAGGCACTGTCACTGTACTGAGAAGTAGCTGGAGCGGGAAGAGAGAGTCTTCACAGACCAACAGTTTGGATTTTAGGGCCACTGTTGAAGTATTTGAGCAGCCAAGTGAAAGTTTTTGCCTCATTGGACAATAAAGATATATTCTAATTTAAAATGATTTACACAGGCGTTACACAGGATTTCATGATTGAAATGATGAATAATGAATAATGAAGGCAGCAATGGAGAGCAATTATCTTTAGGTCTTCTTTCAGAATGGCTCCCTTGTGGTTTTAATTCCTTTCTCTAAATTGGATTAAGTTAATTTAAACTTTAGCACCTTATTTGTGCCATTTTGATGCACCATTTGTGATACAACATCTGTGCAACATAGGATGGTGCATCCCACTTGTGGATCTATAACTGCACAGGCCATAAAATGCAAAAAAAAGAGCCTGTAATATACAAGTTCAAACAGAAGAAATACATTTGTGATGGAATATATATATATATAACTGTTCAGATACACATTCTTAAATTTTAAATCAGATAAAACTGATCAAAAATTACTAAACAAAAGTTGGATAGTTGGATAATAGACCAAAACTGTTAACACCATTATAACTAGCAATTAAATAAAGCAGGCTAGTTAAAGTAATATACTTGAGAAAATACTGTCCGTAATTAAAAATACACAAGACAAAGCCAAAAAAAAGGATGAAAATGTAATAAAAACCTTTATTCAGCCTTAAATAGGTTTTTATTTTTAGTTAAATCCAAATGCCGGTTCAAAAACCAGAAGCTGAATTACTTGCACATTCTTCCAAATAATGTTGCTTTTGTTAACGTCCTGAATTACATTTGATGCCACTGACAGAACATCACCAATGTCAGTCTGTGTTTCACAATGTTGCTCAAGCTCTTAGGTGACATTAAGCGAGGAAAGGGTTTTTTAAAAAAATTTTAAGCACAGATTTACTGTACGGTGGATCAACATGCCGCTTACAGTCGAGTCCTTTCTGCGAGACTGACATTAAAGCACATTCACCTCCCACTCGGGATGCTTTTGGACAAAGCATCAAGGCTTACCATTCAAGATGTTTAATATCAGCGTTAGCACAGGGCCGCTAGCAGGAGCATTGGGAACAGCCATGGTGTACTCCCCCACATTCACCCTTAGAGGATTCTCATCCAAGACAGGCACATAATCCTTCAGATCCTCCATTGTGATGATGCCCCCTAAACACGGATTGAACAAACACAGTGAATGCACACAACTGGTGATACAAATCCCCCTCACCCTGGGAACTAGATGTGCAGAGAGGTGCATGCGAGTGTAGCCTGGAGTCTTGGAGCAAATGACTTTTAGTGAAAATGGCAGAGGGAATAATGAGGAGAATGATAATGTTCTTTTTGCTTTGTGGGTACAGAGACATGATCCAATTTGCAGAAACAGCTGCTCTGATTGTAATATAAAGATTTAAAAGATGAGTCTGTTTTCACTGTTTTTTTTTTACTATAAATCACAAAAGTAGAAAGTTGTTATTGCTACCAATAATCATATTTAGTTGAACTTTTTGCTCTGAGTCTGGGATCATTTCATCATATGGCATTATACACTGATCAACCACAACATTGTGACCACTGGCAGGTGAAGTGAATAACATTTATCATATTGGCACTGTGTGGTGTTCTGCTGGAAAACCTTGGACTTTGCCATCCATGGTGGTGAGACTTGATGAAAAACCCACATAAACATTGTCCCGGAACAAACACACTCCCTCATGCAGATGGAAATCCCAAATGTCACTGGACTACCCCTGCAGGAACATGCACGCCTTCACATGGAAAAACATCCAACAATCAGGAACATGTTGAGGAACATGACAATGGCCCAACATGTTGATTTGACCTCCAAACTTCCTACACCCCATTGTGATCAAGAATCAACAGGATGCAGTGGAACAAGTTTGATTGACAGAGGCCCCACTGCACAAGCCAGAGTACCCGAAGGATCCAGTGCCAACATCCTGGTTCCAGACCCCATAGGACACTCTGAGAGGTCCTCTCGTCCATCCCCAATGATTCAGAGCATTTTTGAGCACATAAGGGGACCAACACAACATTAGATGATCATATTAGTATTAGGTGGTCATAACGTTATGCCTGATCAGTGTATATGTGACTAAATTCTTGGTTATATAATCTATGCTCATCCAATTTCCTGTTTAAGAAAAAAATAATCTGTTAAAACCCCTAGAAACTCATCTCTGTGTAAAAGAGTTGCATATTTAAAAGATTTTACATTGCAATAATCTCTTCCTGCCCTAACATAGTTTAGATACAAGTCAACACTGTTGCTTCTTCTTGAATCTGCAGATCTATGAAGCCTCCAACAACCTCTATCTATGTGCTGCAGCACATCTACATGTTCAAGCACATCAGAGGCCTTATCCATTGAGACACTTTACCAAATAAGCCAGGCTTATTTTAGTTAGTCTGACTTACTTTACAGTTGTTTCAGTTCCATAAAGCAAATTCAGCATAATTCAAGCTCAGATACTGACGGAAAAGCAATGACTTTACCCCTGATTCTCTGATGTTCTGACATATTTTTTGACTTTATCAAAGTATATTATCAGAAAATCTAAGTTAACAAACAATAACTCTCTGCACCAATGATTGCATCAATTCAAATTGACTTTTATGGAACCATTTTGGTGCCAAGTGCTAGTTAAATTTATGTCAGGTGTTGGACTTGAATCCTTAATTTTTTTAGCTCACTTTATGGAACACAAACACTGTAAAACTTATTTTCATTGCATAATGGCAAGTTGTATTATTCAACTTTAGCCATAAATGTTCGAGCCAGAAACTGACTTTGAAGAAGAAGAAGAATGATATTGAAAGCGCCACCCTGCACTGCAAAAATGCGTAGCCTAAATATAAGATAAAAACACTGAATTTGAGAAGAAATTACTTAAAAGCAGTGAAATTATCTGTCCATGCAGCAAGTAAATTTTACTTGGTAAGAAATCTTGAAATAAGTTTTTTTTTTCTCAAATCTAAGATTGTACTGTAAAATCAAGGACTGAAAATGAGTAATTAACTTTTAAAACGAGCCAAATTATATATCGTGTCTGAAAGTAAGTATTTTAAATCTTGGCAAGTGCCAGGTAATTTTCAGTGTACAAGATGGCAGAACTGATTTGTTAGGTCTGTTATGTGTGAAATCCTGAGGTCTGATTCTGTGCTTTGGAGACACTTCATTCTCAAGGTGGAAATGCTCAGCTATGGAATTGACTGTTTATTCTGTTGTGTCTTTTAGCATATGAACCATGTACAAAGACCAATAAAAAAGATATTCACTAAAGAAAGACTTTATATTAGCTTGACTATATGAGCAAATTTAGTTTCTTGGATGATTTTAAAAACTTTACCTGCTGCCTGAATATCTGACACAAGGTTCTGAGCCAGTTCTCCGATGTAGAAAGCATCAGGACCCTCCTCAGCTATCTTCCTGTAGGTCGCTGCTAGTTTGGTAAATTTGACAGTTTCCTTTTCTTTTAGGACGTCACCATTTTTCCCACAAAACACTTCACTGAAAGAAGAGAAGGAAAGATTTACATTGAAGATGTGGAATTCTTTTTAAAGCGGCTCAGACTGTGACTACAGGTCCCTGGCTCTCACCAAAGGGCTGCGTCATTAAGGATGGTTTTCTTGTTTCGGGACACAGCCGTGGCCAGTGCCCTGCCCAGAGGAAATCCCTTCTCTGCAAGTTCAATGCTGGGCCCAAACAAGTCTTTCCAGGGCAGTTTACCATGTCGCTGGTGTGCCATTTGGTATCCTCGAATCTCCCCTGGTACAGCAATGGACAGACCTCCTACCAGCCATGGAAACCAGTAAACAAACAGTTATGCTTTATCTTATAAGGCGTACCAGACTTTTACTGATATTTTGCCACCTTTGAGTCTGCTATAGCTTCTTGACACTAATCTCTCTTGTCTGTCACTTTTTTTGTGGTTATCTGCTTATTGTTAACAACAGCTTCCTCAGCTCCTTTCCATGTCTGATAGCTGGTTAGACATTACCTTTTCGTGATAAGTCCGTACTGTTGCCAAACATGTTCTGCGTTGCATTTAGTGGTGCCTTCTCCCTGGCGTCTATGATCTCAACTTTCCCTGTTAAGAGGTCACACCACAAAAACAGCCATGAAGTTGTATAGGAACTGAAACAATAAGGAAATTTTGTGTTGGAGATGCACACTGTACCGGTTGCTGCATCATAGATGTTGAAGAAAATCCCTCCTCCTATGCCCATGCTGTGAGCATTCATTAATCCGACACACAAAAAAGCAGCTATAGAGGCATCCACTGCAGACCCCCCTTTCAACAGCATGTCTCTGTGGTACAAAATAATTAAAACACACAAGGGGAGGGAAGGAGTGGAGATTTGGTTTTTACACTTAAGATCTTAAGACTGTGTAGGAAGAGATGAGGATAAATTAGTAGGTTTCACTGCTGAATTTGCGTGTGTGCATGGATATTGCTCTATGTGCGAGCTTCTGTGTTTATATTTGCATGTTTGCACACACAAACTCTCACCTGCCGACCTCTGAACACGGCCCGGCGTCTGCTGCCACGGCTGCCTTCAGGTACACATGCTCACCTGAGGGCTTCCTGCTCCCCACACCAAAGAAGACGCCCACAAATGTACCAGCGGCTGCCAGCAGCAGCATCGTCAGCGCCACAGCTACCGTCTTATTGACCATTTTTGCAGCTAGAGATCTACAAATAATTTAATCAATCCTGATGAAAGAAATAAAAAATAAAACTTACAAAAATGCACCTGCAACAGTAAAAGATAAGAATAACACATAAATCAAAAACATGATTGATTTAAAAATGGCACATACAGTACTACATACAATACAGATAATCAATGTGTTAAACATGTTAAGGTTTACTGACATACATTTAGACATATCAAATCAATCCAGCTAATTATTTCCCAGATATGTTTCCAGCCTACTAAGATAAGAATTTACTAAAGGGAGCCTGAGACTATTCACATTAATGATACAAATTAAATCCAGGCAACTATTTTCTTTTTTTACAAGTAGCACTGAAAACACCCTGATGACAGCTGTTTGCTGAAATATTAATTGTGATGAAAATGAGGACACATGCTACTCTGTGTGATATTATTTTCCCTGTTTTCTGCCTGTACTGCCTGGACACTTCAGCTTATTACCAAGAAGTTACCAAGAAGTCTGTGATCTAACATGACGCTTTAAGTGAGTAAGTGAGTAACTGCAAACGGCTCACTGATTGTCTTTGCTGCAGTGCTACTGCTCCGCCTCCCAGATTAGATGAGGAAGGTCCTCTCACAGTCTGAAAACATATTAACTGGCTTAAATAACTATTTTACCGATCTAATAAATGCTCATAATTTATAGCTATCCAGCATGTCATGCACTTGTAGTCAGAGGTCACTCATGTCAGTTTGGAGAAAATCTAGTCTAATCAAAATCACATTCACCCACACACCACCAAAGGATTCAGCACCCTGTGGCACAATATTTATCCAAAAACATAGATTATAAAATGTATTATATAGCCATTGTAAGTTAACTGAGGCAGATGGAATCCATTCCTAAACAAGAACTGTGACCTGACACCAACCACATCTTATCACTGCTTATCAAGTTAAAGAACAAACACTACTGTAGCTCTACTGTCTCCAGAACAGTCCAAGCCAAACATTACACAAAGCGTCTGAATGTACTATGCAGAGTGTTACACAGAAATTACATCATTAACTACAAATACCTACGTCGACATGTTCATTTCAAATAACGCAACCTTTATAGAGATAACAAATGTGGATTTTGAATTGTTTATTGAGGTCTCTTCTAGTAACTGAGCCTCTAAATTCTAACAAAGTGCTGAATTACACTGCAGAGCACTTTCTGTATAAGTGAGATGATCTGACTGTGAGGCAATCAGTGTACCCCCCTGGCAGCACTTTCTGCAGCCAATAAGACAAATGGAGGAAAAAAGCCTTGAGTGCTTTAGCTAAATAATACCTCAGAAACCCTGAAGCCTAAACCGTCATGCAGATTCTTTGGTCTGTCAAAGGAATGCAGTCAGATTGCATAACGGGGAAGCGTATTGATTTAGTTGCACAGCACAGAAAAATAAAGTTAGACATCACTATACACAAAGCATTTATACACAAATCTCACCTGCTTCCAAGTGTCAAAGTACCAAAGAAGTTCAGCAATTATAAGTTGAAAAAGGAAAATTGATGTGGGAAAACAACAGCATAGAAAATTCTGGATCCAATCTCTGGTCTTAAATTTAAGTTCTCATTTTTGCTGCTAGGATGGATGAGATTTACCTTCCCAGACATGTAAAACAATTTTCTGTCTTACCTTGATTCCTCTAGGGGCCTCTGCAGCAGGTTGTTCGCTGTGTGAGTCTGCAGCAGTTGATAGGTAATAGGCTCGCTGCGGTTCTCAATATGTAACTATCACAAAGTCATTAAACTTTAACCCACCCCACCATAAAACACCTATAACTTGTGTTACTATCAGAGAGGTAGAGAAAAAAAGAACTCGAGACGGCAGTCATTCTCAGATAATCAGGCATCTGCACTCAATCTTCACATAACTTTCTAATACCCCACACATATCAATTGCATGACCCTGAAACTGAGAGTAAGACACAATCCGCCACATGAAAGCTTCTTTATCTGTGCTGATACTTATCTGTGAAAAAAGATTAACTAGCAGGAGCTTCGGTTTGGTTTTTCATTTTAAAATAGATGACATATGACTCTAGGAAGTCAGCACTTTTGACAAAGTGATAAAGTAGGGCCTCTAATGCAATGCAACTCAAGCATAAATGTTGTTGTTTTCTTTCTTTTTTCTTTGTATGATGACCTTGATATGCAAGCTTTAAATAAAGTGCCTCCTCACCAGGAAAATGAAGGCTTTCGGGGCTGCGAGGGAGAAGATCACATCTGCCATGAGAGGAGGAATGAACGCTAAGAACAAGCTGCGGGGGAACAGTGTGAAGGACTGCGGAGCTGGAGGAGAAGGGTCAGTTAAATAAGCAATCAGGTCAATAGGTGGTGAGCAACAGGAACAGGACGGATAAGTTTCTCAACACAAGGACCCCTATTCCTAGTAACAGAATAGTCCCCTTTAAACTGATCCTCTACTGCTTCAGCTCTCCACCCCTGATGCTCCACCTAGCAAATGCTTTAAAGGAGGAACAAACAAAGTGCTCAAAAATCTAATTTGTTTCAGCTCCAGATAGCCTGAAGGTGCACAAACAGGGGTACAATTAGGGAGGGCTGAGACAGAGTGACTTACAACTGGCCTTGAGTCTGATTCCCAATGAATCAGCTCATGTTATGTCAAGGTTAAAGGTCAACAACAGAGCTGATGCTGTAATATCACATTCGATAGCAAAACCAGCCATTAAGTGTGTGTTATTATGCAATTTTAAGCTTTAACCCCAGTTGAAATTGATAGCACCCATCCAAGGATTCTCTTGTTTCACCAACTTGTTCTCTTCATCGGACATTTAGTTCCAGCTGTGATAACACCAACAGTTCATGTCAGTGTTGTCACAGCTGTAACCCTTCAGCTGTACCAGATAGTTAACTTTTGCTCCGTTTCAAACAAAAAATATCAGAGGGGTACAGTTTGCAGAAAAAAAGTGTGAATCCACCATGTGACAAAATACGGTCAATACACCCACCATGGACTAGATGAGGCATATTGTCCACTGTAACGCAAGAAAAATGCAGCTGTACCTTCCAAAACTACAGACAAAAGTTTGGTTTAAAACCTTCATGAAATACACCGATCAAGCATAACATTATGACCACCCGCCTAATGGTCATATTGCTGACCACCAGCAATATGATCAATGCTGTGTTGTTCCCCCTTATGTGCTCCAAAATGCTCTGAACTATTGGGCATGAACAAGAGGACCTCTCAGGGTGTCCTAGGGGGTCTGGAACCAGGACGTAGGCACTGGATCCTTTGGGTACTCTGGCTTGTGCAGTGGGGCCTCTGTCAATCCAACTTGTTCCACTGCATCCTGTTGATGCTTGATCAGAATGGGGTGTAGGAAGTTTGGAGGTCAAATCAACATGTTGGGCCATTGTCATGTTCCTCAACATGTTCCTGATTGTTTGATGTTTTTTCCATGAGGTGGGGTGCATTTTCCTGCAGGGGTAGGTCAGTGACATTTGGGATTTCCATTTGCATGAGGGAGTGTGCTTGTTGTGGGACAATGTTTATTTAGATGTCTAAGTCTCATCAACATGGATGTCAAAATCCAAGGTTTTCCATCAGAACAGCACATACTACCAACATGATCAATGTTATTCACTTCACCTGTCAGTGGTCCGAATGTTGTGGCTCGGTCTAAAGATTTGAATGCATTTTAATGAGTCTATATGAAGCTAACATATTCGACCACACAGGACTAATAAGCCACCTCTAGACTTCAACATCTATTTTTGTACGGTTGACTAAATCTGCTAAATCAATGTTTGTATGATATTCTATTTCTCTCTTTATTTAGTGTATACAGAAGAGAACATACATGCTGTTTTTCTTCTTTTTGGTGCTTATTATTAATGCAGATACTTGTGTGACGGACAAAGGAGCTTTTTCAAATGCGTTGTCACATCTTATTCTTCCTCTTTCTGTCGCCTTCTTGTTCATCTCTTGTAAACACAATTGCTTCCAGTATACAAAGAATGCATGACGAAGCTTGACACATCCGTCTGTGCTGTGGTGATGCGAAGGCAACCATCAGTCAGTTTCTTTGATGGCAGCAGATATGTTGCATTACTGAGACAATCAGCTGACCTCACATCTGACACTTACCCCCCAAAAATCCCCACAACCATGAAGAGTAGTAGACAAAGCCAGCCACAGGTTTCCTCACACATGATTCTCTTTGATGTTAAATGGTTATAAAACTCCTCATAAAGCACACAGTGACAGTGGTGTCCCTCATGTAGTGTGGAGCAGAACGGAGGGAGAACAAGCAGCCCAGGAGATATCACTGAAGATCATTAAACATTCCCTTTCTATCACGTCATACACCTGCTCTTGGAGGGAGCTTCTGGCTGTGAAACCTGACAGCTACACAGAGTTTTCCTCTGCATCTGTTTGGAGACACATAGACAGATAAAAGGTTAGAGGTACAGTATCACACAGCTCACACAGAGCAGCTTTAAAACTCTCAGTGACCTCTTGTGCCTGCTATTTTTTTTTCTGGGTTTGATCTGTACCACTTTTCCAAATAAATAACCCATCCTGCATCACTTTTAGACCAGGGTCTTGCAAAAAAAAAAAAAAATCTGTTTGGCATTTTTCCTTTCGGATGTGTTTCTCTTGGGTTTCAGAGGCTCCAGAACAGCAGCTCCCGCCTGCTGTCGTCAGTCACAATGATGCTGTCAAGGCAGAATCATATGCACAAAACACTCTCCATGAGGGGCTGGACAGAGGCTGGGGCTCCACACAACCACAAAAGAAACATGACTAATTGAAAATGTTCCCTGATATTCAAAACAAAGCTCAAATACAGTCTCAAAGAAAAGCTTGTCTCACAAAGCCAGACTATTCATGCAGAATGGTCTGGCTGCACCTAATCTTCATAGAGGGAGAAAAAAAAGCTCTGTCTCGTTTGTATTTCTTTAAATCAATCACTTGAACGAAGCCCAGGATGCAGTGATGGTGCCCCTGCAAAATAGCAACAGCCTCAGTGCAGTGATTTCTTGCTGCGGTTAAATTTATGTATAGTGACATACAAAACTACAGAAGATTAGGGATAAGAAACAAAATGTCTGAAATGACTGAGAACATAACAACAAGAGTGTCATTTTAAATGAAAGAGCACGTGTTTGTGTATCAAACCATTTAAAGACAGCTTATGGTTTTTATTATTTTGTTGACCTGTCCATATGGTGTTTTTTATATAAGCTTGAAGACAATATGAGTGAAGCAAGCACCAAGCACCATTGCAGAGCATTTCCACATTCAAAATGCAGTGACAGGATACCGATGACAGGCTTCAGACTGTTAGGGATTCACATGTAAAGAATTTGGGCACCAGTCTGTCAACTTGCATGGTGGAACTTTTCATATCATTATTCCCAGTGTTGTGCCAGTTCATGCTTTAAAAGAACAAGCTCAAAGTTCAGTTCACACATGTGAAAATGAACTAGTTTACGTTCATTTAAGCCAGTTTAAGGCAGGAATGGATTACTTTCAAAAAAAAAACCTTCAAACATGTAACTTTGCTCTACAGATATGAGTTTTTAGAGGATAAAGCAATAACCAGAGAGGGACTGTACCATTTTATCCAAATTAGGAAAATGGATGATTGCATGGTCACATATAATATTATTTATAAATATCCTCATCACATAACAACATTACTAATTCTAAATACAGTACACACCGATCAGCCACAACATTATGACCACTGACAGGTGAAGTTAATAACATTGATCATATTGGTACTATGTGCTGTTCTGCTGGGAAACCTTGGATTTTTCCATCTGTGCTGATGAGACTTAGACACCCAAATAAACTTTGTCCCTCAACAAACACACTCCCTCATGCAGATGGAAATCCCAAATGTCACTGGTCTACCCCCGCAGGAAAATGCACCCCACATGGAAAAAACATCAACCAATCAGGAACATGTAGAGGAACATGACAATGACCCAACATGTTGATCTGACCTACAAACTTCCTACACCCCATTCTGATCAAGCATCAACAGGATTCAGTGGAACAAGTTTGATGGACAGAGGCCCCACTGCACAAGCCAGAGTACCCAAAGTATCCACTGCCAACGTCCTGGTTCCAGACCCCATAGGACACCCTGAGAGGTCCTCTTGTCCATGTCCAATGGTTCAGAGCATTTCTGACCACATAAGGGGACCAACACAATATTCGGCAGGTGGACATAATGTTATGTCTGATCAGTGTATAATGCAGTGGACAGAACGGACTCTAGACTTAGACCAAAAGTTCAGCAGGCCTGCTTTTCACTTTGGTAATACCCACTCTGCTTTTAAATAATTTAACAGACTCATCTCTTAAATCTAGACTTTTAGGGATCAAATCAATGACTTCAAACTGTCGAGGCCAGACTGCAGAAGCACCATAATATTCAAGTAGCACATAGATTTTGTCATCCATCAGTTGTCAGTGTAAAAAGACTAAATAGCATGTTTTATGATCTGTCTAGGCTGCACAGTGGCTCGGTGGTTAGCAGCGTTGCCTCACAGCTAGAAGATCCCCGGTTTGCGTCCCAGTTAGGACGCCTGGGATATTTCTGTGTGGAATTTGCATGCTGTCCCTGTGCAGCGTGGGTTTTCTCTGGGTACTCCAGCTTCCTCCCGCAGTCCAAAAACATTCTGAGGTTAATTGATTATTCTAAATTGTCTGTAGGTGTGAATGAGAGTGTGCTTGGTTGTCTGTCTCTATATGTAGACCTGCTGAGGAGACTGAGGTCCTTCGGTGTGGGCAGGGCTCTTCTCAGGACTTTCTATGACTCTGTGGTAGCATCTGCCATCTTCTATGCTGTGGTCTGCTGGAGAGGTGGCTGCACTGACAGGGACAGGAAGAGACTCAGCAAACTGATCAGGAGGGCGAGCTCTGTCCTGGACTGTCCACTGGACTCCATAGAGGAGGTGGGAGAGAGAAGGATGTTGGCCAAGCTGACATCTATCATGAACAACCCCTCTCATCCCCTGCATGACACTGTGGGGTCTCTGAGCAGCTCCTTCAGCAGCAGACTGATACACCCACGGTGTAGGAAGGAACGCTACCGCAGGTCCTTCATTCCAACAGCCATCAGACTTTACAACACACAACACTAGCACAACCTGAATGTGTTGTAGCTTCTTTTTGCACTATTCATCTGCTTGCACTATTCATCATACTGTTACCATGTGCAATATTATTTATTCAAATTTTCCTTGGTAAATATTCCTTTCATATTCATACGTCACTTATTGTTGTATCTATTGTATATTTTAAATGTTTTTTTATAGTAGATTGTTTTATTTTCTTTTTTCTGTATAGGGTATGTTGTGTGTGTTTTTCTGCTTTTGTCTCTGCTGCTGTAACGAGGAAATTTCCCCGTTGTGGGATTAATAAAGTATAATCTAATCTAATCTAATCTAAATCTAATGTAGCCCTGTGATAGGCTGGTGATCTGTTCAGGGTGTCCCCTGCCTTTGCCCGAGTTTGCTGGGATAGCCCCCCCCACAACCCTAGAGAGGAATAAGCGGTGTATAGATAATGGATGGATGGATGATCTGTCTATGTCTGAGCCTGTTTCTCTGATCACACTCAGCATCTCAGATTGTGATCAACAGAGTTGAACCTGTAACCACCCAAAAGGAAAGTAATGGTGCTGACACACCCTGGAGTGTCTGTGTAGCAAGGGGAGGTGTTATACTACTGGTGTTAAGTCAGAGCTGCTGTTCTTTAGAGGTGTATCACCACTAATGGACGCCTAAATTATTGAAACCAGAGTCCTGTGCCTATGAAAAGCATTCACCCACCTTTAGAAGCTTTCCCCTTTCATTGCTTTCCAACACTGAATCATGATCGACATAATTTCGCTTTTTTTGGGAAGAATTTACAAAAAAGACATTCATGTCCAAATGAAAACAGTCTTCTGCAAAGGAATGTCACTTAATTAAAAACATAAAATATAAAATAAATAATTGCTTAAGTATTCATTCCTTGTAAAGTGACTCATCTAATTCGAAACAGGTGCAGCAGATTGATGCTAGAGGTCACACATTCAATGAAATGGAGATAATCTGAGTGCAGTGAATGTGTATCAAGTGATTGTAGTATGGAGACACCTGTATCTGGAAGGTCCAGTCACTGGTTAATCGGTGCACCTAGTTATAACTACACCATAAAGACAAAAGATCTCTTCATACAGCTCTTTGAAAAAGGTTTTAAAAAGCATAAATCAGAGGCTGGATACGAGAACAGTTCCAAGTCACTGAATGTAGCTTGAAGTACAGTTAAATCCATCATTAACACATGGAAGGGATGTGGCACGTGCATAAATCTTTCTAGAGCAGGCCGTCCTCACAAACTAAGTGCAAGAAAGAGACTAGAGAGGGAGCTCCACCAAGAGACTGATGACTCCTCTGAAGGAGTTACAAGCTTCAACAGCTGAGATAGAAGAGACTGTGTTTAAAACAACTGTTGTCTGTTCTTCACCAGTCGTAACATTTTCAGAGAGCAGCAAAGCTTCTGTTGAAAAAAGCTTTTGCTAAATCTTTAATAGAGTTCACCAGAAGGCCTGTGGGAGACTCTGAAGTGAACTTGAAGAAGATTTTTTTTGGTCTGCTGTGACCAAAATTAAGATTTTTGGCTCTTAGACTAAATGTAATGTTTGGTGGACACAAAAAACACCACCTCCACTGTGAAAGTAAAGTTAATCATAAGCTCTTAGGTTATCATTTATTATCTTTTTGTTTGTTTTTGTTCATTTTATGTACATGTGTCTTTGTTGTTGGGTTAGTATGTTAGTAGAGTAACTTTGTTGTATCTCAGATGCAAGACTTACCAAAGAGTCAAAAAGGTCTAAGGTCAACCAACGACAATATGTTTACCCCCTAAAAGGCTTTTGTCTTTGAAAAGATGGACTCACCATGTTGCTTCCATTTCTTAACTAGCTTTTTAACTGTACTCCACGAGACAATCAGTGACTAATAAATGGTCATATATCCGTTTCCTCATTATTGTTTTTCAAAAATGTTTTCACAAAGTTACTTGAAGTACTGATTCACTAGCAACTGGACCCTCCAGATGCACTTGGAAAATCTTCATTTCAGTAAATGTGTGACTTCTTGCACCAACTTGCTGCACTTGTATTGAATGAGGTGAGTCAGTTTAAAAGGATGAATACTTGTGCAATCACATACACCGATCAGGCATAACATTATGACCACCTGCCTAGTATTTAGTTAGTCCCCTTTATGTGCTCAAAAATGCTCTGAACCATTGGACATGGACAAGAGGACCTCTCAGGGTGTCCTATGGGGTCTGGAACCAGGACGTTGGCACTGGATCCTTTGGGTGCTCTGGTTTGTGCAGTGGGGCCTCTGTCAATCAAACTTGTTCCACTGCATCCAGTTGATGCTTGATCACAATGGGTCGTAGGAAGTTTGAAGGTCAAATCAACATGTTGGGCCATTGTCATGTTCCTCTACATGTTCCTGATTGTTTGATGTTTTTCCATGTGGTGGGGTGCATTTTCCTGCAGGGGTAGGCCAGTGATATTTGGGATTTCCATTTGCATGAGGGAGTGTGTTTGTTGTGGGACAATGTTTATTTGGGTGTCTAAGTCTGATCAACACGGATGGTAAAATCCATGTGGTTCCAGCAGAACACCACATAGTACCAATATGATCAATGTTATTCACTTCACCTGTCAGTGGTCACAATGTTGTGGCTGATCAATGTATTTTCTTCATTTTTTGTTTTCACTTTGACATGGAAGAGTCTTTTTTTCTAAATGTGTGTCAAAAAAGCCTACTGATATTTGCCACAATTTAATGATGAAAAGCAGCAAAGGAGAAAACTTTGAATTTTGTAGGCATCCTTCCTATCTATCTATCTATCTATCTATCTATCTATCTATCTATCTATCTATCTATCTATCTATCTATCTATCTATCTATCTGTCTGTCTGTCTGTCTATCTATCTATCTATCTATCTATCTATCTGTGCTTTACTGAGTTGCCACAGAAGCAGCCTGTGTTTTGTGATGCGGGGTCAAGTGAGAAAACTAAACTGTGAACAGTCTCCTGCATGACTCTCGCTCTCACGCTGTGCAGCAAATCCCGATCTGATTGGCTGAGAGCAGCACCAGCTCTGAGTAAAGCAAAGGATGCCAGAGTGCTCAGGCAGTGCATGGACGGATGGAAGCAGGGGGACGACGGCGCGCAGAAATCCTCCTGGTGATGCTTTACGCGTTTTTTTCCCCCCCCGTGCAGCCTTCAAACTTTTTTTTGAGCTACCGTTTGATTCATTTCGGCTCATCTCGCTGCAAGTTTAGTGTGATGTTTTGGCTGAGTGTGGTAAAATCCCTCTCTCCACCACCGACACATCCTCTCAGGAGTGATGGGCTCTAAGTTGACCAGACAGAGAAGTCTTGATTTCGAGAGCAAATTGCCCAAAAGGAGACGTCAGAGGAGCGATGCTGTTCCTGGAGAGAGCGACAGAAGTGGCGGCGGAGACTTCTTGTTTACCTCCCTGATGCTCAAGTCCGACAAGCTTCCAGGGATGCTGCGGAAAACCAACCACAGCCCATATGTGAGGCGGGTGGCGTGGGTCCGGGAGATCCAGAGGCTTCTCCGGGAGCAGAGGATGGAGCAGGCAGCTGAAGTGCTCAAACTGCTGAGGAAGGTGAGTGTTTTTTTTTGTTTTTTTTTTGTCAATAAATGACATTTCTATTCCTGCTGCACTTGAAACTTTGTCATGGAAGCGAGAAACGTGATTTAATTGATGCTGTGGGTGAAGTTTGCACAAGTTTTGCTTGAGTTAAACCTAATTCCATTCATAAATCAGCAAGTCACATGTAGATTTCCGTTATTTATTATGAGAGGCTAGTTTTTTGCATGATGTTGTCTGCATCTGCTCAAACGAGATCTGCAAGATTCCTGCAGGTCATGTAGAAGATAATTAATGTACTTGTTTTGTCCTTGTTAAATCTGACATTCACTGAACACAACACTGACTGAATGATATGGCAGGAAGAGCCCAGCTAGAGATACACTGATCACACTCTTACTAGTAACAGCCACTTGTAGGTGTCAGTGTGTTCTTCAAATCATTTCAATCATTTACTTTTTGCTACTTCTCGTACATGTTGACCACTCAGAGGAAGACATGCTGATCCAGCAAGTAAAGCTAACACTCTGTACTTGGCTGCTTCTGTTAGTATTCCTTGAAAAATAAAGTGACACTTGGTTCCTTTGGTTTAATGCTGGTTTCAAATTAACCACCTGTTTTGTCTGAATGGTTATGAAGACAGTTGTTTTCAATGTTCATCCCGCAATGTGAGTGCATTCAAATGAATCAGTGAGTGCATTATTCTGTATGTTAGCACCTGAGCCAAAGACAATGAAAGGAAGACTTGCCTAAATTAATTTCTAATTGCTTAAATGTTGCAAATTTAAAGCATTTTCAGGGGTTAATGTTCAAGTAAATGGCCTAAATGAATGACAGGTTTCAAAAGTACACAACAAAGAAAATAAAATATCCAAATCCAAGCGCAAAGGCGCAGTTTATTCAAACTCAAAGTTATTGTTAAATAGCTCTAATCTGCTCCTGTTGCACGGCTTTGTGCGAACGCATCTTTTTCCCAGCGTCACAGCCACAAACTATAGGTAAGGTAAGGTTCTCCTCTTTTATCTGTTACGCATTCCTGCGTTAACACCTTCCCTGGTTTAATCCTCACTTTGAGAAGATTTATCCAAACTAGAAAAAGGAGAGACAAAAAGGAAATATTTTCTCAAGCTCAGCTTGAGCTTTCTGCTGCCTTCTGGTAGCTGTGCATGGATCAAAGGAAAACAGTTTTGAAGTTCAGACAAAGGCAGTTTTGATCAAGAGGGCCCCCTGTCATGAAAACTCCCTGCCCCTCTGTATGGTGCTGTGGAATAAATTATACAGATGTGTGCAGATTAGGGCAGGAAACAAAGCTGATGAGAAGCGCTGAGAAGAAATCTGAGTCAAAGACAGATTTGTAGGTATCCCTCAGCATAGAAGAGATGTGGGATGAATTTTTATCTTCCTTGTAAAGCTTCATATTCATATGTGTGTGAAGCAGGAGCGGATGTGACTCATGCAAAGCTTCATTTAAGACTTCAAAGTGCCCATGTTTATTAAAGCACTCCTGCAGTCACTCATATCTCATATATTTAAAGAAGAAAAAAAAGGATTTTAAAGATCAACATGAAGATTTGTTGGTCGTGAGCAAGGGAAGCTTTCTCCATTGCTCGGCATTTAAACTGCTCACGAAGCATGAACACTCTCTCCATCGCTCAGCGAGGTGAAGCCAGAGCACTGCTATGTTGTTGGGGATGAAGCCAAGTGTCTGACTAATAATACTTCAAGACTGGAGGAAAAAAAGCTGGCAGTAGATCTCCTGTTGTTGTTCTCCAGCAGTAAAGCAGCTTTTCCTCTCAGGGATGGGTGGATTTGGAGATAATCACCTTGAGATGATGGATGCTGGAGCATGTTTCTTTCTCATGGAGGAAGTCATTACAAAGAGGAACCAATAACACCGGCCCCGACGTCGTATCTCCATCACAGATCTGCCTTCTGGGCCATTACGTTAATTAGTTTGGGATCTTCTGGATATTCATTAGTAAACAAAGAATCAGCAAATACTCATATCAATTAGGCCCCACAACATTCACACTGAGTAACCAATGTGCAGCAGTGGAGAAAACACTAATTAAAGTGCTCTCTGTTGTATATGAAGACCTTTAGAAGTTTAAGATGAGCTGTCACAGCACATATTCGTGGGCGCAGGTTGTTATCCATCCAATAATATACACTGATTAGCCACAACATTAAAACTGCCTGCTTAAAATTGTTTAGATCAACCTTGTGCCACAAAAACTCTGACCTGTTGAGCCACAGACCTCTGAAGGTTTCTTTGAGCTCTGTTAATTGCAAGTTGGGGCCTCCATAGATCACATTTGTTTTTCCAGCACAAACCATAGATCTTTGGATCTCTGAACCCTTTGCCAATTATTGATTTTTTTTGTAGTATGTCATTGTGCATTACCCTGCTGAAGGAGACTGTTGCTATGAAGGTATGAGGTCTATAACAATGTTTAGACAGGTAGTACCATCCACATGAATACCAAGACACAAAGTTTACCGTGATAAGTGCACATTGTGCCCATTGTTGGCTCTTTCATCAGCTATGCTTAGCCATTTTTCCTGTTTCCAACACATCAATTTAGGGATTTGACGTATTGCTTGCTGCATATTGTGTCCCAGCCTTAGACGGGTGTCACTGTAACAAGATAATCAATGTGTTCACCTCAACTGTCACTGGTTTTAATGTCGTGGCTGATCGGAGCATAATTTGGCTAAAAAATATAAATGTTTTGTTGGGTCTGCTCTTGGAGTAAAGGTTTAAAAAAACAAGGAAAGGGACTAGAAAATTATTATAGATATTGTGACTTTCAGTGCACTCTGAGAAAAATGTCAGAATTCACTCTGATAATATTAATAAAGGTTTGGCATATGGTGTCATTGCACCCAAGATGCATTTAAATACCGCTAATGTTATTAAAATGGTTAAAAAATCAATAGATAAAAAGTTTGTCACAGACCCACAATAATAAGTAGATCATAATTTTGAGAAAGACACTCACTATGTCTAGCTTTTTGGCAGGAAGTAAGTGAAAAGACTAATGCGACTCTCATGTCTGTAGACTAAATATGAAAGCAGCTAGTTGGTACATTACTGTGGCATAAAGCCTTAAGATAGGGGGAAACACTTAGCTTGGCTCTGTCTGGAAGTAACCGGCACCTCTAAAGCACCCTAATTACCATATTTTGTAAACTTGCTGTTTTATAGTAGTGACTTAAACCAACAACACATAAAAATACCTAGATTTTGTAAACTCTGGACAGAGACAAGCTAGCAGTTTTCCATGTTTTTAGTCTGGGTGCTTTCTGCCACGAAAATGGCTACCGACTGTAGCTTCATATTTGTGTTATAAACATAAGATTGGCATTGATCTTCTCCTGTAACTCTCCTAAACAAAGCAAATCATTATATTTCCCAAAATGTTGGAGTATGCTCCTCAAAATTTGGGGCATTTTTATGGCCTGTAGTTGCAGCATAAATATGATAAAAATTCAAGTGATGGAACAAAATGTCCGCTTGAAAGTCAAAGAGTGGACTCTGGAGATTCACTTTGTAGAGAGTGAAACATTGAAAGTGATGAATTATTGAAATGGAAAATGGCATGTATGCAGTCCAAATTTATTTGTGTGCCCTATAACAAATGCGCTGTAGAAATACTTCTGAAAATGGGAGCAATATGTCCTTTGAGCACAGCATACTCACACTGTACACGCTATTTGTACAAGACTGAACTGTTCTTCATACTGTATGTCCTGTCACATATGACTAAGCCAACATGTTGACCTCATCTTTCTTGACAGATCCCCTTGCCGAAGCGTAGTTGCTGCCGGCTCCGCGTTTGTGACTTTTAACCTTTACTTTTTCACATGCAGTCTTGACTTTTTTAATTCGGGTTTTGATGTGATGACATAACAGGTCACAACATGTTGTCAGTCCACAGATGAACAGTTAATCCCTCAGTCATCCAAGGAAAAAAGTACGTAAACAGAACTGGAGTTCGAAGGTCTCTCACCTGACAGCTGTGACATTCTTGCTTCCACTGAGGCAGGAAAACTGTGGGACTGGATTTGTCGCACTCTGCAATATATTTAATTGGATTCTAATGAACTGCATGTGTGGGATGCTGCTCTGCAGTTCGGCGCTCATCGTCTTATTCAGACTTTTTGTGATCAGGCAGACGTCAGATTAGATATGCAGCTTTCACAAGGACACTTGTAGTGGGATCTGAAGGCACACAGGCATGTACACAGACATCCTGTCAGTGACAAACAGCAAAAACATTTCATGCTTTTATGATTAGGAATCAGTCAAATTAATCCATGGGATCACGTCTTTGTGTGCACTTAAAACACGTGGTTGTGAATCCCCCCAGTAAGCTGCATATATATCAGATGCTGCACTGTGTGATAACGCACATCGAACCACAAGATATTCTTCAAAATCCTTCATGCTTCCACTTTTGGACACGTGTGGTACCCTCAGTCTGCAGTTAATGAGGTTTATTGAAGGCAGAGCTGGTGTGGAGGATAGCCCGCTGTCAGGGAATCCCACAGATCTCGGCTGTAATAAATCAACTCAAAAGCTGGAGGAGGAGAAAATGCTGATGGGAGTTTTCCCCTTTGCTTCCACTGTGCCCTGAAGTGGTCGGGCTGTCAGCGCATATAGAGCATGTTTTACACAGCTTCACCCTCCAGCCTGCTATTTGAAAAGCTTTTCAGCACATATAGAGCTGACAGTATTTATTCCTCGGCTCCGGAGTTCCTAGTTGCACTCAACATAAAACACTGTCATCACTGGCAGTCCAGTGGCGTTTTTGATGCTGTGAAAAACAGTTTTGTTGATACAACGGCCCGTATAAGCAGAGGAACTCTTCTTTTAAGTTGTTATGGATTAAAGCAGAAATAATGCAGCTTCAAAAGAGGAGAGTTCCTTTAACTTTCCTTCCTCTTACTCCCAACCTTTCATCTGCTCATCATTTGGTTTCACCTGCTCAGTTTCATGTCTTCCCCGCTGTTTTGTTGTCACTTTTTTTAATCCACTTTGTCATGCGTGTGCAGGAGTGTTTGTCAGCGTCTTTCCTTGAAAAGGCTGCTGTACGCCACATGCTGGTGAGGCCATTTGATGTGTCTGAAAACATTACATCTCAAACACTGGCTGTTAATACCACGTCAGCGCTCGGAGCATTACCTGAAGAGGCTGCTTCGACGTATTTACACCGTCATTGCAAATAGAAATAGTCTGAAGAAGGTATAAATATCATCGGGCCCTGTGGATGCGTCCTGCTTCCGAGTTTTATTAAACTGTTTTGCAATCTTTTACTTATGAACTCTGAAAATTGAACACAGAGAGGTTAAGTGCATTTAACTGGAAACTAAAAGACTGTTGCTCAGATGGTTTAGATTTGTTTGGGGAAAATGATTGAAAGTCCTGTGGGAACCGATAGAACAGAAACCTGAAAATGAGATAACAGGAACCAGAAGAATGTAACTGTAGTAATTCAAAGAAGAACACACCATAGTTAGTTTGACTTAATTACACTTCACTCCTAAATCCCTGGTATAGTTGTTAGAATACTGTCTGCTCTATTATAGTATGAACTATGGATACTCATAAAGACATTTGTGAAATTTTAGCAAATCCACCTACTTTTGGTGTATTTTTTCCACACATTGAAATTTGAGACTACACCGATCAGCCACAACATTCTGACCACTGACAGGTGAAGTGAATAACATTGATCATATTGCTACTATGTGCTGTTCTGCTGGAAAACCTTGGATTTTAACATCCGTGCTGATGAGACTTAGACACTCACATAAACATTGTCCCACATCAAACACACTCCCTCATGCAAAAGGCAGTCCCAAATGTCACTGGCCTACCCCCGCAGGAAAATGCACCCCGCCACATGGAAAAAACATCAAGCAATCAGGAACATGTTGAGGAACATGACAATGGCCCAACGTGTTGATGTGACCTCCAAACTTCCTACACCTCATTCTGATCAAGCATCAACAGGATGCAGTGGAACAAGTTTGATGGACAGAGGCCCCACTGCACAAGCCAGAGTACCCAAAGGATCCAGTGCCAACATCCTGGTTCCAGACCCCATATGACACACTGAGAGGTCCTCTTGTCCATGCCCAATGGTTCAGAGCATTTTTGAGCACATAAGGAGGACCAATATAATATCAGGCAGGTGGTCATGATGTTATGCCTGATCGGTGTACGTTTGAATGACAATATTTCAGGAACTATTACATATAAAAGCCTGGAATTTATCTATCAAAGTTGTTTTTGTGGTTCAACGTTTCATACCTGCTCAATCAGGTATAAGAATTAAACAAACATTTCTTTTTTAATTTTTGTGACCAAGTATTTCATGTTAAAAAGCATTCTGTATGTTTTGTTTTGTATTATTGTGACATGCAGCTACTTGTGGTGTAGAAAATATCATCACATGATTCCTGCATTATCACATTTTTTGTTACTCTTTGCTTGAAGATGGGACTTTTCATGACGACTTGAATTTCTTCATATTTCAACTTAACCATAATCAGAGACTATTTGATCTTCTTATCCAGTATTTCAGATCCTGAATCAATGCTTTGATGAGAAATAACAGTGAAAACTTTAGGCTTCTATCTTTAATAGTTTCTGACATATTGTCGTTCAAACAGCCTCAAACTTCGACATGCTGAAAAACTGGCTAAAAGTGGGTCAACGGGCATTTTAAAAAAAGTATTATCTTGAAAAGCAGTTGATATTTTAAATAATCATAGCTTATGATAAGAAAGTTTCAAACAGATCAGAAGTGGCTGAGCAGAAGATGATTTGAGGTGGAATAACTCAGACACTGAACCAAAATATAAAGAGGAGAAATGGTTATTGCCATGCTGGATGCTTGGATGTCAGTTAGGGCTGTGCTCAGGCGCTTGAATGTCCACAACTCTTCAATTTGTCATCTAGAAATCGTTTCAGATAATATGGTATGACAGACAATCTGCTGCTCTGGATGGACGTGAGACTGGCCCCAAAATTTGTCAAGGACAATATTCACAACCCTGAATCAACAACTCTTTGCTCACAGATGTGGGTTCCTTGTTATAGACTTGTGATTTCTGGTCTATAACTCCACTGTCCATCTGCTCCTTATCATTTCTTATACGGTTTGTTGTTTCACGACGTCCATTCTGTTATAGAGATGGCATGTGTTGAACCAACAAATGCCGATTCCCCTATGTTAAAAGGAACCGATGGAATTGAATAAAATATTATATGCTTCGTTTATATTTTTGTTCTATACACATAATATATATGTGTATATATATGCACACAGACCACCCCCACCCCTGATCAGCTGCTCTGGATGTTATCACACACCTCTGATGGCAAACCCTTATCATCTCGCAGCATGATAAGAGGCCAAGACGAAAGGGGATAATGAACAAAGCTTATAAATAGTGACAATCTATTTTCATTAAACTACCCATGAAATGTCAGTTGAATATTAAAAGCGTGGCTCATATGCAGCTGTTTTAATCTCATGAATTTCTGATTTCCTGCAGCACGTGTTACATTTTGTAAATGTTAACGGAGTCGCTCGCATCTCTTTTCTTTCTCTCTCAGGATCTGGGACTCCAGGGAACATCGCTCAATGACATTTTGTACAAGAACGCAGCTTTTCTCAACCTGGTGGACCCCATTTCTCATGAGCTGCTGCTCAGCCTCGCCCGGGACCTGCAGTGCCCAAAAAGGGTATGATCTCGTCTGTTTTCAACTGTTACATTTATTCATAGCGAATTTTCAAAAGCATAACGTAACAGACTTCACATCAATAAATGGGACAAGCTCTGAAATTCAAACAGAGGCAAGCTGCAACATGTCTGCACTTATTAGCTATGCTTAAGTGCATGTGTCATGTTTATTGTCATGGTGTCGTGACAACAATGAACTGTCAGTTTGCTTTGTACAAACACAAATACAGAAGCTAGGCAAACTGGAAAATGATACTTGAGGTGTTTACACATTAGCATGGGAGCTTAGTGATGAATGTTTGGGCCAGAGGAAGGTACCGGGTCAGAGTGTGACTCTGCAGCAGCACCCTGCGGTCCGTCTTCCTTGCTCCGATGCTTTTTTAGCACAGTAGTAAATGGGTAGCAGCTGTGCTCCAGGACCTGCAGGTATATTAGATTATTGGCTTTGGTTGCTTCATACGGGAAAGCATGGGCAGGTACCCAGCAGGCCCAGTGATGAGGCCAAGAGGGTTGGTGACCACGGTCAACTGCAAAGAGGCACATGGGGCAGAGTAGCTTTGGCACCAGCGGAGAGGTCACTCTGAGGGCAAGTGGCCAGAGGAGTCCGACTGGAGAAGGTGGTGCTGCTGGAGTCCACTGGGTGCTGGAAGGTCTGGTGTGTCGACAGGTTTACTGAAAGAGGGGGATATTGTAATTTTTGGTGTGGCTGAAGGTTAAATAGTCTGAATTTACTTTAATGTTAAATGTGCACAAGTCATTTTTTAGCTTTGCTTTGTGAAATAGTTACATAAATAGTTAAATCAAAAAGACAACTTCCATCTGTGCAATTGGTCTAAAAGCTGAAGCAAACCCATCTCCAAACTATGTCACTACACAACTACACTGCATTCTCAAATACATTTTGAATGCAATGTGTTTTGTACCAGATTATGTTTGTTTGTGATATATCACAAATACATTTCTAATCAACATATGTTCATCTTTTATTTTATTGCCTCACTGTCACTCCTGATCAGCCAGCTAATCATATGTATTAGATAGGATGGGACTCAGCACCCTGGTAACCCAGGAAGTGAAGGGAAGCTTCAGATATGATGTGAAATTGTAAAACTTTGACCTAAACTGAGTATATACCTTAACCCAACGACATAGTTTTGTAAACTTATGTGAACAATGAATGAAAATTAAGTATAACAGTAGCAGTCCCCTTAAATCCCCATCTCTTGGGTGCAACTACTGCTGCTGACATAATCCACCATCTTGCTTGCACCAACACTGTGGCTCCTTTAAACTGGAAGACTTTCCTACTGCATCACAACCTTACCTTTCAGGGGAAAAATGCATTTCTTTCAAAATACACATTAAAATGCAGTTTGGTTGAGTTGTATAAAAACATAATTTTGGAAGACAGGGACAATAGTCAACTTTGTATCGGAGTTTTGATTAAGTTGTATTCTGGTAGTACACATGTAGTTTAAATTAGGATTAAAGTTTTGCCACGTGTTCAGGTTGGTGCAGGATTGTTGCATTATTTTGACATCACTGGAAAAGGTCTGAAACATAAGAAGATTCAGTCATGGGTAACCATTTCAAATTTTTTTGTACAGTCCCTAAAGATACAGTCCAAAAACAAACAACACAATAATTCAAAAGAGAATTAATCAACAGGTAAATATTGTTTTTTTTTGTTCCACAAAAACAACTTCGACAGATGAATTCCAGGCTTTTATATGTAATAGTTCCTGAGATATTGTCATTCAAACATACACCGATCAGGCATAACATCATGACCACCTGCCTGATGTTGTGTTGGTCCCCCTTATGTGCTCAAAAATGCTCTGAACCATTGGGCATGGACAAGAGAACCTCTCAGGGTGTCCTATGGGGTCTGGAACTAGGATGTTGGCACTGGATCCTTTGGGTACTCTGGTTTGTGTAGTGGGGTCTCTGTCAATCCAACTTGTTCCACTGCATCCTGTTGATATTTGATCAGAATGGGGTGTAGGAAGTTTGGAGGTCAAATCAACATGTTGGGACATTGTCATGTTCCTCAACATGTTTCTGATTGTCTGATGTTTTTCCATGTGGTGGGGTGCATTTTCCTGCAGGGGTAGACCAGTGACATTTGGGATTTCCATTTGCCATAAGGGAGTGTGCTTGTTGTGGGACAATGTTTATTTGGGTGTCTAAGTCTGATCAACACGGATGTTAAAATCCAAGATTTTCCAGCAGAACAGCACATAGTAGCAATATGATCAATGTTATTCACTTCACCTGTCAGTGGTCATAATGTTGTGACTGATCGATGTACATTGAAGTCAAATTTCTATAGTCATAAAACAAGGACTGTTCCTTTAAAAAATAAATGGGGCTTTATCCAGCCTCACAGCCAGTTCTTTTACTTGCAGCCCGGCATACAAATCAAACATGTTAAAATTCAAAGTACATTTCAAACTAAGGTATGAGAGGCAACGACACTCCAGAAGCTGCTCAGAGTGGCTGTAAAACACGAACCCAGCAGCCATTACAGTTATTTAAAGTCTGCTGTTATCTCTTTAAAGGAAAAGATGGGTTGCCTTGAGATAAAGTCAGTGAGGTCTGGTTTTTACTTCCCGAGTCCAGATGATAATCACCTGTAAGAAGCTCTAATCTTATCTCTGTTGCTTTAGCTCAGGAGTTGGAGGAAGGAGAGTGTGGAGCTGGCAGCAATGTTCTCCTGACTGGCTACTGGCGGCCCGTGGCAGGATACTGTGTCAGACGTGACGAGGATGTAGAGAGGCAGTGTGCTGGATTTAGGGCCCAGCAGCTGCTTCTGCTGGCCAGTATTTTCCGCCGCGTTGAGATTTATATATATTCAAGGACGCATTGTAGGCTGAAGCATACGTCATTTGCGAGTGTTTTGAACCCTAGGTCATCTGTTTAAGACAGTTAATTCAATTAATGTTTTGTTTTTGAAGCACTCAGGTTTACAGAGCCGTGATTAATGTCTAAGTGTTCTTATAGAGTTACAGTGCTGCACCGTTTCCTCCAGACCACACATTTTCCAAGAATATGGTGACATTGTAAATCAGTATGCACCGCTGTAACGTCGTGCTCAGCCATGCAAGCGGCTGAAACAGCAGCACAGAATGTTTTGAAGCACGAGGCATGTTTGTTTGTCACCCAAGAAAAGAAGTGGCAGCGGGAATGGTTAATCGCCTTAAGGTAAATTGCCCCTGTCTTTCCTCCCTCTCGCCACATTGCCTCTTTCTTGTTGTCGTGTTGTACCATTAATTAGATTTAGCCTGCTCAGCGCAAACCCATTCCATTTAAAGTCTTTGACGAAGGAGAAAGGGAGGAAAACGAAGGCAGGAGGAGCATGAAGAATGCAAAGGGGAAACTGAAATAATGATTTGATGTAGAAAATGTTTGATGCAGGACAAGAAAGAAACGCTTTGAACATGTGAAAATCAGTACATTTGTCGGTTTACTTTTGCACAAATAAAGAAAAGATCAGTAGATCAGACATCTAGCATTCATAAATGACTTTCTGTAAACAGTTCATTCTACACTCATTATACTTTGTTTTATGCTAAATATACAGTTTATTGGTTTGTTTGGCTCCCTATGATTCCTAGAACGTTTGATCCCTCAGTTTGAGGGTTTGCGACTTCCACAAGCCACTACTCTTTTGTTTTTTGATCAGTTTCCATGAGCTTGACTTGTTCTTTTTTCGGTCTTTCATTCGTCTTTTGTGTGTGTATTCCAGGAGACCGACTCTCACAAGTCCACCAACAAGATCTGCCGCCAGCTGATTTACCACCTGACCCCTCACTCCAAGTGGACGAGACAGAGCGTGCCCAGGAGGAAGTCTCAGGCCTGGTGAGTGTGTCCTCTCCACCGCTGCCTGACACATCAACCATTACTCTTCAGAAGCCACAGTCGATGTCGCGGTAAACACATCCTCACTATTCAGATCAGTGCGACTCTGGAGCTACTCTGAAATATAGAAAGTTTAGAGCAAGGTCTGTTTGAACTGTCCACCTCACGTAGTAAATATTCAGTTAACAAAGATAACAGTGGCAGACCAACACACAGACTCATACACATGGGGGGTGGCAAGTTTCCGTTCTGGCTTTCTTCTACAGTCCAGAAAAATGAATGGCGGGTTAATTGGTGATTTAAATTGGCAATAGGTGTGAGTGTGCATAGTTGTCTGTCTTTGTGATTATTCAATATTGGCTGGAGTAGGCTGCAGCATGCCTCCTCAGTATATACAGATGGATGGATAAGGATTTATTAATGTACGATATCATGCTAAAAAGACTAAGGTTCAATGTTGCATCTAAGTTTGGAGCCATGTGAAAAAAACAACAACAAAAGAAAGAAAGAAAAAGCAGCACTGGTCTTGTACTGGAGTGTAAAGCTGGATAGTCCAGGTATAATGAAAGAAAACTGCAAGATCATAGAGTTATTTCATTCTAGCATAACCCTGTTTGCCTGCCTGCTTATGGTTTCCGCCTGGTTATTAAATTATTACCTTATCAAATTATCAGGCTTGCATCACTCAGTCGGAGTTACCGTTACTGTTTAATTCTGTGACAGCGCTGCAATCCAGTGACATAACCAAGCAATCCACTTCACAGATGTAACCCAGAGGAGCCAGACTCAGCCACACCTTCATTTGTTAATTAAGACTGAGATAAATCAGGTCGAGCCTCTGAGGAAAATCTCGTTGAAGGGAAATAGTAAAAGAAACTCCCCCATGTCAAAGCTTTTCTGTCTGGAATAAGGTCCTTAGGGTCTTGTTTTCTTGCCTAGAACGGTTTTCAATCCAAGTAAACTCTATTCAGCAATTAATTTTTCATTCTAGCAGCACAAATGCCTTCGTTCTTCTTTGTTTCATTTCAATTTTAAACTCGGTTAATTGAGATGTAAAAAAAGACCCAATTGCATCTGAAATTTTAATTTATTAAAGATACAAGGACTGAAATGTTCAGCCCCACTGAAACATAAAAATGAAATGCTGCTCTTGTGTCCATGAATCAGTAATGTCGCACTATAAAAAGGGGCCGTTTGGTAAGTTGATTACTTTAACTTACTTATTCTAGTTAAGAGAACTACTGTTGTTTTCTATATGTATACATTTAAATTGTTGATTTCTCCCTGCAATTAAACATTTTCTCTGTAGCAAAGCACACATTCCAATGTGTTCCTACCGGGATGTGTCCGTTTTCACACTTGCCTCTCGCCGACGAAGCTAGCTTCCCGCCTGATACTACCGTGACAAAAACAGCCTCGCACCAGCTCACACACTGCTCATGACAAGTGTGACTTGTTTATAGAGATTTTAACAACCGGGAGCGTTATTTTCTCCATCGTCGCGCAACACCAACAAAATATGAAGAGTGATCTGGAAAACAAGAAACCAAGGAGAAACAAAGACGATGTTAATGATTGTGATGCTGCATGTCTGTGCTTTCCCTGATTTAAGCGTTCTGCTTAAACAAATAAGAATTGCTCCCCAACTCAAATCAAGTAACAGGTACATCTCAGGAAGCATTATGAAAAAAAACATCTCTAATGATAATCAGGAGGCCCTCTCCCCGAGCAATTAACCCAGATTGAAAGATTTTCTTGACAGCTTGAGCTAACTTCCCGCTCTGGTCTCCTGGTTGCAATGTTTCGAAATAACACTCAACAAAACAACAAGGCAGCCTCTCCCAGTGTGCTAATTAGCAAGCTCTGTCTCCCTCACAGCCTCCACTGCAAGCATCCAGACAGCATCGCTTTACTGTGGGACTCAAACCGCCCAGTATCTTTCTGTGACACTCCAAAAAAGACGCGCAGAAAACATCTTTGCGTTGAATTAATCATCATCAGGACACAGTTTACACGATGCCGAATGCTTTTCTTTTGCAGATCTTTTTATTCTTCTCTCAGTCTTTTTCATTTCCCCCCCCTCAGTTCCACCTATTTTTAAAATCACCTCCTTGCATTGATTTTCTCCCTCTCCTTCTCCTCCTCCTCATCCTCCTCCTCCTGTGGGATTTTCCTCTCCTTCTTGTGAGAGTCCATTTTGTTCAACAGTTGCCACACAGAGCGGTTCTGCAGTTTGAGCTGAGGCTCTTGGGAAATGCTCTGGGGGAAGGTTCTGTCAGACGGAGAGAAAAGAGGGAGGCGGAATCACCGAAAGGTTGCAGATTAGAAGTCATATATTTCTCCCCACTTTTCTTCCAGCCTCGCTTTGAATCGATCAGGAATTTGATCCCTTTGTATTTCGAAATGAAAAAGCACGCGCTCTCACATAACCTATATTCTCATTCTTACACTCTTATTTTCTCCATGAAGTGATAGTGAGAAGTCTGTCTGAGAGATGTTATGCCGCATCCTGCTCTCCGTGCCTTAAATTGGATTGTTTTTCGTGGATTGTATGCAAGCGGCTGCAGAGACATCACATAAATCATAATTCAAATTTTATTACTGAGGCCTGGTTTTCGTCCGTGACACTGTAAGCGCAGAGCAAGTGTGTCATGTTTAATATACTGTCGAGGCGGTTCCATTTTTCTCTGCAGCTCCCTGCATGTGCCAGGTTTTCTGAGAAGTACCCAGTGGAGTTTTTAATGTTATAGTAATTGCTATTGAATTTCAGATTAATCAAGCTCATATTTTTTTTATTCCCCCTGAAATTGCCCTTCCAGCACATTTGGATGAGCTTGTGCTCCGATTGCAGTAATAATCGATGTGAGGCTCTTACAGCAGATACTGCAGACATCTTCAGTGCATTAAAAGAAATTATAGTTGAAGAACGCCACTTACTCTTGTGTTCCGTGTTGAGCTTTGTGGAGTGGAAACACTCCGAACATTCACACAAATCTGTGTGCATCTGCTTTTTTTTGTTGCTGTAACTGAGACAGCATTGAAGACATCGTCCAGCAAGATTTTGTCCCGACTAATGATAAGAGTGAGACGAGTCGTGGCTGTGACAGATGTTATGAGCAGGTGTCATCAGCTGCGGGTGAGCGCTGATAGTGTGTGTGAGTTCTGATATTTGACCCAAACCTCACGCTGCTCAGACTGAAGTACCTTTCCTCCCACAGCTCCCCTGTAAAGGCTGTCCAAAAGTCATTTCAACACCTTTATATGAGGCTTGATAGGTATTGAGCACAGGGCCAAGAACAACAATATAGCAGTGTGTTACTAGCTCATGTTCACCTTCCAAAAAGTACAGTTTAGCTTTTTAGAATAACACCTCCTGCATTTGCAAATCCGAATTTAAAGCTGCCTTGCTTTTTCTTTCTTTTCTGTCTGGTAATGTTTAACATCTGGAAACCAGCTGCAACCCAGTCACAAATTTCATTCTGATACAACTGAACTGCATTTTCAATACTTCAAAAAGTCACCAGAAAATGTCACAGGAGACAGACTGTTCTTGCATTATTTTAACATAGTCTCCTTTAACTTCACTTGATCCACCGATGTTCAAGCTTTACCATCCCTTTCAGAAGAAGGTCACATCTTGAGCCTCCAGATTCTCCTCAACAGCATTTATGACCTCATCATCATTCTGAAAATGACGACCACACAAGCAGGATTTCAGTTTGGGAAACAGAAGTCAGATGGGGCCAGGTAGGCAGAATGGAGGAGTGATTCAAACATCTAGTGAAAGAGTCATTTTAACCCAAAACATGTTACTTTACTGCCAAACCGTAACCAAACTTCTGGCATTTAGAAGTGTCTAGCAGAGTATGTTATTTTCCTAAACCTAGCCTCATAGATTTTGTCTTTAAACCTTTCCAAAAAGCAAGTGAAAGCTGAAAGTGAAGACCAAGAGAAAACAAAACTTAATTCTGAGGTTGATGGTCTTTTATACACCATTGGACACAAACCCTAATCTTCTGAGTGAAAGTCTGGTCGCTGGTTTTTACCACAATTCACTCCTCCTGTCTTCTAATATAGACTTTTGCTTCTTTCTTACTGGATGCCTTTCCCACCATGTCACAGTTTGCAAATTACATTTATTTCCAAATCTTTAGTTGTATAGAAATATAATTTTGGCGAGACAAGGGTGGCAGTCTGCCATTCCAGGGATCAGGAGTGCACCCTGCCCCATTGGTGGCAACTGCATAGTGTCTTTTCGGGCTTTACCCGGCTTCCTCGGCCACCAGATGTTCAACAGAAGGGAGGTGCATCTGATTAGGATGCCTCCTCTGTTTGGAGGATTTCTGGTCACGTCCGACAGTAAGGAAACTCCGTGGTAGACTCAGAACTCACAGGAGGGATTACATTTCTCATCTGGGGTGGGAAAGCCTCAGGATCCCCCAGGAGGAGCTGGAAGGCAATGCTGGCAAGAGGAACGCCTTGAATGCTATGCTTAGTCTGCTGCCGCTGAGACTCGACTCTGGAGAAAGGGAAGAAAATGGATGGATAGATAGATAGATAGATAGATAGATAGATAGATAGATAGATAGATAGATAGATAGATAGATAGATAGATAGATAGATAGATAGATAGATGGATAGATGGATGGATGGATGGATGGATGGATGGATGGATGGATGGATGGATAGACAGACAGACAGACAGACAGACAGACAGACAGACAGACAGACAGATAGATAGATAGATAGATGTAAGGATAGATGGATCAATGGATCAATGGATGGATGGATGGATGGATGGATGGATGGATGGATGGATGGATGGATGGATGGATGGATGGATGGATGGATGGATGGATGGATTGGTATGCTGACTAGTTTCCAACCTAGTTGTCGTTTAAATTCTGCCTGATTTAGCTCAATTTCTGTTCAAACCTCCACTTAAACTCAGTCAAAACATGATAAATATGCTCCAGCCTTCTGCCTCTTCTTTCTATCAGCAGTGACAAATCCACAATAAAACCTTCTCAGACTACAGTGATGGTAAATGAAACGTTAATGATCTAAAAGTGTTTGATATTTTTGCTTGTAGAATCAACCCTAGACCACTGTGGGTTAAATGTGAGGGAGAAAAGACCAAACTATGTTAGGGTTCTTTGATTGCAGAAATTACAGCTAAGTTGCACAGGCTTTCAGATTCCATGACTCTGATTTGCTGTACAGTCTCTTAAAGTCAAAGCCTACTAGCCGTGTGACCTTAATCATGACTGCACAGCAGCTTGTTTACGAATGCGTCGTTCTCCTTCATCTACAGTTTTCTAATGTCCCTCCTCACTTCAACAAGATCACCTTTTCCCTGTCTTTGCTCATAGGCTGAAAACTCATTTCCTCAAGTGGCACCTCATGTCATCCTGTCACTCCTGAATCATAATCTGGCAAGCATTAGCCAGAGAAAAGCCGTCTAGGCGGCTCAACTACAACTATATTTGGCTGAGCGGTGAAAATTGCCCTCTTTATGAGTCTGGATGCTCACAACTACTTTTTCAGCTTCATTTCAGTGAATGTATTTCGAGCCCGGATTCCTTGACGGCTTTCCACTAATCAGCAGAGAAAGTGCTCACTGGGATTCTCTAACCAGTTTCTCCCTGCTCTGCTCAGCCTAATTTGCTCTAATCTTTAAAGAAATCCCTTCTAGCTTCCTTCCTTGCTGTTATTTTGAGCTCTCTCCCTCCCTTCCTCGACTGCAGCAATATCTTCACGACGCTACACCTCTCACCTTTGCAGTCTTGGTGTATAAATTGAAGCTCATTCTTCTGTCTAATCATTCAGCGTTTGCGGTGATGTAATCGAAAATCTGTCTGAAAATCTCTGTTTGGCTGGAAAAACAGAAGCAGAGGAAGAACAAGAGAAACAAGAAGGCTTCTTTTTTATCATGTGGGAGGAATTTTTAATCATGTGCGGCTGTCTGGATGGCAAGGTCAGGCCTGTTGGTCTGAAGTGAAATATCTCAGGAGCTACTGACCGTGGAGGTTTCTGTAGACATTCATGGTTTGCAGACAATGTATTCTGCTGATCCGCTGACTTACCACTATTATAAACGCCACTGTCAACACTGTATGCTTCCTTAGCTTTTCACTTACTGCTGTCACACTTTTAATCAGTCTAACAGTTTGGTTTATGGCTTAAAATGCAGCTGCACTTGCTTGTCTCTCACACAGCTGCTGCGAAAATGAGCTACATGAGTCCTCCTTAATGTATTTACTGTACACGTGGCATGAGTCATGTGTCATCTGCCTTTAATACATGTATGACCTATTTTTTCTGTAGCCAGATCACCCCCCTGAGGTGTCTGCTGGCAGGCTCTGACACAGCATGCCCGACCTCCGACTAATCTACAAGGTCGGCTCCTGAGGCGAGGGCAAGAATCTGACGAGTGGAGAAGGACTGAGAAAACTAAAAATGTATGTCTCTGAGTGCACGATCACGTATTTTTACTGGTCATGTTTCCATTCGGAGACGGAGTATTCCACTTGACTCGCACGCTTCACTCCCGTCTGCTCGATCTGCTTTCTGTTTGACCTCCACTTTTAATAGAGACTTAAAGATCCAGCCACCATCCACGTCCATGAATAATTGAGGGCTTCCCGTGGTACAGGCTGAGATCCTGCAGGATGAGGGGGAGGCAGGAAGAGACGCTCCAGTATCCATCGCTCCAATCTTCAGGCCATAATGAAATAATTACAGTGATTAAATGCGGCCAAAAACTTAAGACTGGAGATGTTTTTACAGTAAAATAAATATAAAAATATGTGTTAAATAACAGCATTTCAAGAGCTCCTTCATTTGTATTGAGACACTGAACCTCTCTTAACCTCTCATTGATTGGATTTTTACTGTAAATGTGAGATACGGCTGCTGGAGTGTAACAGAAATAAGGGTTTGCCGTGTTTCTGATGATCTGCAGGTCTCGTTCTTCTGATCCAGATCACTCCCCGCGATCAAGCGTCCCTCGGTCTGTGTTCGGAGCCCTGCATTTTAATGCCGGTTTCATAACTGTGCCTTGACATAGTATAGCAGACACAGGCGCACTCCTCCATGACATAGAGTTATGTAATACAAACTGCTTTCTGTGTGTTTCCGTCGCAGCACTCTTTTCTCCGAAGCATCCAGTTTGTCACATCAAATCAAGTCACGGGTGAATTTATAGCTCGACCGAATATTGCGTTTCACATTTGCATTGAAGCACATTCTGTACCGTTCTGTATCATCACCGGCACAAATTATGCTCTTTGGTTGGAAGTCACGTATAATTAGAAGGAATTCATCGACGTTTTGTGTTATTTTAAGAGTGGCGAGGTTCGTGAGATTTACACAAGAAACACATTTTACATCATCTCTCTTCATTCCCTCTCGCTTTTTCGTTTGCTCCAGTTTGCAATGAGGATAAATGGATTGTGCCGTTTGACATGTTTTTCCACATCCATGTGCAGAAGAGCCCATGAGAGTTGTGTGATGGAGTAGCTTATAGCTGTGGAAGGCTTACTGCACTTGACAGACCCTTGAGTCCTTTTCTGTTCTTCTTTGCCGCTAATTAAAAACCTCCACCTTAAGACAAGACACATGCAGTTCTTTCTCCAATTTGCACCGTCAAACTGAATCCAATGAAAAATGGGTTTGAAACGTTCATTATCCATTTGTTTTATTGCTTCACCAACGGATGATTGTCTCTCAGTTTAAATTTTAATTGTTCTAGTTTGGGTGAGTTTGATTTACGAGCCAAAATAAAAACAAATGTCTCAATAGTCTCATTTTCCATCTGGGCATTTTGTGCTTGTGGTTGGACTGTGTGATTGGATCCAAGGGGAAAACAGCCCAACCATGGACCAAGCAGTGCATTCGCTTTATGTATGTTGCACATTGAGCAGGTATTAATTTATCAGCTAGTCCCCAATGCAGCTGACAGGGAGAGACAGAATGTGTGTGTAAGCAGTGATACAAATCCCCAAATGTAGCCTAAAGCCTAATAAATGAATAAATATATGTCTGTAAATTATAAATAAACACATGAAAGAAAAATACAGAGACACTATATCGTCTATATTATTTTATTAATGCCTAACAATTATAGTCAGTGTAGGTCCTTGGCTGGCAGTAGATTGGTAAAGGTACAGTCTAAGCAACAGCAAAATCTATGGTGGCCCAGAAGGGTCCAGGCAACTGCAAAAGCCACAACACAACAGCATAAGCCACAATGCAAATGCAAAAGCCACAACAGAAGTTAATCCACAGCGGAAGTGCGTAGCACCGGTTGGAAGAATGGGCTTTGTTTCCGGGGGACAATATTTTTTGATGGACTATTTTGATTACGGGAAAGTTTAATAAGCACATACATAACTATATGACAATTTCAACACTGTGACCAACATTGCAGGTTTGTGAAAACACATAATGACATTAATCACAATCATCGGGCAGCAGCATTTTACTTACGTCTCATTAAAGTCTCCCGTAATCAAAATAGTCCGTCAGAAAATATTGTGCCCCGGAAACAACAGTGTTCTTCTGACTGCTGCGCACTTCAGTTGTGGCCTTTGCATTTGCGTTGTGGCTTTTGCAGTTGCGTGGACCCTTCTGGGCAACCGTAAAAATCACATTCTGAAGCAACTAATCGAATGTGAACAATTGAAAATTCATCTGAGACACTTTTACCATTTGTGAAGTATTAAAAGAAGTGACTAAAGAAAGTTTCATTTTGAAGCAATCCGCCGAGCGTTCCATTGAGCGGGACTAATGGTGTTACATCCTCAAGGATTTGAAGTTGTTTGCAAATTAGGGCATTTTGGGAATCTGTCCCTGTCTTTTTTTTAATGATTTGTGCCTTTCTGAAACATGCTCCATATTTTTTCCCCCCATTCTGCCTGTAAGGGTGCATGTACTGTCAGTTCACTCTGTGTTAACATCAACATTTCCCCAAACTTGGAATTCAGAAGTTTCCAAGAATGAAGTGGCTGATCTGAGATGTCAAAACACTGCACAGCCCCGGAGCTGCTCCATTGACGCTGCACAATGGAGGCTGCTTTAATCAGCACCATCCGCTAAATGTTTCACTGAAATTTAATCCAAATCCAAATGAGCTTTGAGGCTATTTTTTCCTTCCCAGAAAATGTGCCATTATCCCCATGAAACTGGAGGACACTGGATGCTGTATGCAATCACCGCTTTCATGTTTCCTAGCACATTTTCTGCAGAAGCGTAGTATCAGTGTGACAGCTACACAGTTGAGGAAATGGCAAATTTAACTCCATTTTCTTGCTCAAAGTGCCTGTAAAGAATTCTCATTAACATGGGCCAAACGGTCCTGTAAGTAATAACAGGGACACATTTGATGCTAAAACCGAGCCGAGCTAAACAAGCCTATGGAGGAAATGATCGGCTGTAGCCTGCAGTCACGGGCCTGAAGGCACATTGAGATAAAACAGAAGCACAGAAATGAAAGAGCAGTCCGTCCGATACGACTCACTTTTCACAGCTGAGCCTGTACATTGGGCCCTCGTAGGCTCTCCCACGACTGAGCCAGACTACCACGCATGTATTATACACACGCCCGGAGGCAAAACAGCTCAGATCGATCTGAGGAATAAACAAGTCAAGACCAAAGCGTTGATGAAGCAGACATTGATCCGGGCGTCCCACGGGTCTGTGGAGCGGCATCCACATCCAATGTTTCTCAAGTGCTTTTATTTCATTCCCCTGAAATGAGTCAAGTGTCTCCGTGCATGCTCAGCAGGAAATAAATCTGAATTTGTATTACGCAGAGTTTGGCCTCCCAGCTGAGCTACTATTGCACACGGTCTCTGATCTGATCGCTGACATGCAGGCGTTGGTCAGATCTTTGCATCTGTTAACAAATGTGCTGCAGAGTTTACAACCAGGCCAGCAAGAACAGCACTTAAAATATTCATACTAAATATTATTGGTATTTTCTCTCCCGTCATTTTCCAGCTGACTGTGAGATACTGGTACACTTTCTAGTAAGGCAGAATTAATAAAGAGGTTATAAATTGTAAATATTTTATAAATGGGTAGTAAATAATTAATAAATAGTTTTGTGATGTTTTAAGGTTGATAGACTTAATAACAGCATTTTTGGCGTTCCAAGGCTAGAATATTTAATGTTATTAACTTAATTTGTCTTTATGTCAGTAAAGCACTAAATGAGCAGTTCCACTTTTTGGTAATGCCCTTACTTGTGTATCTGCCAACAAAATGGATTAAAACTACTCTTATGTTTAACTAATAACTAATATAAAGCTACACAGTCAAAGAAATCAATGCGTACAATAACAAAAAAAGTACGGACAGCTCATTCCTGTAATTATAAATGTGTTAACATTGTGTCCACAGAAGGGGGAAAAGAGACATTTCTTGCATTTTAATGATCTATCAATAGGGAAGAAAATATAAATCTTCTTTTTTATCGGTACATCTATAATTTGATTAAAAACGTGACCTGCAGATCTGTTTTTATCGAGATGATTTGTGAAAAAACTTTTTTTAAACTAACTTATGTATCTTGTAACATTTTCCGAAATTACTGAAGTATAAGTGGCTTGTAATCTCAAATTATTTTCATTAATCGTTACATTCCTTTTTTTTTTACATTACAGACAAAGATAAACCAAGACATGGCAATAATTATGTCAACTAGGAAAGTAATTTTAAAATGTAGATAAACAAAAATACAACTGTGAATCACATACTTTGGACAACTGTCAAAAATTAGTCATATAACTATTAATACAGAGATATTTTATTAGCTTAGCTTAGCTTAGTTTGGCTTTGCTTTGCTAAAAACTGTACACATGGAAGAGTGAGGCTCAACTCTGTCCAAGTCTAACAGATTCCACCTACCAGCCCATTTATAACTAAATTATTAACACATTGTTTTGTTGTTGTTTTTCTCAAAAAATACAAAATAAGTTCTATTTTCATGTGAAGTTAAAGTATGCAGGACTGTTTATGAGGGCAAGTGACATTTTGGATTCTGTTTTGGTTGTCTTACAAGCTTTAGACAAAGACAGCTGTTCCTCTTCTGTTAACCTAACCTAAATCCTGTTGGGGCTGCATTTATAGTTAATATGCATATACACTAATCTGGCGTAACATTATGACCACCTGCCTAATATTGTGTTGGTTCCCCTTATGTGCTCGAAAATGCTCTGAACCATTGGGCATGGACAAGAGGACCTCTCAGGGTGTCTTATGGGGTCTGGAACCAGGACGTTGGCACTGGATCCTTTGGGTACTCTGGCTTGTGCAGTGGGGCCTCTGTCAATCAAACTTGTTCCACTGCATCCTGTTGATGCTTGATCACAATGGGCATGTTGGACCATTGTCATGTTCCTCAAAATGTTCCTGATCGTTTGATGTTGTTTCCATGTGGTTCCTGCAGGGGTAGACCAGTGACATTTAGGATTTCCATTTGCATGAGGGAGTGTGTTTGTTGTGGGACAATGTTTATTTGGGTGTCTAAGTCTCATCAACATGGATGTCAAAATTCAAGGTTTTCCAGCAGAACAGCACATAGTACCAATATGATCAATGTTATTCACTTCACCTGTCAGTGGTGAGAATGTTGTGGCTGATCAGTGTATGCGTCTCAGTTTTCTTCTTTATCTCTTGGCATGAAAGCAAATAAGAGCATGCTACACTTCACAAACTTCATAAACAGCTTGCGGAACACGACAAAGAGCCTGGGGTGTTGATCTGGCTTAAAAACTCCCCAGATCCCAAGTTAGTTTGCATGATTGGCCCCATCCCACAAACAACAGCATCACCAGAGGGTCAGAGCTGTTTTGGCTTCACAGAGAGACTGTGTAATATTAGACAGGGGGTTTTAAATGTTGTGACTGATCGGAAAACCACTTATAAAGTATATCCTATTAGAAATAGACACCAAATCATCTTATTGCACTTATCCAAGTAGCTGCAGTAAAGTGTTTGTGATCACACAGAATTGCTGAAAACGTATAAAAACTAACATACAGTTAACGATAGGAAGTTCAGTATATTTATTTTTCTATCAAAGATGCTCTTAAAACACTCACCACCCGTTGTTACATTAAATCTCACAGTGAATCGACTTGAGGAAAGAAATATAACCTCCAGCACCTCCCCTGTCTGTTGATGTATTACTGATTCATGAGGGTAAATGAAGGGGAACATGTATTCTATGTGGGAAGACAGATTACAAGATCCAGCTGCCATTTGCTTTTAACTCTCACCCCGCTTGGCAGAATATTGTGGGCTTGTAAGATTTCCCTTGTAAAAAAAAAATGTTGCCACGTTTTAATTTAGGAGAACGTACACGTTCTACCCTCGCAGCCCTTCGTCTCCTCCAGCCTTCCGTCGCTTTCAGGTTCAGTGTAGGGAAAGCGCTTGGTTGCATTGGAGTGGAAATTGATTAGCAGGATGGTGAAGCTGCAGACTAATGATGAGCACTTAACTTTTGTACCATCAGGAGAGATAGCGAGACTCGGCGGAGACTAACCCGATACTGAGTGGTACCGAACGTGGGCCAGAAAATGAATGTGAATGCAGAAATCAATGGATTTGCCCTGGCCTTTAGAGCTGTCTGGGGATATGTAGCACCGAAGTAAAAAGATCCTACATGTGTGTGGTCAATAACGCAGGAAGAGGTGCAAAAAGCCAAGGTTGTATCTGTTTGGAAGCAGAAGCTATAAATTGATAAAAAAAGATATTATTTTGTTTAGAAGTATGTCTGCAGCAGCTACAGTAGTCGCAGGACAGCTGAGGCCGTCTGAGCAAATCTCTTTATCAACATTGTGCAATAGATCAAGCCACTGCAGATTTGTTATCCAGCGCTAAAGACAAACTGAATCACGGCAGCTCGCGAAACCTCTAAACTGTTTCATTAAAAGACACATCCTCAGACTTGGTTCTGACCCCGATCTCTCTGCCTGCACTCGATTTCAACATCACAAACCCCAGATGTTTTATTTCCTACCTCTGGGGTTTTACATAACTATAGAACAGCGAGGACCCTTGTTCAGTGCGTAAAAGTTAACAACATCCCTGAGGAAAGACAGGCTATGAAAAGCAATTAGACAGTCCGCCTGAACCCACATTTAAGCAGCCAATAGTTTGACACATGAGACTCGGCTCTTATTAGATTCCTGCGATGTTGTATCAGTTGCTCCTGAGGATGTCAATAGATGGATTCCCCTCAGTTATTTGCTTTTAAATGAGTCTCGGAGCGGGGGTGACGCTCTTGTTCGCATCATATTTATGCGGGTAGACTATCCCTTTGAAGTTGTTTGTGTCTCAGCTGGTCCAAGAGGATATGTACTGCTGCCTACGAGCATGGCAGCCACATCAGAGGCAGCGAGATGAGACATTTTGTTGTTTATGTTATCACCTCATGCTGATGGACTATAGTGTACGCTGTGGCTTTAGAAATGCTAGCTGTGCCCCTGGGCCCACAGCCAGCCAAGCAGCCTGTGGGTGGAACTCTGCCCACGGAGCCGTTAGGCTGCAGATTTGGAAGGAAGTCTGAAGTTGCCTTTACTCCGTCTCATTAGGAGCACATTAGAGCCCGCCCTTCTCGTGCACCACCCACTCAGCTACAGCACCTACCCTGCCTGTCTCTTGCCCACAGGTGAAAGGGAAGGGCTCCAGCAGGGGCAGCAAAAAACTCTTCTATAAATAAGTCAGAGTCGAACAACCGTCAGTTTCATTACAGTAAAGTGCAGAAGCTGCACAGCGGTACAGTAAACCTCACAGGAGAGCAGGCTGAGGGAGCCAGGAGGATGCAGTTCACAGCGTTTTAAGAAGCTAGTCAGTGACATTTGAAAGCTGAAACCACTGGTTAATGCATTTGTTAGTGAAACTGAGAGAAAAACGTCAATTTAACGGTTAATAATTAATCATTCAGGGAATCTGAGTAACAATGAAGGTCAAACATGAACTGGTTTTAGCTTTAGGCTCAGATGATTTGCTGATTTTATCATTTAAATTTAATATTTGTGTGGTTTTGACTGTTTACAATTGTGCATCTTCACTATTTTCTGACATTCTAATGAGCCTGTATTTCTTTTTATCCTCTCAGCCCTCAAAGCAACACAATGCATGTCCAAGTTTTTGTTGAGATTGGTTTATTTTAGTGCTGTCAATCGATTAAAATTTTTAATCGCGATTAATCGCATGAATGTCATAGTTAACTTGCGATTAATCGCAAATTAATCGCACATTTTTTTATCTATTCTAAATGTCCCTTGAATTATCATTTTATACGAGGAGGAGGCGGAGAATTCGCGTCAGCTGTGTTTGGCCATCAAGTGGTATTAAAGACTAGATGTGCTACGATAATAACTCGGTTCACTCTGACAACACATAGAGATATCTTTGGTCTTGTCAATCGTCATGCGCGCACCCCAGGCCGCCGTCGCCTGGCGGTGCGCGTCCCGAACCGCGTGGACCAGCGGCAAGCGGTTCGGGACTGGGAAAAGGAGCCGACAGAAAGGCATGGAGGCGAGGAGAATGCTGCTGTACCACGGCCAGCAGGAGATCCTGTCGGACTCCGACGGCGAACACCTCGCCCTCGCCAACCATGCCACCGCCCGCGTTAATCTCGCGATAAAAAAATTGACGCCGTTAAAATTGATTTGCGTTAACGCGTTAATAACGCGATATTTTTGACAGCACTAGTTTATTTTAAAGCTTTTTAGTGTTTCAGTGGTGTCTCAATTATCCAGTATTCCACAATCTAAAGGAAAAGATGATAAAAAAAAAAGTCAGACAAATAAACTGAATAATTTCTGCTTTCCTTTGCTATTAATCATCTCACAGCCTGCTCTGTTTATCTTGCAATTTCCCTCCTGAAACTTCAGATCAAGAATTTTTTGATAGAATGAAAAAATAATGAAACCAATTATTTGTAGGCTTGTAATACTGAACCAAAAGAATACAAGAAGTATTTTGCAATGAAAACTCACATTGATATTTTAATCCGTTTGTAATTATTACAGTTTTGGGTGGACCGATGAGATATTTAATTCTATTACCTTTGAAGTAAGAGTGAATGCACAAAACAGTGAATACATTTGCTTCAGCAGATCAAATCCAGAACGAGAGAGACGGTGAGATTGCACAATAAAAAAAGAAAAGAAAAGAGGCAGAGAAAATAGAAAGAGCAAGAAAGTGAGAGGCAGTGAGCGGGAGTGAGGATATGAGGGAGGGAGAGATGAATTATAGCCCACTCCTGGAATCAATAGTCGTGCGTATCACAGCCCCGGTGTGCTACAGATCTTTTTCTCTCCCTTAACCGAGCGGAGAGGGTGACAGATGTAAAGAGCACAGCCTGCCGATTTATGAGGCTCCCAGACAGACCAGAGAGCAGAGAGAGATGTAGGGATAATCCTCACTGTGCCTGAGGAGGCAGAGGGACGTGGAGAAGGCAAACAGGACTAAGACAAAGAGAAGATAAACCTTAGGCCACTTAAACAGAACATTCTTCTCCTGTATGTCAGCTTTTTTTTTCTTTTTAAAACCAACTCTCCCACGCTGCTGCCTCATTGTCATTTGTTTGGCAGATGTCTTCCCTCAGACTTCTTCCAAGTCCAAATGCCAGTGAAAACAAAGCATGCAGTGCTGCAGCGCTCAGCCTGAACACTCCTGTGCTTCCCCGACACGCATGTCGCTGCCTTATAGCTCTCTTATGCATATTTAACCACATTCTGATACAGAGAGAACATTTTTGCTGCAGATTGTCCTGTGCGAGCAGCAAGGAACACCATGACCCAGCCTTGGATAGTTATAGCACTACTTCTCCTCAAGATGGATGAGCACCTGTTGTCTGAAATCATTTGGACTGATGTAGAAGATGACTTGTCTTTATCGCTTTCGTCTCTCGCTCCTACAGAGCATTCATCCATCCATCATGCACCCTTTTATCCTGTCCTGCACAATAACTGAACAAGGATATCTATCACATCCTGACAAAACTTAAAGGAAAAGTCCTTGGAAATATTCTTGGTGAGAGTGAGATTTGAGCACAACTCTCAAGAGTGTAGGCTAAATATAAATGGAAGAGTTGAAGACTTCTGTGCAAAGGTAACAAAATCTGCACACCAGCGCCTCCAGAGCTCAACGGTGTCACTGCAGCTTTCAACTGTCCAGATTCTTATGAAACCTGCTGCAAAAAAAAATGATGCATCTCAAAGCTCCTTTCTGAAAGTTATTGCACGACCGGCTGCCGCATTAGAAACGCTGAATTCTCCCGTTTTTGGAAATGCACTCGGCTCGGCTCAAGTGGCTTATTAACCCGTCAGCTCGCTACACTTAAGACACAAGTGACCTGGTTTTTTTTTAAATGCACCAAAAGAAAATGCTTTAAAAAAGTCTCTCTCTCTACTGAATCCCTGTTTTGAAAATCGCACTCGTCCCAGGGGTGAGACTAGAGCCCCAGCTCAAAGCAAGGTGACACATTTGCTTCTAATTGGCTCCGACAGAAGGGTAACATGTTTACTTTTCCCTGTTTTATAATCATAAATGTATTTATTTATTATCTTTGACAGGCATATTTGCACTTAGAAGCTTAGCTGTGGTTTTTATGGGGGGTGAAAAAAGTGACACCCGAAAGTGAAAACAGCTGGTGCCTTTCCACGGACGACATTCAGCCCGAGAGACAGAATTTGTTGCTCGAGGGACTCAGACGAGACACATTTAAATGCAAATTTTCTTCGTATTGATTGCTAAACGCTACGCCGGTGGATGCTGTTGCTGTTTTTTTTTTTTTTTGCACACTTTGCAGTTCCCCTGTACTTGTGGTTACAGTGTGGCACCCCATTACTGAGCCCTTTAAATCAATAACCTCAGTATCATTAAGTAAAGATTGCTTGTCTCTGGATAAGTGACTGCCAAACTAACTATGTTTTTTCTTATCTTTCAGCCTGAAGACCACCCTGAAGAAGAAGCTGTCAGGCGACGTGGTCAACCTGTCAGGAATCCCGCTGTCAGGCCGGGATGTCCACCGCGTGGCCTTCTACCTGCAGAGCAGCAGCGAAGTGGTGTCGGCTGTGGACCTGAGCTTCACCGAGCTGCAGGACGAGAGCTTACGTCTGCTGCTGCCCTACCTCGGCCTCCTGCCAAAACTCACCATACTAGCCATCAATGGCAACCGTCTGACAGTGGCCATCTTGAAGGACCTGACGGATGCAGTGAAGGATCCCAAGAAGTTCCCCTGCCTGGCCTGGATCGACCTGGGCAACAACGTCGACATCTTCACCGTCCCACAGCCGCTCCTGGTGGCTCTGAGGCGCCGCTTCGGTTTGCGCAGCAGCCTCCCCACCATCTACGAGTACAGCGAGGCGCAGGCGTTCAGCAGCTACAACCCAAACATGGAGACTTCTGTGGAGGAGCCCAGCTTGTACGAGGAGGGAGATGTAGAGGAAGACGATAGAGAGGAGGAGGAGGAGGACAGACTGGAGCTCCGAGCCTGGGGCTTTGGAGAGGAAAACGTGTCGAAAAATGTGCCGCTCCACTTCTGTGGGAGGTGATCGCCCTGAGCTGCTTTCTTTTAAAACTGGCAGCCTCCCGGATCCCTCAGTATCACCTCGCCCCAGGTCTAGCCTCCCATGTTAGTCGGTGTCAGCGTGGCAGAAGATGCTCACAGTGACCCGCACATGTCTGAAAATAACTCTGAAATAAATAAACCGTGTTGTGTGTCCCTCTGGATGCTCCGACTGCTGAAGCTCAGTCAGTAACAGTATACATACGGACCGATTTACCCTTCATTCATCCAGGTGCAGGCTTGCTGTTTTTCCACTGCTTGCTGAAGTTGTGTGCTTTTCCCGCCTCCAAGCTTCCCTGTTGTCTGAAACAGCTGGGGAACAAGTGCCTTGCACAAGGGCACCTCGGCAGTAGCTGTTGAGGAAGGGAAGGAGTGTTACTCAATTTACATTCCCCAAGCACATCTGGTTTTGCTCCTGCTGCACCATTCCTGTGAAAAATCTTACTATGTCCAAGTAACTAAATATTCCTCTGAAGAAATAGATGGGTTTTTTTGCTATGATATGTATGTTTTTAGCCAGAGATTATGTTCACATGAAATATGCTTCCAGTTTTTCCAGCTGGAACGCTGCGTTTATTCAGGAATTGTTTTAGAATAGTCAGCCACGGTGAGCCCGTAAATCACACTGAATCCATATTCTTTTAAATTTCCAGTGAGTATGCTTTGGTAAGTGTTGATGCACTGATGCTGCATCTGTATAGAGAACAGCCCTGGACTGATGCACACATGCAGGCGACACACACACACACACACACACACACACACACACACACACACACACACACACACACACACACACTCAGTCTGGGCGTGAGCTGCTGATGAACTGATTACTGCCTCTATCAGGCCTCGTTATGCCCCTTCAGTCACAGATGGTGGGCAGAGGATCTATTTTTTCTCAGCAAATAGGACTAGCCCCAGATAATTTCGTCCAATGGTGGTCCATGAATGATTCTATTTATGAGTCAGACTACAAGCAACAAGGAAGATGCCCAATTTTTTGAAGGTTGCAGATTCACAATCAGTCCCACCACACAACAACTTCCTGCCTTTTCCCTTTCCCCCTCTGTGGTGCTGCAGCGTACACACACGTCTTTGTTGTGGCATGAATACATTTCAGCAGTTTTGTTTTGGCTAGTCTTTTTTAAATGTGTAGCTGTCATCCTTTTTTGTACTGGTTTTAACTAAACGGACATGACTGTTCATTGTAGCGCCCCACAGACAGAGAGCATGTTTACATGTAATTTTCCAATAAATTCTTTTTTTAGGGGATTAAAGGTTTTAAAAAAATGCCTGTGAATACTCTGCAGCAGCCCACACTTCATCCTGCCTACAGACTGTAATGTGTTCTATTCTCTTCCCATGTATTATTCAGGAAAATCTGTTTATTTGTGTTTACAGAGATATTAATGAACAGGATGCGTGGTCGGTGTGTGTGTGTGTGTGTGTGTGTGTGTGTCCATGAGAGGATAATTAGAGTGTGTGTCTGTGTGTGTTGTGGACATGCAGAGTAAATTACTACCTTTGATCGTAGAAATGAAATGTTTACTCATTTGCACTTTAAGGACGACTCCGTCCCTGAATACACAAGCTTGGTTTTCATTGTTTGCTGTTGACCTAAAAACAAGCTACTGAGTCACCCACCTCCTCAGATACACGTTGTATCTCAACTTTTTGGTTGGATAGAGAAATCATCGACCCTCGTACAAACCACCGTTGTGATATAATCATTTGTATATTTAGTCAATTTGGATTTTTTTTTTATTTTGCTCATGAAATCACGGCTCGTTTTTAAGGTGAAAGTGATGTTTGCCTGCTGTTGCTTCAAAAATAAATATAATTTGAATAACAACTGCCTTATGTGGACTTTTTGCATTAGAGTACAGTATGGAACTACTTTGCTGATTGTTTTGTTGCACCAACTAAAGTAAACTAGTTGTAGACAGAAGGTAGAGAGGAGCCTAATAATGGGAAATCCCCATCCCATATTCTGACTCCTGCCAAATCTTTAAGCTGCCAAAACATATGAACATGTATGTGGCTGAAACTGACGAAACAGCATTGCTCTCTTGGAACGTGATATTTTAATTAAAAGATTTAATCAGGACAGTTGCTGGCAGAGCTTTTGACAGTTAAAACTGCATTAACTGCAGCACAACAAGCTGTTAAGACAACGCTGATTTGCACTGTATGAGTAGATGTGGTAATCAGCTTTCTTATAATGTATATACCGAACCATCAAAGACTCATGTTTCATCTGACAAATATGTTTAATATTGACTCCATTTTAGCTCTCTTTTTGGTCTTCACCCACCCCTAGTAAAAATCAAGTCCTTTTTTATCTTGCAGATGTGTCCATAGGTGTTTGTCTTTTTAAAATGCTATTAGAGACTTTCTACCTTTAAACCTCAGTGTATCAGTGAGTATAAAAAACACAGAATTAGACTTCTGGGGTTTCATTTGTAACAAACTAAGGAACCAGTCCTCTCAGCTTGCAGGGTGGCATCATCTGTATCATTATTCTTTTTCAGAGTCAGTTTCTGGTTTGAACATGTATGGCTGAAGAACTTCACTATAACAACTTGTTGTATAGTGAAGAGATGTTTTACAGTGTTTGATTAGAGTCATGGGTGATCTGGTGTGCTTGAGCTGCAGCATGTAGCCGAGGGTTTCATCTTCTTAGATCTGTACATTCTAGGAGAAGCAACAGTATAGAGTTACATCTAAGGTAAGAAAGGATCATTTCTATAGAAGAAAATTACTTTGATACACAGGGATTAGTTTTCCTTTAGAGGGACTTAAATTTCCTAAATGGTCAGCCATGTTCACCTACTAGTCACTAACTTTGTCTATTTGTTGTTTGTCTTATGGTTGTCGTTGGTTTTAAGAGCTTTTCTCAGATGAAACTATTACAGAAAACCAAAATATTGATCTAAAAACCAAACTGATGTCAACTGAGAATCAGGTGGTTAATGGGTTCATTACTATGAGTCTCTTATTTTAAAAAGGAGCTTTGTTTAAAGCTGTACAGTATTGACTTTGCTGCAAATAAAACATCCACTGTTCTGAAGATGCCATATTTCTTTAAGTTATACTGTATACTGTTGCTGTGAAGATGATTACTATGACCAGAAAGATGAGTCGAATCTATCAATATACACACTAGGTTACTTGCTCATATTCTAAAACAAAGAAATTGAGGCTTGATCTTGTATTTTTTACTGACAAAGATGATTTTGTTTTCTATACCTGAGCCTCAATCACACCATGAAAAGCCATGAAAGTTACGCCCATGCTTCAGGGACACCTTACAGAGCAGCTGGCTTCCATGTCAGCATTTAATCCTGTATGTGGATGAGGATGGTTCCCTGTGTGCGCCTGTCCGCCTGTCAGAGGCACAATGATATCAACATCCTGCTGACTTGTAGCGGCTCTGCTAGCGAGGCATTTTTTTCACGTTCGCAGGGGCAGAGCCTGAGGCGTCCCATCTGCGATCCTGGTTTGTCCCACAAATGGAAACCGAGGAGTGTCAGAAAACAGAGGATTTTGCTTTGGTTTGTAGTTTACACTGAAATATGATGTTCATACTGCAGGTTCAAGAAAAAACAAGTGAAGATTTTACTGTCAGGCACCGCTGTTAAGTGGAAAATTCTACATCCTGGATGTACAGAATATCTTTCCCCAGAAAACTAATAAGCATCTGACTTTTAGCTTGATGACATTTTTAAAGAGCAAGAATGTTTCTACAGAATTTGAGAAACAGGAAGAGATAAAACAAGTTTCCCAGCAAGGGAACCTGAGAATTTCCTCAAAGCATTTAAGCTTCAGCTGATTTCTTTGGAAGCATAAAAAACCCTCCATAAAACAAATAAAATGCAGTTATTAGGGAAAGTTTAATGGATTATGTGAGTTTAAACTAACAAACATCAATAAACACCTCTTTTATCTGCAGTAACATTAAAATGCTGCTCTCATTTATGAGAATAATGTAACACAAAGTTTTGAAATGAGGCCTCTGGGTGAAAATCACAGACCTGCATCCTGTTGTTTCACAGCTGCAGAGCGTCACTGATCTCTGCTGCACATGTTGTATCGTCTCAGATGTTTGCACATATTTCTGAGATAAATTACACTTGCTGTTTTCCAAACCAACAGTCCGGTTCATCACTCAGTGAACTGTTTATTCCCAGACATGAGGTTGTGTACAGGAACAGACCTTGGGTTAAAACACACTGTGCTGCTTCCATGTAGGAGGCAGAGGGAATGTTTTCATTCATTTGTCCTTCTGTCTCTCACTTCCTACCATTTCCCCAAAGTACAAGCCCTCTCTCGTTTTCCCTTTGATGACAGGAGCCCTGTTCCTTCGGTAAAACTACCAATAACACTCAACTGAAATGCAAGTCATGCATTTAAAGCCCTACTTAAGGCAAGACACAACAGAAAACCACATTGCTTTTTCATGCACTGTTTCATTTTGAGATTTCGCCTCCATAACGGGTTTTCTTTCAGACTAGTGGAAAGAAAAAAGTCCAAAAAAACCCATTCAGTTATTTATTTTACAGCACTTATGCAAATCTGTAAATATTTAATAACACACCGCCTAATTTGCATATTTAACATGAACTTTTGAGACTTTCTGAAAACTCAGAATACAAAAAACAATTGTCTCAATAAGCAAATAATTAACTGGGGAAGTTTTATGATGATATGTATGAGCTACAAATTATACCTATGTGGCTTCTGAAATAAAAGCACTGAAATACTATTGACTAAATTGGTTAATTTGTCCAAGTATCCATTCCTGCTATATTATCCTTTTTAACATTAGATTGTAAATGATTGCTGCTGTTTGTTGGGTTAGGGTTAGAGCTGGAGCTAGTTTCAGCTGCTTCATATTCACAACATTATGACCACTGACAGGTGAAGTGAATAACATTGATCATATTGGTACTATGTGCTGTTCTGATGGAAAACCTTGGATTTTGACATCCGTGTTGATGAGACTTAGACACCCAAATAAACATTGTCCCAGAACAAACACACTCCCTCATGCAAATGGAAATCCCAAATGTCACTTGTTGGTGGCATCACAAGCAACCAAACACAGCTTTATTTTTTGTAAAAGGACGTGTTCAAAGCAGCAGATTTTGTTTAAGTTGATCATATGTCATGTTTCATTTATATTGTTGTAGGCAAGTAAAAGAAAAAATTCAATTACTGCAAAATTGTGCCTGGGTTAATCTACCCTCCACCTCTGAGTAGCAGTTCCAAAGTCAACTTTCAATTTCTGATGAGCAATATGTTACTTTTATTATTATTTCCTCTGCTTTGCAATTATTTATCTTGCAAACTTGCCAGTATTTACAATGTGCTCTAGCAGAAATGTAAACTTGATCTCAGCACACAAGCAGCAGTGGATCTTTATGAAGCTCACATGCTCCATCTAGTGGCTGCACAGAGAACCTCTGTGATCTCAGCTCCATGTGGGGCTTGCTGGTGGGAGAAGCAGCTGAATGTTGATGTAAAGTCAAATTAAATTCAGCTTATTTCATCTGCACTATCTAAATATCTCTGACCTCGGCGGGAGTACAGAATTTCATAAGTCTGTTCACTGGAATATTGGCAAACGCTCAACTCTTGCTATTCTACCACATTAAGTGAACGCACATGGCTGATTCTTGCCAGGCAAACTGTTTCAGAGCTGAGTAGTTTCACATGAAGTCAGAAGAATAAGATATTTATGAGGGAGTAAAGTTGAAAAGATGCAGATCAAAACTGTGTTTGTTCATGTGTTTGATTAAAGCCAGCATCTGTGTTTGCTTGTATATGTGTGTTTGTATATGTGTGTGTGTGTGTGGTGCTCTGAGGTGATGGTGGGGGTGATTACTGCAGCAGTACATGTGTGCATGTGCTCATGTTACACAATCCTGAAGACAGATAGGTGCTGGACTCTCTCCAGACTTTTAGAAGCCAGTAATCCTCACATTGGGTTTGAACTTGTCATCTGGTTCTCATCCAAAGTTAGTTTGTAAAGTCAAAACAGCAGAAACCTCCCCTGGAAATGCATGGAGTCCAAAAACATACCCAAGAAGGCGCTGAGTCAACTTAGTTTGTTTCCCAGGCCAACATGTTTTCCAGTAAACATGATTTTTTTATAACCTTACCAATGACGTGGCCATTTTTATCATAAAATGCATAAGTGGGAGCAGAGAGAGTGAAAGGATGAATGAGGTTATACATCAGCGAAGTTGTGCAACATGGGAGGCAAATATGCTAATGAGAGACAGGCAGTGTGGGAGGAAAGGGGGGATTTGCCGTAAGTGTGCGTCACTTAACAGTCAACTAAAACATCGAGTTGGTCGAATAAAATGACCCAACAAGAATGTTTAAATAACCAAGAAAGTAAAAATGTTGAAGGTTGTTTGGTTTCAGTTTCTCAAATGAGAAGATGTGCAACTTTACTCTGTTTCATATCGTAAGTTTAGCACTTTTGGGGCTACTGACCAAAGAAAATAAACTAAATTAAGACATCATCTTGAGCTTTTAGAAGGCATGATGGGCAGTTTTTACTAGTTTGTCACAAGGAATAGTTCAGTTTCTTTAAGGTGGGTCCTTTAGATGACTGTCAGCATGTTCTTGATTTAATAAAGCTGATAGGGGAACCAGCATGAACGCAGCAGGGACAGCAGCACAACATATTTTAGCCACCTAACAAAATCCATATCAGTTGAAGTGCCTGCTGTATTTAAACATTTCATCACTTAGCCCTTTCCAACGGGGAACAGAAGCAGTTATATTCCTCTCTTCAGAGGCACCAGACCAGCAAAAACAGTCATTTTACCTCACAGAACCCAACAGCTGTTAGTCTGTTGTTGTGTGATGTTGGTGTTTTAACATGTTAGATGAGAGCTAATGTGTTAAAACACCAAAGGCACACAAACAATCAAAGTAAAATTAGTTTCTGTCAACAGAGTCTGTTGGTGTTTCTGTCTGACAGTGAGGTGAAGCTGGGGAAGTATTATGAATACAGTGTACACTTTTTTTTAAAGCTAGGCCTTTTTTCTAGGTGACTAAAATGTGTCCACACTGCTCAGCTGTCTGTGGGGGTTTTCATGTCTTCTACATCGACCATCATCTACTGTAACCAACACACTGACTGTGGATAAGTGCAACCCCACGTCTACTGTTCCACCTCCTCTCAAAATGGGTTTTATTGAGGCTTTACTTAGCTGTTTGACCTTCACTGTACACAACCATGAATGTACACAGTTTCGCACTTAAGCCTGTTTCCACATTCATCTATTAAAGACAAAATAGTCCCTCAGAATTGATTTTGAATCACAGTTTACCACAAACAGTAGGACACTGCGGCGTCACAGAGGGATGTGGACACGTGGCTGAGGAATAAATGTAATGTAAAGGATTTCAAAACCACATGACTGAACTTGTGTGAAAGTTGGATTCCAGGCAAAATCTGAAAACATGTCATCATTAGTCAGATAGTTAAAATATCTGCAGAATAGTAGAAAATAAACTTTATTGTTAGTTGTAGGCCTACAATCGCAGCTGACCAGCAAATGATCTTTTCTTCTTGCTAAAAATGCCATGATTGTCAATGAAGATCATCAAATGTTAAAAAAAACACTAATGTGGAGGTAGATTTCATTTTCAGTGAAGCCTGAGAGGAAACTGAAACTCTTTCTGTGTGACTCAGTAGAAACAAACAAACATGCAGGAAGGGGAAAATGAAACAACATGGGATAAAGCAAACAAAACTCCCACTAAGTGTTGGGTCAGAGCTGGGCCGGAAACAGGAGACGTTACCAGAACCAGCTGTGTCATTTTAAGTGAAATAGAGGTATATTTTCTTTTTTTTCCCAGAGAGATGAGACCTTTTTTTAAATATTGTTTCTACGATTTGGCTTCACTTATTGGCCTTCTCACTTTACCACATTTATTTTGCTTTGTGAACTCCTGAGCATCAATAAAAGAATGCAGTGGTTTATTTTTCTGGCCCATTTTCACACATTAGTTCCAGTAACTGTCACAACAGATACGAAGATCCGTCTGTGGTCACGGCATCAAAAAATGACATTTAACAAAATCAGCAGCCGTGTATCTTCTGAGAAACAGTGTCCCAGTTACTCCAGATGATCCTCTTTTCATTGGAAACACTTTCTGCCAAAGAAACAGTCACAGTGAAGCCCTGTGGATTACCCAGAGAAAAAAGGGGGACACAGTTTCTGGAAAAAGATGTAGCTGTTTATTTTTTCTTTCATTTGCCAATGCATTATTTTGTTATCTTTAAAGATGGCTCTGTGGGAACCCTGAACAAACACAGTGAGAAGCATCTGCACTGCTCAAAGGTATGTGAGAAAATATGTCATAATTTAGATTAACTGACCTTTTCCACTTGGCTGCATTTTCCACATATGAGAAGGAGTCGCACTCTTCCATCCTCCAACACAACTGCACAGTGGAGAAATATTCAGGCCAAATCGGAAGCTCTAAAGTGTGTCACTGCTGGCCCGAAGGCCTCCACAGATTTTTTTAAAAATGTATTTGTGTGAAATAAAATCAACATTGGGTCACTGTTTGATGTACTGGCACTGAATTTAAAGAGACTCCATACTGTAAATGCACCACAGTGGGAGTCACTTTTAAATGCACTGTCTTTCTCCTGCACCAACTGCTGCTGAACTTATAACTTCTATATGATTTTTGGTGCATTATGCATTAAGAACATCGTGAGCATCCTTCCTCCCTGCGGCTCGGTTATGTCTGTATGATAATAATGATATTGCACCGCTATCTGCTGCCCCCTGCGGGCTCCAGGCGAGTACTGGCGATGTAATGGAAGAAAACCCCCTCTAATCTCCTTACTGCAGACGGCAGCCTTGTGCACACTGGAACACACACACACACACACACACACACACACACACACACACACACACACACACACACAGGCTAAATATGGCGGTAAATAAGATTGTAGACGCATTTACTTTTGGTACCAAACAAACAGAAATAACACAGTGTGTGCTGGTGCAGGAGATAAGCTCGTCTTGTTGAAGTAAAGCCATGAAAGAGACACAATTCCTCAAGTTGAGTTGCGATTTACAGGTTTATTTTTGTGATTTTAAAAATATCTACTAAATTTGTATGATGTTCTGTCGGAGCCCAGCATCTTATTTATCATGCTTATTGCTAGTGAGGAGAGAAAAAAAGCCAACTCACTAGAATAAACCAACTCTGTGGGAATAGCATGATGCGTCTCTCACATGCGTCTTTACGCACGGCACCAGAACGCCCACTTTGGAGATGCGCACACGCGGATTGGCTGCTAAAGATACCAACGCCTGTGTGCTGCCTGTGATTGGCCGCGGCTCTCTCTGCCATTACGTTATGCTTACTCCACACACACTGGCAGCTGGAGAGAGGGAAGACGTAATGGTTTGATTCCCTGTGCACTTGCAATGGTCGTCGTCCTGACATTACTCGGCAGATTCCTCAACCGGGAGGTGCAATGAAGGTACGTGATTCCACCCGCAGTGGATTTAGGATGCGGATCCGTTTGGGAGGCCGGTTTTTGCGTGTGGGATTTGCGCACGATGCTGCACCGAGAGGCAGGGAATACCCCAGTCCTAATGTCAATTAATTTCCTTATATCAACAGGCTCAGATGCTGCATTCAGGGTTTGAGTTGTCATCTGATTCCTGCTCCTTCCTACCCTTCCAAAGCTGTCAGTCTGTTTTGTTTTTTTATCCCCTTGTCGTGCGAGCAAAGCCTCGAAACGCTCCCTGTGCATGTCCAGTCGTCCTGATAAACAGTGGGTACAGTGTGTAGCCTTTTAATGAGCCTGCTTTGACCCCTCAGTGTGGCAGTTCAGTGGACTAAAGCCGGAGCAGCGACGTCCATTCATCGTCAGGCTGTAATCCGCTCTAACGAGATAGAGGTCTGCGGTCAGTGAGTGAGTTGGTGCGGGGAGGTTTTCTCAGGAGGAGGCTGAGGATCACCTCTGAGGTCCGGGGCTGTGTGCAGGAGTCTCCTTCCTCTCTGAGGACTGTTGTTTGTGTGTATGTGTGTGTTGGAGCAGAGGCAGTAGCAGGGCTGCAGCACAGGGAGGTGAAGGTGATGATGCTGTCTGGCAGCTCAGGACTGATAATGATGAAGAGGATGGCGATGATGTCATTGGTGCTGTGGTGGTGGCAGGTTTTCTGAGAGGTGAAGTGGAGCTGACACAACAAGCGGTCATCTTCATCATCATCATCATCATCATCATCATGAGCAGCAGCATCAGTCACTTCTGTGATTATCCAAGGCGGCTGACAGTTAATCACCTGTTATTGCAGGCTCACTTGCATGCTTCAGTGGTTAGTTTAGAAGGTGGATGTCCTCATTCTGGAAATAAAACCTCTCTTATTGCTGGAGGTGCCAAGTAACACTGCACAAAAACATAAACACAGCATGCAAATGGTGAATTTTCTGAACTGATGACAAAGTTAGTTTGTTGTTTTGGTTGGCAAAGGGTTACAGTCAGCTGATTGTGCAGAAAAAGTTTCTGAGCTATTCATCTGGTGACACATTCTTGACCGTTGAGTTAATCCACATGCTTTTCAGGCATGATCATCACGGCACAAGCTTTAACTAGTGTCCACAAAAGGCCACTTTAAAATGTAGCTTCATTCAAATCACATGATGCCACAAGATGACGAGAGAAAAATGAGAACAAGCTGTTTGCATGCTGGATGCTGGGAGGTCAGGGCCGTAGCCAGGCACTTGAATGTCAACAACTCCACCATTTGTCGTCTAAGAGGTCATTTTAAACAGTTTGATCCAACCACATGATGCTCTGGACGTCCAACAACGTGATTCTGTCCCACCAACCTCACCAAACCTTCAGAACGATCCATTAACTTTATGCTTCCCAGACATGACTCCTTACTAACTTGTGGTTTCTGCTCTGTGACCCCACTGTAGTTCTGTGACTGAAGCATTGTTTTGAAGGACATGCAGTCGAGTATTTTTCTGCAAAGCCTTTTAGTTTTCTTAAATGTTTTTGTGCAAGGACAGATTGTTTGTAATCCAAAGAACCTGACGTATTGCAGGTTGAGAAATTACATGCAAATAGACAAAACACATACAAACTAAGACAACAGCACACTGAAGCACTGCAGCAGGTACACGACTACAGCAATGTAGTTTCCTCACTCTGCAGCATTTCTTCTTAGTGCTGCACAAGATTTGTCACATTGAAGATAAGGGCTGCAAACAATTATTATTTTCATTGTCAATTAATCTACTGATTATTTTCTCTCTCTTTTTATTAGTTTTGTCTTTGAAATGTCAGAAATTGGTGAAAAATGTTGACCAGTGTTTCCCAAAGCCAAAGATGATGTCCTCAGATGTCTTGTTTTGTTCACAAAGCAAAGATTTTTTTCATTTTGCTGCCACAGAGGGCCAAAGGAACCAGAAAAGTCATCCAAAATCGCTTAATTGGTTATCAAAACAGTTGGCAATTCATTTAATAGTCGACAACTAATCGATCAGTCACTGCACCACTTGTGAAGATGTTTTCTTTGCATGTTTTTGCCTGTTATCTGAGTTTAAGCTGCACTATGTTCAGCTTTCAGGGCCACCAGTGGTTTCCCCTGCAGCAGAAACAAGCTTCACACAGTAGCTCCTCAACTCTGGATGTAAGGCCGGCTGGATAAAGTCTCAGAACATCAGCGGGTTGGCAGTCTAATGCATGCTGTAATATTTTGTGTTCTCAATTTGATTCAGTTGCTTTCACCCCTTTTCTGGGATGTTTTGAATTTAATGCTATGCATCTGTGTGGGTTGAATGCCGCATTGGGCAATTACCAAAAAGAGCTTATTGTTATTTTTAATTGTTTTAATTGGTAAAACGCAGCATCATCAGCAAAACAAAGAAGAAAACGCTTTGTGTCCAACAATCCAGGGAACTTGCTGTACTATACTGCATGAAAATTCACTTATTAATGCAGCTGCAAACACTGGGTACTTTAACTGACATGCTTTTAGCTGCACTCCTAAAATGTAATGCACTGTCAGAGAATAAACATGCCGGCAGTGTACGAAGCCTTTAGAGTTACTACAGTGTTTTATGGGTTCAGGCTTTAATCACAGAGGACATGATTTTGTGCTGTGTACCTTCACTCAGACACAATGCAACAATAATGCACTGCGACGCTGATTAGATCTATTATTCACAATGAATAAGTCACATTTGGACTTATTGGCATGTTTTCTGCAGTTGCATTTAAACACTGAAGTACGTTTTTCACAACTGCTTATCACAGTGTTGTGGAAGATAAGAGAACAGAGGGCTTAACTCTGTGAAGTTAATTTTCCTAAGGCACATCATCACTCAGTGTGTCCCAGGAAAACAAAATGGATGTGGTGTTTTATTGACTAATCTGGTTTAAATTGAAAAGCAGCTTTTCTGCCCCTGTGGAAGGGACGGCGTTTAGCTGGATTGTGTAAGCATGCATCTGAAAAGGGGGAAGACTGCTGTACAGTATGTATTATCAAGGTCATATTTCTTTTTTCGACCCATGACTGGATCCATGATATTTAAACATGCATGTTTAATTTTCATATATTTTTCAGTCAAAATCCTCTTACCGTTTCATTTTCCCAGCCGTCAATAAGCACACACTGGGATGTTGTGGGAGAAAATGCCCACAAATCTCTCCTGAAATTATAAGATGTAGCAGTGATGCAGCACAGTGGATCACACTTTATTCCAAAAGAGACTAAATTCACTTGGGGCTGCCTTCTAAGAAGTCTAAAGCTATAAAGAGAGTCCAGGGGGCATAACAGATTTCTGGTGATGGTTGTAAAATAGTCCCGTCGTGCTTTTATATTGCAGAATAGTTTCCACAGCATTCATTTGCTGTTTGTATTGCAGCACCAAAGGCGAGATCCCGCCAAAGGCCTTCTCTGCGTTTGGAGTAGACCATGCAAATCTGCTATTTTGTACACAGAAATCCAAACTTTGCTGGTAGCAGCTTGAGTTTTATGTGCATAACTCTCCAGGCTTCAGTGGATTTGACATCCTCGGGCTCCGGCAGACGTCTGCGAGTCTGTTTGGGTAATGTGTAATTTATATGAAATATTACATTTAGTCTCATCAGTCTCACACAAATGATGGAAGGCGGCAAACGAACAAGTTTATTTTCTCTGACAATATTATCTCCGGTATAAACAGGCGGCCAGCTCGGTTCACTTTTCACAGTGTGAGTGACATTTCCAGATGATGCAAGGGGGGAAAAAAATTAGGGACGGGTGAGCAGAGAGGGAGAGGAAATGAAAGGCGAGAGAGAGACGGCAGGTGATGGAGGTGTATCTGATGAGTTTACTCTGAAAATCCTCATAACGCCTTGTGTTTGGTGCATATCTCTGTGTTGATGGCTGCAGTGTCATTACAAAAGCATCGACTTGGTCTCAGCAACATGACATGAGATCATCTCAGATTCTTAAAGAGCTTAACGTTGTGTTCTTACAACAGTGACAGACTCAAGACTTGCACGTTTTAGAAAATATATGCACTTTTTCCTTCATGCATGCTTCTTTTTGTGCCTACATTACCCACAATGCACCACAATCAGCACCAGTTCATTCAGAGATTCATGCTGTGCAATGCTAGCAGCAGCTAATGCAGCTTTGTGTAGTTTTCAGTCCCTGCTAAGGAATTTTATCAGACTGACTCCCTCTCATGGCTTCATTCAAATTAATTTTATCACATATTCAGTAATACTTCCTTGTCACAGTTATTAAACAGTCACCTTATCGCAATTACTTGAGCTGATCGAAGTGATTTTGCATAATTGTCAGAATCGTCTCCATTCACCTGCATGAAGACAGCTGGATGGTGGTATTTCAGTTACATCCAATTTGTGTCCCCTTCCCTTTAACTGGAGGAGCTTAACTCCAGATATTTGACCGGCTGCATTTCAACCAGCATCTATCGACGTTGCCGTCATGGATTTAGTTGCAAAGCCAAACAAGGGCTGTAAACAGACTTCGATGTAATCTTTTAATATCTGTGTTACAAATCACTGAGCAGGACTGATTTATGCTCGTTTTTTTTATGATGTTTCCATCAATGTAATGAAAAACCATTTAATTGTTTGCCCCCAACCCCCCTGTTTTTTCATTTGAGAGGCCATAGTGTAGAGAGGCAGGAAACAAGGAGGCAGAGAGACGGTGGTGTACGGTGCAACAAAGGTCCCCAGGCAGAATCAATATGTGGATGCTGCCATTATGTGGTGTGTTCTTTAACCAGGAGGCTTGTGTTTATTTCAGTGTATTAACCCCAAAATGTTCCCATTTGTGTATTGTCTCTCTTTTCCCATTAAATGTATTGTGTCACTATGCACTACTACTACCGATCTAACTAATGCAGTGAAATACAGCAGTCCTGTAATGCATTTTAGCTTCTTATAATATTTTAGTTTAAATAACAGAACTGTTGCTGTTCATTTTGGAGGCTGCAGTTTGTGTTGTGGCTGAATTGCATTACTTTGTACTGAAACATGTTTATTTTGACCGGTGGGTCCAGGCTAAATGAGAGAAGCGTGTATGTGGGTGTCCTATGGGGTCTGGAACCAGGACGCTGGCACTGGATCCTTTGGGTAATTAGCTTGTGCAGTGGGGTCGCTGTCAATCCAACTTGTTCCACTGCATCCTGTTGATGCTTGATCACAATGGGGTGTAGGAAGTTTGGAGGTCAAATCAACATGTTGGGCCATTGTCATGTTCCTCAACATGTTCCTGATTGTTTGATGTTTTTCCATGTAGTGGGGTGCATTTTCCTGCAGGGGTAGACCAGTGACATTTGTGATTTCCATTTGCATGAGGGAGTGTGACAATGTTTATTTGGGTGTCTAAGTCTCATCAACATGGATGTCAAAATCCAAGGTTTTTTCATAGTACCAATATGATCAATGTTATTCACTTCACCTGTCAGTGGTTTTTATGTAGTGACTGATTAGTGTATTTCACAATTGAGACTTTTTTTTTTACACCAACACCTAAAACAGTAGCCAAATAGTTTGCACTGAACTTCCATAAAGCTGGGAGACGTGAGAGTCAGGATTAAAAAGTAAATGTTAGAAATCAAAGCAACATGTTCTGACTTTTATTTCCTAGTATGGGTCAACTTCTAAGAATGCAGCATCCTTATATTTTCCATAATGCAATTCTCATTGGAAGCTGTCTGTTGTCTAAATGACTGTGTGTTGTCATTAGAGTTCTTTATTTCAAACTTCCTGAACTGCTGCATTCATCATATTAGCTGCTTTAAGTGGGAGTGTTATTGTTGTCATTTAACTAATGGACTATTCAGTGTCAGCACATTCACAGATCCCTGTGAAATCTCACCTGATGCAGCTCAAATGAAGGTAAAAACTCTTCTTAAATGTTATCTGACTCATCCCAGCTGTAGTTAAACTCTCCAGTCTGTCAGTGACCCACTTAGGCCTCATCCCACACGGTTGCGTTGCACACTTGTTGATGCTCGATGCAGTTTTTGAGTTTTGATCATCAAAAGCTTATTTTATGAGGTCAGATCACTGCTCGTCCCTCCCTTGTGTGTATTTCTATTTAAATCTCGGTTCATTTTTGCCGCCTCCCCTCTCGGTGGACTCACGGTTGTGTGTGTGTGGGATTGTTTGTTGATCAAATTCCTGCAACAGTGTGAGAAATATCTGAATTATTTTCTCAAGAAATGACACACAAAGGTGACAGAGACAACAAAAAAAACACATACGGTTGTCCCGAGGCGCAGTTCAAGATAGCAGGCTACAGAGAAATATCAACGATAAAACAAACAAAACAAAGAACAGTGTAGTACATGCGATGTTTGCACTTGTCACTTGTTTGTTCGGGACTCCCTGCCTGCAGAGCTTACAGTGTGCTAATTGAAGTGACAGAGGGAGCTCGTGCTGCTGGCTCCACGCCAACATCAGACTGAATTCACGGCCAGACTGCAGCGGCTCCTCATCTCATAGAGAATGCAGTAAACATCCTTTTAGGAGGCTTCGCTCCCGCATGAGGGAGGCTGTTTTCTAACCAGAGAGACTTTTCTAGCAGCTCACCATGAGGTCAAGTTTATGCCACGGGCTTTAAATGCAAGTTGTTATGCATCATGGTGTTCCTGCGCACACAAAGTTAGGGGAGGATCATGATGCAGATGAGATTTACTGAGGACAAGATGCGTGACGACGAAATGAGGCTGAATTAGTGGACTGACGGCATTTCTCAGCTTTATATCACTGTAAACTGGATATTTTTAGATTTGAATTAGCAAAACAAGCTATTTAAAGATATCACATTGGGCTTTGGGAAGACATTTTTCTTTCTTCTCTTTTTTTTTAGGTTAAAAAATGATCAGTTAGCTGAAAACTAATTAAAGGATAAAGGATTAATTGATCGTAAAATTACTTGCAGCCCTACAAAACCTAAACCGAATTTAGTTCATTGGTTTCTATCACTGTAAACTGGATATTTTTGTATTTGAATTGAAAAAAAAGAGCTATTTTAAGGTATCACAATGGGCTGTGGGTATTTTTCTTTCATCTCCATATTTTTAGATAAAAAATTGATCAATTAACTGAAAGATAATTAAGGGATTAAGGATTAGTGAATCGTAAAATTAGTGGCAGCCTTACAAAACATATACTTCATTTAGTTCATGAATAGATGGATAGATAGACAGGCAGAAAAGTTAACAGATTCTACAAGAGACTGTTTAATGAATGAAATGAGTCAATGTCTTGAACTCTGCAGACACGTCCTGGCCGCTTGCTTGCAGTGGGGGTAGACCTTCCTCCTTCTCATCCTGACTCCACATATAGTGCCTTGCTCCTAAGATTACATAACGAATCCCTAAGCAGATGGGTGAGGTCAGATCACAGGGTGTTTGTGACAACTCGGAGCAGAGCGCTGCTTTAAGAAGAGACGTGGCAGGACGCTGTGAATTCCATTGTTTTCCGCATAGAGCCGGGAAGCACAGAAGGCTTACATTATGCTCATGTCAGCTATTGATTCTGCAGGCTGGGGAACAACAGAAGACATATTCTCTCCTGGCTGTCCTCCCCCTCCCTGCTCCTCCTCATCAGTATGCTCCAAGGAGCCGTGGCTCCCATCACGCCATCTTTGCTCCCTGTTTCTGAGCCGTCTTGTGATCAGAAACCACGTCCGACTGGCTCTTTGTGTGGCCACTCGTGTTACTTTACACACCAACTTCAGCTGGTTTGGTTGTTTTTAACGTCCGCCTCTTCCCACTTGACCTACACAAGATAATTGTGGTGTTGCTGAGACTCCTCACACAACCTCTTATTCAACGTCACTCAAAATAATGCAGTGACTGGGAAGTTTAACCCGCAGTGCTCTTTGGAAAACATCATTAATAAGAGACTTTAAGAGTCTCTGCTGCTGAATTATCTCTAACCTCAAAGAGCACTCAGAAAGATTGTCCCTCTCTGTGTCTTTCTCGTTCATCGATCTTTTTTATTTTTCTATCTTTACTCCTCCTTCAATTGAGACTAACTACGTAAGTGCATTGACTCGAGTATTTGTATCACTATGTGGGACTATTTTTCCTGCTAATCCACTGCAGTTGAAATATTGCGTTTGCATTTTACTTCACTCTATTTATTTGATAACTTATGTTAGTTGCAGTTTCATAATAATATGACTTATCATATAATTAACAAATAAGTTGTGATTTGTTATTATACCTTTAGCATGTGCAACATTAAAATCATGTACACATTATTGCACTAATTATAATCCAACATTACAATATACATCATTCTGAAACTGGCCGTTCTGCATAAAGAGTTCTTTTACTTTTCATGCACATTTGGATGCACGAATTTTGCTTGTAACAGAGAATTTTCACTCTGTTGTGTTGCTAATTTTGCTAAAATTCACTAAAAGCTCCACCTACTTCTTTCACCAATGACCTTTAGCTCTTTCTGGTATTATAGAGCAGAGGGCTAATTGATAGAGTTTCAGTGTCATGATATGAAATGGGGATATTTCTCCAGTAATTTATTGTAGGAATGCAAATTTTTAACTAATAACTGCCAGTGATCTCAGTCAGTTAATCAGTTAGTACAACATAAATGTAATGGGCATCATTCATAATAATTATGATACATAATCAATCAATGGGCCACAGTAATGCTGAGATGGCAAACTTAAGCTCAACTACAAAATTCTGGATGGAAGGCATTAATCGGCACAGGAGACTTCCTCATGGTGGCCCTTCACTAGCTAAACCTCCACAAAGCTCACTGCTTGCCAACATAGAACTGCTAAGTTGACCAAGTCACCTCTTCAGGTCACTACAGTATCAAACAGTAAGAGACTCCACCTACTCTACCGTACTGTATATTTTGTGACATGCATGTCGTTCATCTTCTGCCTCATCGGTTGGCATATTTTTAATCGGTAAATTATTAATGTCAGTGATTCGATTAACCATCCCCAGTTTGTTGAAATACGGTGAACAGGTGACTTGAATAAACAGTCTCTAGGTCTCCATCTACTTGAACAGCCACCATCATCAGCACAACGAATGAGGGAATATGTTTCGCCACAACGGTGTTCGTCTCACCAGTAGAGTTACAGAGACTTCTAAGCACGGGAGCTGTCGTGGAGATTCATAGTAGTTCAGCACCTTTAAATATTTAATTTTCTTCACGTTAGCAGAAAAGAATTATTCCCCGAACAAACTTACAAACCCAAAGTGGAAAAACAAAAGGCCTAAAAAATGATAACTACAAAAAGCCAAAGCACCAAGGAGACATTGGTGTTTCAGTGTGTACTGGCTGATCTGTTTTAAAAAGAAAATGCATACAACAAGGAATAGCTCAAATGGATGATAACAGGAATTTCATTTAACAATCAGGGGAAATCAGAGTGTTTGATAACTGAGCCCCACGTACTATAAAGTTCTTCATGAAAACCGCATGTGTTGCTTCAAAGCATCTCAAGCTGTAGCCCTTAGACTATTTATCTACACCACAAGCGCTGGTGAAGTGAAGATGTCCTGCAAAAAAATGTGACAATCTTGGGGAAAAAGCCAAAAAGTGTGACCTAGGTTACCTTTTGAGCAGTTACATCTATCACAAGTATCACATACATTAGGATACAACTGCCCAGCACCTTACTGAGACACTTTATTTTGGTTACTTACTGACGTTTGCATCCAATTTGAACATAAATTACTTAACATCCAGGTGCAATGAGCTGCATTGTGAAACTCTCTTCACATAAGCGTGCTTGCAATTAAAACAAGCAAATGTGGCTGCTGGAGCAGTAAGGGAATTTTGCTTCAAATGTGAGAATGTACAACTGTCATTATAGCTCATGAAATTTTAATTTTGAAATAAGATCAGAAAGACTTTTTGATCTAGTTAATGTAGAATAGGCCTATAAATACACATGTCACTTGTGTATTGCTAAAAGTAACCCAAATAAAGACAAAGTTGCTCATCAAGACAAGACATTTAGTTGAGTTACGCCAAAGGATCTATATTAGAAAGCATTAGATAAGACGGATTTACTTGGTGAGATCTGCAGTAGGAAAAATTTGTGACATTTGTAAATAAAACCTCAACAACTAATTAGTTTTTAATAACATTTTACATTGCATTATTAATCTTGGCATAATAATTTTATACTAAAACACCACAGGATCATATCCCAGTTTGATTATAGTGAAAGTTGATAGACTTCAAATGATACTGATTACAGTGGCATGTTTGATTCTGAGAAAAGATGAGTTTAAATGACACATTTGCTGACTCTCAGCAGAACTTTGAGAACTTAGTGTTGAATTCTAGTGAAGAAGTTTCCAAAGATGCCAAATATGTCACTTGCCCTGAATTTAGGGGAAATGTGTCTAAAAGCAGTGGAAGAGCAGTGCAATTATAAAATGTGGAGTCTCTGGTTTTAATATTTCTCTCAGTAGCAATGTTACATAGTTTCTGTAATGAACCTTAACAAACTGATATGGATCATATGTGAAACAATCAGAGGGTGAATATTCATTATGTGGACTTTGCCTCACATTCGTAAAGAATATTTACATTTACAAGTTTAATGTGCTGTATAGATATATGTGTTCATGTCATGTTTCGGTCTGGTACTGGTTCGGTCATGGACCACTCTAATTGCAAACACGATCAACGAATAGACCACAGTAATGCTGACATAACAAATTTCAGCTTGCCAACAAAACGAGAATGCTGGCTGGGAGGCATTAATCATCACAGGAGACTTTCTCATGGTGGCTGTTGACTAGCTACAGTGCTACAGTGCTCTCTCTCTGATATGGATCATGTGCTAAACAATCAGAGGGTAAAAATTCATTATGTCAACTTTGCCTCTAAAGAACATTTACAGATTTGATGTGCTGTATAAACATATGTGTTAAATGTCGTTAAAAGTTGTGTTTGCTCATGTAGGTGTCTTTGGGTCTGGTTTGGGTTTGGTCATGGAGCAGTCTAATGCCAAATACAATCAACTAATAAACCACAATGATGCTGATGTAACAAACTTCAGCTCACCAACAAAACGAGAATGTTGGTCAGGAGGCATTAATCGTCACAGGAGACTTTCTCATGGTGGCCCTTTACTAGCTAAATGCCCACAATACTCTTTCTCTGATATGGATCATGTACTGAACAATCAGAGGATAAATATTCCTCGGACATTGCCTCACATTCGTACAGAACATTTATAAAGGTATTTTTTGATGTGCTGTATAAATGTAAGGGTTCTATGTCTCTAAAAGTTGAGTGCGCTCATGTGTGGGTCTTCCGGTCTGGTTTCTCCACAGGCGGGGGCATCGTCCATGTGGGCGTCATGCTGTGGGCTGCTGAACGAGGTGATGGGTACGGGCACGGTGAGGGCGCAGCAGCCGGGGTTTGGAGCAGGGGCGGGGCCCTTCCGCTTCGCCCCCAGCGCTGGGTACTCCACCTACCCCCCCACCAGCTCAGGGAGCGCCGGGCAGCTGTGCAAGGCCTGTGGACTGGCCTTCTCCGTCTTCAGACGCAAGGTAGACACAAATCCTATTCATAATTAATGCAGAACTATATGTTCAGACATCCTTCCATGTTGTCTGGCTTCACTTCATGTCTGTGCTGTGGAAAGATAAGCTTGGGGCAGGTGCTTCAGTAATGAGTAGTTGGCTTCTTTTTATTTTTTCAGAATTATGTAATCATGGCGTGCAGTTGTGAGCAGTGACACTACAGCATGGTGCATTCAAGGAAACACGGACATCCATAATTATAGAGTTACTTTCTGAACAGACACATTTTGAATGTAAAAATCTGCACAGTCACATGGATCTGGTTCTCCTTCAACTAATATTTCTTGCATTTCAATGTGAACCAGTTCTATATTATATTGTCCAGCCATACAGTATTAGATAAAAATCCATATTTAACTAATGGGGTTCTCTTCACAGTTTTAAAGGCAGGATATTGTTTTTTGTTATTGGCTTGCTTTCTTTTGGGAAGGTCTCTAAACTCTGTAATCTCAGACTCCTTAGTGTAGTTAGTAGAATGCACCAATGATGAGTTACATCTGAAGGACAATATTACATTTATTTATTCATTTATCTATTCTTTATTTACACCGGGTAGGTTTCCTTTTGCATATATGTTATTTTATACAAACACATGGTTATTCTGGCATTTGGGTCTCCACACAGCTCAGCGTATCACAGTTTAATGGCAGAGTATATCCGTCTGACAGTCTGACGCACCGATGAAAACGCTGCAGTGCTCGGCTTCCTCTCTGCTTCAGATTGCTCTTTCTTCATCCTCACACCAGTTGCCTTTCTGACGGGTCGACTCCCATTCGCGTGTCAGCGTGGTATTTTCATAGTACGTGGAAAAGGGCCTGCTGGGGGATTAACAGCAAATGATTGAAGAAAAGTGTCTGTTACGGTGAAAATGTGCCTCTGGTGGACCAGGAGCACGTTTGTGCACAAGTGATAAGGAAATGTTTACAGCTGTGGCTGACCTGCTTTCCGACCCATTTGAAGTGTCAATCTGCTCAGCTGCTCTGCATCAGGAGACAGTGTTAAGCCTGTAAAATGTCAAACATCACCAGGAGCTACAGATAGCGTACTTCTCTTTTCTTTATTCCTTCCTATAAATGACTGGCCGCTGTTTCAGATAGCTATATGGGGATATGACTGAAATCAGTATTAATGGGATTATTGGTCCAAAGAAAATCACATTACTGTTTTAAAAATGAACCCTCTCAACCCCATTACATTTTAATTCACTGTAGGCTCATTTTCCACTGCAATATAAAGTCCTGCACCTCAACGGAAAACTGCATAACCATAACTGTAAGGAGAGAGAACTTAATAATGTGTTCTGTGCAATATAACACAGTTACAATGCCATAAGTCAAATAAAGAGAAAACAATGAAAGTTGAATTTCTTTGATTATTTATTTTACTAAAATAGAAAACGTTTGGAGTCAAGGTGTACGACATTTGCCCCATTTGTTACCAATGCTGGAAAAAAGTAATAATTTGTTACCACTTACATTTTAAATTATTTCTATACTTGTCTCCTATCTGTTCTGTGTAAAAACAGCCTGTAGTTCAGCTTGGTTCTACCATGAAGTGCAAAATCTTTCATTTTTTACAGGATCTGGTCAATACCAACACTTTATTATTAGCACATTTTCAAATAAGACATGTAGAAGAAATATATTTTTGACTAAATTTCAGGATTTCAAGCTTAGATTTGGTAAGATTTTCAACTGGAATGTCACATCACAGAAAAGTTAAAAATTTCCTTATTCCTTCCCCTCTTTTTTTTATAAGTTCCAGCTCTGATAAATGGCATAGTTTTTGTGAAAAATTAACAAGCCTTTTAAAATTGCCAGTGTGTTTCTGTCCATAGAAACAGCAGCTTCAGTGACTTAAGCTGTGTTGGCCCATTTTTAAAGAGCTCCAGTCACTTGATTCCCTCACAGTGGATGGTTCATTTATTCATCAGAAGTAACACGGAGGCTAAACAGTTTAATATGCTAACACAAGTCAGACATCAGGGATCGTTTAGAGATGATAAAAACTGTTTCTTAAAGGATGTTGTTGGGGGAAAAAACTTCAAAAACAGGTTTGGTTGCTTCACTCAGAAGAAAGAGAATAGCTGATCACATCACGTCTGTCTTTCCATCTCTGCTTCCCCCTCCAGCACATTTGCTGCGACTGTAAGAAGAGCTTCTGCGCTCTGTGCTCGGTGCTGCAGGAGAACCTGCGCTGCTGCACGACCTGCCACCTGTTGCGCGGCACGGCTTTCCAGCGGCCTCGACTCATGCAGCTCCGAGTGAAAGACCTGCGCCAGTACCTGCTGCTGCGCAACATCCCCACCGACACATGCAGGGAGAAGGAGGACCTAGTGGACCTGGTGCTTTGCCATCAGGGGGCGAGGGAGACCCCGACAGCGGTGGTGGAGGAGGATGAAGAGGAGGAAGAGGAGGAGGAGGAAGAAGAAGAAGAGGACACACATGAGGAGGAGGAGGAAGAGGAAGAGGAGGAGGAAGAGGAAGATGAAGGGGGAGATGACACCGACAGTCTGCACTCGCTTCCCCACTCACGTGCCGCCTCGCCGCCTCCTTCTGCGACGCGCTCCACCTCTGAACAGTCGGTCCTGTCCGCCTCTCAGGGAGAAGTGCTCAGCCCAAGTGACAGCTCAGGGACCACCAGCCAGGTTTGTGTGTACAAATACTCACCTGATATTCAGTGTGTTTGCATGCAGGGCTGCGTTTTCTGCAGACACACACACACACACCATCGCTCATTCCCTGATTTACATATGCCATACTTCTCTCACATCTGTCCTCATTCTATCCAAGATAATTAATTTCAAAGGTGAAGTCAACTTTTTTTTTACAAGCTTCAGTTAGACTTCAGCTCTCTAACAAACAAACACCCCCTTGTGCATGTCTTTTGTCAGTTATTTCATTGTATCTCGTGCTTTGTTCTTCCCTTTGTGTCCGTCTATGTGGTTTTACCGGCTTTGTTATGAATGAAGCATTCCTCCTTGAAAATCTACTACATTTCAGTGCATTTTTTCTCCCCTCCATTGATATTAAAGGAGCTCAGCGCTGCACTGCTGGTCCAGTGTTCAGTGCAGCATCCATGTGACAGCTGGAAACAGCTGTGTTAACTGTGTGCTAGCGCAGAGCCCTCAGACCAGCCAGGCAGCTTAAGCCCTTTGCCTTTTTTAGGTCTGTTACATAGGCTGAGTCTGTTATGTAACAGACACACAGGTTGAGAACTCCCCACAGCGTCACAGCTGCAACCAAACAACACAGACACTACAGTACATCCCCTCTGTCGTCCTTTATAGATCATATCTCCCGCTATGATTTTAGTGTGTGGTACATATATTTATTAAAAATCAACAATTATATTGATTGAACAGACTTGATAATAAAAAAATCTGTTAAAATTACTGCAGCAATCTGCCTTAAATCTGACTAGATTGTAAAATTTGAATATTATCTATTATATAATGTTCACTTAAATCAGCCGCAACATTAAAACCCCTTGCCTGCTACTGTGTAGATCCCCCTTGTGCTGATAAAACAGCTCTGATCTACCAAGGCATCAACTCTGCAGAGCTTTGAAGGTGACCTGTGTTATCAGGCAACAGCAGAGGATCCTTTAAGGTCCTGGAAGTTGCGAGTTGTAGCCGGCTCGTCCCACAGACGCCCGATCAGATGGAGATCTGGAGGATTTAGAGGCCGAGTAAACACCTCGGACAGTTTCTCAAACTATTCCCGAACAGTTTTTGCGGTGTAGCAGGGTGCATTATCCTGCAGAAAGAGACCGCTGCTGAATACCATGAAGAAATGTCTTGTTTAGGTAGGAAGTTGTGTTAAAGTAACATCCACATGAAAGCCAGGACTCACGTTTTCTCAGCAGAGCATTGCCCAGAGCATCACACTGCCTCTGCCAACTTCCCACAGCGCATCCTGCTGCCATCTCGTCCCAAAGGTAAACAACGCACAGGATGCTGTCTGCAGAAGAAAACGTGAGTCATCAGACAAGGCCACCTTCGTTCATGGCTCCATGGTTTAGATCTGACGCTCACATCTTCATTGCATCTGACTGGTCTGCAGCTACATACAGCAAACTGTGATGCACCATGTATTCTGTCCGCTTTCTATCATAGCAGCATATGTTTACCAGCAATTCGTGCTCTTTTGTGGGATCAGATCACACGGGCTAACCTTTACTCCCCACATGCATCAGTGAGCCTGAGGCACCTCACAAGACCTGCTGTTTTGAAGATGTTTGAACCCATTGTCTTCCCGTGTCAATCTGGCTCCTGTCAAAGTCACTCAGATCCTCACGTTGCCCATTCTCTAGCTTCCAACACATCAATGTCCAGAACGAACTCCCTGTTTAATAATCCCAGCCCTGCCATTGTAGCCAGACAATCAGCGTTATTGACTTTACCTGTCAGAGGTTTTATTGTTGTGGATGATCAGTGTAATGTTTCTGCTGTGGATACTACTTTTAACCAGTTCTTTTTTTTTCTCAGACATGTTCGGACTTATATTTTGTCAGCTGGAACTGGAAAAATAGATTAAATTGAGGTTTAATATTGTATTGCACATGATGGTTTAGAGGTTTATATTTGTCCTTAGCTAAAATACTTGAAACATTTATAACTCAGGAAAAGGTAGGAATCTAAAATATGTACATATATTTTCCTCAAAAGTGTGTGTACCAATTTCAGTGTCATTTGGTATCAAGTCAGGCACCACGGCCCGCAATTGCGATGATTTTGATGCGGATGAAACATTTCCGAACGTTTTCCGTCAAAACAAAAATAACTAATTTAGCAGATTGTGCAGCCCTGGCAGATTATGCAAGTGCTTTCTAGTACTTTTATATGGTTGAATGAAATCAAACATCAAGTCAACGACTCTGTGCTCCGGAGAGGTTTGGTACTTGGTGTGAGTCAGGGCTGCTGCTCATGTTTCTCTGAGGAGTCTCGTCTGAAGAAAAGCGTGATGTCTATGTGAGTGAAGGCATCTAGCACCACTGACGGATACATTATTAACACATCTTGGTTGGAGAGAGACGACAGTCTGCTGCAATGTGTCGAAGCACACAGAGAGTTTTACTTTTTACGGCAGAGAAGCGGAGACGCTGAACTCCATGATATCAGTTATCGCTTATTTCAGCTCCTCACAAGCTCTCTTTTTGTCAAGACAGATAAAAGAATAAAGAGACAATATTGTCTCTTCAAAGCACATAAGTGGCTGAGATAATACAGAGCTGTGCACTCACACCAAACGGCGCCTGAACTATTCTGTTGCTCCTTTTGTTCTCCTTTAATGCAGCAAATTCCTGACCTCCACCTTCAAAGAGAATAATTAGCTGCTGAGTTAAAGGGAGCTGAGTCAGTGCTTAAACATCTCTGTTTGTTCATTAGATATCTGAGCAGCTGCAACCTAAATTAAATCACAGATAGCTGTTAAGCCTTTTTCTTTATCGTGGCATTGATAGTCACATGGAGCTGGAAAAAATTATGAATTATAATCAGGCGCTCTTCATCTTGTGTCGATTACCAGATGTAAAAAGTCAGACCAGGAAGGGGATGTACTTTAATTTGCATTTTTCCTCAGTGCTGGTTCTGATATAGGAATGAGACAAATAGATATGAGTTAGTTTAGTATGTTTTTTGCCCATTCAGCAGCCTTTTATCCACAGATAGGAGGTTTGGCAGAAAATCTGTCATTTTCACACATTATGCAGCCTCATTTTAAAGGTCCCTTGTTGTGCTTCTTTTCACCAACTTACTGTAGTTCTCTAGAATGTGTTTTTCAATTTTCAGCTCAATGTACCTGAAATATGTGTTGCACTGTTTGAGTTTGAGCTTGAACAGGCTGTTTTAGTGTCTGTAGCTTTAAGTATAGCACATCTGCTGCTGTCTAGGGAAGTTTAGATTGCACTACAGCACAAAACACCACAGCCAGGCCTCATTTTATGGTTTCAAATCAGTCCTAAAGTTTCCACTCTTTCTGATTGTCCCCAAGCTTGACAGTTTTCACATAGCTCTGACCTGTGGGCATGCAGTCAAAGCTGGCAACATTAGCCTAATTAACAACTTGCTAACACAACAGGATTTTGTTGTTGTTGTGGGATCACTGCATCAAAAATAAAGGCTAGAGTAATGTCAGCTTTTATTTTACACATCCAAGTTTATAAAACATCAAAACCCAAACCAATGAATTTTCATCATGGGGTCCTTTAATATTCTAACTCATGGGTTTAAACATTATTTTAAGTATTTAAATGTCATTAAATTGACCTCGCTGTGTTGATTTCCACTCACACAGGAGCATGAGGATACTCCAACAGCGTCCCTCTTGAACCTGGAGCCCACTGAAAACATCATAGAGGTGTGATATCTGTTTTTATATACACCTCCGTAAAGCTGGCAGTCTTTATCCTGTTAGTCGAAGCGGATGCGATCCTGCTGCTGATTCAGTGATTACTGCTCTGTTCCCCTGTGGATTGTAGGTCAGTCCGGCAACTCAGAGGAGGATCAGGGCCTCGCTGTCTGATCTCGACAATGAAGAGGCGATAGAAAACCTCTCCGTCCGCCAGCTCAAAGAGATTCTCGCCAGGAACTTTGTCAATTACTCTGGCTGCTGTGAGAAGTGGGAGCTGCTGGAGCGAGTGCACCGACTTTACAGAGAAAACGAGCAGAACAGGAAATCCAGTGAGTGCTCTTCATTTTATTCATTTGTTCTTTGCTTTTTAATTTCACGGATGCATTTTATGTTTGACTAAATACTTCTTTTCTCCTTTTGCTTCAGTGGAAAACGTGAGCATAACTGCAGGTAATGTATTTTATTATCATATTTATGTTGTCACTAATGCAGCTAGCTCACTCTAATTAAGTAAAGAAGCATTTTAAGCAAAGAATATTGTTTTTTCTGCTTTTTACATTAAAGGGCAAATTCACTGTTTCCCAAACTAATCGATTTTCTGTATTACTGCCCATTCTGATCTATAAAGTGGTTGCATATCCTCCACCTCTCTGCAACAGTGGAGTTGGAGGTAAGATGTTATATAAAATATAAAAAGTCACTTCACGCACCTTTTCCATCTCCTCCATGAACCATACTGATTCTAAGTGTACTCACTGAGAGTAAAGGCATGCTGCGGTCATTTTTACCCACCGATACATCATCCTGTGTGTTATCATATTATGGTCACTTGGAGTTATTATTTCCTGCCTGGTTCGTTTTCTCCACATTCTGTCACTTGCTTCTTTTCCGGAGCTCATCATCTCATTTCATTCTGAAGGACAGCCTCTCATCCTGTCATTAATGCACTCTCTAAGAGCTTTTACCCCTTGATGAGCCATCATATTACTTCGATGGCAGCCTGTCTCCATCAGGTGTAATTACATTGTCGGGCTTCCTTGTTGACATAAAGGGCTCGAGGATCATATTAGTCCACTTAGCAGTCAGCTGTGCAGGGACAGCAGGCAGGCTGCAGATGGATTGGCCTTTTCCTGTCACAAGATGTGAGCAGCAGGAGCCAGATTTAGGCTGATCAGTCAGCAATCAGACGTTTAGCTCCTATAAACCAGTGATCTGGCATAATTTGCTTCAGTGATTGTAAATGGTTTTGATGTGAGAGGCTGTCTGGCTGCCATCAGACAGACAGCATGTGTTAGCAGCAGCGCTAAGCTCAGCGCGTGTTTCTGCCCCCGAGCTGCGACTGGAGAGCTGATTGCTTTTCTTTTTGGTATTGATGATGTGTCCTCCAGCTAAAAAAAAACACTACCTTGCACCACTGCTTTGCATTTAGTATTGAGAGGTTTATGCTTCTTGGCACCCTGAAACCTCTTTTGTTTTCTGTGTTGGGATCTGATTTCAATTTGGCACGTAATATTAGTGCCAAAAGCCATTTATTCTGTTATTTAGGACAAAAGGCTGAATGATTGTGATTAAATATATGTGTTATATTTAGGTATGAAGCAGTAAACGTGTACAGAAAGAGATAAGTGTTTTCGCTTCAAAGTAACACCAAACAGAAAGCTCCCACCTCAATTAACAGATTTTTTAGCAAAGCAGTTTTGTATAACATATGTAGAAAACATTTTATCACACTATACTGAACAAAAATATAAATGCAGCTTGTAATATTGCAATAAATGATATCCATTCTATGTTGTAGAATGGACACCATGAAACATTCAAGTATGTACTATATTGAAAATGATAATCAACAGCGGAGTGGAGTCATAGACCAGAAATCACAAGTCAGTAATGAGTGTGTCCATCATTTGCACCTCCTGATGCCATACATCTGTAAAGCACAGAGTTAATGAGGTTGTCGATTCGGGGTTGTGCATCATTGTCACAGTCTTCCTGAAGGATTCAGCGAAGTTCGCAGATATTTCAAGGGACAGGATAACATTGTCAGACACTTCCATCCAGAGCATCTAACAGATGTCTGACCTGTGACGTATCTAAAGAGTATGCAGGTCGAGTAGAACTGCAACACTGTGTGCCTTATTGAGATTGTTGTGATCTCTTATCATTGGGCTTTGAGATTGCCATCAGTGAAACACAGACATGTTCTTTGTCCATTGAGAATCCCAACTAGGGATCAACCACAATGGTTTTCTCAGGACTGACACCAATTATTGGTTGCCAATATTTGGAACTGATAAACATTGTGTTATATTAACAGCATGTGATAGCAGGGAACCTGTCATTCATAACTGCATTACTACATTAATAGGGATTACTACAGCTGAATATGTACAATAATATAAAAGTGATGACAGCAGAGCATCATGTGACACCAGAATGCTCTGCTCTGTTTACTGTTATATCAACTGATTGAGATAGAACAGTTTGTCAGTGATTAAACAGTATATTAATTGGGCATTGTCAGTGGGGAACCTTGTGTGAGATTGCAATGTTTATTACAACTTGAGCAGCATTGGCTATCTCACCTTCAAAGCACAGCGTGGCTAATTCACCAGAGCTGCTGATGTGCTCGTCTGTCCCTGCTTGTAAACAGTAGCTTTCAGTATTGATTGGCTGTTACTCATGACGTTTAACCAATCAGAAAGAGCTGTGGGTGGGACATTTCTTCAGACCAAAGAATGACTGCAGAAAGAGCCAGAGTGCGGCATATAATTTATTTTATCTGTAATCAGAGAACAATAACGATGCAGATAATTGGAAAAACCCCATTAACATACACGTAGGATTTTCCCTGTACAACAGCCAACATGAAGTCTGCCATCTGCTCTCTGTGGCTGAAAACGAGACTCATCAATAAAAAAGGGACCATCCTCCATTTTGCTAGTGCCCAGTGAACATGAGTGGTTGCCCACTGGAGCTGATTACAGCACCATTTTGCTGTTAGATCAATCACCTTGGTGTGGGAGATCGCAAACCAACTTCCCTCAGGCGATTCCTCACAGTTTGAGCAGACCTCACCAACAACTTCATCAGCCGATCACAAACCATTCCACAGATGGATGGGCTGGATGTGACGATGCAGGGTCCAGGTGGTGACACATGGTCTGTGGTCATGTGGCTGTTGCACCATGCTGTCTGAGAGCATTTCTTTGATGGCAAATGATGGAGGTGTTGGAGATCCTGGCTACAAACCTGACTGACATTCCAGCATCCAGAGTGACAACCGCCGGTTCTCGTCTTTCTTTTGTTATTTGTGGCATTGTTATATTTGAACAAAGCTGCATTTTAAAGTGGTGTTTTATAGTCACTGGTCAAACAAGTGTCATTGTACTGGTCACACTATCTGATCATTGTCCTTTAAAGCCACCAACCCTAACCCTAACATAATAGTTGTTATTAGTTATACAGCTCAAAAACTTTTCCTGTACAATTGGCTAATTTAACTCCTTTCTAACCACTTTCTAACAACGTCACCTGTCCAAACAGAATTCCATTTGCATGCTGCGTTTATTTCTTTGTTCAATACAAATAACAGAAAGGGACATAGAAGAGAACATCATCCAGTAGTGATGGTGGTCGTGTTGACGATTCTGAGGCTGCAGAAGTTCACCAGCATCTCCCAGTCATCACTGATCTCCACACAGTTTAATGAGTCCGCAGAGAACGATTGTAACTGAAAACATTTCTCCTGTTTCCCCCCACAGATGGTGTCAAAGCTCAGCTGGCGGCTGACGAAAACCTGTGTCGCATCTGCATGGACGCCATCATTGACTGTGTGTTACTGGAATGTGGCCACATGGTGACCTGTACCAAATGTGGGAAGAGGATGAGTGAGTGCCCCATCTGCAGGCAGTATGTAGTACGGGCCGTGCATGTCTTCAAGTCTTAAAACTTTGTGTGTGTGTCAAGAGCGGCCCTCAGGCGTGCGCGAGGCCCGAGCCCTGAATTTATCACTGAGGATGAACTGCTGTGCATGACGTCTCACAGGGTCTAATGCTGCAGCAGGCGTGAGCAACTTCCCGGTCTTTCAAACCAGACTGTTGCCTCCGGCCTACCACGGTTTGCCCCTTACTAACTCATATCCCACTTCTCCTCCCTGGTGGACTGTCATCAGCTGCACCGGGACATTCACTCTTTCTCTCTTTGGTCTGTTAAACACACAGCGGAAACCCCTGCCATCACTTTCTACTCTCCGTTCTGTTTCGGTTCTACTCACAGGAGAGAACAAGAGGGGTTGGTCGTGTGGATACTTGAAGCTGGATCGGCTTGTTGTTTGTGAAGAGAAACGGTTTGGATGAAAAAAATATAAGATTCCAGGGTTAGAGTCGATATGGTTTACACAGTCATGCCACATGACGCCGTGTTATTTCCCTCAGTGTTCTTTAGGATGTGCAATATTAAAAAAAAAACAGATGTGTTTTTAGAAACGCTGAAACATGCACCGAGTCATCTCGTCTCGCACACAGGAGGAGTGTGTAGGGTGCCAAAAATCATGCCTTCAGTGGATATTTGGTTACAGCATTTCATTACCAGCAAGCTTGGTGTGACAGTTTACTCTCTTTTTTCCCCCCATTTTCTCGAATAAACTTAAGGAGATAAAGTGTGTACATGTAACCCATTTAACACTAACTTACTGTGTGAAGGATGTGATTGTTTGTCCATTTTCTCATCTAAAATTTCTTATGTTAGCTGCTTGGTCGCGCCATGTGCGTATCCTGCTGCATCTATTGAGTGTGAAAGTTCATTCTGACACCAAAACACCTGAACTCAAGGCCCACTTCCAAGCATTTTTCTGGAGCTTCCACCCACATTTTTAGCCAGATAGTTCACTTACTTGTCAGGGAGATGGTTCTGTTACAACATTAAACCCACCTGTCTAATACTGTGTTGGTTTACCTCATGCTGCCAAAACAGATCTGACCCGGGCAAGAACTCAACAAGACCTCTAAAGGTGTCCGGTTGGTTTCAGCCACCAAGACATTAGCAGCAGATCCTTCACACCGATCAGACATGACATTATGACCACCTGCTTAATATTGTGTTGGTCCCCCTTATGTGCTCAAAATTCTTTGAACCATTGGACATGGACAAGAGGACCTCTCAGGGTGTCCTATGTGGTCTAGTACCAGGACTTTGGCACTGGATCCTTTGGGTACTCTGGCTTGTGCAGTGGGGCCTCTGTCAATCAAACTTGTTCCACTGCATCCTGTTGATGCTTGATCAGAATGGGGTGTAGGAAGTTTGGAGGTCAGACCAACATGTTGGGCCATTGTCATGTTCCTCAACATGTTCCTGATTGTTTGATGTTTTCTCCATGTGGTGGGGTGCATTTTCCTGCAGGGGTAGGCCAGTGACATTTGAGATTTTCAATTGCATGGCGGAGTGTGTTTGTTGTGGGACAATATTTATTTGGGTGTCTAAGTCTCATCAACAGGGATGTTAAAATCCAAGGTTTTCCATCAGAACAGCACATAGTACCAATATGATCAATGTTATTCACTTCACCTGTCAGTGGTCATAATGTTGTGGCTGATCGTCCTGGAAGTTAACGTTGAGCCTCCATAGATTGGACTTGGGTTTTTTTTAGATGCTCAATCAAGTTGAGATCTGGGGAATTTAGTGGTCAACACCTTGAGCTCTTTGTCATGTTCCTCAAACTATTCCTGAGCAATTTTTGCAGTGAGGTACAGTGCAATATCAGGTGTGTGTGTGGTCAGCATCTATTTCACACACTTGACCGTCCATGTGATGTAAAAGAAAACATGATTCATCAGACCAGGCCACTTTCTTCACTGCACCGGTGTGATGCAGACATGTACGTAGCAAGCTGCGATGCACCAGGTGGCCTTTCTGTCATAGCAGCATTGAGGTTTTCAGCAGTTTGTGCTACAGTAGCTCCTCTATGGGATCAAACCACACAGGCCAGCCATCACTCTCCACTAGGGCAGGATGATATGCAAAAAAAAAAAATCATGATCTTAGTGGGGATACTCATTATTCTTTTCTGTTGGATAAGAAAACAGAATAGATTTTTGTTGCAGTCCATACCAGGCAAGCATGTTCCCTTATGTCTGGAGAATAGTAGGTTGGGGCATCTCTGTAGCACCATGATTCTTCATTTCTAATCGTTTTTTTTTTTTTGTAGAATTTTATCTTCATCAGAAAATTGCAGTTCTTGCAATGAGGACATTGGATTGGACAAATTAATAATATTTCCAGTCGTTGTTCAGCCCTACTCCGAACATGTAACAGTGAGTCTTGAGCATCCTGCATGACCTTTGTTTGGAGATGCTCTGACCCAGTTGGCAAAGTCACTCATATCCTTTTGCGTTTCCATTTTTCTCCTTTCAACACATCAGCTTTAAGGACTCACTGTTCACTTTGACAGGCTGCATTAACGAGAAAATCAATGCAATTCACTCATCAGTGGCTCATGTGAACTGCTCATCCTTCCACTGAGGTGGAAGACAAGAAAGCTTCAGTAAAGCTCATGAGTGGACCTTGTGTTTGGATACTATTTTATTTACATTTTAAAGACCCATCCCTGTTTAATTTTGAATAACTTCCACCAAGCAATACCATTGGATTTCCAAGTCTACCATGTGTTTGATTGTGTTGTCCTTTTAATGTCAAATCCTAGGTAGGTAACAGGTGCTACTTCCTCTCTTTTTGAGTGTAACATCTACATCCCTTTCGTCATGTTGTCGAGGCGTCCTTCCAAACATCCATCACACCACGACAGGCAGAGGAAGCCGGATTTACTTTAACCTGTTATGCAAATGACACACTTTTCTTCTTGTCACGAGATCCAGTTAACTCAGATGTCACTAAAAATATCTGTGTGTACAGTATGCCTGTGGTATGTTTAAAAAAGAAAAAAATCGCTATTGAATCGCTGTAAAGTGAATCGCATAGATAGCTTCTATTGTTGTTTACTGATAAGTTATTAAATGTATATTTTTCCATTTTACTTGGGAGACATGATTTAAAAATTCTAATCAGTACGGAGGTTTAAAAATAAAAAAATATGCCGTTTTTTCAGAATGTATTTCTGCTGGTTTTGGTCAGATGAGTTCCATCATGTCCCTCTCTCACCATTAAAGTTGCGTCAGAGTCTTTGCTTTCTAGCATCTTCTTGTCGTCTGCTTCAGATTCAAAGCTGACACTCGCACCATGCCACTGTAACCAACACTGTAACTCTGTAATGTCCGTTTGTTGATGCTGCTGTGTCTCTAAGATGTCATTCATGGGCAGCTACAGTATTATCAGAGTGAGAGGGCATCATGAGCACTCATAATCCTGGATCTTTATATTTTGAATGTTAAACCTTTTTATTTTGGTAAACAAGAGAAAAATGATTTATTAGATTCAATAAAATGCAGTACTACAAACCAGAAAGTAAAACCCGGCTCTTCATTTTGTAATTTGATTTTAGTTGTAGCCGGCATGTGGTAAATTTTCACGAAATGCGCAACTAAATCAAACGACATCAATATTCCAGCGTAAACATAAAACAGTGTTTCTTATTTATACCAAATGCTTCCAGACCCAAAGGACCAAACTCACACACAGCTCAGTATTTAAAATGAATTTAATATCTCAAAGGTTGACTTAACTTTTCCTAGAGGCTTTACGTGTACATTATGTACAGATAGATAGATCTGGAGTAATGTACTAAAATATTTCATGGAGGCATGGTCTTTTAATAAAAACATAAAACTTTAATGTAAACCCATCCACCCAACTGTATGGATGCGATTCAAAAGTTACACAAAAGACTTTAGAAAAATTTTAGCTTTAAAGATAAATGAAAACCTATTAAATCATTAAACTGTTGAGTCAGAATGTTTTTAGGCATCATTTGAAATTTCTGAATGACTTTAAACATTAGAATAATGAACACAGTAAGAACAACACTCCTGAAAATGCTACCGAATGATGACCATGAGTCACAATGAACCTTTTGCAGAAGTTAAACTCAAAAGTCATAAATAATGAAACTTTTAAGAAACATTAAAGAACAGAACCAGTGTTATACATGTCTTTTTCAGTAGAATCTAAGAATAAAGAACAAGTAAAACCCTATTTTCACTTCATATTTTTGCACAAATCTCAGAAAAATTCTGTTGCTAGCTCCTCAGATAAAAGGGAATAACATACACGCGGCTCTTGTTTCAATGTGTTAAAAACAACACATTGAGTTTCTCAACCTTGTGATCAGGGAAACATCTCTTGAGATTGGTTTTTACCAGACAGTTGGTTTGCAATTTGTAAAATATGAAGTTCTCCACTGCCCTTGAAAACAGAAAACATCACAATGTTGTACAAAAGAAATAATACAGGGTCATGGGTGGAAAGAAAAGCACAAAAGCACTTGTTTTGTTCTCCATCTGGTCACTTCTGTCTTATGAGAGAAACCCTCTTCTCTGAAGGATTTGTGCAAAATGAATATTCCTTGGCTTTGCTGATTCTTTATTCTATGCATGATTCAACACTGTGTCTCGTTTTCTAATTATATGGAGTTCAGCTAAGGACTGGAGTAAACAGATGGTTATATTGTTTAACAGTTACTAAATCTACTGACTGTGGTGTAAACATTTCTTTGCTGCATGCAGAGCTTTAACGCTTCCTTCCACAAAGCACCAATAATACTAAAGGAGACTGGCGGAGATGTTCGTGTGCAATAATATAACCCCGTTTAACTACAAGCTGTTAGTAAAATTAGCGGAACATTTTTAGTGTTGAAAAAATATGCTTTATACACTGTACACTGTATAGTGTATGCACGAATACATTCATGTATTCGTATTGACTGTATCAGTGCAAATAACTTGTTAAAACTTCTCTACTAGATATCTCATCCAAACGGTATCGTCATATGGAAAACAAAATATACAGTACCTTTGTCTAATAGGAAACAGAGCTCTGGCACATATAACATAATATAAAAAACACCCACACAAACACAAGCTACCATCCTACAGTTTGGCAACGAATCAATAGACCTTTGCCTCTCCACAATAAAGAGCTTAACAGTAATGCCGACTGATTATCAATTTCAATGCCATGATACTGTACAGTGGTGCATTTAATACTGCACATAAATGTATGAAACACTTTCTGATACAAAAATATTAATCTATAATGCAATAAACTTTGCATTGGAACAAAAAATAGTCTATAAACACCAAAAGATAATTGTGGTACAATACATAAACGATCAATATAAAGAATAAATAACTTAGAAACAGGTGCAACAACAAAAACGTTTCTGTAATATTGCCTTCACTGGACAAGACTTTCTTTTTTTACATTCTGGCTGAGCAGTGCAGCCTCCCTTTACATCAGTTTTACAGTTTTCCACAGTCTTCTGCTGCCTCCATGTGGACAGTAGTTTTACCACTTGTGAATGTCACACGGCCTTCCACGTTCCTAACTGATCTTCTGCAGTAGTTTCTCTTCTATCAGTTCAAACTGAACGCTAACCGACATTTCCGCAATGAACTGGTCGCATCCTTCCTTGGTCACTTGTTTGCAGTATCGCAGGTCGATATGACAAATGCTTCCACAGCGCTTGAAATAGGTCAGCGACTGGTCCGTGACTCTGTTACACACTGCAGGGAGAAATTGGGTTAGAAGAAAATTAACAGGTCACCTGTGCCGACATAAACTCTGCACACGCATGGATTAATCAGCCTTTTAGACGAGGACATTAAATCCAAAAGCCTCATTACAGGGAGCAGTGTTTTGAGATAAATGAGACGACTTGCACCAGGAAGCCAAAACATATTTTCCTTTCAGCTGTTTCCATAATGGCTCTTTGATTCACCGCTTTTAACATTTAATTATATTCCAGTGAGAAAACTATAACAGCTCATTATTTTTTAGCATTTCTGCACATTGATATACATGATTAAATCCATGTTGAGGAAATTTCATGATAGAACAAACGCGAGCACGAAAAAACAGCCTGCAGTAGAACTTTAAAGTTAAATCAATGCCTAAACATGAAACTGAACATGACAACATTCACAAAGGTAGCAGCTGCTGAAGGACTGTTGTATTAGACTGTGTTAGTTTCACATTTTCCCACATTATAGTTTATAGATTTATTTCCTCCAGTGATTTTCAGAAAACAAATCTTGATTTTGGGAAGGGTTATTAAAATATCTCTTGTTGAATTACACTTTGACAGTGATATTACTTTGGTACAATCACCTAGAGGTACAACATGCTGCATTGCAACTTTAAATTTAAGGCTTCCCACGCTGAATTTTAACCTGTGCAGTCAGGAACTTCAACCTTCTACTGTCTGGAAGTTGGGAAATCAATGTAAAAACTAAGCAGGTACTTTAGACAATATATTGTGCTTTATGAGGTAAAAGGTGGTTCTGCAACTAAAGGTAAATATTTCATTCACATCTTTGGCTTTGATGTATACAATCCCTGGAAGCAGAGATGATAATTCAATATGTGCATCTAACAAATTCAATATTGAGCCAGATGCCACTGGTATTAAAGTGAAATACAGGCAGCAGACTTACAGTCTACAAAGACAGACTCGTACCTGACAGGTTGATGTCAGTGAGTGAGTCTCTGGTGGTCGTCCCTGCAGCAGTCAGGATGTTGACAGACTGGTCAGTGACGTGGTTGCAGTAGCTGAGGTCCAGCTTAGATAACAGCGGCATGTAACGAATGATGAGGCGCAGAGACGTGTCCGTGATGTCCAGCCCTGCCAGACGCAAGTCCTCCACATTACGCAGCTTACTCCTGTTGTCTAACTGACCTACAAAATGTTTTAAAAAGCAGAGGGAAGGAGATTAACAGAGGGATAGAGACAAAACAGAGAATTTACTGTGTAAAGTCTATGTAGTTAGTTTGTCTGACCATATGAGTCTGGCTATTTTCTACATTTGTCTTAAAGTCCACAAATCCACTGTGAAGACTAAACTCAACAACTATGTGATCCTTCTAACTTTACATTTCTTTGTTTAGCTTGATATGACTTATTCCTCTGTGCTGTAGAGCTCCAGCATCAGTGAGCCACACCATTGCTATGGCTGACATGTTTCTGCATAACACTAAACACAGCACCAAAGCTGAGCATTAATGCATCAATTGTGCATTAATGCTCAGCTGAAAACAGTCCCCCCGTAAATGCAGTACTTACTGTAATTTGCTTTAAATTACACAGGCTAGCCTTTTCAGAAAATGATTTTGTATATTTGTGAGCCCTTTTTAAAGACCCCTCCAGTGACAACCACATGTTTCATCTTGTTAATATGTCCTTGTGGTTTTTTAAATATGCTGGAAAACCTATCCTGAGGGGAAAAAGCAGTCAAAGCCACTACAGAGTATTTCCACCTTGAAATGGCAGTGTGCCATTAACAGTTTCAGGGTTTCGTACATAAAAGTGAAGGAATAATTCCTGTCAACTCGCTTGGTAGGTTTTCTGTATCCATAATATATCAGTCTTTTTCAGAATTAGTTTGTGTCTGACATGTGTGTCTGAAATACTCCAACAATACACATCCTTGTGCACGTAGAGTAGTGTTACAGTGACTGAGCAGAGTTGTAGGTGAGCTACAGCTTCTAAATATGTAACTTTGACACACAGAGATGATTTTTAGGGGTTAAAACAACAACAGAAGAGGTACTGTGAAAATTTAAGCCCAAAACAGGAACGAGAGGCTCTGGGACTGAGTGACAAACAGAGTAGGGAAGTTGTAAGGTCTCAATAGACTAACGCATTTAGTGTGTTGGTTTCACATTTTCCCACATTATAGTTTAAGTGTTTAGATTTATTTCCTCCAGTGACTTTCAGAAATGAAATCTTGATTTTGGGAAGGGTTATTAAAATACCTCTTGCTGAATTACACTTTGACAGTTAAATGAATTAAACTGAATTTACAAATTCGGTTAAATTCATTTAACTAAATTTGTCAATAATGAGAAAAAGAATTTGTTCAGCACAGACACCTTTACATTTCTGTGCTTCAGGTTAATCACCTAATGAAATACCAGCTCAGAATCTGTGTCCTGTCACATGTTTAGTATTTCAAGAAGTACTTCATGGTCATGTTCACTCATTCACCAACTAATGATCGCCCACTATCTGATGGTGTAGACAGAGAATGTGCTTGTACCTGGTCTATTATCTGTGGGAGGCGACAGCAGGTCTCTCATCTGGGCGTCCTTCAGACCCTCGACCCACTGAACGTCCAGAGTTCGCAGGAGAGGACAGCTGGAGGTGCAAAGAGCTGAGACGGCCACCCAGGAGCATCCCGACAGAAGCAACACCCGCAGACCTGCAGGAACACAAGGACGTACAAAACCTCACTGTAGAGACACACAATACGTCTATTTCTAGTTGTCTGTTCTACATGGACACAAGCAGATACATGGCAAGCTAAATATACTGCAGATTTATCTCATGTTCATTATAGGGAAGCAATCTGGCCTAATTTTTCAGTTCTCTGTCTCCAGAGTTTTAGCTAATCTGAGGTCACAAAAATAAACCATCATGGATGCAAGAAGTATGCTTATCTAAACAACTGAATGATCCAGAAAAGAGATGTACAAGTAACAAAGAAACCACGTAAAGTAAACCTTCTAAATTCAGCAGCCTCTGGGGAAACAATTATCTGCACAGAGGAGCCTTATGGGAGCATGTTAATGAAACACTTTCACACTCTATGAAATCCAAAACTCCACAAAGACAATGGTCAGATTCTCTTGTAGTAGACCACTGCTGGCTGTGATCGCACATGAGCAAGTTCACCCTCAGCTGTTTCTGCTCAGGTGTGAGTCTGTAGCTTTGCAGGAAGAAAGATAATTAGAAGAACTATTTGACCAAGCTAAACTAACAACCGCTGCACAGTTTGAGTGAGTATGTTTAGAGCAGAACATTTCTGATCGCCGAATCAAATGCAACAGAGATAAACCTCATATGGAGCATAAGAGGGAGGGGGGCAATATGATGTCGCACACAAGATGCACAGATGTAGGCTAAAACAGGCATTAAAGTTACTTTTGAAGTTGAGCACAGTTTTCAGTGACTCAGGTTTTTCTTGACTTGTCTGCTCAAAGATTGGTCCATAATGAAAACTGCTGCGAGCACAGTTTGAATGTCTTGAGTCAGCAGAGGTGCACACTCAGAGCTCTGCAACATCACAAATCAACTTTCATGTGTTTTGCTTCTTTTACCTCTCCCTTAGATCATAGCACATCAATTACACTTTCTGTTTTCTGCACATGGACACACGTTTCCAGCGGTCATAGTGTGCGATTCAGGCACATCTGGAACATGGTCCGTTAACGTCTGATCCTTAATGTTTTCCAGGTGTCACTGACAGAAGTCCTGCTTGTTGCCTATAAACTGCTGTGTGAGATTGTTTCCTTTGGCTTTAATAAATGACTGCAGCATCACACAGCAGCAGAAAAGACGAGTGCATCTTTAAATTGAAACACACCTGACCTAATCTGGTCCCCTCTAGTGTCTGACTGAGGATGATGCCCTTGATTGTAATGAGTTCATGATATCTAAGTCGTGTAATGTATTAGTAACACATCTGTTGTAGAAGAAGATTTAGACACCAAGTTCAAGCAATAACTATATCTACAATTACAGCTTCAACCCACCACATCCAGGCTGCAGCACCTCTCACAGCCAGCAGTTTTACACTGACGCAGCTTTGCCTTCTGAAAGGAGTAAGCAACAAATGGGCCATGTAAAGTGTCAAAGAGTCTCTCCTTTTTGTAGCATCTGCAATTTCCCTAAAGTGTACATAACTGTACCCTACCAGCACACCGTACGTGGATCAAGAGGGGCACTGAAAATACTCTGAGAGAAAGTAAAACTTAGTATCACAAAAGTAGCTCAGAAAAGATTTTTTAAGTGTTTTCATTTGGGGTGCAGTACCATGCTGCCTTCTGTACATGCCGTCTTCACTAAGGCAAACATGTTGACTGAAACATCTGCAGAAAGTTTTAACCAAACCTTCATTTTTCTCTTTATTTTACACACTAAGGTTGTACTGTATATAAGGCTTGTTTGGTTAGATTGTGAGCTCCATTATTTGTCGACTGTTCTGCCTTGTGTCCTCATGTATTGCCTGACTGTTTTATGTTCATGTGCTTTGATTGTCAAAGCACCTTGTGAACATTGTTCTTAAAGGTTCTATATAAATAAATCTATTATTATTGTTATTATTATAAAGGATAGGCAGGTCATGTCGAGGTGAATTATTGTGCCTTTGTATCTCTATAATAAACCTGCCAAAAAAATATTTTTACAAGCACTAAGGTGGCAGAACCTTTAATTTTTTTCTCAAGAAGACCCTCAGTTCATTCCTTTTTGTAACAGTTTATCATTTCAAACAAAGCTATCATTAGAATAATTATGTAGTAAAGCTAACTGAATTTCTAAATTAAATCTCTCAAAAAGCCATCAGACCCTCACCTCTAAAGTGTATAATTTTCTTATTCTTTTGACAATTCTTTGTTTTCTTTCTATTGCTGTTTCTTGTTGTCTTGTTGGTTGGATTTATTTACCTGGAAGTCTGTTGATTAGCCAGCTGAGCTGTTTCTTGGAAATGTTGGTCCAGCTGAGGTCCAGAGCTACTGGCTGTCTCCGGATGATACCGCTCAGCATGAGAGGTGTGATGGACTTACAGCGATTCAGATTGATGTGCTTCCAGAGCCTTTTATCACAGCACCTGATGGGAGACACAGCAGACAGTTGCATTGGAACGCTGCATGACGAAGTGCAGAAGAATGTTTTCAACTCCACATTACAGCTTGAACTCACCATCTGTTCCAGGTCCTGCAGACACGCATGCAGACACAAAGGTCTCTGTGAGTGAGGTGACTGAACACCGTCATCCACATCTCTCGTCGCATCACGTGGGCTTCACCGTCATTCAGTGGAAGCCTGTCGGGAGGAGGGCTGATGGGAGGCGGCCGGATCACGTGGCGCTCCATTTGGATGCATTTTGGTGGCGACCGGCAAGGGAGTGGCCGGGGACACATCGGTGTGATCGGTGTGCTTCTGCTCCAGCCGAGTGGTGAGTAGCCACGTGTCGTCCCATTCACCTCCCGCCCCCGGTGCCTCAGCCAGTCACCCAGGTCACTGCTGCCGTTGTTAAGAGGCCACCTAGGCTTCTGTTCGTCGACTTCATTCTCAGGCTCAGATTTTACTGGTCTGTGGTTCTGATTGGCCAAACTGTCCTCCGTTTTCAGTGGTTGTCTGTTTTGATTGGCCACACCTTCCTCCAGTTTAACAGCTCTGCGGCTCTGATTAGTGGTTGAATCCTCTGTTTTTAGTGGTTTACGGTTCTGATTGGTCAGACAGTCTTCATTCTTCAGTGGTCGGCGGTTGTGATTGGCTGGACTGTCCTCTGTCTTCACTGTGCCATGCTTCTGGTTGCTCAGACAGTCTTCTGTCTTGGTAATTTCCTGGCTGAACTCTTTACTCGTCTCTTTGTGGGGAAGACGTCGACGCTGGTGGCGAGCTTTGAGCTGAGCAGAGCTCCTTTCCTGAGCTTCTCCTGACTCGCTGCTTGGTCCAGCTCTGGGAGAGTTGGAGGAGGACTGGTCACTTTCTCTGGCTGTGGATGTCCTCAGCAGTGGATTTAATAGGACCTTAGTTTTGTCATCGGTACTACTGTCTCTGTCTTTTATCACTGTCTCCTCTTCCTCAGCATCCTCTTCTTGGTCCTCATCATCATACTCCTTTTTCTCCTTTATATGCATTCTTTCCAAGGACAAACCATCGTCTTCATGATCCTCCTGGTCATCGTCTTCATCACCATGATCATTCTCTGTCTTGATGTGCCGCAACAGCTTTGCAGTAAATGGATCTTCCAGTTTTGAAAGCTTCTTCTGCAAAATAATAGAAGAAACATACTTATTTTTGAGGCAAACAGAAACATCAGCATACGGGTGTGAAGTTAAGTATGTTCTTTTAATTTTTTTGCATTTTTTTAAGTGCAGTCTATTTTCAACAAAAATTAAGGGAGCACAAAGTGGATTTAAAAATGCTCACATATTTTCAAAACTACTAATTTCTATTTAGAACCATGGCAAACGAATTAGTCTAAGAAATCTTCTGTGACTGTCTGCATTTCAATCAGTGCCTAAACCCAAAGTTTGAGAAGTCCTTCTCCAGTTAATTTGCACATTTTCATATAGATTAATTCTTTCATTCACAGTTTTCTATATCCGTCCCCTTTGTAATATTCATAACAAACAACTCAATAATACAATTCACAGTAAATTAATTCCTGGCAGAATGTGTTCCAAACTGTGAGGAGACGCCACTCAGAATACTAACAAGGTTACAAACAAATAAGGGTCTCACCTTCTTTTTCATAATAACAGGCTCATCGTTGGTGTCAAAAAGTTTCCTCTTTTTCCTCAGTGGATTGTCCTCTAGTCTTGGTCGGGGGATGCCATCCAGAGACAGCAAAGGGGGACGTTTCTTTGGAGGCTCCTCATCGTTCCTCTTTGAGATTACTTCCCGCTCTGCCTTTCTCTTCACAGCAGATGCAGTAGTCAAAGCAGTAATAGTTGCTGTGGTCACCATGGGTGGGTCGGGCTCCTCTTTTGGATCTCGATTTAACCGTGGTTCTTTCAGCAGCGAGCCGGGAAGGTTTGATGCGTACTTGAACCCTGGCCCCCTTTTTTGCTTTGAGGCCAAAAGGTTAGAAAAAAGAAGAGCACAACTTTATTTCTCTTGTTCTGGGATCCTCAGATAAAGTCAGCTGTTTAATAAATTCATCATTCAGTCACATGCAAAATAAAGTCCATACTGATGCTTACTTTCCCTGTTTTCCCAGCGTGGTTACACTTCGGGCATTCCCAGCAGTTTGGCAACTCATCGTTGACTACTCCATTTGAATCTTTAATCTGAACAAAATCATACAGACTCTTTAGCAGCAAACAAACAGCAGCTCAGTCATTGTAAAAGCATGGTTTATGGTGTGAATATTCAATAATAGGGATTTACCTTGAGACAGTTGGGATGAACAATCTCATTGCAGATGGAGCACTCCATGAGCATAAGGTTAAACTTCTCCTCCTCATCCTCCACTGTGTCCTCCTTTCCTGCCTCTCCACAGACAAGACACACTGCTGTGTGGGGCAGGACAGGCTGGTAAAAAAGAAGCACAGGGTTTGAGGCTGCTGCATCAAATCACTGTAGTCTGTTAGAACAATTCTTAACAAAAGTTAACCCACACTTCTGTCAGTTTAAACAACTGAATGATGAATAAAACAGATTAAGAATATTTCAGTCATGACTTGCAACAGCCTACTGACATGACTCAACAAGAAAATAAAAAAATAAAAATCCAAACTGACTGATGCAATACTGATGTGATATTTAGCCTAATGGCATGTTCAGACTACTGGTTAAAAAAGCAACTCTCTACAAATAATTTTTAACACCCAGCTTATGACATGCTGCTGAATTAAAGTCCTGTTTGCATTCTCTTTGAAAAATGGAAGAAAAACATATTCTTGTCATCAGCCAGTTCCCAGTGCTATTAAATACTTTGTTAGTGCAACATTGACAGCATCAGTAAGGGCTTAAACAACACTTCAAAGGCAACTCTGTGACAATATAGGTCTGCGTGGTTGACTCTTTGGTAACTTTAGCGCTTTAAATGAATTAAGAATCAGTAATTATATGATAGCGAACATTAATATAATGACCAGTTTATACAGTAGAATAAGCCATCTTTTGTTATTGTTTTCTTTCATTGCTTTAGTCATTTTCAGCCTGACCACTTTGTACTTTATGGTCTTCCATCATAGTTAATATAAACATTTTATTTGATCTGCATTTGATCAGATTCACTCTGAATCCAGTGTGTCATAAACGTCAAACCTATTTATTATTTACAGCCAGTTTGCAACAAGATAGATGCATTAATACCAACAAAATAGGCCAATGCGGTACAGCAGATTGTGATGAACTGTGGGATACACTTAACTCTGAATACTGCTCTGCAGCTGTATTAAGCTAAGTGAACATCAAGGGTGGTTTCAATGTATCTGCATATATTAAAAGTGAGACACAGTTGTTAAGAGCTTGAAACCACAAGTGGGATATTAAGACAAATGTCAAGACACTCTCACTATATCGTCTACAGTGGTCAAACAGTCAAGCCAAGCCTTTCTCATTATCTGTAATGCAGAAATGGTCAAACTAATCAGTCTCTCTGCAAGTCTCTGTCCATGGTGCTGAAACATTCAAACACAACCATCTGTACATGACCCCACTACTGTAGCAGCCAACACTTCTGCACATACTACTACTTGCATTATTAATATTACTCGTGTCAATGCTACCACAAATGGTAAACAGCAAATAGCAACTAGCAACCACTCATAGTTACCATAGCAACCACCTGGAACCCCCTAGCAATCCCGTTGTTCTACCCTAGCAACCATGTTGAACACCCTAGCAACTACTTCACAACCACATGGGCACACTCAAAATCAAGTATTCAAAACTAAAGGAAAGCTACACCTATTGAAGAGTTTTTAAAGGACCAGTGTGCAAGGTTAAGGGATGTCTATTAACAGAAACGGAACAGAGCAATTATGTTTTTATTCATCAGTGCGTATTCATCGTTAACTACAAATTGGTGTCTTTGCGTTTGCTTAGAAGCCCTTCATATCTACACAGAGAGAGGGTCTTCCTGAACAGAGCTCATCTATATTCTACAGTAGCCCAGAATAGGGGAACAAAACAACACTGGCTCTAGAGAGGGTCTTTTGCATTGTTCTGTTGAAGTGACAGCCATCGTCGGTTCTCCTACAGGCTAGGAAACGGACAAGAATTCAGTTGGTTGCCACTTAATCTACACGCTGGTCTTCTGAAGGAATATTTTAGAGATTTGGGGAAAACGGACACCAGACTCTGTCAGTCGGCTAAATATGAAACCACCGCCAACAACCTGTCAGTTTAGTTGACAATAATTATAAGATACAGATATCCTGACTCCATATAAATGTTAAATAAAATGCCTCTAAATCTCATGGACAAGTTGTGGTTTTACAAGGGGTTAAATGCTTGAAGTATTTCTTGTTCAAGTGAAGTGATTTACTTTCCAGTCGCTTGGGGAATTCATGGTGACATAAAGACACCAGAAAATTAACTGTAAAAATTTTCATAACATGATTGATGTGTTATTTAGTAAACTTAGTGGTGCTGTGTTTTTTAGTCTCTTGATATAGAGACTTTTTCCACCTGTTTCCAGTCTTTATGTGAGGCTAAGCTAAGCCAATAACCCACTCTTTGTACCTTTTTATTTAACAAACAGCTCTGAAACTGTTACCAATCTTTTCATCTATCACCCAAAAAAGCCTGTTTCCCAGAATGTGAAACATTATGTATATATCACAAGGACATTCCCCTTAGAACATTATGTACTTACAGCAATGCATTGCCTCATAATGCAGGACTGTTTCATTCGCCCCGGCCCTCCAAACTTCTTCATGTCTTTACAGAAGTGGCACTCTCCACACTCCGTCCGCAGACATGCCTCACACTTTCGACAGCGCGTCCTTCTCCTCCTGGCACCAGATGTTCCCCGACTGGCTGACAGCTTGACTGCTGATGCAGGAGATGCTGCCATCTTAGGTTTCGGCCGGTTAGGAGGCCGGGGCTAAAAGGATAAAGAAGGATACAGTGTCAAGGGCCAAAAAGAACAATATTTCACAAATAGACATTTAAAGGTCAGATGAAATAGTGGCAAAATAAATGTTTTTTTTATAAACAATGTTATGCTTCTACATATTAAATATGCATCTAGATACAGTAGGTAGATACGGCACATATAAGTACATTATCATAAAGATACTGTGCAAATTTCAATTCAAATGCAGAGAGCTTGCATCATTAGCTTTTTACAAGAAAATCTTGGTTTGTAGATGCATCTGAATCTTTACTAAAAATGAATGATGAGCACATGTATATTATCATTTTAATAAAAAAATACATTTGATAAGAAGTAAAAGAAAGGCATAAAGCTCTGCAATCTAATGTTCTGAATTACACTCCCTTTCATTTAATAATGGTGCTATGGCCCATTGGTAAGCGCATACAATCATGTTATGTAATAAGAAATAAAAATCTGCACATCCTATTAAACAGCTGAGATGAGAGTCGTGGTGGATGTAGATGGTACTGTCTGATCCTTTCTTTGCTCTCTTCATCTCAGGGTCAATAGTTCCATCCACAGCCAAATGCAAAAAGAACACGACACCTGCATCCATATATATGTATACAAATATAATACACATCCACAAACCTGATCAAAACATGCTTTGTATAAACAAATTATTCATGGCTGTTAAAGCACAGAATACGAGAGAAAACAAACACGTCAAAAATGTCCCTGGAGGCGTCTTCCAAATTTAGCACCTCACTTGCTTCCATGTTTCTACTTCAAAGAGAAGCTGCACTTATGGTTACATTTCACACACGGATCACTAGGACCCATTATTCTGCGATGCGGGACACACAGACTGATTTAGAGCAGTACACATTATTAAATGTGCTCTATTTAATACAAGTGGGCAGTGGGGATGAGACGCCTTTGATCAGCCTCATTATTGTTCTTGTGTTATAGATTCCACTGCTTCTCAGGCTCAGAGCCAAACCACAACAATGTATTTTTAACATGAAAACCACATGTCAAAACGCTGCCAACCATGCCACGTGAGGAAATAAAGTGGCAGCGTGTGAGATGAAACAAACAAGAACAAGGAGTGCAAAACACTGCAGCTCTTGGAAATGAAGATCGGATTTCTTTAGTTACATCGGCAGTGCAGATTTTCCTGGTGTCAGCATAGCAACAGCCACGTCCCATTCCCTAACAGAACAGTCTATGACACACAGACTTGTAACCAATAAGAACTGTAATGAGACCCTCTAACAGAAAAAGTAAGCAGGCTAAATCTGAAGCATATTACAATAATTTATTCTAACAATAGCTATGAAATAGACTGACATAGGCAGTCAGATATGTGGTTACCAGACAGGATTAGAGTGAGATATTGGGGAAGAGGGGGGTAGGGCTTGTGCAGTCTGTACTGGACTGTTCTGGGGGTATTCATGGGGATTAAAACGAGGAGAAACACTGAAATGAGACCAAATAACCCAGCAAAGCTAACCCATTTCCGTAGTTCACACATCATGATCTGTAATTCAGCATTTGCCGGGTAAACTTCTAACTAATCTGCAGATGTCTGTAAATAACACGTAAACAGACAGTTTGTTTACACCTGTAACTTCAACGACAGGTGCAGGTGGCAAAGCATCATTACAAAGATTTCCGCTTGCTGTACATATTGTCTCCTAAATCCCCCTCTATGCCCCACCCCACTCCCGTGGCTGTTAAGTGGAAGATCTCTAAAGCAGATATTCCTCTGACATGCAGAATTAAACGACAGGAGAGGTTCACAACAATAATACCAACTGCCTTTCAATCTTAGTATGGCAGCTGCACGTTTTTAGCACTGAAGCCTAAGATATCTTGACCAAAGACTGTAGCCATCCCCAGCATGTCTCTGCAGAAGTACTCATTACAAGCTGTAGTATGTCTTCCTGTTTACAGCACACAGAATATACATCTGTCCTCCTTGTACAGTAATAAGCACTGTACAGGTGACCGGCTTGTCATTTCTTGGCACTTCAAAGCTCATTCAGCTTGGAAACATTATGCAAAGCAGACTCTTATGTTCAGTGACACAGCCCCGAGCTACTGAGGATATGCTTATCAGCACATTAAACACGCACTGAAGACAGCACATACTGGACACAGACTACAGAAACAAAATGACAAATTGTTTAATCAAAGCAGAAGAAATTTAAAATCAGATAGTTGTTTGCAGCAAAGAATACAACACTGTAGTGTGTAAAGTCAACACTGACATAAATAGACCACTCTCATATTGTTATAAAGTCTCTAATCATTGTGACCCAGATTCATGATTTCTCTTTATGTGCATACAATTGACATGGCAAAAAATGGGCTTCACAGGTTCCTGGAGGGATTACTTCTCTGTTAAGCTGTAGAGGTGACATATGCTGTGAAGCTGATGCTGTATTTGAAAAAGAAAAGAAAACATAACAACATGTGCTCAGCTCACAATATATAGCGTGAAGCACAGATTTTACATATGAAAGAAGGAAAAGTGGAGCGAGTGTTAGACGCCAACTCTAATAAAACCTCTGGTGTGTGGTTACTCAAGCTGCAACAGTGTCAATCAATTGTAAACTCTCCATACAAACAGAGGACACACAGCATGCTTTGAAGATGTTGAAAGTATACTGCACAAGCAGCTATTCTGGCAGTAAATATAAAAATAATTCACAAGTTGCTCAGATTGATGCTTAACTGCTGGCATGCTTGGCTTTGGAACACTCTACCTTATATCTTCTCAGTTATTCAGCCTGCTGTGTATATTAACAAATTTCACTGATGTTTGAATAGCTAAACTTTGATTCCAGGAACATGTGCATTAACTGAAAAAAATCTTAACATTTTTGGCAGTAGAGCAAGATGTACTCATTCATCTGCAGTCAGTGTTTTTCAAATCCAAATGCAGCCACAGACTTAACGTAAGGGGGTGTGGTTCAGAGGTAAGCATGTAGTAGAGAAATATTTAACAAAACAAATTTTTTCTGTTTAGTTGAGTCCTGTCTTAGATTCGCTTGATGTTTATATCAAACAATATTAAAAATGCATTTAATAATTGCTGCTTTTTCAGTAACACATACTGGCACAATAAGCCCTATTCTGTTGTTGTTTTACTGTCATGTATATTCTAATGCATTTTGATACTTTTACAATCAAACCATGAAAGGTTCATCTCCTGCATCTTGCAACAACCAAGAGCAGCCCCAAGGGTCTGGGATATATAAACACAGCCTGCTCCTATTGCTCGATTCACCTGATAAAAACACAAGCATGCACACACACAAACACACACAAACAGCAAAGCTATCAAAAAACAAAGGCAAAAATCAAACACCAAGCACTGAAGGTAGACTGAATCAATGCTTTTGTCTCCAGGTAGCTCCATTTCCTCGCTGCCCTGTGATGCTGCACATTGCTCTGTCTGACACAAGCATTCCTCTGGCGGCCTCACTGTGCCTGCCTGCAGGGCTTTAGTGTGCTAACCTGCTCAGAGTCTGAGTCGTAGTCCTCATCATCAGCGCTCAACGACATGGCCATGGCTGGTTTTCAGACACCGTCCAGCTCACAGCAAACTGACATGGCTGCAGTCTCCTCCTCCTCCTCCTTCTACTCCTGCTACTGCTGTCAGGCCTACAGCCCTCCCTCCTGCTCCAAAGCTTCACAATACCACAAGCAGATGTAGGAAACACATACAAGCCTGCCTCATTAATATGGATCGACTCCCAGAGAAAGAGGCGGAGTGCTGGGAAGCACAGAGCCAATGGGAGGCCGCTGTGCATCAGAATATGTACTGGGGGGTGTCTGCCTCTATCCAATGAGGACGGTGCATGCAGAAAAGGTGTTATCATATTCATGATGAGTATCACAGGGAGAGGACAGCAGGCTCTGCACAGCCAATAGAGCCAGATGGCATCTCATTACAAAAGGCAAACACAAAGAGGCCCCACAACCAGCAGCTGGCCTTTGGAGGGACGGAAGGGGGTGATCCAGAGTGTTTATGAGACCAGTAGAAACTTCACCTCCATACATTCATGTCCCATTCTTAAACCTCCTGTTGAGGCTTCTCTGTCTCTTGTGCAGTTCAAGTGTTTGTTTGGGCAATTAACTGTTAATAGAAAATTAAAGAGCATGCATATTATAGAAAACACACTAAATAGACTGAGTGATCTAAAATAAGGTCACTTAATATATTTAGTGTGGAAAATTTTACAAATAAAAATTTACATTTTACCTCATTGTGTCTGACATAGTGTTCAAGGACATTTCTTCACATTTTGACATGTTATGTATTTTTGCATTACAATTCACTGCAAGTAAGAGAATACCAAAAGTGGTATTAGGGAAATGGAGGAGGTAAAGGGATTCCTTTTTTCCTTTTACATTTTGCAGATTAATGCAAAAGCCACGATTCTAACCCGTCACGGCCCACCGTTTGGTTCATGGCAGGAGGAAATCAAAGGCTAAATTAAAGCTGCAAGCAGCGTTGAACGGGCCCTCGCACACCCACGCATGTCGGGACGTGGCAGAAATTTCAAGGTGGTCAGACTTAGCTGACCAATTTCAAGGATTGTATCACAAACTTTCTCGGCCACCATGAACATCAGTGGTGTCAAACTCATTTCTCATTGACTATTGTCTGTTGTGTTATTAATTTAAAAATCTGTGAGTGAGATGTTATCTGTTCTATTTTTTTCTGTTCTGTTATCAATTTTAAAAATCTGTGTTATTATTGTTATATTACTGTATTATTGGGTCGCTATTATTGACCATTATGCCTGTTGTTGCAAATTTGCAACATACCCAAATTTCTATTTATGTTTTGTGCTACAATCAAATTAACAATCTCAACTTCATGTGACACCTACATAAAGGCAAAAACACAAACATTTTTTTTAATATACTTGTATATAAATTCAGGCGTTAAGGGGTTAAACAATATTATATAAGGTGTATCGTAGGAGATCCCTGCTCCATCTATATATCAGTTTGGGGGTTGTTGGCCTGGAAAATATTGAACACTGCTGGCATAAGCAGTAGCAATAGTAATAATAATTTATTGTTATTATACATATCACAAGTACATGTCAGCCAAATAACCATGCACATTTAAATTAAAAACATGAATCTGTGAATCATTCTAATAGCTCAGTGTTGGATGCAAGATTTATATTTATAAATGGCAGTGACACGCCACCATGTAGCTTGGACATATTTAAACTAAAAACATGAATATACTAATACAATAATAAGTAATAGCAGATCACAGCCATGCCCCACCTGCATAAAGCGCACAGTTCCTGGAGAGTGTGTCGGACTGAAGAGAACAACAGGCAGTTTTCAAAGTTTTTAAACTTCCAGAGTCAGGGTTATGGTGCATGGAAGCGAAAATACCATGTCCACGCATGTGAACGCACGGTCTCAGGAGGCTACCATAATTTTTTTTTCATGAATTAAAGAAAAGACAAAGAAGACATAATCATTTGTACCTATTCCAGCCATAGGCGGTCATACTGAGCGCACATGAAATGAAGTGGGAGTTGCCCCCTCAGCCCCTGTGAAATGGGACAAGGAACAAATGATAGAGTTTTGGGAGTGATCCAGATCAGTGTCTGGATCTGGGGATTTTTTAAAAGATTTTTAACATTGGGAGTGTTAGAAAGCCCTGCAGTGCCACCTTGTGGTAGGACAGAGCATATATATGCACATATATAGCACAAAGATGTTGAGTGTTTTTTAAGTATACTTTGTCGTTGGGAGATTGTGTTGGGGTGGACTGGAGCTCCTTGGCGGAGGTCTGTGCTCTCTGGGTGCTTTTCTAGCTACAATCTGTGATGATATGAATATTGACGAATGTATAATTAAACTAGTTGAAATACATATTTGATGTTATATCTTTTTTTTACAGTTTTTCTTCATTGGTTTGGCTCATTTCTCGAAACTGAAATTACATTCTCGAAACAACATGGACAAACCTCCAAACTACTTGGCAATTGTTCACAACAGACTGGCATTTCTCCTTCATTTCATCAAATTGCAAACATCTTAGTACTTGTCTCGATGTCTCAGTACATCTATGCAAATGATTTAGTACAGGTAGCCTTCATTTAGCACAATTTCCAGGTGAATAGATCTTGTTGATCTAAACTGATTGTTGACTTCTCAGTCTGATGGTTGTTCACTCCAAAACATGTCAGCATCATTTCATTGTATAAGTTATCACAAACACAATAGTCTGTTCAATTGTCAGGATTAGTCATGAACATACGGTGGCCAGGAGAGGGACGGTGAGGACAGCTTTATTTACAGCACTGCAGGCTCCATATAATGTTCCTTGTTTTTTGTTTATGTGTTTATATTACAGTATGTTATGCTGTATAGATTTTCTTTTTACTCTGATGTATGAAAGTAACTTTATGTGTGTCAATACAGTTTTCTCGATTGTTTACACACATTTTCTGAAAGCATGCCTCATACTTTCAGAACTCTGTCTACAAATCAGAAAACACACACACACACACACAATGGGCAAAAGCCATCAATTCTCCTTCAATTGAAACTTTACATTCAAAATGATGTTATTTCTTCTCAAAATGTTATTTTGTTCTCAAATGACACAAACCATTATATGAATAGACATTTATAAGAGTGCTCACACAATGCCAAAGGGGCGATGAATTTTGGAGGCACTGACTATTTATATGACAATAGAATTTAGTTTTGACCAGTCGTGTGAACTGTTTTGGGAGAGATATGAGCTTTTGCAGGTGAACCATGGTGTTGTGCTGAACCATCCAGGTTATTTTGGCAAAAGTACCGAGAGTGTTGAGAACGTCTGGTCTGTTTCAAGAAATGAGCCAAAGCAATTGAGAATAGTCAGTGCATTTTTGGTGGCACTGACTATTTATATGAGAAAGAAATTTGGTTTTGAAACATGAGTGAAAGGTTTTGGGTGAGATATGAGCTTTTGCACATGAGCTTTATATATATATTGCTTATATTGCAAAGTTTGAAGCAATGGTACCTTCAAATATACTGCCTTTAAGTTCCTGTTACCAATCGGTGGTGCTATGACTATGACTAAATTTTAAAATGTGGATGTGTTCAGAAGTGGACTCGTGTCCAGAATATGAAATTTGGGATAGATTGGATCATGTACAGCTGAGATATAAACACTTTAGTAGTCATGACGAGACATCAAGTTCGCCACGCCGCCACAGACTAACAGTTTCACTAACAGTCACAGTTTTCTCCATGAATCATCATCAATGTCTTGAGGCTTATGTCACCAAATTTCAGTTGAATACGGTCAACCAAATAATAATAATACATTAAAGTGTATTGAAACAGAGGGATTTTTCTACAAAGACACAGACCTGCATTTATACGATTCGAACAGTAGGTGTCAGCGTTGCACCATTTATCTGTTTTTCTGAGCCTGCATGTCAGCAGGGACCCACACACACAGTGCTCGCGCTCAGGGTCCTAGAGGGAGACGATTTCCCCCTTCATATGACTCAAAGTTCAGAGGGGCGCCACAGCCGCACCGTTTGACTTTTGTGGAAGATATTGATAACTTTTCATCTTTAAGGCCTATTGTATATACTGGCCAAATTTCAGGATGATATCACAAAGTATGGAGCAGTGGTAAGGACAAATGAGAATCCTTTTACCACTAGGTGACGCTATGACTATGACTTAATTTTAAAATGTGGATGTGTTCAGAAGTGGACTGTTGTCCAGCACATGAAATTTGGGCCAGATCGGATCATGTACAGCTGAGATATAAACACTTTAGCAGTCATGGCGAGACATCGAAGTTCGCCACCCTGCCACAAACACACTGTTTGACGACCAGTGACAGTTTTCTCCATGAATCATCATTAATGTCTTGAGGCTTATGTCACCACATTTCAGATGAATACGGTCAACCGACTAATAATAGTACATTAAAATGTAAAAATTGTCATTTCCTGTTGCCAGGAGGTGGCGCTATGACTGTGGATGAATATTGTCATATGGATGTGATCAGGGCAGGACTATGATCAAATGTGTAAAGTTTGAAGCAGATCGGAGCCTGTGAAGTGTATTCAGACAGCACTTGAAATTTTATGGCGAAACATCAAAGTTCAGGAGGCTGCCACGCCCACGCCCTCAGACTTTTGCGGAGCATTTTGATAACTTTTAATCACGAAGCCCTGTTGTATATACTGACCAAATTTCAGCTGTCTTGGAGTTACCCTGTGTGCGGTTATAGCTTTTGAATATGACCATAAATCAAAAATATAAAGCAAAATGGCGGACTTCCTGTACATTTTTGCTGATGGATTGATTAGGCAATTTTGTTTGTCTTGTCTTGGTGCACATGTGTACCAAATTTGGTAGGTGTACGTGAAACTAGCCGTATTAACTCCCATAGAACCCAATTTTCAAGGTGGCGCTATCGAGCCATTTTGCCACACACATGTGCAACTCCTATTAAATATAAAATTTTTCGCCGCTTCTGATGTGTTTGCAAATTTTCGTGAGTTTTTGAGCGCGTTTAGGCCCTCAAAAATGCAGTTCTTTCGTCAGGAGAAAAATAATAATAATAATAAAAACGAATACAAATCCAATAGGGTCCTACGCACCGTTGGTGCTCGGGCCCTAATAACAGACATCGAAAGCACTTCAAGCCTGCCGGTGTTCACAATATCACAATTTTATGAGGACTATATCACAAGAGGTATTTTGCACAAAGCGTCAATGCTATAAAGGCACAAGCAGTCAAAGTTACACTCTATGATCAGCACCTGCACGGACTGCAAATTTCCCTCTTTTGGAGAAGCATGGGGCAAATCACAAACACAATATTTAGAGGCTTCTGAAAATATTCATCCCAGTTAATGTCAAATTTCTGCATCTGGCCTGAAAATGTGTCATATAATTTCCGTTCTTAGTAAACAATGCTTCAGTCAATAGAAAACAGCCCCGATAAAAGCTTGTTTAAGATCCAGAGGGCGAATCAAAATGTGTTAATGACAACAAAATACAGTATGTAGAAGTATGTGTATGGAGAGGGGGGAAATATATAATTAAAAAAAACTCATTATTTACTTCATTAGGCAATACTGCAGCCTGTTAAGTCAAAATTATGCAAATGAGTACATCTACTGCTCTAGGGAAGGAGTGCAATGAGTGGTGGAACACGAGAGGGAAGACAGGAAAACTCTGAGAAGAGAAAAAGCTTCTCTCTTGCAAGCTAATGACAGGAGAAAGGTCAAGTATTTAACTTTAAACAGCAGAATATCAATGTTACACACTGGCTGTTTCTTTGTGAGGATAAAACTTTGAAAAATACAGATCGATGTAAAACAAACTGGGTCAAGCTGGCAGAGTTTCCAATAGAACCTCACTGATCAAAACTAATAACAAGACACTACTAATGCACTAATAATCTGTTACTAACAACTGTCCAGTAGCTAGCATGGACCTCTATAATATACTTTCAAGTATACAAGGCCACTTGTAATGTACAAGAGTGGACTTCCTGAAAGACTTCAAAATATTTAATAAGGATTGTTTGATGTTTTGACACTAGCATTTCACAAAGCGAACCTCTCAGATGAAACTTCTTAATGTTTTTCGTCACAAAGTCAAGCAACAGGTGCGTTAGATCAAAACTTATTATATAATTACATAGATTTTTCAATTACTAAGTGTTCAGCAGCCCCAAAATAAAGACAAAGGATCATGTTTGGTGCAAAGGCAATTAGGAAGTATCACACTGCAGATGAAATACTCTTACCTTTACAGTTTTCTTAGGCCAGCACACCACAGGAACTCCGGTGATTGCTAATTTGGGGTCATCATCAGCATGTTCTTTTAAGACAGCCTTGACAGGCACAGAGGAGAACAAAAAAGTAAATCAGAAGTGTGTCACGGCTATGGAGTCATACCTGTTATGTAATTTGATGTGAGTGTAACAAGCTCATGCCTTCTGCCATCTTTTTGTTTCTTACCTTCATGTCCTCCAGCAGAGCTTGTGGGTTCTCTATTCCCACTGGAACACATTTCTTGTTTTCGGGAAGTGACTCCAGCTTCTCAACCAGCGTCCTGAGTCCGTTCAGTTCAAACTCCGTCAAGTGAGTCCATTTATTCTGACACTCTGAGGCTGGAGAGTCAGAGGGGGTTTTGGGGAAATCTAGAGAGGTGGAGCTGGGATTACAGCTGTCCTCAGAGTCAATACACAAAACAGCTTTTAGATGTTGGCCCTTCCCTGTGTCCGGCGAGCAGGGACCATCCTGAGCAACCCTTTCTGATTTTTCACCCTGGTCGTCCCTGACTTGAGCCCCACATGAGTCCTCGTACATGTCCTGGCTCCTGGAGTCAGAGGAGGGACTCTCTGTCTTCACCTTTGTCTCAAAGTCTGAAGGACAAAAGCAGAAAACCTGTAATAATCCTTTATGTGAATGTCCAATAGTACATTTGTGGTACAGTTATAGTTTGGAAGTTTTAGCTTGACTTTTAAACAAGATTTGTTCATGTATCTTTTCCAAACTTTCTAATCTTAATAATTATGGTCTTAATTTGTAGATTTAAAGCAGAAAAATAAAGGTAATGTTCCTAAACATGGACTCTCACATAAATATAGATACAGCCCAACAGATGTACATTACTTGATTTCACTTACCCGTAGGCTCTTTACGGACCTCTTGAGAAAAGTAGGACCGTTTGGTCAGGCAGTGCAGGTATCTCTCCAGGACATACCAGCATATCTCATAGTAAAACGGAAAACGAAATTTGGAATGAACCTGAAAACAGGGACAGAAAATGTATATTAACATGAACTAAGATAAACTACTTTTCGCAGAGTTTCTTAAATGTTATTAATCAAAAAACACAGTTTTCTTAATAAAAGTGTGGCTTGAGTTCTGCAGGCAAAACCTGACTTCTCAGCCATTTAAAAACGATTTCTTATGTGTTTCATAAGCATGTGCATGACGGAGACTTTAGCCAGGAAATATATCACTGACAGCAGTGTAGGGATAAACAGCCTAAGAGATTATTACTCGTAGCAATATGTTGTACATTGTCGAGACAGAGACTATCCTCTAATGCACAAAAGCAAACAAATGTGCACAGTTCTTCAGGAATACAACTCAAATCTCAACAGACAAGCTTACAGTTTACAAGATGTGATCGTTATTCTTTTGAAATAATAGTACGTAACAGCCATGAAGAAGGGAATGCACAACAATAAAGAATACATAAATATATTCTGAAGTTTTCCAAAAATATGACTTATGCAATATGTACTTGCACAACACTGACAACATCTTTAAAAAAAAATACTGCTCTCTTCCTATCTTTCAACATGAGGGTGTAAATAAAAAAAATTATGTTATTTTATTAATAATAGTCTTCCACATATTCCTCACATCATATTTTAAAACACATTAAATATTGTTTTTTACATTTTGTCACTTCTAAATATTCTTCCCTTTGCCTCTTATTCTCTTTCAACCTCAACCAAACTGATTCCTCCTCCACGACACCTCTCATCCTCCTGTGTCTTGCAGGTGAACTCTTCACCTTCTGGTTCTCAGAGAAATAACTCATCCCATGTAGAGTTTACTGTACTGCACTGCCGGTCAGAGTTCAGCCACACATTGGAGAAAACAGACTCCTACCTTGGTCCTGTTCTCTATCTCATGGATGGTAAGCTGCATAGGAATGTTAAAGCTGTGCAGAATATTGCCTCCAAACACCAGCGTATCCACGGGAGTGTAGACAGCATGAATCCACCCTTAATTACAAGAAGCAACAGTACAAGACATATATAATGAGATATGGAACAAAGAGAGGATTCATGCCGAAACCCACAGAGGGAAATACACTGTGTAATGGTCAAATAAAGCATTTCTGTTCATTCAAGTGGTAGCTAATCTAGTCCTGCTGGCTACTTTAAAACATCCATGCCAACACACCAGATGGGATGAAGAAGGTGTATCCTTGTTTAAGCTCCACTCTCTGGCATCCATCAGCTCGGTCTCCCAGGAAGATATCGCTCTGCTTGCCTGACAGTACCCAGTCCTCATACAGAGCAAGGTTATGTGGGGTTGGAGGCACAAGCCAGAACACCTGGGAGGAAGCAGAAATGTTTACCCCTGCTACTCCTCAACTCTGAAACTGTTAACAGTATTCAAAGCTTTAATAATATTTGCATGTATTTTCTGAATTTTCTATCTTAATGGCCATTTAAATCAATAATAAAAAATTAAGGTTAATGTCAAACATGTTACAGGAGACTATAAATAACTTACTTTCTGTCCCTTGAACACATGATACCAAACCGAAGTTCCCCCAAAATCGATGTGGAAGTCTGTGTAGCAGCCCTTCACACTCATCAAGCAGTACCTAATGAGGAAATAAGACAATAATCAGTAATTACATTATAGATAATTGGATAGTACGGATGTCCAAGCATTACAGACAGACATCCAAAAAGTATGAAAAAACTAAGAACACATCTTGACCAATTAGAAGACAGCAGTAATCTCACTTGTTTTTTACTGGGGAGAAAAAAAGTTAGTAAAAGAAAACACCACTAGAAGTGACTTACAGAAGCACTACAGCATACAAAATTATTCACAATAGGGTATCTCTCCTCTGGAAATTAATTGCAGAATGATTAACACCCCAAGAAATAAATGATTGGCTGATTTAGCTGGATGGAAACAGCTCTGAGAGAATCACCACCGAAGTGTAAACAGAAAATAAAAATGTTTCCAAAGGCATCTCTGCACACTGTTGTGCTGTGAATCCCACTGAGAAATACTGTGACACTTTAACAAATAAGAACTAGGCTGTTTACACTGCATCTTTACACCATACCAGCTGATCTCTCAGTCCAAAAGAAGAGCTCAATGGCCAAAATATTAAAATATCATCAGTGATATAGTCTCTGACTGTTTCAAAATAGATTGAGTTTTCAAATGTTAAGGTCCTATATGGTAAAAAATCTATTGACTGTGTTTTGTGGTTCTTATTAACTTGGAAGTGTCAAGTGAAAACTGTAAACACATTTATTTGTAAACTTTAATACAGACTAATACCCAAAGAAGCCATTCTAATTTACATATTTTTCTGTTTTTGTTGTCAGAAACAGAACAAGTATGAAACAGTGACAAAACCACAGCCCATTAACATGACATGTTCGCCAGGAGTCACTTCAGAGCCATTTCCGAGCTACTGATCTGCACCACTAAATTACTGATTTTATAACCGCAACATGCTCTGACAAACTCATTATACATGTGGTCACTTTAAAAAACAATTACTGTGCTGTCGACTCGGCTGTATTTCCATGTCAAATTATCCCTTAATAAGACCAGGTCTCATTCAGTCACTGTTTTGCACCACACTGTCAATCACAGATGCAGAGAGAGTCTTCTTCCTGAAGGGGGCGTGGACAGCAACAGCTTGGCCGCATTTAAAACTACCATCCCTAAAAAAGCCTATTTATAGCAGGACTGAAACCAGGGGCTGTACAGTCATGGAAAATGAGCCTTCTTTGTGTCATTTTGGGCTTAAAATTTTAAAGATACATTCTGTGGACATGTGAGAGTTCAATTTTTTTAACTTGCACAATATAGGACTTTTAATGCATGTGCTGTCTCATCACTAGAAAGTTCAAAGTGAGCTGTAAAAAACACAACAGCCAGGGTAGCTACTAACTGTGATTACAACAATGACAGAAAGAAAATGCATATTAATTCTTAATCTGTAATTTTGCTTGCATGAGAGAAAATGACAAACTACAGAGATAGTAATTTGTTCTGTGTTTTAATTTACTTTGCATGAGAAAACAGTGAAAATAGCACACCACAGTTTCCTAAAATCCAAAGTGATGTATTGATTTTGCCTTTTTGGCATTTTTGCTTGAAAGTCATTTAAGCTGATTATCAGAACAACGTGTCAATGAGTCAAACATATGTTTAACAAACAAAATACTTCAGCTCCACAATAATTTAGTTTTTCTAATGTGAAAAATGACTTAAACCATGACTTATTGCAAAATTGAGTTAATGTAAATATTTGTAAAATGACAAAGCAAGGCTTTATTTGAAAATAAAATATGTCAATAGATTACATATTCTAACTGATAAATAATTCAAACATTTTTTTCCATCTCTACAGATACAAAAAAATAATTAAATGCAGGCACTGAAAGACAGCACAGTATTTTATCAGAAAGCACTATGACAATAAAATAAGTGTTTTCTACAGAAATCTTCAGTAATAAAACAGACAGGTTTCTGCATCGTGCCTGCACTGATACAAAAAATCTCTGTAGCAATAGCAGCACTACCAGCTCATAGTGATGCTGAAACTGTTGGTATACATATTGCATGAAATTATGGCAGAAATTATTTATTACTGAATTTCAGTACAAGCCAATCTTTAGTTATTCCACTCTGTACATCTCAGCCCCAACTATCAGTAACCACCTAACCTCTATAAGGAATAAGGGAAGTTAGTAAAGTCTATGTGTAATGTTAGCAAATGTGAAAAACTCAGGTTAAAAAAAATAAATGCACCACTGGTTTTGATTCATTTGGATTCTTCTTCAGCTGATTGGCTTAGAGGTGTCTGTGCAGTCAGACCACAGCTGCTATAAACCGTCCTCGTCTGTGGAAAAAAAATTCTGCTGCCTAGCAACAATCAAGAGCACGTACAGGAGGTGACAGTATGCAGCGCTGTACTGTGATGGAGCGATAGATGAGACATTCAGATGGAAGAAGTATTATTTACAGCCAAAGAAGCAGACATTTTATTCAGTTTCTATATTATTTCTCTGCACATTTTTTCAGATTAGCATCCAACATACAAAGAGAACCTTATAAAACACACAACAAAAGCAAATACACATACCTTTGCACTTTAGGGTACTTCATCTCTGAAATTACATTGGTGGCTTCTATTTGACTTTGCTTCATATCAGGAGGCCACATGTTGTCCACCCAGTCCACCTGATCCACCTGTGAGAGCAATTAAAATTAGTGTGTGAGTCATCCCTCTTTAAATATTATACTAAATTTGCGACCTCTATTGAACCTTTTTATAAAATCATAGAGCAAATGTCATGTTAGATTACCACTGTGGGACGCTTGATCAGGTTCTCCAGCTTAGTGTGGCTGAACTCTAAGCTGATGACATTGAAGAGTCTGTCCCGTTCTTCCTCTGGCGTCTCGTAATAACGGACAAACTGCGCCATGCTCATTTCAGTGCCTTTCTGAGTGCTCACATCCATAACATCCACAGACCGGCGACTGCCTGCAAAAAACAACCAGGACACAAAGTAACATTTTATTAATTTAATTGTCATTGATATGTGACACATGTGGTCCATAAATCAGAATATAATTTGTCAGATTTATACACAGAAAAGTAGGTACATTAAGGAAATGTGAAAAATATGACAACTGCAGGTATTTACACGATACTCCCATGTACTTAAATGTACATCCAATTTATTTATATACATGTTATTCACAATATTCCCCACTAGATGGAGCAACTACACCCTGAACATGTTCTGCCTTGGTGCCTGTCATTTCAGTGCATTAGAAAACAATCTCAAATGGAAAATTACTTGATCAGATTTTATACATTATAGTAATAAAAGTGCAAGATGACAGATGGAAACATATATATATTTTACCAGACTACACAGAGTACTCCACAGTGTAAAAGTGGACACACCTAAAGTACAATAACAATCCATCACGAATATTAAAATATTATATGAGAGACAAAGAGAGACAAGCAAACAATAGACAGATGAACAGACATTAAATGCTAAAATGACAAATTAAAAAGAAAAAAACAATAACAGCACTGTAACAATAAAACATATAATTTACTATAATTTAATGTAAACATATATGTGACAAGTACTTTCTGACAATGTTTTGATGTCTATGTTTTTGACTAATAAAAGTAGTTTTGGTGCTTACTTTTCCATTTACTAAATAGTATTTTACCAACAAAACAAAATTCTTTTTAAAATTTAAATTCTCTATTAGTACATCCTGTGATGTGATGACAGTTCTGATTGGGAGTACAAGTTTTTTAACATTGTTATCTGAACCACATGACAGGTGCAGTCATAGTTAAGGCGGTTTTAAGATGTTCCTTTACAGTATTTTCACAAGTCGAGACTATATGACACTTTAAAGACACCTCAGATCATTTTTGAGAGGGCGGTTACAGACAGTCTCCCTCTCAAAGTATTGCCAAGATTTTTTATCTGGCATGATGGCAGATATGTTTGGGATTTTGTCTGCATTTAGGAAAAAGTTAAACAAATTAGTTTCAGTAAATATAAGTGCGTGAGTGTTGTGCTGTGTGTGTGTGTGTGTGTGTGTGTGTGTGTGTGTGTGTGTGTTCATAGCATTCCACTTACCAACCAACCCTTTAATTTCACTGACTGTAAATTCTGGATCTGGCATTCTGTGTAAATGTAAAAGAGATGTGCATGCCATTCAGTTAATACATCACATGTGTTGCCAAATGGTTTAAAAACCAAAACATTGGCTTCATTCAACAGCATCCGCACAGCCAGAGATTATTTTCTGCAGGTAAACTTGTACATTCAGAGATTACCACTCACCTGATCCCTAATTCATCTTTCTCTTTAAAAATTAGGGGGATCCTGAGAGCCTCCCTTTGCACGTATTCATAGGTGAAGTCTGCAAGACAGTGGCTGTGTGTTTTAGTCCAAAGCATTCACAGAAAAGCACAAATAATGTGGCAAAAATATGCATCTTGCAAAACTACTGCAAAACTATATAATGACTTCAATAACAAACAAACAAACAGAAATATGATGTTATTTACCTTTGCCCTCCATCCAGTGGACAAAGTCTGCGCCGTAGCTGTCACTGACGAGCTTCTCCTCCACGCTGAAACCTCTGATGTTTGCAATTTCCTCCACATCAGACAAATCCTCGTTTTCGTCGTACATCCTCCGGCAGATGGAGCGCTGCAATTGAGAAACCAGAGGATTTACATGACAAAACTGGAACACGCGTGGAAAGCAAACTCTTTTTCTGTCACAAAGGCCCCCGTCTCTCTACACACCCACAGCCAGAGTAATAATTTCATGCCTAACTTTCACACTGGAGCATATTTTGATAGTAACACTCACTACAGCGGCGGCGTTTTTCCGTTAAACCTGACGTTGGGTGAAATAACCGTTAGACTGCGCTTCCACTGGGAAAAGGTAGTTATGTTGCATGATACTCTAATTGTAAACTGCTTGTACGATTTCACCCATCTAGATATTAATTTCTGTTGCTTTTACGCTTCCTTAAACTGCTACACGTATAAAAGTAGTATTAAAACCTATAAATATGCATCGTTCTTCCTCGTCGCCTCAAACTTGAGCAGCTTCCCTGACTTGACAAATTCCCCCTCAACGTTTACAAACGTTAGCTTAGCTAACTAATTAGCTCGCTGCCAGTGTAGTCGCCTCGCAAGCTAACGTTACAACAGCAGATGGTAGCTACACACACCAGCCTGCGTCCGGACTCGGCGCACGTCTCCGCGGCCTGAGCCATCGTCTCCCGTGAACGTTTTCTCCCAGAGGTTCAGGGTTGGAACAGCATCTCGGCGGAGGCGCGGCGGAGTTGAAGAAGCAGCACTTAGCACGCTTTACAGGTTCAAAACAAGGGAACCATGTTTTTGTGTATTACGTCACCGCCAGGAACCAAAACATTGTTGGACAACGTCACGGCATGTCAGCGCTTCGCTTTCATTACACACCAGCAACATTAGTCACAGCAGAGGAGTCGCTGTTTGTTTGTGGAAGAAACTTACAAGATTAAAAAAAATCAAAATAAAACATGCTAACCACTATTAGCACATATTTCATAATTAGCTTTTCCATATTTTAAAAAACAGCTTTAAAACCCACCTTTGTTCATTTGTAAATAAAAAACAATACTTTTAATAAGCTGGGAGTGAGTTTTGTTTGGTAGTTTAATAAAACATTTCTTTTTAGCATTACTACCTACTTAGTTACACCAGTGTTAACTACTACAGGGGTGAGTAGTAACCGCTTTACGAGCTCAGTTTACTAACGGATGTTGCCCTCGAACCGCGCGGGCTTCTGGGTAATGTAAGGTGCAGCACGCTGAAGGCAGCTGGAGAAAAAATAGCTTCCGCAGTTCCGTCAGCTGGCGAGGTTAAATGCTTTGTAAGTGTACACCGTTGCACTCGTATTTCTCTCGTTTCCCACAGCAGTAACAACCACGTCTGTGCGGCTCCTGTGGTGTTTTGTTTTTTTCTTGTGTGGTAATTGGCGCAACATGAGTCTGAGCGAGCATTCACTGCAAGCACTTTCCTGGAGGAAGCTGTACCTGAGTCGAGCGAAACTGAAGGCTTCCAGCCGGACATCAGCCCTGCTCTCTGGATTTGCCATGGTAACGTCGTCCACCCTAAACACCCTGCTGTAGATGAGTCGGTCACATGACAGAGCTGACATGTGTGTAAAGTTCCTGTTTTCTTCCTGTTCCTTTCTTCTCAGGTGGCCATGGTAGAAGTGCAGCTGGACAACAGCTATCCTTACCCACCTGCCCTCCTCATTGCCTTCAGTGCCTGCACCACTGTGCTCGTGGCCGTCCACCTATTCGCTCTTATGGTCAGCACCTGCATTCTGCCCAACATAGAGGCTGTCAGTAACGTCCACAATCTCAACTCTGTGAAGGAGTCTCCGCACGAGAGGATGCACCGGCACATTGAGCTGGCCTGGGCTTTTTCCACGGTTATTGGTACTTTGCTCTTCCTTGCTGAGGTGGTTCTACTCTGCTGGGTCAAGTTTTTGCCCATAAAGCCAAACAAATCCAGCAATAATACAGTTTCATCTGGTGTGGCTGCTGCTATTACCTCAACCTCCATTATGGTGCCCTTTGGTTTAGTCTTCATAGTCTTTGCTGTGCATTTCTACCGCTCCTTGGTCAGCCACAAGACTGACAGACAGTTTCAGGAGCTGGAGGAGCTGTCTAACCTCACCAGGCTTCAAAACGAGCTCGACAATAGAGAATCTTCCATTTTGCAGTCGCCAAGCTCACATTTCCCATAAAACTAGTGTTTCTCTGCGGCTATCCGAGTACAGCGGATAGGCATTCATGGTTGAACTTTGACTCTGTGGGGATTTGTCCAAGGAAGAAGCCACATTGTTGACTTCTCATTTTTTACAGGGATGAAAATATGTCTCACCCTTTGTTGTGACATTTACTTTTTGCGAGGAAGTGTATTTTTAGAAGACACATTTGTTTCAACTGTGAACTCACAAATCTGCCATAATGCATGTAGCTTGAAATCATAACGTCTTAACTGTGATAGTTGCTTGATTGGTCTACATTATGGCAGAGACATCTGAAGAGTAACTTGGCATCCTGTCTGTTGCCTGCTGCTTTTATTTGCCAGTTTGTCAGTGAACACTCACATTTGTTTATGTATATTACCTTGTTGTGTTTTGTGAACCACATGTACGTAACTTTTTGCACCGTATTTACATGACCTATTGTACTGTTCACCATTTGCATTCAGAATGCGTTCTGTTTGCGCTGACTGACTAATCACCTGCCTAAACTACAGTATTATTAGTGTACATTTGCTGACATCTGTAGCAGAGGCTTGTGATGTTAAAATAAACACTTTTTTACCAACCGACATTCAAAGTTTGAGAGTGTAGAAAATGATTTGAACGGACTATTTGAAAACTAATTTGTAATGTTACGTATGCAACTTACATGCAATCACTGGAAGGAAATTTTAGTAAATGCAACACTCTCAGTTCACGTGTGTAATTACCAGACACCTTTTTCACCAATGATCATTTTCATACTGTATAAAGGCTTTATACTTAAGTTTCTTTTGAATCTGATTCATTACACTTGTTGTATCATCACCGTTTGACCTCTGTGGAGTACCTGTTAATATTAGGCACTAGTGTTTCTCTGTGTTTCATTTTGCTAAGCCCGAACGCTCCACTTGTCTCCTGAATTAGCATGTTGCTTTCATCCTTCATTCTTAGAGTACCCATAGAGAGCTTTTCAGGAAGTCATGTTTATTCACATTTAGCTGGTGTTTAGTTTTCAGCTCTTTAGAGAAACTGATCTATCTGAGTTAATTGTCAGTTTTTCTTCATGTGCAGAGTTTGAATTATCAAAACAGTTGTTCTGTTAAACACATATTAAGTTTCATCACTAGAAATACAGGATTTGGCTTGCTTCTCTAAAACAGACAAATAATCCGATTGATAATATAAACATAATGAAACATTCCGAAAACCATTATGTGCTTTCCTTTTATTTATTCTTTATCAGTCAGCATGTGCTGGAGTGGAAACTTGCTTCTTGTTGTTTATCAATACTGACTAGTGTAAGCTGATTTGGCTTCCCTTAAAACCAACTCCATGTCCACCAGATGTAGCTTGAAAAAAGAAGACAGGTACATGTTTTAATTCACAATATTGCATCGGAAAGAAGATTTGTTGTCAATGCTTCTTTGGTTGTGTTATGTAAGTGGTGCAAAAATCAAGTAATTCAATTAGATGCATGGCTGTTAAAGTCTGTGGCAGTGTTGTACCTTTGGGATTGGATACTTTGCTGGTGCTGGTGCTTCATCCCTCCCAAATTCAGACAGGGTCCCACACTTCGCTACTCCAGCCACCCAAAAGCCTACATAAAGCTGGCCTTTGTCAGAATAGTAGAACTTTCCATTACCGTTCTTCTTGCCATCTTGCCAGGTGCCTTCATACCAGTTACCATTTGCTATAACACAAGTTGAAAATCAGACTATGACATTCTATACTGTATCAGGGCATCCAAACTATAACCTCTTTTTGATTTAAAAGTATGTAAAGCAACTTTCTCTTACAAAATCGTATGATTCCTTGTCCGTGATTCTTATCCTTCATCCATTCTCCCTCGTAGATGTCTCCATTCTCATAGTACATCCTTCCCCAGCCACTGCGTTGGTCCTCGTCCCACTCTCCCTCATAAACTGCCAAGTTGTTGTAAAAGTATGTTCCATACCCCTGTAAAGACACACATATATATCACAGATGCAACACACACCTGGTACAGTGTGCATGTAAAACATCACGCCAGACACATACATGCTTCTTTCCATTTTTCCATCCACCGCAGTACTTCCTTGCATAACCCTTTGATTCTGGAAGCAGAACACTGTAGGTACCATATCCATCTCGCTTTCCAGATTTCCACTCTCCATTATAAATGGCACCAGACTTCTTCCAAACCTGAGTTCCTTTGCCTTGAAAAGAAAAACATTTTAGCTATAATGTAATACATGTATGGTATGATTAATGACCAGGCATTCACAAATATTTCAGTTGTTAAGTGGAAGCTGAAACCAAGTATCTCACCATGTTTCTTGTTGTTCTGCCACTCCCCAGTGTATTCATTTCCACTGACTGAGTAAACTGTGTGCCGCAGTCCACATTTCTGAGACTTAATATCTAACAATGTTGAGACTGGAAGGCTTTTTTTAGATGTTTTAATATGTGGCATGGCTGGAGGTAGCTTGATGTAAACACTATAAAAATAAAGAGAAATATGTTTGACCTATGAAGCTGTAGAAGTTACTTTATTTCCACTCATTAACAAGTCAAGTCAGTTTATTTATAGAGCACATTTAAATGCAGCAAAATATTGAGAAAAAAAGTTCCGTACAACATCAGAGTCATAAAACCATTCAAACAAATTAAAAACAAATCAGTTACAACCTCAAATAATGAAATCATAAAAACTAATTAAAACAAATGAATTAAAACCATAAATCAAACAAGCCATAAAAACAAAAGTAATCAGCGTCATTATATGATAAATAAAGAGGGCAGTCATTTGGACTTTGCACCCAGACAAAACTTTAGACTGGTTTCAAACTAGAAAAGCAAGCAAGAAAAAAAATAGGATTTGAAAATCAAGGTGGGGATGTGGCTTGAACGTTTTAGACAGTCTAGATGTATGAACTACTGAGAGATTGATAATAACCCAGCAAGAGTGCCACACATATAAAAGATAGTCTAGTGCTGGTGCATCAAATGCATTACAAAAGTAGAAAAACTACATTGGCCTTGGTTCAGTGCAGAGGTCAAATTTAAAGACTGTGTTCGCAATGAATGTGTGCACATACAAATAGTATATTACATACATTACATACATATGTATTCACTACATAAATATCCAAAATTAGATTGTAAAAAATCTTTTGTGCCTTTTAGTCGTGTTTATCAGTGGAGCATATCTATATATTGACGCGAAATGTCAATGAATACAGATGTTAGCAAGTTAGCTACTAGGCCATCTAAGCTAGCTAATTGAGTTGCCCAGGTTAGGTTCTCAGGTTAGTTAACGTGCTAGAGCAAAACAGAATGTCAAACACGCATTCAAAGCAAAATATTTTTACCTCAGCAATGTGTCCAAGAGGATGACTTACTTAAACCCACTCCGCTTGTAAACTCAAGCCGAGTAGACCCCGAGGAAATTAGGAAAACATGTTAGACAGCTGGCAGCAACAAGAGAGCAAGTTTACATCGTACTAGTTGTATCCTAGCAACAGCAATGCGTACTGTGATTGGTGCTGCACAAATTTAATGCAGGAGTTCATTTTAAAATTAGAAATTGACAGGTTTGTAAGTCTTTGCAGATACCAAAGTCATTGTGCTCATTTCTCGTAAGTTTTTGTTTACTTAGAGCAGGTTCAACTTCGGTTCAAGCGACGTCGGTGTTAACAGCGGTTTACGGTGTGCGCATGCGCCGTGCAGCACAGTTAAAAAGCGCCTGAGTGGACAGGGCAGCCTGTGAGAGGAGAGACTTCGGTTGGAGGCTGAAGCCGTGTGGAAGCGTCCTCTTCTACTCATCAGCTACTGGACCACAATGTCCAAACCGAAGTTTCAGACGGAGTGGGAGGAAATTGATGAGGAATATCAGCAACTACAGGTGACAGAGAAGTCCGGCAGTATCTGTTAGCTGGCAGTAGCGTGTCGCGGATGGCACTTGACAGCAGATACTGTTTAGGCTACGGTAGTTTGTCTGGCTCTTTCCTCTTCGCCATTCATTCTCTGCTCAGCCGTAAACGCAGCATTGAGTCAGTAACTGCGCTTTTGGTAACATTATTTAACGGATATAACATGTTTCCAGGGGCTTTTGTCATCTTTGACTCCACTGTAGCATCCGTGTGTAGCCGCCGCTAACGTTAGCAGCAGGTTACGTGTCTTCTTGCTGCTATTGTGTTTTGCGGCTAATGAGCGGCTACAGTGCCTTAGCTAACCCCGCAGTGCAATATGGTGCTATTGATCAATGTTGAGCAACTGCTGCCAAAGTTAAGCAAAGGTCGTAAATGTGCTTCTTGTTAACGTTTCTTTGCCCGGTCGCAATATTTAGCAACTGGTTAATACATCAACATCCATCCTTAAGTTGACACGCTAGCTCAGGTTAGCTATAGTTGGCTGACTTATAACAGCATATAGGAGAGTGTCAATCATGTCGGGGTACATGAGGGATCTTGTGGTGTGGGGTTATGCAGCTGCTATCAGACAGATGGATCTGTGGTGCCATCAAAATGTAAAATCTAGAGCTGCTCCACAGGGAAGGATGATGAATCTGATGATGAAGGTGATCGTCATCTGTCCAGGGATTTTCCTAAATGAAGCTTACACCTGAGTCTTTGTGGCATGTCAGGTTTAAATCATATGTCTGGGGTCTGTGGGTTTACAGAGACTTGATCATGTGCACTTTAATATTACTGATGTGAGAAACCTGTCATGTGATATATTGTATACACTGGGAACACAGTGATTGGTACATCTAGCTTTTCAGTTTCCCTTTTCAGCTCAGAATCTCTTTCAGGATGTTGCCAACTTTAATTAATTGCACAAGAACACAACAGATTAGTAATCCACCAGGTACTGATTTCATAACTTCCATCACACATTTCTCTGTCTTGTACAGGACAAACATGTATCTACACACTATTTAAAATGTAATGTGTACTTTCAAGATGCTGCACTATGTACACATTTTAAATGACGAGACAGATAGAGTCTTTGTTCAGGTTCTCTGCTAAAATCAATTTTCTATTATGCATGTTCTAATGAAACCCAGCCTTTTCCAGTTTTCCCAGTGTTACACCACATGATCCTATCAGGGTCTTTCTAGATTCTAGATGTATGTTTCTAGGAAATAAAAGGCTGTCGTGGGTGTGCAAATCCTTACGGGGCTGGATGGTAACAAGTCCTTACCCTCGGACCACAGGATTATTTATCCTGATTCCAAGGCTCCACAGACTCAGTCCAGTTTCATAAACCAGAGATGACAGAAAAAGTGAGGACTGTGTAGCTCAAAGCTGTGGTCTGTGCTACCAGTAAAACTGCGAGCAAAGTGCAATATTTATTTCCCCACATAATGTGATGTCATGGGCTGTTTGTGTCCAGACAGAAGGGTCAAACAAGATTTCACACCATGGAGCATTTCCATCTCTGCTGAAAAGAGACTCTGTTTGCCAAGAGCTTTCCACTGTTGTCCATTGAGATTTTTTTTGAGCTTGGCAAAGGTTTGGGTGAGATGAGAATATGTTGTCACTCTTTCAAAGAAGGGTTTTGAGGAGAATGTGGAAAAATTCAGTTTAAGCTTATTTAAACATTGGTTGTAAATGTCTATTAGCAATGCTTGTAAGTGTATTTTTTGATGTGTACATTTCTTTTGTGCTCATTTCTCTGAGGATCAGCAAATGTTTCCACACTTTTTAAAGTCTCTAACCCCACGTTTGTTTGTGTAATCCTCAGGAAACTCACAAAATATACAGACAGAAATTAGAGGAGCTCACCAATCTTCAGGCAACATGCAGCAGCGCCATCAGTAAACAAAGAAAAGGCCTAAAAGACCTAAGGCACAGCTTGTTTAAGTAAGTACAGCTTGCAGTAAGTAAGAATGATATCTTGCAGAAATGAAAAATGGCAGATGAAGTTCTACAGCTAAACTGGAAAGTTTAATGTGTTTCCTGTACATTCAAAGAAAGCAGGCGTCTAGTTTTCATTTTGTTTTGGTTAAATACATGACTGTCTACAGACTTCTAGTTATCTGCACTGACTATATATCGACTATATCTCATGTATTCCACCTCTTCTTGATTACTTTACTCATGAATTCCTCATCTGTTCTTTACAGGTGTGCACAAACATGTGAAGAGAAAGAGTTGAAACTTATAACAGACATCAGAACACAAATCAAAGATAAAGAAAATGTTTTCTTTGATATGGAAGCATATTTGCCAAAGAAGAACGGGTGCGTGCTTTTTAATGTCTTAAGCTCAACATTCAACAAAGTTGGCTCTGGCTATTTATGAAAAACATGTTATTTCCTTGAAAATGTAAAGGTTAGCCTATTTCTCATTATTAAAAAAGAAGAAAAACTACATTACAAGTATGTTTATTTACTTGTTTTGTTTTCAGGCTGTACTTGAATTTGGTGCTGGGCAACGTGAACGTAACGCTTCTCAGCAACCAAGCAAAGTATGTAAAGCATTTTTGCCTTAAGGACACCTTAAAATGTAGCTTGTCTGCATTTTGTTTCTCTCTCATCAACTTCTTCCTCTGGTAATTCACAGATTTGCCTACAAAGACGAGTACGAGAAGTTCAAGCTTTATATGACAATAATCCTGATGTTTGGAGCAATAACCTGCCTCTTCTTTCTCAACTGTCGGTGAGATGACATTTCTCCCTGAAGATTTGTTGTTGGTGGATTTTATTAAATAGTGACTCATTGTTTTGTACTTTGTTTAGAGTCACTGATGAAATCTTCAACTTTTTGCTGGTGTGGTACTACTGCACACTGACCATAAGGGAAAGCATCCTCATGAGCAATGGCTCCAGGTTTGTTGTAACCGTATTCTTCATTATTTTATTTTTAAGTTAATATGAACATAGAATTTAGGATTTTCCTATAATGGGGCTTTTATTTTGGAAATGTTCAGTGTTTCCTTTCTTCACATATTCCCCTGTTCTTTCTGTGTTTTTCAGGATCAAAGGTTGGTGGGTGTCTCACCATTATGTGTCCACCTTTCTGTCGGGTGTCATGCTTACCTGGTGAGATATTGTCTTTGATTTTATAGTGTCATATTGATTCAGCATCCTATTTGAGCTTTTTGAGCCAATAACAACTACACTGTCAGAATCAGAAATACTTTAATAATAATATTAATGATAGCTTTTATTTGTATAGCGCCTTTCATACAAGCTTTGCAGCTCAAGGTGCTTTACAACAAATAAACATCCACAATATTACAAGGTAGAACACTTAAAACATTAAAAAATACAGTAAAAATACAGTTTTACCGCCCCAACATTACACAAAAGAACATTTAGAGCATTAAAAAGGAAACATAAAGAATCAACTACCCCAGCCTCTCACCAACTGCACCAGGTAAAGTGGGGCGGGGATACAAACCCTGGTTCGGGTAGGGGGTAGACGTAGAAGAGGTAGAGTTTAAGATGAAAGTAGGGATGGGATGCAGACCCTGATCCGGGTAGGGGGTAGTGAAAGTATAGAGGGTGCTGAACATGGAGACAACATAAAATAATAAATAAATAAAAAGAAGAACATTAAAAACATTTAAAAGAGAAAAACGTATAAAACATTAGAAGAACTTTGTTGATCCCCAAGGGGAAATAGCTTATGTTACAGTTGCTACCATTCAAAGTCAAAGAGATATAAACAGTACAAAAGTATATATAGATAAACATAAGTAGAAAAATATGTCCTAAAAACATAAACATAAGAAGAAAAAGTATAAGCGTAAAATGTGCATTTCTTAAGAAAATAAAATGTAAGTGTGCAATGTAACAAATTGTGTGTTACTGCATAGAGGTACATAGTTATTGCATAGTATTGAGTCTTAACTCAAGAAGTGGAGTGATTTTGATTGTTCTTGTTGTGTGTTTTCACAGGCCAGAGGGACCTATGTATCAGATGTTCAGGAGCCAGTTCCTTGCTTTCTCCATTTATCAAAGTAAGAGTCGGTTTACTCAACAAAATGTGTTTTTATTTTCTTCTGTTTGTATGTAGATTCTCTGAGGTTTGTGGAGGCAAGAGCAGGTGCTGATTCTGCTTACAGCAGGACCGGGGGTTTTAGGTATAATGTTTGGTGGGATCATTTCCTCGTTAAAATAACGTATTTTTTAGCACAATGGTTGCACTGACAGCAGCACGTGGTTTATCCTCTAAAAGCAACAGTAACTTTTTCCTTTGACTTAGTATGCAGCAGTTTAAACAAAGAACACATTTCCCTTTTTATTCTGAGCCCTTTGTACCAACTAGTGCATTTTAGTGTTTTTTCCTTTGGAGCTTTTAAGACACCATCATGTGCTGTTTGTCTGGTAAGTAAATGGTGACAAACACTTGTATTATCATCGGTTGCAGACAGGTAACTGTAGAAGATAGAGAGGAATTGTTCATACAGCTGTGTCTTTGTATTTGTACATTTATTTTGTTTTTTATTGAAATTAAATCAAGTTTATTTATGTAACACATTTTACAATAACTGTGTTAAAAGTGTTATAACAGGTTGTAAGACAGGCAAATAGACAGATAAAAGCTTGTAATGTCAATTTGCATTGCCAAATAAAATGATACTGGATAGGAAAAAAGCGAAGACATAACAGGATAACAACTTGCAAGATCAATTTCTTAAAGAAATATTAAAATACGAAAAAATAAATAAACACATAAGAGCCAGATGAGTTCCTTGATACAGGGCTGCAGCTTGCAAGTGATTATTATTGCTTTGTAATATTTACTAAATACCATTATTTAGAGAAATAATTATTAATTTACAAGAGTCCATGGAAACATCTTAAAATGTCTTACTTTGTCTGACCATCAGTCCAAAAACCAAACATTTTTGGTTTTGGTAATGTGACACAAAGTAAACCAGCTAACTGTGAGATCTGATAAGCTGCAATCATAGACGTTTTAGCATTTTTGTTTTATTTGTTTAAATTACTAGAATGACTAATTGATCACAAAAAAAATACTTGCACATAATTTTCCTCTCAGCTAATTGATCTATCAGCATAATTGGAATCTTAATGGTTTGTGTGTTGCTTTTTGGTAGGAAAGAGGAGATGAAAGAAAAATGACACTTTTAAATCAGAGTTTTAATTAAAAAAAAATGTGAACTGATGCCAGCTTAAAAGTAAAAAGGCCAAACAGTAAGAGGCAAAGCCACAGTTACTGAGGACATAACAAAAAGCGGACAGTATTGTTGAAAACGTGATCTTTTTGTGCTTTAGACAGAGTCAGTCAGATGAGTGCTATATACTGGAACATGACTTGCTCTCCTCAACTTTTTCCCCTCAAATGTTCCCGAGTCAGAGGCCGTCGTACTGTGACACCGTGGTATGATAGCACACTGATCCCAGAGCAGGTCAAGGCCAGGAGCACCTGCAGTGCAAAGTTTGTTGCGTAACAGTGAAATGTCCTTTTTCAGTCGCTCTGTCAATGAAGTCAGCATTTTGAAGGCAGCACAGAAGTTCTAACGTGTAAACATGTTAAGATTAAGAGAAATTAAATATCTAGGAAGATGAAACAGGCCTCCTCATGGTACGAACAAAACACCAAATGACCTCTGACTAATGGAGAATAGTTTAACCATGAATCTCCTTTTACTTGTGCTGTTAAAGGTCATCTATAGCCTTGCAAAAAAGATTTTTTTGTGTGATACAGCATTTTTTTTCTCACCAGAACAGAGAAGGGAAGTCATCATTACACATTAGTGGTTACAGCACTACTTGGTACATCACATGTAGATTCATCATGTGTCAGCTATGTGATGGGGCTCCCTGGTCAGGGTTTGGTTAAAGGTCAAATGTTTAGATAGATGTTCATTAAATAATCTCTACATGCACAGTTGGGTGAAATTAATCCAGAAAGAAATGGCAAAAGTCTGGCAGCAGGGGTGCAAGGAAAAAAAATCACTGTACTGTATATACTTTAATATATGTACTGTAATACTGTAAATTTCAAAAGCTGTAAAAAAAACTGAAATTACAACAAATTATATTATTAGTTAATGCAATGCAGAAAAACTGTAATTTAAAGAACAGATTGCTATTGTAAAAATACAGATCTGTTGATGTGGATATTATGTGCAGTTATTGACATGATTACAATTTTTCTAATACACACTATTTTTCTTACAAATAACAGGAATTATCTGCAAAATAATGATATTTTAGCTGATTTAACTTCTCTGAAAATGGTGTAATTTTTTTTACATTAAAATGTAAAATAATCATTTGTAAAAATATATGTTCTTAGTGTGGATAATATTAAAATTTTGGTCTGTGTATTTTCTCCCATTTTTAATGGCTAACATATAAATGAACACCCCTTTTTATGTGATTTTACTAGTTAATATATATAATTTTCCTCAACAAGAATCTGAATCTCTAAAGCAACTGTAAATTACTTCAAAGTTACAGTTAAAAACCTTTTAAAAACATGTATTTTTATAGTGCAGCAAATTTAACGGAAATAATGCATCTTTTTTTTAAGTTTTTGGCCCCACAGACTGACTGCTATAAACCTTTTGTTTTGTGTTTCATTTTATGGATTGTAACTGGTGATAAGCAGATCCTATCGATCCTCCATAAACAGATTTTTTTTCCAAATATAATTGAGCACTTTTTTCTGTCTGCAGAACTGAGACTAATTGAATCCATCTTACGGCGTTGACTGTGATGTGCTGCAGTGCCAGTAATCTTTGCGATCACTTTTGTCCTGCAGGCTTTGTTCAGTTCCTGCAGTATTACTACCAGAGCGGCTGCTTATACCGGCTGCGAGCTTTGGGAGAGAGAAATCAGCTGGACCTCACAGTGGGTGAGTTGTATGCTATTTTTGGTGGCCGTCATTTCAATCGTTTGAACTCTTGAGCCATCTGCAACACCGTGTCTGGGGGGAAAAAAGTAGGGTAAAGGTGAGAGACGAGGACAGCTGTTAACATCAGCACACTGGGACACAGATGTTTAAGTAATTTGACCTCAGAGAATTTGCTTCTTAAACTAGCTCTAATGTCAAATTGTTTGTGTGGAGATGACACAGTGAGAGCACGACAGTCACTTGTATAGTATTCTGTGTCATGTTGGGTGAAGGTCACTGTTACAGCTCTTGTGTGTCTGTGCAGAGGGATTTCAGTCCTGGATGTGGAGAGGACTCACTTTTCTGTTGCCTTTCCTCTTTTTTGGCCATGTAAGTCACACTTTTCTTGTTTTTCTGCCCATTTGTAACATCAAATTGCAGCTCTGCCACCATATTCCAGTATTTTGAACAGGAGAATGTTGCACACAAACACGTCAGCCCATGAGCTCACATTATGTGAAGTGCATATAGAAGTAATTTTGGGAGAAAGATGTGGATCAAAGGCATATTTGCTTGTGCCACCAGAGTGTGCAGCAACATTATGAAAGATAATACCTTCTTCCTTCACAGTTTTGGCAGCTGTACAACTCAGTGACCCTATTTCGCTTGGCAGGACATGAGGACTGTAAGGAGTGGCAGGTAAGGATCATCCAACGCTTAAATGTCGGGAGACCGACGTAAAAATGGTTTAGTTGAAGAGGAAAGGGTTCCTCGTGAAAGGAATTTGAAAAATCATTTGTGCATTTTGCTCGTCTGTGTGGAAGCAGTGTCCTTGTAAATTCACATTCAGGGCTGTATTCAGAGATAGAAGTTGGCCAATAAATGTAAAATGTGGAGTTTTTGACCTCTAATAGCACTTTGAAGTAGTTTTTTAATAGAAAGGCGGTGAGTCCCTGAAAACTAGAAGACTGCATGTTATTAAACTTCTACAAAAACTAGCTTTGCATATGAGAAAGGAAATGCATTCATGTTTCACACGATGCATTCTGATGAGTAACACCGTCATCCCTCTTCTATTAACGTGAACGGGGTGCTGGTCCTGCGTTTGTTCTACTTGCAAACCTTCTAAGAACTAATTTGGGAAATCACTGTAGAGCCACATCAGAATCAGAATTTCTTAACACGCACAGTAAAAGAAGACAGTTTCTTGGACCACTTCTGGAAATCCAAAGAGTTTTGCCACAGCGTTTATAAAAGCCAGCTGACGATATTAAACCACTGAACAGCAGGAGAAATGAGACCAGTTAGCTTTTCACATAGTGCTGCTTTGATTACACATCCATACTGAAGTTCTGAGTTTCATTGTTTGGATTGGGCAGATTCTGGGTGCATTGACATCCATACTACTATTTAGTGTACCAGAAAAAGACGTAGTATGTCCCAGTACACAGTGTGTCAAATGTAGTCTCCCAAAAATACCAGGATGTCCTACTGCATCCGGTTGAAATTGAGCAAGCCAGAATGCTATTCTGGCCTTTCTGACCCCCAATCCTCTTCACAGTTACGTCACAGTGTCTCGCATGAATATATAGAGACAGATTACGGCTCATTTCACACACAAAAAAACTGCGATGGTCAAAGTGTAAGGTGCACTATTATGATGGAATAGTGTGTTCCAGTTGTATGCATGCTGCACAAACTGGTTTGTAATAGCAACTGTAGTACACACTTAAAATGAAAAGAAATCTGATCCGATCTGGAACGGAGCCTCTGTTTTATTTTTAAGAAAAGGGGCCACGACCTTTTATTTGGTCCTGTTGGTGACAGTGATTCCACCCAGCTCATGTTTGTAGACCAGCAAACTATTTGAGGATGGTACTGTCGAACAAGTTTTCCTGGCCAAGAGTCAAATAACTGGTTTGAGGTTTTGAAGTCCTTGAACTGCATTTGTGGAAAAGGGGTACGGATGTACATATGACTTTTGTTAACAAGAAAACATCACAGGGCACATAGAACGATCAGGCATAACATTATGACCACCTGCCTAATATTGTGTTGATCCCCCTTATGTGCAAAAAATGCTCTAAACCATTGGACATGAACAAGAGGACCTCTCAGGGTGTCCTATGGGGTCTGGAACCAGGATGTTGGCACTGGATCCTTTGGGTACTCTGGCCTGTGCAGTGGGGCCTCTGTCAATCAAACTTGTGCCACTGCATCCTGTTGATGCTTGATCAGAATGGGGTGTAGGAAGTTTGGAGGTCAAATCAACATGTTGGGTCATTATCATGTTCCTCAACATGTTCCTGATTGTTCTTTTTTCCATGTGGTGGGGTGCATTTTCCTGTGGGGGGTAGGCCAGTGACATTTGGGATTTCCATTTGCATAAGGGAGTGTGTTTGTTGTGGGACAATATTTATTTGGGTGTCTCAGTCGTCAGCACAGATGTCAAAATCCAAGGTTTTCCAGCAGAACAGCACATAGTAGCAATATGATCAATGTTTTTCAATTCTTCTGTCAGTGGTCAGGATGCTGTGACTGATCGGTGTATAAGTTTAAAAGTTTAAGATGTGCAGCTGTCATGACTCATTAAAATAACAGCCGTTTTTCCGTTCTCTTCCAGGTCTTCATGTTAGCACTGACATTTCTCGTCCTGTTCCTGGGAAACTTTCTCACCACATTAAAAGTCGTTCACCAAAAAATTCAGAAAAACCAGGAAAAGGTGCAAAAAAGTGACTGAGAGCAACCTCAGCGAGACATGTCGGATCCTTCAGACAGCCAGTAACCTTGAAGCAAACACGCACAGTCGCTCCACAGACTGACCACAGTTTTATCAGGCCCAGAGAACACAAAAAGCTGAAACCACCGTTCCTCTCAGGCTTTGATGGCAGCAGCGTCCAGCCAAAGTGTGCGACAACTATGTTCTTACTTTGTAACGACTCGGCGTCGATGTTGCTGCTCAGTCGGGCTCATCACAAAGTGGTGTTGACCTGATACACATGAACAGTTCGTCTCTTTATCCTGTATATAATGTGAGTGGAAAGAATGTGTTTTGTTTGGGTGTCTGTGTCAGTGCATGAATCTATCCGAGAGCCTGTTGTCCAAATCATATGCAACTACAAAGAGGGCAGGTAGCATCGGTTAATGGAACAGAAAGTAGTTTGCCTTCGAAGACCAAACGTCTGTCACGCTTCATACTTCTGTGAAGTAGTTACGGTCAAACTGTCTCTGGCTCCAGTGAAATCGAACACATTCAGTCTGCGCTTCTTTCTCCTGAACTTTTATTGTGTAGTTCTCAACTCACTGTTGTGTGATTTCACTGCTAAACATTATTTTTACTAGACTTTTGGTCTCAGAAATTGACAAATGTAGGTCTTTAAAAACTTAAAAGTGATGCTCGACTGCCCCAAACTAACCTCCCCCCGGTTGTGCTCTTTTTCTGTGGCCAGTCGGAGGCAGCTTTGTTTTTTTATTGTTGCAACTACAAGTGAATGCAACGCTGTTTCTCCCTTCAGGCAGTGGTTACAAAAGCCATAACTGTTTTGTACGCTCTTATGTCTGAATGTGGTTGTCCGGTTAAGTCACAAGAAGACGCACATAAAAACTCGTACTGTCTCCATAAGCACTAAGGATTGAAGCAGCTTATTGTGTGAACGCATCCCTAGAAGTTACATTTTATGTTCTCATTAAGAAAAATACTAACAAAATGTAAAATATATATACTTAAATTTATCAAGTTGGTCTAAATCGTGCTGGTGTAGGAAGCGCTTAAGGTAATTTCAGTGTATATTCAGTTTACCACTTGAAGTCCATGCACAGTTTTGGGGTTTTTCACGACTGAGCAGGCAGTTACCGATTTGTTATGTGATGTTGCAGAAATGTATTCTGATCAAATGCTGCTATTGGCACTGGTACTGTAAAACTATGATACAGAGTTATGTTGAAACAAAAAGATGTGCTGGGTTATTTTTCTAATTCCAATCAACCATTAAATATTTGTATTAATGAATTTATGGTCACATGTTTCACTGGTTCACTGTGGTTTTGTTGGGTTTCACGCTTGTTTGAGAAATACTTGCAACAAGGACTTGTCTCTGATGCCTTACTCTGACTTCATAGAAACTTTTATTTTGAAAACGGTAACATTACATTCATGTCATTTCTTTAGTGCAGTCATGTCTCCAAAGAGAGAATCACTGGTCTTTCTGTATGACTTTTATTAAAGGGAGAAATTAAATCGTGTTGAGTTGTCGGCCAAAATTTCATGCAAGAGGATGCAACGGGATCTCCTCATGTTTTAAAGATGTAGCTGCTCATCTCAAAACTGTAACGGGTGCCTGAGTGTGATCAGTAACAGGACACACTTTACAGTTCCTCAAACTGTGTACATTATTGTAAGTAAAAAACTAGATAAACACCTGAATAATAAAAAAAATATTCAAGCGCTTCTTGTGCACTGAGATGGAAAGTAATTGTGTTTATTTCAGTGCTGCAAATTGACTTTACTGTCTGACAGCTGTAGCCTAAATATGCTTTGCAGCCAGTGTACAAATTCTGTTTTTCCAACTCTAGTGGGCGCTGTTGGTAAAGCTAAGAGCTCTGCTGCGGCTGATGGAGCCCCAGAACTGCTTGTGTCCCTGTTTTTTGCCCTGCTGGAGATAAAAATGAGACACTACAGGCAAAACCATGGATTTTTCATTCACTGGGTTAATTTTGAGATTTTTGGGTATTTTGCTTCCATAACACGTCGTCTTTCAGACTGGTGGAACGAGCCTCCATCCACAATACACATATGGGTGTTTATTTTACTGCTCTTCCTCCACTGGATAGTTAAATAATTTGGCACATATTGAACAAGATAATACCTCATATGTATATTTAAACTTTAAAAATAGTGAAAACTTATAACAAAACTAGTCCTGGCTCAATTTCTTTTATTGTGGTATCTACGAGTAAGAAATGTTGGCTGTAAAAAGTAGTTTCATTTTTAAATTTTTAAATTTTGTTTTCTTTGTACAATTTTACATGTCTTTAAAAGCTGTTTTCTCAAAATATTTTTCCTTACACTCTGAGCTACAGATCCGGACTTAAGCTGCATTTACACACTTCAGACTTTCCAGTTTTATTTCTTTCTACATTCAAGTCATTCACAGCCTGATTTATGGAACCTTTTAAAGTACTCCTAAAAAATATTTCTTTCTGGCTGTTGATGGTAACATCTTATTTATGTAATGATTTTTAAAATCCCATCTGTACAAACCTTTAATACTAATATGTCAGTAAAGTGGATAATTTCGAAGCTCATTTAAATCCAATGTTAGGATTCCTGTTCTGGAAATTAATTCAGAATTACAGTATTTTTTACACATATATACCTCATTTCCATATTTAAACATAAAAAAATCAGCAAACCTGTTACATAAAACATATTGTCTTAATGTAATTAATCAACTGGGTAAGTTTTATGTTGGTATCTAATTAAATTTTTACTGTATTCACCTGTAGTGTCTTCTCTGAAGCTACAGTACTGATACACTGTGAATTCCAACACCTAATTTTGTCTTGATATTTGGTTTCTGCCAGCAGATTTAAACCAGATCTTACCATTAAAATCATAGTAAGAAAATCTACTTTTGTGACGCAACAACTAACTGTTCAAATTCCTCCAATAAATATAGGCTACAGTGAAATTTTTTGTCGTTATAAACAGTACAAAGTTTTCTCCAAAGATATCGAAAAACACTAAAAAGCGACATTTAAAAGTGAAACACACTGGCAGAGGATGTTACAAGTTGCACATTACTTTAGAAAATCTCAAAGTTGCAACTTGCAAAATTGTCCTTCCTGTTGCGTCATTTTCTCGTAACAGTAAAGGAAGCTGATGAGTGTAGAGAGGTTCAGACTTCCAGGGAGCGATAAGGATTCTCTAAGGCCCTCGTCACACAGCTGCCTCCACATGTGTGTCTGCTATCTTAACGTCCAGCAGCTGTGCGCATGAAAAGTGATGACTAATGCACGCTTTTGCAGAAGAGCAGAAGGGTCTCCTCCTTTATCTTCACAAAACGACACATTTCTTCTTCCTCTTGTAGTTCCTTCGCTTCCGACTCAAGGCCAGAGCTTTCTTGGTTGCCTCTCTGAATATGTCTTCCACGTTCTCCTGATATTTGGCCGAACACTCGAGGTACAGCTCAGCCTTCATCTGCTGCCGTGTCTCCTCACCCTACACCAAGAAAAGCACTAAATCACTGCACCGGTAACGACACTTTAAAAAAAAAACATGCATTTGGAAGAGATTTGTTATTGTAAACACAGGTAGATGTGGTTGCAGGTTCTGGTTGAAGGGCTTCCTCTTGCACATTTCATTTTACATCCTGTAACCTCAGCTGAAAAGCCTGTTTTTGCTGCACACTTCCTCTTTTCTCACCTGTATGTAGGTGATGGGAGCCAGATCCATGGCCTTCAGCTTCCTTGTGCACTCTTTATCCTTCCTGAGGTCGGTCTTGCAACCGATCAGGATGACTGGCACGTCCTGACAGAAGTGCTTCACCTCTGGGTACCACTGTAAGGATTCAGGAGTTACATTCACCACTGGTCTCTCTTTTTTTTCCCCAACATCAAAATTTGCCGGGTTGCAGGATTGAATTATTTGGCTGCATATCTCTGCAAAGCGGCCGCACTGGGATCAAGGTTCACTCACCTGCATGAGTTAATCATAGCTAAGAGAATGCGGCCAACACAAACACACACTCTAGCAATCATTTGCAAACCTGAAACTCCACTTTGCGGCTGTGTGTTTAACTTGGCACCGTTGCAATGATTACCTTTATCATGACATTCTCGAAGCTGGTGGGGTTTGTGACATCAAAGCAGACTAAAATCAGATCGGCCTCTTGGTATGAAAGCGGCCTCAGTCTGTCATAGTCCTCCTGTCCTAAAAGAACAAAGGCGTGAAATATCTATTAGCGGAAAAATGTAAGTGCATACACCCACAAGTATCAAATATTGTGTGTTAAGGAGCAACAGGTCTAAACAAAAGTATTTCTGCTTTGAATGCAACATCCTGAACATAAAGATATGATGTATGTGCGAAAGCTTGGGTTAGATACATGAAACCACATCCTGGCTTCGGCTTCCTCCTCCGCTGATGTAAGGCGCCCTGCTGCAATTAGACAAAAGATAAGCTGCCAGCACAGACTATGGTGGCCTTCCTATAAATGAAATGACTATTCATTATTCATATGTTTGATGCACCACAGAAATGAAGCAGTTTGTGGAAAAACATGGCTGGGTATTTTTTTTTAAAGCCACACTGGTGCTGTATAGTTTTCCACGTGTGCTAAATGTAAACACATTTTTCGACACAAAAACTCTCAGGTATCTGTGTAAAAGGGAACGAAAACAGCTAAAATAGGGGGGAATCTGCCAGTATGTGATCAGAGAATTACGCAAGTGTTTATTTTCAGTGCATAAGAGAACCTTCAGGTGTCCTAGCATTTACATGATCTAGGTTTTCTGTGAAGTGATGCCAATAACGTTCAGATATGACTAATATTTGTCACTAGCTGCAATAAAAGTACAGCAACTCTGCTTTTTGAAATCCTACTGAACATACAAACTCCTGGAAATTTGCCCTTTGGACTGGTTTGTATTTACTAATATATCAGTCAGTTCCTGAAAGATGATGTGGATGATGCTGTGACATAAACGCCGACCTTTACTGCTTCCCTCTGTGTCAGAACAACGAGATAAAGGCTGAATTCACACGGCAGGAGGTCGCCTGAACTTTAAAATCTTAAAAGATGTAAAACAACATCCTCTGAGACGGTATGTGTGATGTTTATCTGCACTGTTTCCACTGTATTCCACCCAGGGGACACAGCGTGCGGCCCTTGAGCTCAGCGAACCCGAATGTCTTCTCACATAATAAGAAATGTAGTGTGCCAAGAAACAGAACCGGTTCATAAGCATGGAGGCGATCACTGTTTCTTTCTCTTACCAGCTGTGTCATACAGGTTGAGCTTTATTTCTTTTCCTCCAATAGAGACAGTGGCGGCATATTTTTCGAACACTGACGGTGCATATTTCTGTTTTTGTAACACAAGAGAAAGATTCACATTTAGTAAGACATATAATTTTATAACTGTTCTGTTTAGTCACATTGTTTCATTCAGAAATATTGCTTGTATTTATGTTTTACACACGTTTGGAGTGAAAAAATGACTGGATATGTTTAAATTTCAACAATATCAGAGTCTTTATTAGAGTTTCTCACAGTAATGCTCAGAAATTGTATCTGTACTAATAAATGAATGCACAATATCAAGAGATGTGGTGTGTGAAATGACACAGGAGCTCTTCTTACCTCTGGAAAATCACCTTTAGCATAAACCATCACAAGAGATGTTTTCCCGCAGCCTCCATCTCCCACTATCACAATTTTGAGTTCTTGTCCCTTTTTCGTTGTACCATTACCGGTGGCAGCACCGTTTTGTGTCATTTCGCCTCCAGACAGTCACACAGGTGCCAGGCAGGACAGGGCTGAAGGTGCTCCCTCCACTTTTAAGTCAGATACATGGCAAAGCCTGATGAATGTGCATTTTGAAGGGCTGAGATGATTCAAAGGCGGTGTGAAGAGAGAGGAACAGGCGAGCCTCATGTTTTACCAGGTAGCTCACTCTGCTCACCGCTTCCTGTTCCTGTCACAGTGAAGTTGACCCCCTACGCTCCTCTGCTGTCCTGTCGTCAGTCTGTTCACTCAGAGCGTAATGCTGCAGCTGACATGTGAAGCTGCTGAGTCTGGCTGCTCCCACTTCCTCTTTTGCATGTGTTTCATTTTCTGGGTGGGTACTCAATCTGAAGCACTTCCTCCACTGACCATGTGTGTGTGTGTGCGAGAAGAAGAGAGTCAACATGTAAAATGTTCAGTTTAATGCTGAACTCGTCTCAGCAGGTTTTTTAGTAAACACTGGCACTGACAGATTTCTAGATTCCTATCTGGGGGGCTATGAATGTGCATCCTGGAGATGCTCTGGTGGAAGTGAATAGGGGTGGCTCCACCCACTGCGTGCATGTAAACTGGTTTCCTTCTAATCTTTAACCGGTAAAAGGTCAACTCCTGCTGTGTCTGCATGCATTTTTAAACAGTAACCACCATTTTCACCATCAGTTTATGATGTTTGACTCATTCATTGAATAGTAATTGTTTAAATGTTTGTGACACATTCAGGAAGCATGAAATCAGGTTAAATGTTGAATCTTTTATACAGCTGAGGAGAAAACGGAGCATCTGACCACGTATGTTTCAGATTGGATAGTGTATTAGTTGAAATGAAAGTGTTTTCTGTTCATGCAATCATTTAGAATTCTCAGCGAGACGTCACTCATACTTCTCTGTAATCCAGTGATATCACGGACTGATCATCAGGACAAACTGCTCTCTCTCTCTCTCGTGTCTCAGGATGGAATGTACAGACTTATGTGGCAACAAACTAAATGAGCAAAATAAAAAGATAAGCATTCAGAGGTGCAGCACATCTCTTTACTAGCACGTGAGGAGAAGCTTCTCTGGGACATGAGGAAATACCTTATCAGTGTTTCAGTAAAAATAGCCGTTTAATCAGAAGTGGATGTGACAAAGTAGGGTTAAACGCTGAGCCAGAAGTGGTATCTCTTAATGATCAAAGACTACATGCACAGTAGGCTTATAGATCCAGCCGCGTTGCCTTTGAGTATCAACTACATATCATGTCTGAGGATTTTTTTTTTTATAGACACCGTATATGTAATAAAAGATGTGGGGAGACGGTTCAGCCGTGTCTGTGATTACTGATAATCACAACCAGGTTGGTTACAGTGGGTGTCAGGAGAGAGCAGATCACAGGGAAAGAGAGTGTGAATGATGTGAACACACAGAAATGTTGGATTTAGGATCTAGTCTGGAACATTTTCTGTCACAAAGACACCTCAACTAAAACTGAGGTAGGTTTCAAAGTTACATTTAAAGGTTTAACTGCACTAAAGGGAAAGGATGCAGTTAGTTGGTGGATAGGAGTGCAGAAAATTTGAGCAAGCTGTCCCTTTAAGAGGAAAAGCTGACACCCTTTACTTTGCCTATTTTTTTAAAGAACACATTTAATCCTTTTAAGTATGAATACACACATTTATAGTAGTACCTAAAAGGAAACTTCACCCAAATTGTAAAGTGTTTTCAAAAAAAATTACCCTGCAGTCTGAATGATGTCTATTGTATATAATGTGTTATATATATCCGTCCTGACAGCTCAAATCCTGTTTAAAATCTGGGCCTAGAATTCACTTAAAGTTAAGAAATTACAAATGTACAACAACCTGCTTCAGCTTCCACAACAACAAACCATAAGCATTAGTGTATAGTCTATTTATTTAAGCATGTCACAAACACACACAGGTAAAAGAGGCTAGATTACAAACCATACTGTGGAATATTAATACACCACACATGCAAATCTTTAAGAGCTAGAAAGAAGAAAATCCAGTGTTTTAAATAGATACAGTACCACCAAATGTGCATGAAAAAAAATCCTTGAAAAATCGAGATAAGTCAAATCAAAAAAAGACACACAGAGTTCCGAGGATGCCTGATTTGATTCAGTGAACAATCCGTCAGAATGAAAGGCAAAGAAAGAAAAGCTCACACAGCAGTGTGCCTGTCTGCTTGCTTATTCTGACTCCACAGAAATCAGCCATTCACGGAGGAAGAGGTTCTCTCATGTGCTGCATATGCCTCAACAAAAGGCTACGGTATGGTGGAGCACAAGCCATGAAAAATTCCTGCATAATAAATCATTTCAAAAAGTGCTTGTTTGACTTACAAGGTGAAAACGGGCATCCTAACTCATGGATACAGTAGCCTATAAAGGATATTAAAATGTCCTGTAGGTGTACAAAATATCCACACGCACACAGCCCCTCTTTTTTCATCAATTAATAAACAAAGAACAATTGTCAAAATGTTTTTTTCGCCGTGCAGAGAGAGACAGCTGTCCTGTAGAAGAAAGAGAGGCCAATCCCCGGTGTGGAATATTCCAGTCTGTCAGCGGCAAAGCTGAGTGGCGCAACCCACCGGGGAGGGTTTTTTTCTCTCTCTTTTTTTTTTAAAACAAAGGCCTATCCTATAAATAACCTCAGTGGCGGATTTCAACGCAAAACCCCCTTAAATAATGTAACATATTCACAATCTTTATGGCTTTGTCGCAATCGCACTAGGGGGTTGGGGGTGCAGAGAGCGAAGCTTTGAGAGAGGGGAAGGGTGTCGACAGACTCGTGACCTGAATGCGCGCATTTGGCAGCCGGAGGGTAGGAGTGTAGAGCAAGAAAAACAGGCCTCTGACACACACACACACGCTGCGATTTTGCAGGCGCAAACACGCACAAACACACCGAAAAAAAGCGTGCGTAGTGTGTGCGTAAAAAGGCACTAAAGATGCACCTGGAGATCCTCTTTTACGCACGCGAACAAAGACCCTCCCCGCTTGTATTTGTAACTCCTTCGTCGCAAAAAATAGACAGAATGGCATCTTGTTTGTTTGTACTATCTGATCTGGAGCGCTTGAAACAGTCGGTGTTGGTGATCCGCCTGTTCTTTTGTCGTTTTACGCGCGGAAGCCCGAAGCAGCGCCATAGTCATTTTCACGCAGATACAGAACAACAGGGCTGCTGCAGAGGATTCCTGTTGACCTTATATGGCAGTGTGGGGGTGCTGCTCTCATGGCAACCGTCCAGAGCTCTCGGATTACTGCCGTTGCCAGGGCGAGTCAGCCCAGCAACGCGACAGCCTCAATACGCCGCCTTGTATTAAACTTTCCTTCCTTTAACACGCACTGTCGACTGGTTTTTTTCTCCATGTAAAACACGCACCATTTCGAGAAAAATCGCCCCTGTGACGCCGGGTTTTTGTCTTCGTGCTGATTCACTCAGAAACACCGAGAAACGTCCTCGGTAGAAAAAAAGAAAAACGGCGCTCTCCCCGAGCCTCACCCAGTTATGGCGCAGCAGCATTTCACAGCACAGTGCTCTCCTTTGTCTGTAAAGAAGCCATTTTGAGACAGAGAACAGCAGAGAAACCATTGCACAAGCGCAGCTTACATACCACCAAAAAACAGGTCTGTTTGGAGAAAGGGAAGCAGTGAAAAACACAAGATTTCTTCCCCATAAGATTCCTTTTAAAACGTGGATTTACATGTTTTGAATACTAACTGTAAGTTTGCAATATCAATCAAATAATGTGGGTTACAGTTAATTTTATTCGTTTAAAACAAAAGTCAATATAGTTGAACTGAAATCGGTTTCATAGAATAAGTAACATTTAAGTATCATTCGTGTTGTCTGTCCTCTATGAGAATACTTACTTGGATATAAAATTGAGAAATTAAGTGAAATAGCTCAAAATCCATTACCTTTCCAAACAACATTTTCCTTGCAGCCTTTTTTATATGATGTTGCTCAGCTAGAAATGTCGAAATGGCAGAGGTTTCTAATCGACTGCAATCCTGTCTTCAAGGAGAGAGAAGAGATGGTTTGCATATTGCCCACACAGATGATGCTTGAAGATGCATATTCGCTGGCTGAGAGGCTACCACTGATCAAAAAAAAAAGTTTTCAAAAGAGCTCTATCTGTCGTGCTAATGGATTCCTTCCTTTTCAGGAGACGCTCTCCCAACCCCTTATTAATGCCAATAATAGAGGATCCGAAGATGGAGCTGAAAACATTCCTCCTGCCCCTGCGTTTAGGCCTGTTAACTGCATTTCACCCAAGTGCTGAGGTAAATATTTTTTCACCATGAAGAGTTTTCCCTCCATCTGTTTCCTCTTTAAGTTTGATCAGTCTGTGTTTTAAACCGTTTCTTTTTTTAAAAAAAAAACGGCAACATAAAAAATGTAGAAAAAGATAAAAAGGCTACCTGACTGGACTTCTTTGGATATTTAAATATGCCCTTGAAGCAAGGTCAGCCCGACGTTTTACACTTTTTTTGGACGAGTTTGGCTCCTAAATGGCAGCACGAACCTAATCGTGCTTGAAGCTGTCTCCACAGTTGCAGTGTAGGGCACAACACAAGCCATCAGGGTGTATAGCGTTGCTGTTGTGAGAGGAAAAGTGTTTAAAGTCATTAATCAAGGCAAAAAAGGGGGGGTTATCAGTCAACAGTCAGAAATGCAAGAAGCACAAGAAAGTAATTTGCAAAAGGCCATTAGTTACCCATGGCCTGCTTTCTGTCATCTGAGCAGCTTATAAAAACTGTATATTTATATGTCAGCATGCCATTTTTTAAGAAATTCTATGTGATCACATTAATAAAGCTGAACAGAGAAATTGACAGAAAAAATACTTTTTTAATAACAGTAGCTGCATGCCTTACATTTACATTTCTAGATTATAAAACACTGTTAAATTATTATAAAAGAGTTGAACTTACTGATTGCTACTCATATCCTACAAGGCCATAAGTGCAATGCCAACAATCTGCCATTACACATTTTGTCACTGTAACTGTGTCTTTCTTCCCCCCATTTTCTATCATTTTAAACATCTCCAAAACCATAAAGCTGTTTATTCACAACATTTTGGTTTCTTTTTTTTCTTTACTCAAGAAATATAACCACTATTATATGGGTGTGCCATGACCTAGTTAAGACAAAGATGGATTCCCAGGCAGAGTAAAAAAAGGCTCAAAATGTCACAGGGTATTACATCCAGTACATTCTCTTCCTTCTTCTCAATCCTTTAAAAGGAGGAATCATAGTTTTATCATAGTCCGTGAGAGATGAGGAAATCAAGTGTAAGATCCCTTTTGGAACAAAGGAAACCCATATAGGCCATTGAGTCCCTGTTTAAGGAAAATGGCTGCCGAGAGCGCTCAGCCCCCTCTCTCTGCTCTCTGTTGAAGGACTCCTGAGCCGTGCCTCTAATAGCAGACAGCTCCTCTGCCGCTGCGCTCTGATTGGCCCGCCGAGCTGCCGCTGTTAACCAGCCAATTGCCCGAGCACTGCGAAAACACCAGGCAATGTCAAACAAAACCCAGTTTGTTCGACAACAATTAAACATAAAAAAAACGCTTCAACGCCATTCTGTAGAAAAAACAACATCCGCTGTTGTTTTACACTTGTGGGAAAAAAAAGTTTTAAAAAAATAAAAAAATAAAAGTAAAAATGGAGGACCTACCTAACCGCTCGGCACTAGTTTCTCAATCGGGATTAGCGAGAGAAAGAAACAAACCGCCGCATTCCAACAGTTATAAACGTTAGCTTAGCCGCTAAATTCAACAAGCTAGTTTTTTGTAATTTGTTGTCTGTCAAACGGTCGCTAGCCGTGTGAGCAGTTTGTTTGTTTGTTTGTTTAAAAAAATATATATGTATGCCAGAATTCGAACCACAAGTCTGCACTACAGGAAACCTTCCGACCGAATCAGTTTTATTAGCCTTTTAGTGGCAGTTAAGAAGATATTGCCCCCTGTGTCTATCTTGTGTTTGCCAGTTGAGTAAATACAAGCGGCAGATTCGCTGCAAGTGATTTATAGGTTTCGCTACACGAAACTGTCACCACACCCGAAGTAATCACATATATAAATGCTAACGTTGCTATTTGTGATTTTTTAATTTTTCTGTTTTTTTTACAAGTCAGCTGCATCGTTAAACGAGCGTTGGAAACAGAAGTGAGTTTGTATCGAAAGTGCGGTTAGCTTCGGAGGTGGGCAAGCCTAGCGGTGTATTGTGGGAGAGACAGCAGCTACAGACCAGAGGCACACAATATGTGTTGGCTCTCGCCGAAAAGGAGGCAGTATTCTTCAAGCTAAATCATGTAATGTAAGCGGCGAAAGGAAAGCGATTTCGTCTTTTCATCAATTGGAAAAAAACACACACTCGATCGGACGAACCATGTCCAAGCCAGGCGAGAGGAACAGATTGAACGAAGACCATGGCAGAAAGCAGAGTTCAAGTAAGCTTGTTCTTTTTTTCCTCTTTCTCCAGCCCTCCTAATGCCTGTTTTCCGCACGCTAGATCCCATTTTTACGCTCTCACTTGGGTTCCCCCCCGCCACCGGAGCCGTGCATCTGCACCGTTCGGTTTGTTGAAAAAGTGCTGGGGGGCTGGTGAAGGGGGGGCCGTGTTCACAGCGTTGCTTCCCCGATAACGTTAGCTCTCCTCTCCCTGTCGCTGCCTGTCGTTTCAGGTTTGGCGAACGGCATGGACAGTCATCCCGTCTGCGGCTCCGCGGAGAAGCGGAGTCACCACTGGAGAAGTTACAAGTTGATAATCGACCCGGCGCTCAAGAAGGGATCCCACAAACTGTACCGCTACGATGGACAGACTTTCAGCATGCCCGTAAGTGCCTCCTCTGACGCGGCGGAGCGGCTACAATAGTAACCGAGTAGCCGACCTCCATGATAGGTTACAGTGTGGCTGAGTGGACGGACACGTCCAGCATCCACGGCACTGTGTCGGTGGTGTTCTTCCTCCATGAACAACACCTCCGGTTCGTGCAGGACGACTTTGCAACAAGTTAGTGGCGTGTGAAGTTGTGAATGGGATGATAACAGCCGTATGTCCCCTCTTCTCCCACAGAACCCTGGGATGGCGCCGGTGGACATCGTCCGAGACCCGAGGATCGGTCGACTGTGGACAAAGTACAAAGAGACGGACCTCCCGGTGCCCAAGTTTAAGGTATAAACAGTGTGAGGATCAGGATGGCAGCTCTGTCCAGGAGGAGAAGGGGTGCTGTCAGAAGTTGCAGACACACCCCCTCAGTCATCTCTGGGATGCGGAGGATTGTCGGAGGATTGTCCAGACCAGAATACAACCGTCTGCTCTCATGCTTTGCATTTCTGGACTTTCATTAAGTTGCACTTGTTCGTTGCAACTGCTGCAGCGCCGCTCCTCTTATCTGAGCTGTCAGAAATGACCCCACATGGTGCAACATTAACCCGAGCAGCACTTAACATTAACTCTTTGTCATTCCTCTCCCAGATCGATGAGTGCTACATCGGCCCCGTGCCTCCAAAGGAGGTGACATTCGCCCGACTCAACGACAACATCAGGGAAGGATTTCTTACCGACATGTGCAAGAAATTCGGGGAGATCGAGGAGGTGGAGATCCTGTACAATCCGAAGAACAAAAAGCACCTGGGAATAGCGAAAGTTGTTTTCGAGACCGTGAAAGCCGCCAAGGTGGCCGTGCAGTCGCTGCACAACACGTCTGTTATGGGAAACATCATCCACGTGGAGCTGGACCCGAAAGGTAAACACTGATTCAGTCATTCGAGGTAAAGGGACGCGCATGCTGCGATTCTGCTCTCAGACCTGCGAGCAGATGCAGGGCCACGAAAAAAGAGTAAATAGTGAAATGTTGCCTTGTTTTGGATTATTAGGATGACAGCAGTCACGTGTGCAAATTTACGTGCGTTGCCTGGTAACGAGGGATAATTGAATTTCATTGAATGTAAGCCTGTTCCCACAAGCCCAGAGCTGAGGGTGATGTGTACTCCCACTGTGCATAATTTCAGAACTGCAAACAAACACAAACCAATCTGCCAGAGCCCTCTGCACTTCAGATTTTTTTATGAGTCACAGTAAAAAGTAAAAATAATAATAATTTGAGTTGCATTTGCAGTAAGTGAAGCTGCAGGTTGTTCTGACTTGTACAAACAGCAACTTTAGTACCTCTTAAGATCATGTAAATCATGATTTTATTTTGCTGCCATCAGTTTTGCACCTGTGTTGAATTAATTAGAGAAATAATGACTGTTTTCACTACAATTGTCTTTTATTATTTCCACAAATTAGTTGTTGTTTTAATAAACTGTTGATGTCTTTTGAATAAGTGTGTTTGTGTAGGATATGCAGTATATTAAGGCATGTTTTGGTCATAATATTATAGCATGTATCACACATGTCATGCAATAATTTACAATTCATATATTGTCAAGCAAAAGGAATGTGTAATATTAATTTCCAAGGCTCCTACTGTTGGCATGACTGCAAATTCCCCGTTTACAAATGTTTAGTTTTACTCAGATCATGCCAGAGTGCTTTTAATAAAGTGCTTGCATTAAGCAGCCCGATTTATAAACTTGGCACCAGACCCATGCATGTTTATTGTTCTGCAGGTGAGAATCGCCTCAGGTACTTCCAGCTCCTGATGAATGGCAGCTACACTCCGCGGACCCTTCCCGTCGGTGGAGAGGAAGCCAGAGAAGTTTCCCCTCGGAGCCTGGCAGAAGCCTTGCTGGTAAGAATTCCTTTAACAATCTGCAAAATTATCTGTGCTCTTTATTTTTACTAAATCACTCCTTAAACTGCGCCAAAAGGAGTTAATTAGTAGTTTAATTTTATGGTGAAGTCCTGGTTCGTGTGAGGTCGTTCTTGAGGAGGAGTTGCATGTTATTGTGTGGATGTTGTGGTGTTACTTGGTTGAAATTTGTCAATGTAAACTGAATCAGTGCAGGAGGTTATAGAGTAGAGAAGTAGTGCCTAGATACTCTTATTTACCAATTTCTTCATTTTTTTAAAGCTCTTTTAGTCATCTTAGGAACATCATTTAATTATTTGTGATGACTTGTTTGATAAACAGTAGCTTCTAAGTTGCATCTTAAACTTATTCTCAGCAAACATCATCATTATTTGATCTTTTTCACCGCGATGGAACAGTTTTTGTTGTTTTGCCTGTGACGCCTTCATTCATTCCCATCCTCTTTGTGTCTTCAAAGGCCTGCGAGCCCATCCGCAGGTTGTCGGAGAGCAGCGTGGCTGCAGTGGGAGCAACGTTGCCACCCAGCAGCTCCAGCACTCCCCTCACCCTGGAGACGGGCTACTCCAGCCTAAGGCAGGACACACCTCAGTCCCAGGGAACCCCTCATACCCCACGCCAGGCAGGTACACCCTTCTCTCAAGAGTCCAACTACTCCAGCCGGCAGTCCACGCCTGCATACCAGTCCAGCCGTCCTGAGAGCTCCGGAGGTTACAAATCTCGCAGACACGAGAGTAAGTTCCAGGATGCGTACAACCGCAGACCGGAGAGGCCTCAGTACCGCAGCAACATGTATCGAAGTACGTCGGAGCAAGCTGCTTTCAAACAGCACCAGCTCACACCGCCTGAACCTCCACCTTCCACCACCTCCTTCACCTACACGGCGCCTCCCCCCGCTACACCCAACTTCAAGTCCGCCTTCTCACCCTACCAGGCTCCTTTGCCCCCCGCGTTCCCCCCGTCGGAGCCAGCTTTTCATCACCCAGCCCAAAGGGAGGGTGAGTACCTCCGACCTCCGCAGCCACCTCTGGCAGCTGCCACTGACTTTTTGCCGGTCAAGGAGCGACCAGAAACTCCTCCGATCCCGGAACCCCCGCCCGAGCCCATGCCCCATCCCACCACCCCTCCTCCTCAAACGCCAGAGCATTGCCCCTCACCTGGCTCCCCCGTGCTGGATCCAGAGCGCAATAGCCTGGATTCCCGCATCGAGATGCTCCTCAAGGAGAAAAGGACAAAACTGCTGCCGTTCCTGGAGGAGCGGGACTCGGACACTGAGGTGCATATGGAGGGAAGTCCAATTTCCTCCTCCTCCTCTCAGCTATCCCCAATTCCCCCTTTCACAAGCGGCCCCCAAGGTGGCCAGCATAATTCCCGTCCCTCGAGCACCGGCTTGGAGGATATCAGCCCGACCCCACTGCCAGACTCGGAAGATGAAGAGCCAATTCCTGGAACTGCCTCCTTGATCAAGAGAATCAGCTCCCCTGTCCACGACAAGATGAGCAACAGCGACCTCAAAGATGGACCTTTTCGAGGCCACACTCCCACTGATAAAATGGACACGGTAGGATCAAAATCCTCTCTGATATTTGTTATGAAATACTGCATATTTCCTTGCATGTTTTTATGTTTCAGGTTTATCACATTTCCCAAGAAACAAGTGTCAGACGCTGCTACAAAAGCTCTCATTAATAGTGTGGATTAGCTGATAGTAGCGCTGATGTTTACACACAGCTGTGAATGACAGTTATACAGAGGACGCAGGAAGTCGGGTCTAGTTTCAGTGTGAGGTGGTAGTAGTAAATCTTCGCTATTGTTTCTTTCTTTTTGTTCTGCCTTAAAAAGGAAATTCCGGTTTCACAGAAAAACGTGTGTATAGGTATCATACCAAAAGGCCCCTTCAGCCATAAGAAGTAACAACAAACTGCTAACAAGTTACTACCTCCATAAAAGTGTATTTAACCGCCCAGTCGTCTCCTGACATGAACCCAAAAGTGCAGAATTCCTTGTTAGTGCAGGTCAAAGAGTTGCCTAACTTGCAGCTTCACAAATGCCTTCACATTCACATGAAGCTAATCTCCTTTTTTGAAGTCACAGTAACAGCATCCGGCCTGTGATGTTGTATTTCTAAACTTTGCTCTGAAGGGAGAAATAAGAGCCACGCTGCTGTTGGGGAATTGAACACTCTTGTTTCCTCTTTCTAACACCCGTTGCACATGCTCACACGAAGGAAAACACAGCTTGGCTGTTGGCCCCATTCAACACCACACTTCCTGGTTCTGCTGAGCCTGACAGTCAGGATTGGCCACAGCGTCTCTGCTCTCATATTTCAAGTTATCACAAAGCAAACAGTGCAAACAGGTCATTTGGGTAACAGCAAGCCACTCCCCACGCCGAGTTAGCTCCGCTGACTTTCATGTCTGCAGCAGTTGTGACAAAGATTCTTTTATAATATTAAACAACAGGGAAAAGAATTCAACTCTGATGTTTTTAAAGTCTTGCATTCAGGTTTTCTACTGTGGTACTTTGAGGGACAGAGTTTCATGCCTGAACAAACAACTCTGTTTGGAAACATGCTGACCAAAGACACAGGTCATTTGTGTTTGACTGTGCTAAACTTTGAACTCAGGTCAGCGTTAGAATCACTTGTCGCTCTTTTTTTCAAGAATTAACTGGGTATCAGACCTCAGTACTGTTTGATACTGACTATGATATGTTCATCAATTAGTGACTATAGAAAACTGCAAGTCCTGAGCGTTAAATGTCTATCCAGATCTGCAATCTTATTTCCTGATTTCAAATAAATAAGATTTCAGTCACTGTTAAGCTGTTTTATTCAGGCCTGGTTGCTTGTAGCATTTAGAACGTCAGCTTCTTTTTGTTTAATTTTTAGAAATAGTAAACATGCTAATATTTCTCAAAGTAATGCATCACAACAAAGCATTCATTCACTATTGTTATTAAACTCAAACATTTTATCAGAACTATTGTAATATGAAAAATTTTCAGTCCTTCCCAGCCCTGTTTTGTCAATTCATGTTTAGGTTCAAGGGCCTGATTTGACAAAACAATCTTAACCCCTGGTCCGTTAGCTTTTTCCAAGCTTTTAACCTCATCTTGGGGTCTTCGTAAGTAAATGCCGTTTCCTCAGTTGTCATGGAGATGAAAAGGGCAGGTGATGGTGCAGGTTCTGTATAGTCTTGTATTTTCCTGACAGGATGTCCCCTTTTCACACAGGGTCAGCAGTCGTCAGGAGAAGACATGGAAATCTCTGATGACGAGATGCCAGGGACTCCAATCACTGGCGGTGAATGTGGCAAGGGCATTGTCGTCAACTCGGCAGTGTCCCCGATGCAGACCATTGCCATCCACCCTGCCGGCTACCACCCGCTGCAACACCAAGCCGGCTTTGCGATCCCACATCACCACCTGGCCCACTCTGCCGTCCCGGGACATCCTGCTCACCTGGCCGCTCATCCTGGAGTGCATCCCCACATGCTGCCACACATGGGTCCCTACCCGCACAGCATGATGCCGCTGGTGCAGATGGAGCTGATGAACTGCTTGCGGTGGGAACAGTGGAGCACGGTTCCCATGTCCTTCCAGATGCAGCAGCAGATGTTGAGTCGCATGGCTCAGACTAGAGGACCCTATCCTTATCCACATTTTATGGACAGCGGGGCCACTGGGCCCTTTGGGGGACCTTACGCACCTCTTTCAATGGGTGCTACGCCTGCAAACAGCACGGGAGCACCCGGACAGCAATGGCAGCATCCCAGTATACCAAAGTTCAACCCCACAGTTCCTCCTCCTGGATATGAGACTAAAAAGGAGGATCCCCACAAGGCCACCGTTGATGGCGTGCTGCTGGTCATTGTCAAAGAGCTGAAGGCCATCATGAAGAGGGACCTCAACCGTAAAATGGTGGAGGTTGTGGCTTTTAGGGCTTTCGATGACTGGTGGGATAAGAAGGAACGTTCAGCAAAGGTAAGTCACACATTTCACCAACGACATTTACAGAAGAAAAGAGAGCTCCTATCCACATGTGCACAGCGTGCATGAGAAAATACACTTGTGCTGACTACTTTGGAATTTTTAATTGCTCTCAGTTAGATTTGGCAAAACAAATAAGGTCCATATTATGTGAATTAATTATATGTAATAAAAGCCACAAATTGCGGGGACATTCATTAGGGTCATTCAGTCTCCACTACAGCACAAACACTCATCATAAGCATCCATTCACAGTTGGACAACATGATGCTTTCTACAGCTTATTAAAACAGAATAATTGAAAGACTGTTCTATGTGGCTGTAGCTGATTTGCCTCTCTGTTGTCCAGTGTGATTACACAGGCAAGAGTCTTGCATTAATTGTAGATATCAGTTTGACAAGTGCCATAATTAACTCATCTGATCTCATCTTGTTGTTGCTATGAATGCAAAGATTAGTTTTTTAATAAAGTAAATTAAACAGCCTTGATAATCAATTTTTGTAGTCGTTTATCAAGAAAATACAAAACATATTTACTGGTTTCGACTGCTTAAATGGGAGGATTTGTTGCTTTTCTGTGTTGTATTTAATTAAAAATTGAATTGTTTTAGGGATTTGGCCTGTTGATCAGATAAAACCAGGCTCTTGGAGCTGAGTTTTTTTTTTTTTTTTAGCATTTTCTGACATTTTATGAACTAACAAAATATTAAAAATTACTTGACTGATCAAGCGTTACATTTGAAACAGCTTGTGTTTAATCAAAATTGCTCTGTAAACTGAATCCAGTCCCAAAAAAGGAAACCTTTTTGTGTTGTTTAGTGTAACAACGATGGTTAATACTATAATGAATGAGCATCTAAAGCCATATTTTTTTTTCAGGCATCTTTGACTCCAGTTAAAGGTGCAGAAGGGAAAGAAGAAGAAAGACCCAAACCCAAAGAGACGATGGGTTCAAGTCTGCTGGAGAACTGGAACAAGGGCGAGGGACTGGGCTACGAAGGAATGGGCCTGGGAATTGGTTTGCGAGGAGCCATCCGGTTACCGTCCTTCAAGGTAAGACTTAAAACTTGTGTTTCAATAAACACAGAGATGGAGGAAGTGTCTGAATCAGGTGTGCAGTCTGTTGGTGTTAAAATGTTGCATGTTGTGTTCAGGTGAAGAGGAAGGACCCACCTGACGCTGCATCAGCAGGCGACAACAAACGAGCCCGACCCTCCACTCCGGTGGATGACGAGCTGGAGGATGAAGGTGAGGCTCTACTATGAATACAGGATTAATACTAGAAGCATGAAGTTCCCTGAAACGCTAATTAATCTTGCGGTAATTTCTGTCAGACCGAGATCGAGATCCAGCTGAGCTGCCCTCAGACGACTCCAAAATGGACGGCGACGGCACTTCAGCAAAGCGGCGACACTCGCGACCGCTTGAGCTGGACAGCGAAGGAGAAGAGGAGCTGGACACCTCAGGGAAGGAGGAGGAGTCATTGTCTGACAGGGAGGAGGAGCCTGATGAAACGGTGGCAACAGACAGACAGTCGTCAGGCAAGGTAAGCCTAAAAAAACAGCTTGTGGTGCTAACAGAATATTAGTGTGTTTTGAATACATTTTAATGCATCCTCCTCTCTTAGGAGAGCGACGATGAGGATGGTGATGATGAAGATGAGGGAGGCTCTTCCAGCGACAGCGCTTCTTCGGATTCATCTGATGATGGTACTTTACATATCTGACAGAAACAGCCAACCATTTCCTCTCTCATGAAGTGTGTTTCCTGTAGTTTATCATTTCTTTGCCTCATTTCTTGCAGAAGCCGAGAGTTCGTCTTCCTCCAAAGCCAGCTCAGACTCTTCATCAGAAAGCGAAGACTCCTCTGAGTACGAGTTGAGTTCGGAGGAGGACGAGGACAAGGAGACCGCTACAGACGGTGCAGATGGTGGTAGCAAAGAGGTTGAGACCTCCTCCTCGTCTTCATCGTCCTCATCTTCATCTTCTGATGAGGAGGAGAGGGAGGTGGAGACCAAGCCACCAAGCCCTCCTGCAGGACCAGTCCCAGAGGTTAAAGAGGAGCAGAAAGGCAGGGAAGAGCTGAGCAGCAAACCCAAACGTAGACCTCCTAGTCCTAAAGAGGAGGCAGCAGAGGATGTGAAGCCCCCATCACTGAAAGGCATCCCAGGTGAGTGTTTGTTTCCAATTTTGCAGTCAATAGCATATCATTTCAACAACACATTTATAATTTTGAAATACTGGTGTCAGACGTTAAAGTAAAGAAACATCTTTTCTTGTGTTTAGTTAAAGACAAAGTTGTAGATGGCACCATTCCCATGGTGAAGTCTGAACCCCAGGAGCATGTAGCAAATCTTCGGCCTCCTACTCCCTCCGGCGCCCTGCTCGACAGCGACCAGGAGACGAAAGCCAAAGGTAAAGCAGAGCCTGAAGAAGTAGCCTGCACCCCCAGTCGATTAGCCCCATCCCAGGTAGATCCAAACACCCCTGTCCCCAAAACAATGCACCTCCCTCTCCCTCCTCAACCGGCAGTAGAAGGCCGTTCCCTCCTACATCCACCCCCTGGTCCTCTGCCTGACATCCCTCAGCGGCCCAGGCTCCCCACGGACGAGGATCTCCCCCGTACACCGGGCAGGGACCTGATGGAGCGAGCCCGGAGTCTGGGTAAGTCCCAGAGCACCGACACAGTGCCCATCACCCCTGGTGGCGATGCCCCGCTGACGGGCAGCAGTCTGTTGCTCAGCTCCCCTCACATCCCCGGTAGTCCCTTCTCCTACCCCGCACAGTCCCCTGTCCTTAGTGCCGGAGTCCCCCGTACTCCAGGAAGAGACTTAACATTCACCCCTGTCTTCCCCGACCCCTCAGCACTGACACTTAATAGAAAAATATCCTCTGAGAGTTTGGACGATAGACCAGTTTTTAAGGAGCCGCCCATCAGCGCTCTGCCTAACCAGGCACTGTCGGCTGGTACAGAGCGCTCAGCCAGCGTCCCTGAAGATCTACCTTCTGGTCTCTCTGTAGACGTCCCCGTGCCATCAGACACCACCCCATCGAAGAGGAAACCTGGACGACCCAAAGGCAAAAAGACCCCAGCTGTGTCTGTAACGGATGAGTCTTTGGAGCTCTCATCTGAGTCTACTCCGCTGCCTCATGAAACACACCTCGAGGATCTGTCCGTGCAGATGATCTCTGCCAAATCCCCCAAACACCCGAGCCTGGACTTCCGGGAAGGAGAGGGGGAGCCTCAGACAGTGCTGCCCGCAGAAGACGACTTCCTTTCTTATGAAGACGAAGCTCCTGTAGCAGTGAAGCCAGCTCGGAGGACGCGGCGAGGCTGGGAGGAGCTGCTCCTGGGCAGCTTGTCGCCCGTCACCACACCTCCGCGGCCGTACTTCACACCGCGATCCGAGTTTGAAGAGATGACCATCCTGTACGACATCTGGAACGAAGGCATCGATGATGAGGACATACGGCTCTTGCAGATCACTTATGACAAGATGCTGCAGCAGGACAACGGCAACGACTGGCTCAACGACACGCTCTGGGTCAACCATCCTTATATCCTTTACTGCTTAACATCTACTGATTCACACTACATGTATACTACATATTTTGCTTTATGTCACTTTTCTTAATCTTGTTAAGTGCTCTAGAAAATGAAGATAGAATGGGACAAAAAGTTTAGAGATTACTATAGTTTATTACTACTAAAAAGCATATTTTCTTTTCTAATGGGATTGTCATGTACTGTGTGTAACAAATAGCAGCCCCCTCTGCTGGTGGAAATGAGGAACTGTTCGTCTGACATTGATAATCTGTTAGGCTTCAGAAGAAGGCCTTTTTAGTTAATTCCTTGACTTCCCTGCACCTACCAACATCCCCGGAGTGAAGAAAAAGAGGAGAGACGATGGCATGAGGGATCACATGACCGGCTGTGCGCGAAGCGAGGGATACTACAAGATTGACAAGAAGGACAAGATCAAGTACCTCCAGAGCACACGGCTGCAGTCGGAGGAGCCACCAGTCGACACACAGGTAGGCAGGAGATTACAAATCCTGATGACCGAGGTACTTTTATTGTACGTGTCTAACTCTCTGTGTCTTCTCTGCAGGGTATGAGTATTCCTGCACAGGTCCCCTCCTCTACCAGAGCTGGCTCGGAGCGACGGTCAGAGCAGCGACGCTTGCAGTTCTCTTTTGCATGTGACAGCGACCTGCTCAAGTTCAACCAGCTGAAGGTAAATAAAATCCGACAGCTGGGCAGTTCGGTTCAGCAACACAAAGATTCGTTTTTGTCAGAATTACAAGAAGTCTGTTGTACTGAAGGTAGATGGTTTCACCTTTGGAATATGTTTTTGTCACCTAGTGTGTCACTGCGTTTGCCATTTATCCACAACATTTTATGATCAATCGCAAAATTTCTACCAAAATCATAAAATATCAACGATCCTGTGATACTGTGTGACACTTTCTGATGTTCGTCTCTTTTCAGTTCCGTAAGAAGAAGATTAGATTCTGCAAATCTCACATCCACGACTGGGGTCTGTTCGCGATGGAGCCCATTGCTGCTGATGAAATGGTGATCGAGTACGTGGGACAAAACATCAGACAGGTGGGACTCACCCGTTTCCACTTATAATGATTTGTGCATTTATATGACTTAGGTGTAAAATATAGATGTATTGCACATTTGTAATATGAGGTTTAAGGGGGCCTCTGAAAATGAATGTGATAACAATAATTACCTGATGGATTTATGTTGGCTTGTATAAATCTAGACCTCTGACAGTGTCAAATAATATAAATAGTAACACAGTGAACTCTTACAATTAACTCAAGCTAGGTTTTAGTCTTGTCAGTTTTGGTTCCCTGACTTTTTTGATTTCATGGACACTACAGTTAAAAGTAACAGTAAATAATACAGGCGTACATCTACTAGGGCTCCACAGCGTCAACAAAAATCTGTGTGTGATCTAAACATGTGTCAGTCATGTTAGTGTGTTTGCAGCTTCATTTGTTTTCCACACCTGGGTTCCATTGCCGACCGTTCCCTCCACTCCTCTCTGCTGCTTTGTTACTCCGAGCACCTCTGCTTTGACTCACAGGTGCTTCTATAGATTGCAGCTGAGTCACTGCGGTTTATTTCAGCTTTGTGATGTTGCGTGTTTAAGCCGAGCACTGCGCACATCAGTGACATTTGTTCATGCTGGTTCAACCGAGGCGAAGGAGAGTTACAAAGCGTGCTTTTTTTGGGATGCTGTAATGTCATGTGGAGCATCAGGTCACGTCTGGTTTGGGGAGGAGTTAGAAGATTGTTTCACTTTCAACAGATAGGCCAGTAGCACTCAGTATTTATGACACCACTGTTGACCAGTTAGTAATAAACTCACCTCTAGTCCCTCCTACTAGCTCTTCACTTTGTCTGTACACAGTCTCAGCCCTTTGGTGCCGTTTTCTTGTGCAAGAGAGCAGGTTATTCTTTATTAGCATTTGTAATTGTCAGAATTAGATCACAGTGTGTAAGAGCATCCGCTTTGTAGCATCATCACAGAAGCCCTCTGGTTACACTAATGTGGTGAAAAATGTTGCGTTTACCTAAATTATGTGCTGGCGCAATGTGAAAAATGTATCTGGAGCCCTGTCTATTCAGTAAACACTTCACAGCCTCTTCCCCCTTTTATAGGGAATAGGACACAACCATACTACTATGTATTGCCATGAAAGCACTGATAAAAGGTTGCAGCCAAACCCAATGGCTCATTTTGCTTTAAAGAAGCAAAGCTGTTGACATCTTGAAATGTCTAACCAAGTGTCCGTCTTCACTTTCAGGTGATCGCCGACATGCGGGAGAAGCGCTACGAAGAAGAGGGCATCGGTAGCAGCTACATGTTCCGCGTCGACCACGACACAATCATAGACGCGACAAAGTGTGGCAACTTTGCTCGATTCATCAACCACAGCTGCAATGTAAGACGGCGTTAATATTACACAGAATAATTTGCAAGCTTGCAAGAAAGCGTGTCCTTATGCCCATTCCTGTCCTTCTTTGCAGCCTAACTGTTATGCGAAAGTCATCACAGTGGAGTCTCAGAAGAAGATCGTGATCTACTCCAGGCAGCCGATCAACGTCAACGAAGAGATCACGTACGACTACAAGTTCCCCATCGAGGACGAGAAGATCCCCTGTTTGTGTGGGGCAGAGAACTGTAGGGGAACGCTGAATTAGTCGAGGTCGGAAGAATCCTCAAACCCTGGACGAGGAGGAACTGAAGAAGGAAGGTTTTCTTTTTTTATTATCTCGGAGTGAGGAGCAGAATGCAGCAAGTCACCTGGGTAAGAGTTCAGCTAACTGTGCTGCACTCTTCTCGTATTTAAACTCTAGATTGTTTACGATTTATGGTGCTCTTAAAATTAAAACAAAACACATAACTTTTTTTTATGTGTAAACACTTGACTTGCTGGTGCAGCATTTCCTCCTCCTCCTCCTCCTCCTGACAGTATTTCAGCACGGTTCCCTCCACATCCAATCCTGGTCTCTACAAGTTTTACACTTTTTTTCCCCTCTTTCATTTGTCTCATAAGCTTTACCTACGACCACACGTGGTACATACAAACAACACAGACTCACATGATCAGCTGCTTACTAACACTGTTGAGACGCACAAGCCCGCCAGGTAAACGCCTCTCCGTGGGAAGAAGACGTGGTCGGCACCTGAGCAGATGGCGACCGGTGCCGTTTCCATCCAGCAGCAGGTGGGGAGCCTGAAACTCGATTTCTCGCTACTACCTCATCTGCACTGTTTTTTTTTTCCCTCACAAATAAATCAAACTGATGAGAGAGAAAAAAAACAGCACAAATGGTTCAATTCTGCTACAAAATCTGGAAGAAAAAAAAAAAATCAAATCTCTCACCTGCTCTCACCAGCCAATAATGGATCGTGCTGCTTCCTATTAGTTTATGCAAAAAGTGAAAAGATGACGTGCAAAATTTATATTAACAATATTCCAGTGTTTTCCAGTTTTTGTTTAGGTAGTCCTCCTGCTCGTTTCTTTGAAGACACTATATTTGTGTGTGTGTGTGTGTGTGCGTGGATGTGTGTCGGGCCTCAGTATTTATCATCATGTCTCAATGAGTGTGTGAGGATGTGAGTGCACTGCCTCCTGTAGGCTGCGGCGAAGAAGGCCAACCAATCATGCAGAGCAGAAAAAAAGAAAAAGTCAAATCAATTCCTCGACTGAAAATACGAGTTAAACTTACGTTTTCAGCTAATTATGCCTCATCTGAAGTGCCATATGACTGTGTAACTGTCCTTGAGGGTGGCGACAGATAGAAAAGTCAGATTTGTTAACATGCATGCGCAAAAAAAAAAGCTGCCTAGTTTGGGTGTTTGATGATGATGATGATGATGTTTCGGCTTCTTTTATTTGTCCCCTGGGATGACTGTCTCGTGTTTGTGCGCTCATAGACTTGTTTTGAGCTACAGCCCAGTGTTGAACGAAGAGTTTCTACAACCCGGCAGGCCTCCTCATAGCCACAGGGGTTGTTCTTTCTTCATAAACTCATAAAGATTTTTAGAAAAAAAGAAAACGGAAAAAAACTTGTGAATGCACTCGAGGCTTGCACTTCTGCATTACACCCTGTCATCCAGTCATTTCCCCCCCTCCTCTAAGACCAAGTCAGTCATTGCTTTTCATTCAGTTGGATTGATAATGGAGATTTTTCACCAGTGATGTTCATATTGTATATGATTACTTGTACAGAAGATCTAAAGTTCTTTTTTTATCTTCACAAGGGTAACACTTTTAAGATGCATCTTCCTTTCTTTTTTAAACAAAAGACTGAGTATTTAAAAAAATATTTTCAGGGATCTGTAAAAGGAATCTGATGGTTTAAAAAGGTTGTTTATTTAAAGACAAAAGGTCCACTGTGTACAGGAAAAGTCTCCACCTCCCTTTTTGAAAGATTGTTTCTTGTAGAAACGTCTTCGTTTTTCTGCCCATTTGCTTTGTAATCCTAAAAATGTAAATACTGTAACTGTGAATACTATATAAATATATATATATATTTTTGTTCCCTGGGATTTGCTACGTGATCACAGCTCAGACATCTATGTATCATAATGAGGTGAGCGATGAGCTGGTAGCAGGAAATTCAGCTTGTGTCAAGCTTTGTTTTTGTTTTTTTATTATTATTTTCTGTTGTAAATTCTATGAAAAGTTGTTTGCGGTGTGGAGAAAAAAAAGGTGCAGAATCGGCACGGGGAGAGGACTGAAGCGTCAGCCTGGTTCTCGTGTCTATTTATTATACAACAAATGTATGAAAAAGGAAAAAATGGAAATAAAGCAATTTTTGCATACATCCATAAACGGTGGTTGTTTTTGACGAGGCACAGAATCACAGAAGTAATGAGCTGGTGGATGTTTGTCTGAGCACACAGTCACTCTGATGCAGAATTTTCTTGAATGGAAACAGCAGCTGACCAGACAATGACTCTGTGTCAGGCTGCTTTGATTGACGAGGTCATGTGAGCCACTGTCCTCTAACAAACACTCACAGCCTGCGGTTTCACAACACAAACAACTGCAGGGTATAAATAAACCAAACAAAAGGCAAACAGGACATGTCTGTTGAAAAGATCATTATTTCACTTAAGTGAATTTGTTGATGCTGAATATACAGTCAGTTGTTACAGTTTATTAGGCACATTTAGATAAAACTCCTGCGGTCTAATAGAGCAGTAAATCCTCCCTTATTTAAGGCTAAAATGTTCTGTTTTTGAGAGGCATTCATTCAACTTCATACTCATTTAGGAGGGTGTATTTGTGGTGCATTATTCAATGAGGTGTTTCTGATAGTCTACCCGGTGGTTCTCAAAGGGGAGATTGGTACTAGGGGTCAACATCATAACTTCGGCCCTTATTGCTTCTGACATTCTGCATTTTTTTAGATTCTTTTTTATTTTTTTAGTTTACACTGCCTGCAGTTCAGCCCGGTTCAGCTGAAAAGTCCCTAATTTTTTTTCATGTGACTGTTGGTGGCACTGAGGAGGCCAGAATTTTTCCTTTTTCTACAGAATGTGATTTGTGCAAAAATTTATTTTGAGCAAATTGGATGAAATATTACAATTTGAAGCTTAGGTTTGCTTAATTTTCCCAACTGGCTCTAATGAATGGTATGATTTTAGCCATTTTTTAAGATACCATGCAGTTCAAATCAACCTTTGGGTTTTGTGGTTCAGAGGGCAAATTATACATGGAAAACAAAGAAAGAAACAAAGAGACAAAGGCATTCCAACAAAATTTTGAATAGGGAGATTCTAAATTTTGACAACAAAATATTCATTTTTACTACAAATATATATATATATATATTGGTTTCAAATATCAGTAAATCGTCTCCTTGATCACTAATAATCAATATCTGCCTGAAAAACATATCTGGACCCCTCAGGGATCACAATGCAATGAGGGGGACTGGGGATGTGATTTCCAGAAACTAAAGTCAAATTTTTAAAATAGAAATAGCATAATTTATTTGATTTAATTCATTTAGTTGCTATGAAAGATTAAAAAACATAAGACTTGTGAGTCTGCTGCACTTGCATGCTGTGTTTGCACTCAGTACTATAATTCATACATTACTTTAACTGGTCTAATCTGCTACTGGCCTACATCAAATTGATATAAAATAACATTATGGTATATTTTATGATGCTGTGTTCTTTTGTATTGTCATTATGCCAGTGTTCACCATCATTGTTAAAAAGTTTGGGAACCCTCGATTGAAATCCTACTCTCTGACTGCAACACCACAGAATTCAACAGCATCACGAACTGCAAAAAGGACCATCAACGTATCTCTAGAACAGTTTCAACAACAACAAAAAAAGGATTATAAAAATGATTTACTGCAGGAACATTGTACTGCACTGCATCAGTCAGGTGGGCCTAATAAACTGGCATCTCAGGAACATGAATGTCCATGTAAAACATAAATAAACAAACGCATTTCAACAAAATTTTGAGTTGGAGTTATTCTAGATTTTGACACCAAGATTTTCATTTCAACTGCAACTATATATTGGTTCCAAATATCTCTTATCAGCCTCCTTGATTACTAATAATCCATATCGGCCCGTCCTTCTAACTACACTTTTGTAGTTAGTTGATTATTTGCAGCCTTTTAGGACAAGTGTATTAATTCTTGAGTCTTAAATATTCATCAGTAAATGATAACTCAAAGTGCAAGTGTGAAGTGGTAGCCAGAAGGTTGGAGAGGTCAGAGGCTGAATAAATGTTAGAAAAGGCCTTTCAGGTCTCTGAGTGACTTTTTTTCAAAGCAGTCTTGACAGGTTTTTTACATCATGGAAGTTGTCACTGCTGGATTTATCAGGTCAAAACTTCAGCTCAAATCAAGCCTATGGAGAGTCAAATATCAGGGTCAATAGTCAAGTCATTTTTAAAAGTCCACCTCAAGGGTCAAATGAAGTCCATCCATCACCTCCTGCCTGGCCGGAGCTGTTATTAATCAGGGAATTCAACAGCTCTGCAGTGAAAATCTGCAACTTGACATCACCTTCGCTCAACCCTGGACTCACATTCACACAGTCCCCAGAGAGAGAGAAAAGGCTTACAGTGTGGTCTGTGTATGTGTGTGTGTGTGTGTGTGTGTGTGTGTGTGCGCGCCCCGAGGCCGTGACAGGAGGAGGATGGTGTGACCACAAGCAGAGAGGCTGGGCTGGGAGAGCGAGCTGCAGACAGCATGGGAGCCCAATTCACACTCATGTCCATCTGCTTAACGATGTCGCACACAGCAACACAAGAGCACACGCCTCCACACCGAGTGATCTGATTGGTCACATGTTATCACTCCAACTGTGCTGTCTTGTTTTGTTGGTCATCTTTCCAGCTCCTTTCATAACCTACTTAATATTTTCTTCATCCAGCGGTTCTTTCTACCATGACATGGGTACTTATGTTAATGATATGCTCTGATCTTTAGCTCTAAATCTGATATCATGCTTTTATTAACAAGAGAATTTATGTCTACAAAGATGCTTTAAAGTTGTCACCCTGGGGATGTTAAAAAGTTGATGGAGATACATCCATTCACTTTCTTTCGCCTTTTTGGGGTTGGGTTGCGGTGGCAGCAGGTTAAGCAGGGAATTCCAGATGTCTGTCAGTGCTCTCCAGCTCCTCTTAGGGACTCTCCAAGCCAGATCAGATATGTAGTTCCTCCAAAGAGTTCTGGGTCTACTCTGGGGTCTCGTCTAAGTTGGGGGTCTCTGGGAAACCTCAGAAAGAAGGCACTCAGGAAGTATCCTAGTCCGATGCCCAAACCACCCTTAGAAGAAGCACCAACTCTGCTTCAGTCTCCCTCTGGATGTCCGAGCTTCTCTCTCTATCTGCGGCTCACCCCTGCTGATCACAGCCGCTTGTGTCCACAATCTCATTTTCTCGGTCGCTAAGAAACTCATGACTACAGGTCGGGTTGGAACATAGATCAACTTGTAAATCATGAGCTTTGCCTTTTGTTTCAGCTCGCTCTTCACAACAACAGACCTTTACAACACTTGCCCCAGTCTTTCTGTCCATCTCACACTTTTCCCCTCACTGATAAGAACATCACAAAATATTAAAACTTGGTCGCTTTGGGCAACAACTCACCCCTAACCAACAGGAAGCAACACATTGGTTTCTGGCAGAGAATCATGTCCTCAGACTTGGAAGTGCTGACTCTTGTCCTTCACACTGCCGCAAATCATCAACACTGAAGATCACAGCTTGATGAAACCAACAGAATCACATCATCTGCAAAAAGTAGACATTCAACTCTGACATTCTTCTCCTCACCCCGGCTGCACCTTTAGATTCCATCCATGAATATCACAAACACAATCAGAGACAAGGGGCAACCCTGGTGGATTCCACCACCCACCTGAAGCATGTTTCACTTTGTACTGAGAGTATGAAGCTCTCACTTTGGTTGTGCATGAACTAAATGGCAAAATGGCCCAGCATTCCCCCTTACTCCCACATTACCCCCCATTTTTTTCAACTACTGGTACTCTAGTGTGTTTTGGATCATCATCATCATGCTGGAATTATTGGACTCTGCAGACTGAAAATCATCAGGTCAGTATTTTGGTCGACCCACAGTCACTCATGGTACCATCTATAAATGTCATCTCCTCATCACACTCCCACGTCTGTGCTTCACTGTCAGGATTATGCCTTAACTGTAGCTGTTGTGGTCAGATTCACACCAAACATGCTGCATGCCTTGTGGACTCAACAAATTTATTTTGGAATCATCTCACCAAAGAAGGTGTTCCCAGTATTCATCAGGATTATTTGCATGTTGTTGTTTTTTTAGCAAAGTTTCATTTTGCAGATTTAGCGCCGTAGAGGAAGCAAGATATTTTTTGTTGGATGCTGCCTAAAGAGGTTGATGCAGTGTTGTTCACACGGTATAAGCTGTCCCAGAAACTCTATAATAACCCCTTTGCTAAGTCTGTTTTTATAGAGCTACTTTCTCCATGGCATCATTTTACATGGACAGCCACTGTAGTTCTGATTAGTGGTATTATGGCTCGTGCTATACCTCCGGATTGCTGCTGTTACTGTGTTTTGATTTTTAGTTATCTACCTGTATCCATCTCCATCTTTGAGAAGCCACACAGTGACACAGATGTTTAAATTCATCTGACAGTTGTCGTCCATGTGGAGCCATGATGTAGACATGCATATGGACACAGCCCATAGGTCCAAAGCTGAGAATGTTCTGGTGTTCACAGGTCATTTTCTAACTATGTTCATGCAGTGAGGCTGGTAGTATATCACTTGTACTCAGTTGTCTTTCTTGTGATCACAGGTTTTCTTAGGTGTGTTCACTTTTGTCGCATTGACTTTCTACTTTGGGGCCTGTTCTTGAATCTGGCAGACTTCAGATGAGAAAAGATGATGACACAGAGCGCAGGGTGAACATCAATTGACATCCATTCAGCACCTGTGTGATCCTGCTGGGTTGTGTTTTTTTTAACATGCAATGCCGACCACACCTAAACCACAGGTCTACAGGTCATTGAAGCCTTTTTGCATAATTGCCTTTGCCTCATCAAACAGGAAGCAATCACATCAGAGAGCGAGAAACGCAAATCTCATCAATTACTTTTCAATAACAACAGAAAATGTGACACAGAATAACGTTTTTTTATTGTTAGAATACACAAGACATTAGAAGTCGTTCAGTTAAAAGAAAATTGTGAACCTTTACACTGATAAAAAACTGACAGACACTTGTTTTTTCTGCAGGTGCTGTCTTTTTTTAGTGTTGCCTATTTGCATGCCCCTTCTTTACATGCAGCTAGTTGATGCTGGTGGGTCCTGGCAAACATACAAATTCAATGCAGGGAGAAGCGCTGACACGAACGTGAAAAAGTTTGCATGTTGGATGTAGAGAAGACAGGCACTTACTTAATGAGCTTTGTGTTCTTGAGTGAACCTTTATCACTGCAGCCATTTTAACTTGTCATGGAGGGAAAAGCAGGTGTTATTAACAGATCCTAACATTTTCTATTGAAGTGTATTTGCAGGTCATGACTGTGACACAGCATGCAAAATAATATGACTTTGGAAAAGGTCAACCTGATTGGATTTCAGCTGTTAATAATATTAATTGCTTTTATTATCAATGTGAAAATATCTGCCATAAAAAAGGCCTATTGCAGGAATAACTCAACAAGCTCCTGTGCTGGTCTCTATTTTTTTTTATCCATTTCTGTTGAGATTACTACTCATTAACTCTACTAAATCCACTAAAACAGATCTTCATGATTAAACAGCCTTTATTTACTTAGCCATGCTAGCAGATTGGTTCGACAGATAGCAGTATCAGCAGAGATTTTAACACAGTTGCATGACTTTATTGACAAATCCATGGTCCTCTGATGATGAATCCCATTGCCTTTTGCTCTAACACCACTGTGAGATTGACAATTTTGTATTTTATTGTAATCATGCAGCTCCATGACCAGCTAAAAATGTTTGTCAGATACTTCAAATGGTCTCCAAATACTTGAAAAAATGAATGACATTCCCCATTAGCCTCAGCTGTTGGTGGTGGTATCGTGGTTTTACCTACATTTATTTTCTGTCTTTAACAATTATGACTTTTACATTTCAATATTTGTGATGTTACAAACAATCCCTGACCAAATATAGCATTAAAGAAAGAAAAAAAAAAACATATATGTTAGAATTGTAGTTTGTAAGAACCAGCTACAAGTGACATGGCAGCCCAACAAATGTCAATCCTACCACTGTGTTTTACATTAAACTGTTAGCAATGCTTGAATGGAGTTAAAGAATCCTGCAGATACATGACACATTAAATAACAGTTACAGTACTCTTCTTCACAGTTTGTTTTTCCATATTTATTCCTTGCTGGAGCATTCCGACATGTGTGAAAGCTCCAGTGGTCAAATAAAACTGACAGAACTTCACCTAAATGCTGTTTTGGGGCTAAAATGAAACCTTGTTTTTGCTTCTTTTGGTGCTGTACTATTTGATGATTTGGACTTCACACAGTGAGCGCTAAAGTCCAGAGATGAAGCTTCCCAGCAAAATGATTTGAATCACCGGTACGGCTGACCTGAGGGGGCGACCGGCCGTCGCTTTGAGGAGTCTGGCGTCTTTGGAGGCCGAGACGACGCGACTGAAGGCGGGATGGACGTGTCTGAAGTTGTTCTGCAGGGGCGTCACCTGCTCGGCGTCCTCCTCTGTGGAGAAGATCTGTGAGGTAAACTGAGCCAGCTGAGGAGAAAATGTAAAAGTTATTGGCCATTATTCAATTAAATCTCTAATCTGAAACCAATAGAAAACCTCTTGATACTTTGGAAATGTTGTTAACCTTATATTCAAGTATACTGAATTGAATTGACCTACTTGCGACCATGAGATGTAGACGGGGACTTCATACATAGTCCAGACCACCACTTGAGAACATGGAGGGGTGGTGAGGCTGCCATAATATCTGTAATACTGACTCATGTTGTGCTTCGGCAGGAGGCTCATCAGCGGAAATGGCTTGACTTTAGCTGTTTGGCCTTGGGGAAGGATGCATAGCCGTGATGAGAGCATAGTTACAAAACACATAAAGCAGAAGGTGGGAGTGGATTTACCTTTGTAAGCAACAGAGGAGAGCTTCTGTGATATGTGTCCAAAGTGCACATTGTCTGCATAAACAACCTGCAAAACAGAATGAAATCAGCACAGACTTGGACTAAAATGCTGAAAATAACTGATAATATAAGAAAAATAAACTGACGTCAATGAAGAATCCAAGAACAGCCAGGCCTGTTGGATCTTCTAAGGCTGCGGACATATTAGGATGGATGGACTTCATGTTGACAATATGCATCTGGAAGTAAATTGTAAAAAAGCACAGAGACATTAAGGGAAGGCTGCACCGCACCAGTGTGCTGACAGACTTGGCTTGTGACAGTGTAGCGCTGTCTACTGACCGTACTGTACCTCCATTGGGTATCGACGACTGTCCACCGTGTGCTCGGAGCCGTTGGTGGCCGGGCCTCCCCAGTGGAAGTGCAGCTGGATGGTGTGGTACACATCGGAGAGACCTCCACCGCTCACCGCCATGCCACTGCCAACCTGCAGTATGACTACAGAGAGAAACCACGGCCACGTCAGCTCCAACGCAAAGGAGACACTGAATGAGTGAATCTGCTGCGTGCTCACCGGAGTGTCCGTCATTTTTCAGCGTCCAGTGGCCTGGTTGGACTGCATCGAAGCCCTCGAGATGTAAAGGCTCTAGAGATTCGTTTCTGGTCATGTGATGGTCCAGATTGATGGGAGAGTGATGGGATTCAAGTAAAGGGTGGCATGAGGGGAACGTGTCTCCCCAAGCATAAGGATCTGAGGATGGAAGAGGAACCACATGAGCACCAGAAAAAGCAGGGCAGAAAGATTGAACCGGACCACAAGATAAACCATAAGATGATGATTGTGGCAGGAAAGAAGATAAATGATGAGCCTCAAAGCTACCTAGAAACTTGACTGCTCGGTACATTTAATAGCTGTGTCGGAACTTTTGATCATATCTTTCTTGGCAGGTGGAGTTTTTTGAGGACTTCTTGTCCACATTGGTTTTAACTTAACTTTTCTAACAGTAGTAAACAATGCCACCACAGGTCCATTTAGTGGCTGATCCAGAGCTTTCAATCATTATGAACCACTGTCATGTTGCCCAGTTGTTGTGAAAATGTCAATCAGCTACTACGGTAGATGATCAGGAGAAGCTTGAAACTCTGTCAAAACATCTGCTTGTAAAGATGCGATCGAAAGCTCCAGAATGGCTACTAAATGCAGTGACATGCAAAAGTTTGTGTAAAATTTCCGTGAGTGTGAATATAGCAAGTGACATATTTCCGAAGGGCATAAAGGTTCACATTTTAAGGAAAACTAGATCATTGATTTGGTTTCGCACAACTTTAGAGTCAAAAAAGGAAAGGAAAACCAGGCAAACGTTGGCAAGAGAGCTGAGCACTTAGCTCTTACCTAGATCTCACACCTTGGTTACAAAACTTTGTAAACGCTTGGAGTCTTCAGAACTCGTCCCCACAATTAGCAGCCGTGGGCTCCTCTTAGCACTCTTAAGATTAAAGTAACTGATGCCCACTAAGTAGGAAAAGGCTTCAAGAAGATAAGAAGCTCTGAGTGTTAAAGACAAGAGTGAATTGATCATGCTTTGGGCTTGTGTTGCAGCCACTGGCATTGACATTTCATTGGTAAAAGGAAGAATGGATTCATAAAAAAGCTAAAAAGAAAATGGCATCTACAGCAGGATAAAGAAATACACACAATGGAAAACCTCAAAAGGTGCAGGCTGAAGGTTTTGCTGTGGCCCTCATGGTTCCCTAAACTAAAGATCTTTGAAAATCTGTGGATAAACCTCGGAGCTGCGGAGGTAAAACGGCTAAAGAATCTTACAGAACTTGAAGGCTATTGCAGAAAGAATGAATGAAAATCCCCCAAAACAAGAACTGAAAGACTCCAAAAGCATTTATTAAAGGCGTTACCAAGCAGTGACCATGTGAGGTGCTCCAACTTCTACTTCAGGCCACAGAAGGATAGAAGTAAAAAAAAGTATTGTTGCTTAAAATATGAAAGAATTGTGTCTTTAGCATTATGCCCTTTGGAAATCAGGTCGTCTTTTATTCACGCTGCTGTTCACAGTAACAGACATTTTGCATTCAACTGTAGATTCTTTAGTACAAGAAATAAAGAAAACACAGTCTATTTATTATCAGATCTATGTTGTTTTTTTTTTCCTGTGAAATACTTGATAGTTGAACCTCCTGCATTATTCAAACGACAGCGTGAGAGCTTTAGAGGAGAAAATCACTCCTTTGATGATTTGCTCACAACTCAAAGAACTATTCAGCATCCGATGGGCGCTTTGAAAGGAGACACTGCTTCTCTTTAAGGTTTTGTCAACCCCCAAAAATAATACGAAAGAATAGAAATAATGATGAAAACACAGCTATAAAAACAGCTGAATGTCTGTCGTTGACTGGTAAGATATTAATTTAGTGCTGATATGATTTTTCAAAGTTTTTTCATGCAGCAATTCTGAAATTTTGAGATAGTTATTGCTTCAATACCATGTACAAATACCAAAAAATACTCAAAATATACATTAAGCTGTCAGTTTTACTACATCTTGTCTGTTGGTCATTAATGCAAATTATATTTAAAGAGTTTAAAAAATGAAAGTACAAAAAAGATTGTTTTAGTGGCATCAATTAGTAGTTTCCATTATTTTTTAAAAAGTATAGAATTTTATAATACATGTGTGTCAAGGCTGTCTTCTCAATTTTATTTGATTTTTTTCTATTTGACGCAAGAAATCTCCACATCAGTAGCACTTAAAGGACTAAACTTTCCTGGTTTTTTTCCCCTGTCTGTATTCAGACGTTTATTTTACGGAGGTTTCTGCTCATATTCCATTCACAGCCTGATTTTTTAAAAACATTTTATTCCTCAGAAAAGTACAGAATATTATTTTTTGTGGTTGTTGAGAGTATTTTCTGATTTTTAAAAAAGAAGAAGAAGAAGCTGGCTTTATCCAGTGTTGAGAATTGTAGAATTTTGTTGTGGAAATGAGTGCAAATAAAGGCATTTTTAGATCTATAATAGCGTGTTTGTGTATTTAAATGTTCAAATTCTAAAAACTTGCAATATATAAAAAATCTAAATCTTATTGGAAGTAATCAGCTGGGGAAGTTTCAAGTTGATGTCGGTTATTTAGACATTTCACCCCATTCACCTGCCCTTATAATTAAAAGTAGTTCAAAGGTTACTCACCACAATGTGCCTCATTGTAACAGTAGTCCTCTGGAATATAAAAACAGCACAATGTTGACCAACAGAATCTTCTTCCCTCTTATTTAAATGACACAAAACTGAGCAGAAATGATGTTTTTTGTATATTACTATGTAGCTCTGGCCGGACCCTCACCTGAATCAGCATACGAAACAGCAAAGGTCAGGAGGGCTGCGGTCAGAATCATGGCAGGATCCCGCAGGTGTCGGTATCTGAGGTAGACTAGAAGAACCAGCGCCAACGTCCTCGTTTAAATAGGGAGCGAGGTGAAAGCCGAGTTTTATTTGCTCCTGGTCTGATCGGTGAGCCGTGTCATTTACCAGTCTGGTGGTCTTTTCTGATCAACAGTCTCATTGATGCGACGACAGCTTCACCTCCTCCTCCTCCTCCTCCTCCTCCTCCTGCTGCCAGCATAGATGCCCACTGACTAGTAACAAGAGCCATTCATCTCATGGGAAAGCCAGAGGATGTTAGCAGGCGGAATTAGAAGTGAACAGAATGTATATGGTTTAGTCTAGGGAGGCTGTAAAATTCAAATTGTAAAAAAGAAAAATAAAATCTAAATTTATTATAACCATTATTATTATTATATATTCAGTGGTCTTCCAGAGTATCCTTCCTTTCTCTTGTGCCCTGTCTGTAAAGCACTTTGTAAACTCTGCTATTTAAAGTTTCTATATATAAAAAAGAATGTACTTATTATTATTTCTGAGGGTTTTCTTGTCATTGCTGCCCTCCACATTAATAATGTACAGTGAAAGTAACACTCTTTAAATATAGAATAATGGCATTATTCTGTTCTAATCTGAAGAGAACCTTGACAGACTGGCTGATTAGCAAAGTCCACTGAGAAATGAGAAATATGCAGCCAGTTATACTCCTCTTTATGATCTATAAAAACCCTGTTAATTCCAAGGCTTTAAATGATGTTACATTTCTCCGCCGCCTCATAAATTCAATCACAGCCTCGACTGAACAGCTCAGCGTTAAGTGTTACGTCTCCCCCATCCAGGAATAGATTGTGTGATTCTGTCACTACTTGGCCCGTGCAAACAAAGCCTCTTTTCAGCAGCGACAATGCTTCCCAGCTGGGTATCACTATCTCTGCTCCGCCTGCTGCCTTATGAGTCACTGCGAGGTGCACTATATCCGCTTTCTTTAAATTATTTGAATCTTTTGATTACTGTGGATTGGATTCACTCACAGCCTCCATCTCACTGCCGGGGGATTTCCCTGCATCCCACCTTAAGCCTCTTTGACATTTGGTCGTCGCAGGCGGAGGAAATTTCCTCGACGGAGACTTAAATGTCGTGATTGACGAGGTCCGACGTAAAGTTCAGCATGTGTTCGTAACCACTGATGCACGAGTCGTCCTTCATGGTGCATTTTATTTGGCATTTGATTAGATGTACATCTACCTCAGAAAACAAGCTCGCCTGCAAATGAAGCAGTTTTTTTTCTTTTTAAATTGAAGGCTATGAAATAAAAGACAATGAAATGTAGAATTTGTTGTCTTACACACAAAACATTTCAAACCTCCCCAAAAAAGAATTAGTTCTCAAACCACCATAGAGCCGAGCACAGAAACTACAGTGTAAATGCAGCTGTTTGGGTCGTGGGCAGGTTTTCGATGGCGATATTAAACTATATGCAGGAGTCGTTGAACCTACTGTACAGGACACACTGTTGAGCTAAAAATGTTTCCATCAAAAGAAAAAATCTCTCAGCATGCCAAAAGATAAAAAAAACATGCACCACAGGTCCGAAAAGCAGGTTGAAAAATAAAAACCAAACAAACTTGATGAACAAAAAAAAAAAATCCAAAGCAGTACACGTCTCCTAAACACACATGCACACTTTACTTTTTTCACAATTTATGAGAACATGATTTTGTTTGTTAGATAATCCACTGTGGATTGTCAATGCAAAATAAAAATAAAAAAAACAAAAAGGGGGGGAATAAGCTTAAAGATAAGCACAAAAAATAATGTTTTATACATACAGTACATTCAAACATGAGATACACAGATGTGCACAGTCAGACACGTGGTTACAGCCGTTTTTCGAAGCCGATCGAAAGCGGTTTTGGATGCTGGTGGTTGTGGGTCGACTCAGGCCCGACAATCTAACTTCTTCGGGCTTTTTCCTTGAGCGAAACGAACGATTGTCATCATAACGGGGTTCTAAATCGTTCCAAACAGACAAGTTTGCTTTATTACTGTTTTTTTTTTCTTTTTATCCCACTGAGAAACAAGAACGGCAACAGACCCATCAACACCAAAACAGAAAGAGACTCGCAGCTACAGTCAGTGACATTATCTCCCTCAGTAGCTGAAACAACCTGCATTAAGAAAGACACAAACACTTCAGGGATGGAGGGGCAGCATCCAAATGTGACAACTGATCTTTTTTTTTTCCTTTAAACAAAACAAAAAAAACCCTTAATTGTAGGATGAAACAGTTCAGTTAGCAAATACACAACTATCCTGCGAGGAGCTGATGATAAAGTAACAACAATGGGATCATTTGCATGATTACATGACTTAATGATTGGAACAGCTACTTTAAATAAATTGAGTTTTTTTTTTTTCAAATTTAATGACGGGATATCGCCCCTAATCTTCACATATACACTTGAAAAGTCTTCATCGATCGGGAAATCCACCTACATCTATCCCACAATTAAACAATCAAGATTACAACCTGCAGTCATAAATTATTATCAAAAAGAACACAAACTCATATTTATCAGTATCACAACATTCTTTGATACGTAATGCCTTGTGTCAGCATTACCCGATAAAAACCCTACAGCAGGAAACTAACCGTACCCTCTTTGCAAGGACTAATCTCTGAACTACAAAACATCTCTCGCTGGAAATATGTGCTATAAACCTGGAAGACAGCTTCTCGTTTCAGACTAATAAAAGTGAGGGGGATAGAAGGTTTTTATGAGCAGGTAGAAATCGAGCCAGATGTGGATGTTACTGTAGCTTGGAGACCGACAGATCAATACACACACGTCCGTTTTAAAGTATGATGCAAACAAAAAATGCACAGGGAACAAAAGCTGGCTTCGCTGTCCGTCTGTCATTATTTGCCTTGTGCAGCGCTGAGACACACAAGTATTACCGTTGAGACGGGCACAGACCTGAGGGGGTATTTACACCAGGGCTTCTTGACCACTCAGGCCAATTTTGAGATGTTTCAAAAAGCTTTGCTCAGTTAATGCTAAAAGTACAAGTGCAGCTCTCCCAGTCTGAATGTAGTGTTTTCTCTTTGTACAGAAACAGTCCCTCTCTGCTCCCTCAGACGCCAGTGTCTTAAAAAAAACAACCTTAGAAGAAAAAGCTGCAGAAGAGTCTTCAAAGAGGAAAGAGCATCCTCCTGCAACACATCAAAAGAACAGGCTGCTCCACCTCCTGATATGTCTGTACAAACTTCGTGTCCTCTCTGCAGTCAGCATTTTCGCCAACAGTCTGCTGTGTTCTCTCCCGGTGCAGAACACACTCATGACCTTCCTCAACCAGCGGGTGATATCCGGGTGCAGCTCCCTGCTGTCGGCCCACAGTCCTATACCACGGTGCTGAGGGAGGAGGTGCAGTCTGCGGGCATGGCGGTGGGGGCGTGGCCATCTGTCGGCGTATCAGGCCCCACCAGGAGCGTGCTGCTATCTATGGAGTCCTCCCTCTCCTGAGAGGACGGCGCCGAGTCTGGCACAGGACCTGAAGCGATGGGGATATCTGCCTGGAGCCCATCTCCCATGGCGTTCATCTGGCTCGGCACCATGGAAACCCCGCCGTGTCCTGACGGTAACAACAAAGAGAGCGAAGGAAGATAAGAGATTAACACGCTCTGCGTGAGGAGAGTCTTAAATAACAAGAGAAAGGAAGTGCGCCTACCGAGGTCCACGTAGAGGAGGCTGTCTGGGTTGATGGAGGCTTCGTACGGAGGAGGGGGGTCATCAGGGTGCTGGATGTCGGGGTATTTGTAGGCTGCGTACGGCGGAGGAGGCTCTTGGAAATGAAAAGCGCCTCCTTCTCCATCATCAGACAGATGCAGAGGAGTGAGACCTGTGCCAAAGGCGTCTGGACCGTAGTCAAAGCCCGGGACTCGTCTTCCAAGGTTAAAGTGGTGCACTGAGAAAACAAAAACAGAGAGATGACCATGTGAAAATTTAACTAGTGAGGAACGACGGTTTTATGGCTGAGTTATTATGGAGTTTTCTGTTTACAAAAAACACAGCTGCAATGACTGTTACTGTAAATCACCAATATGCCTCAAGTGGACTTTTCACATTTTTAAAAACAACTTTGTATACTGAACCACCTGAAATGATTGTAAAGGGTAAAGTCTAATGTGCTGCAGTTCTTTCAATTGCAACTAAAAGCATTCAGGCTTAATGCTTACAGTTGCCTCCAATTAGTGTTTCGATGCGTTCACGTCTTCTCTGTCGGAGTCTGTGCACCATGAAGAGCAGCAGAGAGAGGATGAGGAAGGACGAGATGCAGCTGACGATCAGTCGCATCCCGCTGGCCATCGAGTCAAACAAACTGTTTCCGTCTGAGGGGGAAAGAGAAAAAATGTGAGAGTAGTTTGTCGTAAACTCATTTAGTTTAAAATGATCCACGTGTGAGAAGTACAAATTTATTTTGCTTTGCTCTGAAAGAACATCGGCAAATTGGAAAACACATTTAATAACAATTTCACACAACGCCTTATTTGTGCCAAGTCCAATGAAACATTATTCAGAATAGACAGCAGATGTCTGCGCTTTCTTTAAACGGGGATAATTTTAAACTTGGTAATTTATTTTAACAAATATTTTAACATCATTTGTTAAATATCTTAGACATGGTGTGAAAAAATATGTGGCTAAAAAGGTGCGACGAGCTGCAGTAAATTAAATGCTGCACAGCTGTTAGGAACCCAGTCTCGTGGGACTACAAGCACTGACTGAAGGAAGTTCCAAGAAGGAATCCTCAAAGATTTCTGTGTTTTGGCTACAACAAAGTGAATTCTCCTTAACTCTGGCTGCATGCATGGATAAATACAGATCTGAAATGACATACGACCTTCGTCAGTGAGACGTGTCAGGACGTACCTGGATCCAGACAGGTGAACTTGCAGCACTCTTTGGGATCTTTGCGGAAGTGCTGGCAGCCCTGCGGCCGCTCACACAGCGCAGCAACACACATTTCAGGCTCGCCGTCATGACATGTGCAGCTTAAACACGGGTCGTCTCCCTTCGGCGTGAAGTAGTAGCCCTCGTTCACAACGTTGTCTTTTATATCTACACATGTTTGCCCTGTGGAAGAAAAGAAACGTAAAAATCTAAATAAATGTGAGTCCAACAAAATGCTGCCTGGACATTTCTGATGGAGAATACAAAATGAGTCCGTACTCCTCTTGCAAAGGAATGGGAACTTCTTGTAGCAGTTCTCAGCATGCCAGCTGTGCAGGCCTCGTTCATTCATGCTTTTGATCTGAAAGCGCTGCAGCTGGGCACAGAAGACGTTGTCCTGGGTGGGAGAAGCCTCCCCAAAATCTTTCAGACCCTCAGGTGGCAAAAACACCTGCATTGACCCTGTGGAAAAACATAAAACAATTCTCACATTTCCAATTACAGAACAGAAAAAAATCAGTCTGGTCTTTTTTAAAAAATTAAAATCTTTCATACCTTTGTATGCTACTTCCCAGCGGCCCTCCAAGGAGTGGTTCTGGTTGGTGATGACATACTGGTAGCCCACCCAAAACCTGAAAAAACAACATTTTAAAAGGAAATTACTACAACATTTACGGAGTCAAATGGTCTGTTACAGGGTTTCTGCATTAGCCAGTATTGACCACTAGATGGCCTGCAATCAGTAACAGAGCACCATCACTGCCTGTCCTCTGATACAACATGCACACACATTAGACAGTGCAATTTCAATCATAAATACTAAAAAAGTCAATAGGGGCAAAGTAAAATTACCACCTCTCTAAAGACTAAGTTGAGATTCCTTTTCAGTGATTGAAACATTGAAGAGGTGGTTTAGGCATGCATGTTCAACCAGCTGCTTTCTGTGTAAATAAAAATAAAAAGGTATACAGTGGAGCAAAAAACTCACTTGCACTGGTCTCTGCGCTCACAGACTTTGTCATCAAAATCCACCTCGATCTTCAGAATGAACTGCAGCTCCTCGTTGGTCACAAACGTAGCCAGCGAGCCGTTGACTTTCTGACACGTGTCCACAGCCTGCCAGTAGTTCTCGTTCCTCAGGTAGACTTTGTAGCAGCTCGCCGTCTTCTCGTAGTGGTGCCAACCGCTGGGGCATTTCTCTGTGGCGAGAGAAGAGACTTTAACAATAAAGCTGAGAAACCAATCACGATGCAGACTAAATGTGATCAAGTAAAATACAACAGCTGAAGGTAAAGCGAGGTGCTTACTGTTGAAGCGAACAGGCTGAGCCACGCCGATGACATCTTCTACCTGGTCATAGCCGTTGCCAAAACGAAACCTCTCCTCCTTTATAGCTGCAATAAAATGAAGATAAGTCAACAGGTCTGCTCATTTGCATACAAAGTTCTCTGGAACTCAAGATGTTGTTTCTTGCTAACTGTTAAAAGCTTATGATGATATTCATAAATTCAAAACAAACATCTATGAGTCACAAAGGTCCAAAGAATTTTATGTAGATCGATGGATAAATGAAAGCAGGACCAAAGCCCTGCAGACGGTGCAGTTTGTATTTTCTTATTAAGTGTGATCAGGAGTTTAAAGAGATTAAAATCTGCATAGAGGAAAGAACCCCGGCATTATCTGTACATAACAGTCTAACCTTTTCCTTCTGAGAAGACTTAAATTATGACAAAGCAGATCCCTTGTACTGAAGTATTGAAGCAACCATTTGACTTTATGCAAGAAAACGTGGTAAGGAAGAAGACATGTTAGAAATGAGCACTGCCAACACACAAACTTCTTTATATGTTCTTTTTAGATTACAGTAGGGCTGCAACATTAATCAAATATTAATTATGAATCACGGGTTCCCACAATTAAATGAACATGATCAACTGTGATCTTGATTCTTGATGTTTAAAATATTTCACTCATTGAGAAAACTATGTTAATACAATAACTTGGGTTTAACTGTGACCTTAGAAAGCCTTATTTCACTCTTTTAAAAATCATTTTTGGTCACATATTTGTTAAAGCTGCGTGCTGCAGTAACTGAATGGAGACTAAAAGCTTCACTGTGCACAGCCACTTACCTAGCTTCTACTGTAGGCTGCATGAGACGCATTCAGGGAACATCAGTAAACATCAGCGCAATAACCATATGTTCAGCAAGGGAGATGTGTTTTGTGCAATTTTATTTAGATTTTGCAAGGCGAGAACTACTTTGTTAGTTTGCTGCAAAGATTTGTACATTTTAGCAGGAATGTAGCCACTCTTGCACAATGTACCCTTCAGCTTCACAATCTCTACTTCTTCAAAAATCATGACCTTTTCTGTTTTTTACAGGATTTTTTTTAGCATGTCCTGTCATTATTGCACAGCCTTGTGAAGCAGTCCCTTTGTATTTCACAAACGAGAGAACAGTTGCCGATAAAAAAGAGAAACGAGTGGCATTCAAACATGTTTTCTGTCAAATTTAAGAAGGAACAGAAGCAGGCTTGATATTTATAATTACTCGGGTTACATTCACGGATGATTTTTCAGGAAACACTGCACCCCGATCAGTTGAAATAAACACAGTGTTCCTCTGTTACACTTGACTCAGTGAAATTGTAAACTGTTGACAGAAGAGGCAAAAGGCAGGATGGGCAGGTTATTAAAACATCAATGTGTTATAATGAAGCAGGGGTTTCTGGACTTGCACTGTTTGGATAAGACACAAACAGTGCTAAAAACATAACTGAAGCAATTCTAAGGTTCTGAAAAAGACCAAACACATACCATTTCCTTACATTTAAAGTAGTTTGCTCTCTCAATCTTTAGACTATGCTACTCATGTATTTTTCATGGCACCTTTTGTACTTCCTGTCTTTAAATATTGTGTAGTAGGTTGACCACGCAGTTTTGTTTCCCAATTCTAACAGTGACTGGTGTTGTGTCTGCAACCTGGCTTACTTCTCCAATTTGTTTTTGTCAACTGGGTATTTTCCTGTTTTCAGCAGACACTGTGAAGTTGAGAAGTTTCAGCCCGGAATTAGTGTGAACGATTGCTCCAACTTTCCATGTTATTCAACAAAGAGATAATCCCGAACAAGAACATTGATTTTCATGCATGCTAACAATAACCCCTCGCTGTGGCATGTGTAAGCCTTGCTTTGGTTGTTCTTTATTTCTCCATGAAATCACAGCTTGATCTGGCAAAGCTGTATCTTCAGCGGAAAGCTTGCTCGATGAATAACAATCAGCAGATTTGCCTCTGAACACACCATATATTCGTTTGTGCCAAATAACTGTTTTGGTGAATAAACAAAGAAAACAACAGGAAGTTTCTTCTTCAGCGGTCAGTGTTGTTGCTTGTTCTATAAATGGAGCTCTACTGAAGAATGAATAGAGTCCAGTGTGAAACCTCCACCAGTATACAGTGTTGTTGGCAGGCCTACAGCATTAACTCAAAGCATGCACAGCTATGGCTGTATGGAGGTCACATGCTGTACTCAATCCTTTCAATAATTCCCATTATGCGGTCACAGATCTGGGGATAAGGTCTTTCTGGATTTGAGGAGAAAACAATAGGATTTCGGTCAATGGCTTAGCACTGCAATATCTATGCAGTGTTGAAGAGATCAACCAACAGTAAACAAAAACAGAAACACAGACACATGTGAAGCCACTCAGAATATCAGCTACCTGATGCTGTCGGTCCAGAGCTGCTACTGAGCATTTTGATTCACTGTGATGGACAGGAAGGATTTTTCTAAACATGCAAACTCACATCCGAACTGGTTGGTAAAAGCCACTCAGCTGGATTTAACTGTGTTTAGGGGGTTTATTGTGGAGGGTCTGTGTGTGTATTAAACACACACTGCAAATATGATCAGGGGATCTGTCATCTGTCAGTTAAGTCAAAAAATGCATTTATGTTAATACAAAAATGACATCTTTTATCACAGCAACAACCTGAGAAAACAGGAGGATTTCAATTTTCTGACAGTTCTTGGTTGGGCAACTTTCAGTTTCACTGGGAAACTCAACAAAGTCTAAACACAAAATTAGGATATTTTATCCAAATCACTTTATTCTACATGTCTCATTTGCAGAGTTGCTAAAACACAAACCATTTGCAGTAATTAGATTCTGTAATAAACACAAAATTCTGTGCTCCTCTGCAACAACAGACAAGCTATTACTGACTCAGCTGCAACAAACAAGCAATGGACAAAAATTCAGGGACTTTTTAGCAGAACTGAGTTGAATTGCAGGCTGTGTTTACAAAGAACAGAGTGGAGGTAAAGTAGTAAAATATTTATAGTATGTAGAGTCACCATTTTTTCCTAGTATTGGTGGGATCTGTGGGCCTTGGAAAAATGTTGTACATGCCGATTCAAGGTTTTATCAATGTATCTAAAATAAATAATCAAATTAACTCGCCTTTTTTAAATGATTCATGCCTTTGTAACTTTGGTATACTGCACAAAAGAGATTTTTGAGCTTTCTCTTCTTCTAACCATAGTCGTAATGTTTCCATAGAGGTGCAGGACTTTATATTGCAGTGAAAAATGAACCCACAGTGAGTGGAAATATGGCAGAAGCAAAAACCACTCAGAAAGTGCCTGGGGTTCAGAGGGTTAAGACTGTTCATGGGTAGTCAACATGCATCGCTGAACATCTCTCAATGCAGCTTGATTAGATCCAATGACATCCTTAAGGCATGCTGGCTGCATTCACACCTGGAGTTAGAGCTGCTCAGCTGTGATTTGATCGTCCAAGTGTGAAAAGGTCCTAGGTGTTGCTATTCTTTCCAGAAATCAATCATGTTATGGGTGTTAGGTAACAGAGTGGGTGTAAAAGGGCTTAAGTGAGCTATACTCACGGGGACAGTCCATCTCGTCGCTCTTGTCCTCACACGCTGTCCAGCCGTCACACTGCCAGGACATTGGGATACACTGCATCTTCCCACTGCGGCAGGCAAACTGCCCGGGGCTGCAGCGCTGCTCTGAAATACAACAAGAGGGTTCGTGTGGTCAAAACCTGCATGTGACTGAGGCCGTTTCCAAACAAGAGAAAACCATTTTGAGTCAGCAGAGGGCTGAATGACGCCACGTGAGCTTTCAGAGAGATCTGAGATGGTGATGTGGTGATAATCTGGAGTATGGAATAAATAAACTGATAGTTAATGTTTCTCCTGATGCAAACTGAGAAACTCACAGACAAGACCAGCACTACCACTGCACCCAGTAGGATGAACTGAATCAGCAGCTACTGGACACTACAGTGCAACTATACAATATAGTTCCAATCTCTGTCAGCCCACTCACTAGTTTAATATACTGAGGCAGCAAAATTGGAGGAGGAGATAACTGAAAAAAAATCCACAGAAGTTGGCGACTGAATACACTTAGATTTGTTCAGAGATGTGAATCAACCAAAGGAAGAACATTTTTTTGTGGCAAATCAGCAGACGAGTTTGATCATGACTGCAAGCTGCTGCTTTTTGTTTGTAGCTGGGCGATTGCTAAAAGCATTTTACAAAATTCAACAAGATCAGACCACTGAGGACAAAACAATAGCACTTTTGTAAGCATGTTGTTAAGCAAAAGTTCAGATTTGACGGCAACAGGAAAAGAGTAGCGTTGGATCACAACAAGCCCATATTCATCTTCTATATGCTTTTTGTCCATTTATGCATGTCAGTCTGGCCTGCGGGTCTCACCACCATATATGTTTAACATATGATGTTGAGCCTTACCCATGTGATGAAACAACAAGTCTATCAGCAATAATGTACTTGATCAGAAGAGAAAAACATCTACTGATTTTCTAATTGTCTTGTGTTTAGGAGACTAAAAATGTAGCTAGATTTTGCCTCTCAGGAAACTACTTTTAGAATATTAGGAGACGAGTGTTCTATTGTAAATTCAAAATATTAAGGTGATCAGGATTAGAATATTTTAAAGGGAGGTTTCTCAAGAGCTGTAGTGATATTCTAACAAAAGGTAAACTACACTAGAAGACATACTGCTTGCTTACCTGACAATAATCTTGCCAGAGCTAGCCGTGGACCTGAAACAAATAGAAACAATAGAGTGACTATCCTTTTTTCAGAAATATTTAATTGTACTTGAGCCTCAACTGATGAAAGCCAGCGTGATTTAAAAAAATATCAATTTATATCCCATTTCTGCTGCTCCTTCTGTACTCTATGAGGAAATTAATTATTCATTGAATAAATAATTGTTTACTGTATAAATTTAAAACTGCCGGCAATTCTCTGGCATCTGTCAGTGATACCCCCACTGCTAGTCCAGATTTGGGTACATGAGACCATCTGTTGGTTAGATACAGGTGGTTACATGCACCTACAATGGAGCTGGATCACCCACTCGCCTGACAAATATGGCAACACTATTTTTACTTAGAAAGAAAGCTCTGAGCTATTTCAAGACTGTTGTTTCATCTGTGTACCGACCTTCTTAGGTGACCTTTTAACCCACACAAACCAGACTTTGATGATCCACAGAGTGCAAGGCCACAACCTACGCTGGGATTTATTACTGATTACAACTGGCTAGTATTTGCACTATAACTCTGACTGCTGCACAAATGAATAAAAATACAAAAGTGGGCATGCAGCTTTGAAAAAGCCTGGAAAATGTAAACATCATAAAGGATGAGTTTACTTTCTTATTTTACAACAGACAGAACTAAGTTTTCCTAAAAACAAACTACTCCGTGACAACTTCTCACTGGGCTTTAATACAAATTGGCGATTGTTCAAGCATTCACTATCCTGCTTATTGCACTGTCAATATATAGCCAAATGAAACCAGAATGTATGACACAAAGTACCATTTATAACAATTAAATGTGCATCTAGAACCATCTAGCTAAGCTGTGAACTTTGAGATTTTCCAACAAATTAAAAATATAGTTCTTCCTGAGGACCTACACCCAACTAGTTGAAAGGTTAACATGAAGATGTGCCACTAGCAAATGTAAATAATGTGGAGAAAACACTTCAATAAGGCTCGGAAGTAAGTGAACCTGCATCTTTGAAGGCTACCTTGGTCACTCTGCCAAAACGTTTTTAAGAGCCCTCTAACACAGCGGACGTCACCTCCTCTTAGTTAATGCTAAGTGGATTGAGACGCATTACAAAGCCGTCTCAGTCTCCTGGGTCAGAATGTATTATCATCAAGCCTGAATGTGTGTCAAAATGATGGATAACATTAGAGACCATATATCCCAAACACATTAGAGAGAGCGATCAATAATTAATGCATATATTTAACACGAATAACTGTTTGCGAGTGGGTTAGAAAGTGTTTATTGCTTTCAAAGAAGAGCCCATCCTGCTCTAAATACTGCAAGAAGATTGTGAGAAAACACCTCTATTATAACTCTCAAGATGTATGATCAGCCAATCCTATAACCATCAAGACTTTCTTTGATGAGCACGGCTGAAAGAATATTTTCACCAGAGATGGATGTGAGCACTTTATCTTGCCTGTGCAAGGCTCTAACAAATCCTCTGACAGCCAAGGATATTCTAGATTTACATATTTTTCACTAATGCATATTGTAATAGGACTTGTAGCTAGGACTGGTTGCTGAATTTTTCAAACATAGCTGACTCTTTAAGTTATAGCTACATGTCCTTGCTCAGATCAATAAAATAAGTGCCTGGTTTGTGCCTCTGATTGATCTGAGCTCCATCTGAATAAAGACTGTCTGCACACATCAGTATTCATGCTTTCTGTGCATTACTGATAACTGTGCTGCAGGAACATCCACAAGAACAGAATTCACTCAGACGCCTGTGGCCTCCTGATATTACAAGTTGGGAATATCCAGATTAAAGCAGCTTCTGTCTATACCAGCTTCATTTCGAAGTGCACTTCCCTGGTCATTGTTTGAATTTCCTGCTGATCGGGATGGAGTATGTGGTTTGAATGTAGTTAAAAGCCTTCCCTCCCTGTTTAGTGGAGATTTTTAAGAGAGAGGGGTTTTGCTGCATGCATTTGATATTTTTGTTTTGGAGAGGATGACTGATGGCTCATTAAAAACCACAACAAGTCCAGCATGGGTTGATGCAAATGCTTGACAAGCATGCACACGCAATGCAATCTAAGAAAGATTACTGCTTTATATACAGTAAAGCCTGGAAATCATGGGAATACACGCTGATGAATGACAAAAGGACCAGCAAGAAGGAGTTTTCACTTCCTGAAGGCTAAGCAGGAAAAAAAATCTTCTCTTGCTGAAGCCATTTCTCTCACAAGCTTTGGATTTTGTGATGTGTGAGTGAATACTGGCTACCCTGAGAAAAGTGAGCCTCTGCATCTCTTATATAACCTACAGGAAAATACAGGAAAAGACTATGAGACAGCCCTAACTCAGTCCCACTGAAGTATAACAACACAGTGAGCTGGCCTTGTGCACACACTGCCTCATCTCTAGCCGCTGATGATTCATATCAACGCTGAGGCTCGGCTGTTAAAAGCAGTGAGTGGGTATGGGCATTCATTTCATTTTCTTTGGACCATCTCGCATTTAAAACCAAGGTTTTTCTCAACACTGTGTGGATGAAAGCGGCGCAGGTCAACTTCCTTCTAAAACCAACAGTTTAAGGGGTGGCAAAGTAATACATGCCACTTGTGCTATTTTAACTAGCTACCAAGAAGTTAAACACATGTTTTTTTCCCCTTGTGTTGCACTGAATGTCTTGACACTTTCAGTTCTGATGTGAGAAACTAAATACCTAAAATGGTAAACAGAGCTGCACTAAAACAAGAAGTTGCAGCACTGCAATATGCAATGAAATATTAACACTGTACATCTGCAAAGTAAGGAACCAAGTAATTAATTTAAACATCTAAAGTGTTACAGGAGCGATGATTACCACATCACGATAATCTGTCTCCTGGGGGTTAGAGGGATATCGGGGACAAAACATTTGATTTTCTAATCCTTTGCATACACTTTTTACTACTCAACCGTATAGGTCAACAGCACAGGCAAGACGTTGCAAAACATTTCAGGTGTGACAGTGATAAAGTTTTGTTCTGAAATCAGCAATGTGCAGAAGGTCAGAGCTTCCTCACAGCATCCTGTAGCAAGAAATAGCTCATATGAAAACCTATCATTTACCCCACAGTCTGAATAACTATAACTTAGGCTCATATTTGGACATTTCTGATGTTAAATTTCAGAACTTTATTTGCATATTGAATAGGGCGGAACAATTAATCAATTCAAAATAAAAAAATGTCAATAGTGCAATTAGCAAATCACAAAGGATGCAGTATAGGCTACACAAGGTGTGGCTGTTAACTAATGTGTGTAATATTGTAATTCAGTTTTACTACCTTCAAGCAGATTGAAACTAAACGTTTGTTTTTCCCATTTAACAATGTTCACTACCTGTTCCAGACATGCACTCTGTGGTTTGACCGACATAAGCTCAGCCTAAGTTTGCTATTAACCACACTTTGTATGTTCTGCAGCATGTCTGACCTGAGGTTTACACTGTTGTGACAATGGTTTACAAATTAATGTCATCCTTTTTGTGTGACAGTCATACTTTTAATGGTATCTTAGGCGGTGGTGGTCCATCACATGTTTAGCACAGATTAAATCACATTATCTGTCAGAAAAATTTCCAATTATACATTTTCCTTAAATCATCCAGGCCTATTTACACAACAATACAAGTGTCTCCCACAAGTCATTTTTCAAACATTTGCTTTAATTAAATTTCAGAAATGTAAAACACTGCAATAGTTTGTGGTTGTATATATTTCAGGCCTCTATCCTTTGGGTCCCTGCAAGTTAATTGTGAACCACTCTTCCAAGTAAGAGGCTGGTTAGTGACAAATACTGCCTGCCAAAAGTTAAAATGCCAACCACTTTTTCGTTCCCAAACAAACAAAAAAAAGTGACAAACCAGCTGTCAGTGTAGATGACTGGTCGCTCAGCGTCACAGACAATGAATAAAGAGTTCAGCTGACTGGTTGTTCAAGTTGATAACTGCGCAATGCAAGATTTCAGTCTTAATCTGACGTCTTGTTCACACCGTATGAGTCCAAACAGGCTCTGGTCACTTTGCCTCGTTCAAATACTCTTGCTATTGTTGGCTGCGTTGTGCCTATTTAGACTTATTTAGAAAGCACATTAAAGTATTTCAATCTAATCCAGACTTGGTGTCCTGATCACCTACAGTTTAAAGTCTCTGTATTACGTGACCAAACTGGAGCAAATACAGGAAATGCACACATGCCGTCCACTGAGCCTCTGCAGAGCTGTGTCATATACATTTCATCATATCTATTTCTGTGTTTACATTAATCACATATATTAGCACATGCTGCGTAGTGTTCGGTATGACGCACATTCACTACAAACCTGCAGCTCTCTATTGCATGTGAAAGTCAACTTGTCTTTAAAAGTGATTCTGAACACATTTTGACTTAAAACCACCTCCAATGTTTTCCAATCTCTCTTGCATGGAAGGTGTGTAAAGCTAACCTACCTTGAGATATTTTGACATTTGAATTTCACCTCGCTCACTGGCAAACACCCAGAAGGAATAGCACAAAACAAAACGCTTTTTACAAGTCTTTAAAATTCCCTTGCTTGCTACAACCTGCTGTGTAAAAAGTGTAAAAACCAGGTGTGGATTAGTAGATGACACAAATGCCAAATGAATGACTTCGAAAGCATTTACAGAAGGTCTTAAGCAATTATTTTATGATGCATGGCTTGCATAATCCAAGAGACACTAAAGGATTGCTCAAACTCTGCATGTGTAACTTTTTTTAATGGAATTATATTTCAGCAAACATATCCCCGTGTCTAAGTCACCTGGCTATCAAGCTTTGGAAAGACTGCAAAATCACCCTGTGACACAGCCGGTGCAAAACTGGATCACCCAAACAACAAGCAGTGGTTTCAAAACATGTACGAAGTGAAGCCCAGGCAGAGCTCCACTGAAAACATGCAGAGCTGAGATGTGTTCAAAATGATAACCTTCCCCTTTCAGATGACTCAGTCAAGTTGCATAAACAAAAGGCGTTGTATTTAATGTCAAACAACATTTTGAATAAATCATGACTTTACTCTTTGTAAATTGTAGCTGATTACCCTATAAGTGACTGCACATGATCGTGCACAAACATTTGCCCAAAAATGAAACGTGGACACAATTGCACAATATGACAAGTAATGTTCTGTGTGTGATTTGCTTTCCAGGCAGGAGGTCACTCCTTTGGACCGAGCCAAACAATAATGTGTTTATCCAAGAGCTGAAGTGATAACAGTTTCTCTAATCCGCACAACTGTCAGGATCACAAGGAGAGGCCTGAAGGAAACCACAAGATTCATTTGTACTCTTGCTGCTCGGATGTATGCACAATAGCTGTGTAAAAGCTTGCATTCAAAGCACTAATACAGGCTTTCAGTTGAGATAAATTACCTGAAAATGTTTCCCTGTTTGGTCCATTTTGTATCAAACATAAAGAAGGCCCGTCCTGTGTAAACAGTGACGTTTTAATAAGTTAAATCTGTGTTTTTGGTTGGTTGAGACACATGCAATGCATTTTCATCTCGATGTATCAACTCAGAAGTAACATAAATGTGAGCCAAAGCATCCTCACTTTACAGTTATTTAATTGTGATAGGAGAATTAAATAACAGTGTCGTTTATCAGCCTGATGAGTTTAAACGTGCAGCCCAGTGGTGTGTGATCCAGGTTTAGTGATGCAGGAGCATGAATCTCTGGCAAGCATTTCAAATTACAGCTTGACGGGCTGAAACAGAGACCAAACAAGGAGTGTAGAGGAGGGTAAACACACCTTTTAATTTAGACGAGTTAACATATCTTCTTTTTGTGAGAACAGAAATTGCTTTACAGCATAAGTTCCCAATACTGATGCATCAATATGGGTCCAAACCAGCTAATAATTAAATCGAAGCAGCTGTGTTTGTTTTTAAAAGTACATGTTTATACTGGAAGAATGAGCAGCAGTCAAAATTTTTAAGTGTTTTCCGTAAATTTAGAACCGATTAGTCGTTTTAGTTGGCCTACTTTTTCTAAAAATACAACACTACCAGAGTGCCGACAGAAAGGCGGTGCTCCACACGGTCCAGCAGTAGCTCGGAACCGGTGTAAGAACTACGGGAGTCCCTGGTCTGTCCAGCAGGCCTCTCCGCTGGACCCGCCGCCTCCTGCCTGCAGCTGTAATCTGTTTCTTCCACTTTCTAGTCGAGCCCACGGGAATGAGTGCAAAAAGGAGAAGAAAAACAATTTACCTGTCCGTGGTGGGTCCGTTAACGTGAGGACGAAGAGAAGAGAGAAGAGGACGAAACTGCTGCTGTCAGCCTTCGGCAACATTTATCCTCCATTCATAGTAACTCCTCTATCCAAGAAATTTAAAAAATATACCGAGGAACTGCACCGCCGTTTTCGCCGCCGCCCTCTCCGGGATTATATCACTAAACCCTTAACACAATTCCTACCCATTTTTATGCCTTTAAATCGACCGCTAGCGAAGAAAAACGACGTAAATAAAGCATAGTCGCACCGCACAGCAACACGGAGTGTGGTTAATCTGGCCGAGCGGCTAACGTTAGCTAAGTGGCTCCGCCGTTAACGTCCGTCCTCTGCTCGGTGCGGAGCGGCGCTCATCCAAGATGGCTGCGGCCTCCCATCACAACAATCCCAAACATGCAACGCTCAGGCAGGCCATCAGCTGGAGGAGCTACCGGGGCGGAGTTTAGCAGATTATACCCCCGTGTGGCACTTCGATAGCCGATGTGTGTGTGTGTCCGCTGAGATCATAATGTGATGAGTCCAAGTCAGAATATTATCAATGGTTGAGTGGAGCGGATGGCTCCGACACAAGGGCGGCGCTGGCGGCTGGCGCAGTTTAACGCACCAGAGCATGCGAGCTACGGCCATATAGGACACTGGATCTGAGCCCTTTGCTGATGTGGGGCTCTACCAGTTAATAAAAAAGCTGATTATACTCTATATAACTTACTTAAGCTTGCAAATTTGCCTAAACCAATATCACCCATCACTCTACATTCCACCTAACTAAAACAACTATTCTATTATCTCACCAAAACTCTCTTAAAATTAGATTTTTTTTAAAATTTAAGAATCCCTTGCACCAAAATAATGCAACAACATGCAATTTTACTTGCTATGCTCCTAAATAATTCCGTCTATTGTGCTATTTTCCTCTCATTCTCTTCAGTGTGGCCTATCTGGCATTGTGAAACAGCCTCTGGGTCAAACTCCAAGCATGCAATTATCAAAATAGGTGAGTCCCCGTCCTCTCCTGTTTTATGGCTTCCTTTTGTTATCATAATGGGCCACATATCTAATATCTTAACAGCAGCTTTCAGGCCTGGAGCACAGTACAGTGTGCACATGATTTGCACCATCATTCATCACCACAAATCTTGCAAACACCGGGCGCGGCTTTGCTTCCAACACATTAAATGAAACAAAGGTTGAAGAACAATATATCTTCATGAACTAAAAAAAGGCTAACCCAGTGTAGCATCTGAAGTTACCCTGGGGGTTCACTAATTCACGTCAGATGTTTGTCACATATCCGGGCTGTACAAGCAAACATCTTAGGGGAATAACATTTCATGCCGATGATGATACTTGCCCTTAATTTACAATGAAAGCTGCTGAGATATCAAAACCTCAATTGTTCGAGGATCGCTCCACTTTTTTTCCAAGCTGGGCTTTAACATAATATGCCCCTTGTGCACTGAACAAATTACCAGTCACTGTAATTACTCTGGCTGTCAATACAGACTATGAATGTGATCCTTTTTTAATTTAATATAGGATGATCCACAGTGTGCGTCCTGTGTAATAAAAATACATGCAAAGTTTGGCTAAAGCTATAATGAGGCCTAAGCAGCCTGAGTTTTAAACAAAGTGTCTCTTTAGTTAAATGAACAAGAAAACACTGAGTGAAGAAAACCAAACCTTGAACTAAAAAACCTCCTCTAATGGATGGTACTCACTTAAATTAATAGCAGCATCAGCTAAAGTTTTAAATACATTTTGCATAAGAAAACTGTAGATGGCATCCCCCATCTGTTAACATTAGTGCTGCACTGGTTAGGGATCACTTCAGGGCTTGTTTAAACAAATGTCCCCAATTCTTAAAATGTACATAAGGGCATGCAACTACTGCTTTACACCTCCTTTGACTGCGTTTTGTTGCAGCACCTCCATTAAAAGACAGTTTTTAAATCACTAATGGAGCTAAAATCTAACAAAAAGTTAAATTTAAATGTCAAAACAGGGTCTGATTTACTCCTGGAAGACCAGTCTGCTATGTAAACACTGACCTATGAACCACGACCCCCTGAAGAGGGTGAAGTTGTAAATCTGCAGCATGTGTTGACTTACTAACATAACAGAACCACCTCAAAAATCTGAACCCTGCAACCTCAAATCTTCAAAAGAACACACTGAGGGTATGTTGTCGAGTATTTCTAGCTGTAGTTTAAACACCAAACATTATAACAAAGCTTATACATTTGGAATTCACACAGTATAATGAGTTACTTTCTACCACCAGGAGGAGATAGAACACAGCTACGTATAAAGATGTCATCTGGTGATGCATGGCAGCATATTATTTTAGTTAAATGAAATTATAGATTTTTAGAAACGACTATTACAGCTTTGTGATGCCGAGCCCAGCTCTGCTTGTAATTTGTTTTCAAATTTAAATATAGAAGCTCCAGGACAAAAAAAATAACACTGATCATTTACACTGACCATTTTTTTTCATTTTAACACCAAAATGACTGTGTGAGGTTGAGAAAACCTGCTGTAACGTAACAAAACATTTCATTTTGAGTCATTTCTATGACGCAGCGACAAACACTGAAATGTCGCGGTGACATGTATGAGGTGTAGAAACCTCATCTGAATGTGTGATTCTCAGGAACAGGCACGGGATTATAATAATATCAGAATCATCTCAGCATGTGCTGGTGGAGATGTGTCAAAGATAACAGAAGCTTGATAGAGTGAACACAGCTGTACAAAAATCTTTTAAAACTTGTATTTTAGATAGAGCAAAATAAAAAAACAAATAATTAAATAAAATTTTGGTAATAAGTTGTATTTCTCAGAGATCTACATTAACTCAACTTCACAAAAATGTAACAAATAGATCCGTAGAAATTCTTCAGTCCTCTGTGCATTTCTTTATCCAGTCCTCCAGCAGAAAAATGTGCTCTTAAACATGAAAAAACTGATATACTAAAGTTCTCCACATTAGGATAAGTCTGCTTTTGTAAAAATCCCAGTAGAGAAGAGAGTAGCTTCTCTTGTTTAGAAAAAGTCTGAGGCTTTCCGTCTCTTGGGAAGCTGCAGCAGATTGTCTGTGAGTGATGTAAGGTCCTGAGAGCTCGGCGTCTTGGCTTTGTTTGGCGTCGGCGTTCCTGAAGGAGTTGATGGGCCACCGAAGGGACTCTTGCACCCGGTGACTCTGTGTGAGGGTGATGGGGTATAACTTGCTCGCAACGCTTTGTCGGTGTATTTGCTGGATGTCCGATTTACGAGCCTCTGGAGGGCGGGAGTGAGGGCTGGGCTCAGACCTTTAGGCGTCAGACTGCAACACAAAGATTGAGGCGTTCTATTAGTTCGTGAAAATCATTTCTTCACGACTGCACTCACAAATACTGTGAAAGCTCAACTTCTGTTTTCATGGAAATAGTTTGCAGGTGTTTTGTGTCTATGTGATCATTTTGTGTGTTTTTGTTGTCATTTTGTGTGTCTGGTGGTTTTCTCTCTCTTTATGGTCATTTTGTGTCTCTTTGTGTGGGTTTGGTGTCTGTACTGAGCTACTAGTTACTCGTACAATCAGACAGAATCAGGAGAGAACAGAATAAAACATCATTACCTTGCAAGGTTCTCTGTGACTTTTCGCAACGCCTCCTGTTTTTTTGCACGATTCTTTGCAGCAGCTTCGTTGGCCATCTTCAAACCCAACCTCTCTCGTCTTCCTGGTTCTGGGATCTTTTACACACACACACAACAAATACTGTCAACAATTTACTACTTAAATAATTAGAAACGATCAACAAATCCACCACTGAATGTTCATTACCTTAAACGATGGCCCATGGTTCCTCTCAACATAGGGAGTGTCTGATCCCTCCAGACGAAACGGGGTGCTCTCGATCTCACCCCACGTCATCAGTGGTGACTCCGCTACACCTAAAAGAACAAAGGCTTTTAGAAAAATACTCCAAATGTAAAAATAAGGTAGGGCTGGGTGATGTATTGAACCAACTTCTATTTCTATTTTGCACAATGTGAAAAACGTTTCAGTACATGCATCCTCTGCTGCCTCTCAAACAACACCCAACTTTAAACAGTGCATTGTCCTTAGAGACAGATTCAAACTTTTACCAGTCAAACACAAGTAAATCATGACAGGAGCCGATGACAACAAAATAAAACAGAAGAAAGATAGTCACATTACCTCAGAAATGGTTTGGTCTGACACTGAACAGACCGCTGTGCTGTTCTTACAAACTTTACACAGCACTGTGTTTGAACTTAAAGTGGTAGCACATGAAAACATAATGGGATCATGTTCTGTTTATGTAGTTTACTCAGAGAGAAAAAAACGACTGCAATCTTAAACTGACCTTAAGATTGTAAGAAAAATTGAGGTTTTATAGTTCGACCACATCACCCAGCCATAATTTAGGGCTCAGGCATATTGAAGACGATTATAAGTCCCGCTTACCAGGTGCAGGGGAAGGAGTTCTTTCAAAACCATATCCATTCACTGTTGGGGATTCATGTGGGATAAGCTCTTTCCCATCAGGGCCTACTTTACCCTGTTTGAACTGCACAGAAAACGTCATAAATTAGCTGAATCATTCAGGCATTAAACATTTTTGGAAAAACAGGCTGCCATGAAAAGAGAGCAAAAAAAATTCACAAATATGTGGCACCAACAGGAAACATGTGTGAATCATATCTAATTTTTTATATATATGTTTCAATACACACCTGTGCATTGAGAGCTGCTGCCTGTTGAATCTGGCTTTTGTTGAGAGCTTTGCTGAATGGGTCTCCAGTAAACCGGGTGTTCTTGTGAACTACCTCCCTTGGCTTCTTAAAGAGAGCATCGTCATCTTTAACTCCTGACAAAGAAATGTGAAAAAATGTATAAAAAATCAAGTGTCGCAGCTGAGTTTTAACAAACTTTGTGTCTTTAAGGAGAACGTAAGCAGGAAAAAAACAAAACACAACTACCCACGTATGATCTTCCTACCTTCTGGATAATACATCAAGGCATTCTTCGCTTTGTACTCCCATGTCTCCAGTCCAGCTTTGACACATTCAAGAGCTGCCTTCTCTACTGATGGTAAGGCAAGGTTCTGCTCATGGCGCTGAAACAAGATCAGAAACGTTTTTGAAGGTTTTTTTATTGTAGACTAGGTGAGTGCCATGATATTAATAGTTTCTGACTGTCAGTGATCATCTGCCACCACATAAAAAAATCAGGCAACCCTTATAATGATGAGAGAGTAAGCTACAAATTCTAAGCTGACAAAAATACTACAGACAACAGTTTGATCGCAGGAAGTTACTCAAAATCAAGCTGAGATCAAAAATTTGATCAGCAAACCCTAATTCAAGTATTTCATTGATTTAATTTGAATTTATCTGAAACACTGCACATACAAACCTGTTTGAACTCAGCCTCTGCCTCATATAACCAGGCGTGCTTCAGTTTCTCCTTATCTTTTGCCAGATCCATTATCTGCTCAAAGGATGCATTATCCTCACTGGTATTTTTAGCAAGGAAATGGTCCAGACTGGGCAGCTTCTTCTCTTCCTTGTCATCTTCCTTTCTCTCTATAAATACAACAATGATAGAAATACAGATTAATTACTGTAAACTATTTATAAGTCTGTTTAACTTACAGTAAAAAACAATGAATGGAGCGAGAGTAATACACGGTTTGAGAAATGAGCTGGATAACATTGCAACAAAGGATTTTTAAAGTGGGACACAGATTTGTAGGAGGACATAACTACACAATTTGAGCTCATAGCATTAAACTGGATACTTACCTCCATCTAAACTTTTACTGCAGTGAGTGGAGGAGGGGGATCCTGAGCGCCCCACTGGTGTCTCAAAGCTAGCTGGAGTTACATCTTGAGCAAGAGGAAGACAAAGGGAAGAAAAACAGGTGTAAAGCACATTCATGGGAGCCAGACAAAATACCTAGGGAATGCAATTCAAAATTCTCAAGGTATATTGTTACTAGCCAAAGGTATAAAACGAGAAAATACAGTGTTCATTTTCAAATCTTATTTAACTCACAAGGTGCTGAAGACTGTGGTGTAGATTTAGTCAACGATGAACTGTATCGGATGGATATCTCTCTCATTCTCTCAAGGTCTCCGTTTTCCTCTGCATCAAGATAGTCTTTCTGCGCTTGCAATTTTGTTACATCTGGGAAAAAGTCCCTCTGGATGATCTTCTCTAAGTTCTGTCAAAAACAGACAAGTATAGATGGTAGAATTTAGAGTTGGTATCATCATTGGGGGCGGCTGTGACCTTGCATGGAAGTTATGTCACCACTGGTGTGTGAATGTGTGTGTGAATGAGAAACACATTGTAAAGCGCTTTGAGTACAACTAAGGTAGAGAAGTGCTATATATATATATATGCATTTACCATCAGCAACTGTTGGCTTATGTCAGATGATGAGTAGCAAGAATTATCACAAGAGAAATGCTTATGTTTAGGCTCATTTTTAGTTGTTAATCATCACTACACTAATGCCCAAGATTACCCTGGGTGATATTAATTCAGCAGAATATTTCTGATCTAGTAGCCTGCTGTGGTCACTGTCTTAAGACAATGGCATAACCCAACTTTATCATAACATTGTATTTACTCTAACTAGGTGTCAGATCATGATGTGACTTTGTCTTGACTGCGTAAACCCCAGCTGACTTTATACATACATGTTACTAAAAACAAACTTTCGGTGAAGGCATGAAGTCAGAGTAAAATTTGATATTTGCCCTGTAGAGTTAATGTTGAGCGTTTCCAGGCACCTGGTTTGGGAACTGTGTATCAAGAAATCCCTGCACCAGTTCTGCAAACGAGACATGAACTGGGCATTAGCTGAGTGCCCCTCCACCTCCATACCATGAATAGTTAGGACAGGATCTGCACTCCCAACCCTGCTCCAGTGGTGAAGTCTTTCCCAAAGAAAGTGGGGAAGACTTCACCACTGCCTTTCAGTGATGGAGATGAAGGAAGAAGGATGCCCATCACTGGCTTGGTAGCCGTGGCAAAACAGCCAGAGAGGTTATCAAGGCATAACAATGAGCTGGCAGTTTGTCTTGAAGGAAAGCAGCTGGATCCTTGTACACATGGTGGTTACCATCATGATCAGACTTTTCCCAGGGTTTTGATTTGTTACAAGCAGCCGCGCCTCCTTTAACAGCCCTGGGCTGATGTGGAGTGAGTGGACAGACTCCATGAACTGCCAGTGGTGACACCAGCCAAGGCAACTGAAACAAATCTTGTGGCGGTCCCAGGCTGCCAGTGGAAAGACACAGATGTAACAGGATTTGGTTTGGTGGTGATACTCACAAAGGGATCTGTCTACCAGGATGGCCAAGTTAAAAGGGGAGCTGAGCAGCTGGTGTGCTGAGGCAAAGTGGACTTGTAGTGTGTGGCTACTACTTTTGGATTGGGAGGTAACATCTGTCTTGTGTTGCTGAGGCAGAGCCTCAAGACATTAATCAATAATGAAGTTTATCAGAGAGCGAAGCATGTATAAACTAGAATGTCACTTTTCCACATTCAAGTCTACAGATAACGGTGCGCTGTTTAAAATACATTTTATAATATTTACTCTTGAGCATAAATATGTCAACATGAACAGACCTGCGACTGTAATTGTTTGCTGTGTTCAAGCTATGAGGCACAAAGGAACCGTTATACACCTCGATTGCTTTCTAGGCTTTTCTAAACATACACCTCGACGCTAAAAGTAATTCAGCAACACGATATACATTAAGACTTGTTAACACATGTAGTTTATCGCTGCAGTACTGCTCTTATGTCAACAACAACATCGTCTCTGGGTGTCTCTGTGCCAAAACCATCAATCGTCACTTACCTCAACGTACTCCTCTTCATCGAGGACATTTCTGTGTAGCTTTCCCTTCTCCTTCTCCTCGGGTTGTTGTCGGATAGCCACTGTTGTGACCGCAGAAGGGACGAGAGTCCCGGACAACGATTTCCTCACGCTGGCGCTGCCCTCCATTGTGGACCCTGTTAGCCTGCTAGCCCAACGGCTAAAAGCGATCCTTCTACGAAAAACAGTCACTGAAAAAAACGAAGGGCGAGTTCTCTACTTGACTAATATCGCTTTGAAACAAACTAATTAATCCTGTAGGATATTAAACGTGTAGAATAGCTTGAACGTCTCAAACTCAACCTGTTAGCTAACTTTGAGCCTCTTCACAACAGCAGCGTATGGAAAACGTACGTCAGTATGTTACGTCATCGGGAGTTTGCAGCTTCTTCTTCTTCGTCTAATTTCAGGTAGATTGGCGGTCGGCAAACATTGGTGCGTTACCGCCGCCAGCTGGTTGGAGTGTAGATCAACAATAACATTCGTTAAAGAAACTCGTATCTCCCTAAAAAAATTAGCTTGTTTAAGATACTGAAATATGATTTGATAACTCTCACTTCTTCAGTTGTTTCGCAGAGTGTCTACGGTATAAAATTGACTTTTTTCCCTCTGTTGTTTTGGATCAGCTGCCTTTCTTCTGCCTCTTATTTCTGACAGTGAAGCATAACATTGTTTGTGGCTTCTCAAAAAATATTATTGAAGTTATATGAGGATATAGTCTTCATTCTAAACTAAAAACAAAACCTTATGTCAAGGAGCGCCTTAAAAATGTTCATAGAGGTGGCACAGAAAGTCAAAAAGTCATAAGTGGATTTCAGGAATTACATTATGCTGTCATAGTATAAAGGCTGATTAAAAATGTCAGTATGAGAGTTACTTAATCACACACTGATATATCTAGCTTTCTTATTACACAGGTAATGTTACTTCATATCCGATGTGCATAGAGATATACAGTTAACATTTCGGTATGTTAGGGCAACCACCATTCAAAGTAGCCCAGGAGAAGAGATGCTGCAGCATATCTGAGGGGAAAATGTTCAACCAGAGGCAACTCATCCATCTGATTTTAATACTGAAAATTATGCCTGTGTGTAATGATAAGCCATCTATCTACAGTCAATTATGGTACAAGGAAATGTCTTTCCATTTACTTTTTAGTTACTTTAATGATTAGAGAGATTGTATTCATGTGCACAATAATGCAAATATCCTTCTGTGAAATAGTTCATTTAAAAAATAAACTTAATATGAAAGTACAATATTATGACTTTAGTAACCAGATCAGACTTTTACAATGAAATAATATCTAGCAATGATGAAGTTCACAATGATTTAACTGTAGCCGATAAACTGTGATTCCATGTGTCACTGCTCACCTGTCTGAAGTGAATTAAACTACACAGTGTCATGTACTCTGAGATCTGATCAATCCCGTCTCCCCATTGTGGATAAAATACTCTTTAATTCCAAGTAATTAATGAAGTTACCACTGTGTTGTGTTCACCTTTCTTACGTTAGAGATGTTTATATGCATCCTGCTGCTGTTTGTTGCTGCAGGTATTTAATAAACTCAGAGGAAAGATTCCTACAAACAGCTGGAAGCAACAAACCAGTGTTTATCTCCTGTAACAACTAAAGGCACAAACTGTGTCTCTCCTCTCTGTAATAAAATGAAATTCTTACAATAAAGTCTCATATGACATTTAAGGTAGTATTGATACTATGAATTTATAGTCTTGCATTAAACTATAGTTGATCGATTTTGAGCTGAAAAGAGGAGTTGTTTCAGCATCATGAAATGTTTAAATCCGAACTGAGAGTCTTCGGTTTGTTTCAGCTTTTAGATTTACATTACGTGTCTTATTTCTTGCACACAAAAAGAATCATCCCTTTTAGAAGAACTTTATTTGTTCTCAAGGACACTTTATCACAACCTGTGCAAATCACAACAACCCTTTAAACACTGCAGATTTGACTCTCGGTATTAATAATAACACACAATGTCAGTCCATGCATGCACTCAACCAATCAGATTCACAAATGGGCTGTAAAACTACAGTGTAACCTCACATGATTCGGCTGACACAAAAAGTTTGCTTCATTTTCTGGTATATACAAATGTATCTGGCTATTATATTTAATAACAGTGACAAGCAGAATTCTTTCAAACCCACACAGCTCTCTTTTGTAATCATCTTTTACTTAGTTTTCTGTGTTTCCCACAACAAACGAAAGTCTTTTCTGACGTCTCCACTTTGCTCTTCGGTTTTTAAACCAAACCTGTATTGTAGAAAAGATGCAGCATCACTGAAGCTGTCATTTTATTGTTTCAATTGCATGCTATATTACATAACGAGAAGAGGGAGCATTACATACTTTCACCAAACATCACTTATCAACATAGAAATGTAAAGAAAACATGGCAAACTTCGTCTACAATAGTTGCAGTCTGTATGTTTTGAGACTTTATAAGCCCTTTATCATGGTGAAAATAGGATTATTATTTGCTGAAAGGCTGAGTCTTACCTCTACTCTTTCTTCTCTTAAGTGAGTGCGCTGTGCTAGTTTCTCCCTCGTGTTCACATCTGGATACTGGTTCTGCAGGAACAGCTCCTCCAGTGCATCCAGCTGTTCTTCTGTGAAAATGGTCCGGTGGCGTCTGGTTCTCCTCTGCACCTGACCGGGCGACTGATCCTCCCTGTGAGCGTCTCCCAGCCTGCAGGGGTCCGAGAGCATCGTTGGGCTCCATCCATACTGACAGGCTGCAGGGAGGAGATCTGGTTTGAGGTTAAGGAGGAGAATAAGTGCTACTAAAGATAGAGAAATCAATTTTAAAGCGTGCACCAACAGAGCCTACCTTCATGGATGAAATCAGTGTGGAACATGTCTGCACAGTGGGAGCAGTAACAGCAGCACAAGCAGGTGTGATGAACAGTGTCTGTCTGGCCTCCAGCAGGACTCACTGCCTTCTCTTTTAGTCCACTTGCTCCACAAGGTCGTTTATCTCCGTTACCGTTTGGGTATTTGCTCAGTATGTTCTCAATAGTAAAAGGAAACTTCTGCCTCTCCATCCTGATGAGTCCATTCATCTCCAAGGAAAATTCAAATAAAGCCCCGAAGCAGCGATGATCACAGGGTGTTGTGACTTTTGGATAGTTCAGCCTCAGTTGCTTTTCTCCTTCTCCTCTGTCTACAACAGCGTGTCAGGCCCTTATAGTGAAATTGGGAGGCAGAAAAAGAAAAAAAAATAGTAAAACTATAATCCCCCCCATGGACCAGACACATAAAACGGTTGAAACTTAATTCCTAGCTAATCTGGGCAGTTTTGTGAAGAGGTTAGGGAGGACGGCAGATTCAGTTAATCTTGCCTCATTCCTTTCTCCAAAAGAAATCAGATTTCAGTGCATAAAATGAGAAGTGGAGAGCTCTTAAGATCCTTATTGTTGAGGTTTTAGAGAAAAGGGGATTGCTTGGTATTAGAAACCTGGATTTAAAGATGAACGTTTCTTTTTTCTTTTTTTCTTTTTTTGGTGTGGCCGGAGTCTTGTGTATGCCGAATCTGAGGATTAGTTTTTAAATTTATTTCATATAATGTCACTTCCCCATTTAGCTTTATCAACAAATGATCTTTTTGCAAATGAGTAGATTTTAGTGCAGTAAATCACACGAGCTGGTTCCTCACTGACAACAACAATGCATGCTAATTACACACAGTGATTAGGAAGCCACAGATGAATGGGTGACTCATGTAGCCGGTGACGTGTGGTGACACTGACAGATAGATATGTGTGTGTTGCTCAGTGCAGTTAAACACACACGGCTGGAGTAAAAAAAGATTCGTCCATGTGGTTGGTATTCACAATCATGCATCATGTGTCTTATCTGTGTGCAGCAGTCTTTTCAGCCTGACTCCTTTGACAATGTGCACAGCTGAGGTAAAGCTATTACAGGTTAAATTCATCCCCCCACCAATAAATCCTGTGATTTCATACAAGGCAATACACCTTTTTTCCCCCCAGAGAATTAATGGATTTCCACAATCTGTCCTAAGCTCCCTTTATAAGGGCTTTTGAAAAACAGATAACAATAAACACCATCCCATCCTTTTCACCTGGGTTTAATAGCATCCAGATTGTTGATGTATAGTTTGCGGAGCATGTGAGATCGCTATCAGCAGTTATTGTTGCTCTCAATAGAAAAGGAATTGTGCCACGTCCACGCCGGTTCAAGCAGTTCAAAATTCATTACTGGGGATTAGAACGATAAAAGTTCATTTTGTTGTTGCAAGCAATATTTGTTACCAGAAGCACAGATGCAGATAAAGTTTGTCTGCATTTCTTGAGAAGATGTTTAAACCAGGAAGTGATGTCAAACAGATTTTTTCTCCAAAATTATATTCTTGATGCTTCAGAAATGGTGCCATTAAACTCCACATCCTTTAAGCAGAGGAGACTGAGCAACTGATTTGTTTTGCTTACAGAAAAAAAATCCAAGTTCCAAGTAAAAAGCATGTCCACAGCAGACAGAAGGTAAAAAACACACTGTAATTGCATCTGTGCCTCATAATGATGCTGCATTGTGAAGACAGCAGTCTAAAATCTACAAAACATGGTACAGTTGTTTTGCAGAATGGTGCCTGTTCTGATGATTTTTCTGTGTAATTACCACAGACTAACAGGCCCTTTAGGCTATTTGTTGGGATCAGAGTGAATAAAAACGAGTATGAAAAGGAAACAAATCAAATCCATGTAATTCAGACAGGAGACACGCGGTAATAAATACACCCACACATAAATGAACAGAGAGCTGCACATGGCATCAGGCTGTTCATGTGAGAAAATGCTCAGTGTCTCTGCCTGCTGCTGGACCGAGGCCCAGAACCTCCTGGGGAATCAGAAATTGCAGCTGTGCGGCCAAGAAACGCACAGAACCGTCCTTCCACTGTGCAGAAAAACTCTTGTCAGATGGCAAAACCCTGACGGGGACTTAAGAGGAATCAGGAGAACCACCCTCATGGCTACAGAAGCTCTCTATAGCCGTGCACTGTGTTTCTCTCTATTGTGTTTTTCTCATAACTTCCCGCTGCGATGCAAAAATGAGCTCCGAGAACTGGTGTTTAGTTTGTCTGGCTTCTTCGCCATGCCGCCAGCTTAAGCTAAGAAGGTGTTGAACTCACAGTGACCGAATGTTTTGTTACTGCATTGCCAAAATAGACATATACATAGAGACACAGATATATGTTAAGGAGTGGTTCTGTATTCAATGGATAAAGACACATAATCTCTCCCAAATACCAAAGTATATACGTAACTCTTTCATAGGCTTCTCTTAGAGTTATGCATATATATCTGCCCTAATCTCAGGGTGTGTGTTGTGTAGTTCTCATGCTTTCTGACTATGATTCTATGACATGATCCAACGTCGACATGCAGGTGTGTTTGTGTATAATTGAGCTGTAAGGATTTAATCAGAGCACTTTATTCACAGAAAAAACCCAAAAGTTTAAGAAAAGGTTAGAAAGAAAGCAGAAATTAGTCTGGCGATAGGTGTTTTTTTGATTTTATACTAAACTCGCACAATGTTATTTTAGAGTAATACAGGAAAAAGAAAAGCTGTTTAATTATGGTGTATTTTTACTGAAGGAAAAACACATTGGATTAATACGACATGTTAGACCTGAATGGAAAACTACACTGGGTCAGTGTAATATCAATAGGTTTATTATTTTATTAAATTAAATTATACTGACACAGTTTTTAATGTTTTACTTAAGAAAAGATACTTAAAGTAAATGTAATATTAGAAAATTTGCAGTTTTATGGAAAATACATTGGCTTAATATGGAATAAGTAAGTTTGATTTTAAGGAAAATTCCATTGGTTCAGTGTGATTGTGATATTTCTAAAATTCTGGAGATAAGACAGAAAATTTGCAGAGTTACAGCAGCAACGATAGAGCAAACATTTAAGGAATGTTGTTTAAAAATAAACCAAAATACACATGAGTTATAGTTCTAAAAATAACATTACTACACATATCAGAGGTATTGCACAGACTTTTTAATTAATAAAAATACTGACAGAGTGTTATTATTGCATAGATTGTATGTAGAAAAAATGAAATAGCATATATTTCAGTTTATGTAGAAAAATAGATATTGCACAAAAATAAAAATTAGGTACAAATATTGCATTATATTGTGTTGCAATCTTGTTCGCACACAGTTTGTATCTTTATTCTTGCTCTTACAAAGTTATTTTATCTTTATCATATTGTTTTGTAATGACTTTTATTTCTTGTAATGACTTTTTGCTGTATTGTTGTATGCAGCTAATACAAAGAGCTGCCAAACTGCCTTTCGTTGTTGTTTAACACCGACAATAAAGATCAATTCTGTTCTGCTTTTGAGTGCATCTGACACAAGTGTAAATCTAAATGTAAATAAATACAGTGTTCAGTCCATTAACATTTAAAAGAAATCAGAGTCATGAGTCTGAGTCAAAACGGCTCAAAAGCAAGAAGACATTTTATTTTAAGTATGTTATTTTGTGGTCTATGCATAAAAAGTGAGTTTACCTCTCAGCATACATCGATCAGGCATATCATTATGACCACCGGCCTAATATTGTGCTGGTCCCCCTTATGTGCTCAAAAATGCTCTGAACCATTGGACATGGACAAGAGGACCTCTCAGGGTGTCCTATGGGGTCTGGAACCAGGACGTTGGCACTGGATCCTTTGGGTGCTCTGGCTTGTGCAGTGGGGCCTCTGTCAATCAAACTTGTTCCACTGCATCCTGTTGATGCTTGATCACAATGGGGTGTAGGAAGTTTGGAGGTCAAATCAACATGTTGGGCCACTGTCATGTTCCTCAACATGTTCCTGATTGATTGATGTTGTTTCCATGTGGTGGGGTGCATTTTCCTGTAGGGGTAGGTCAGTGACATTTGGGATTTCCATTTGCATGAGGGAGTGTGCTTGTTGTGGGACAGTGTTTATTTGGGTGTCTAAGTCTCATCAACACAGATGTCAAAATCCAAGGTTTTCCATCAGAACAGCACATAGTAGCAATATGGTCAAAGTTATTCATTTCACCTGTCAGTGGTCTGAGTGTGGTGGCTGCTGTGTATATAAAAAGTGAGTTTACCTCTCAGTATAGACATGCAGAGCAGAGCGCCCCCCGGTGGCAGAACAGCGCCACTGCCGCTGCTGAACGCGGCACGGCGCGGCAGCAGCTACTCGCGATAACTGGCGTCGGAGCAGCAGCTGGGCGGAAAAGGCGGGAGAAGACTGCCGCTTCCGCGTCCGCGCAGCACAGACAACACTGGGGCAAAATGGACGATAAGTTAATATTGGCTGTATTTAATTACCCAGAGCTTTATAATATCACTTTACCGAACTACCGCTGCACAGAAAGTCGTGCAAATGCCTGGAGGAACATCAGCATCGGCCTTGGTCTGCCATGTGAGTGTTTGTTTTCTTGTTTATCACAACTTTACTGCCACTTAATATTTGCTTAGCCGATGTTACCGTGCTGGAATAAACACCCAGAACTTAATTAGGAGGTGGTTTTAGGAGATAAAGGGATTTCACACGTCCGTTTGAGGCTATTTGTAGGTTTTTAAACGTGTTTATCGCCTGCAGCCCGGTGCTGTGGATGCAGCCGCGCTTTACCGTGCTAGCGGTAGCAGGCGCAGCTCGCTCGCCGTAGGCCGCGCTGAACCGAACGGCACCGTCCGGCTCTGCTGCGCCGCCGCAGCGGAGGAGGAAGCCTGCGCCGCGGCACCGACCTGCAGTATTTACCGAGCCGCTTGGTTTCCGTGTCGCTCGTTAAACACCGGAGCTCCGTGAAAACTAAAGAAAAAGCGCGTGGAAGTGTCATGGAAGCGGTGCGGCGGTGGCGGCGGCAGCGGTGTGGAGGATAGAGCTGTCAGAGTTGAGGGGCCACAGGGCCACAGCCAGGTGCACCGACTGGTCATGACCTCCAGACTTGGCACAGCAACAGCAATGTAAATAAAGGACATGAGAGTTACTTTAGCTGTTTTTCGGGCAGTTCTATCAAGATTTATAGTTATATACCAATAATTTCCTTTATTTTGCCCTGATAAAGTAGTATTTTGTAATATTCTAACACCTCATTGCCTAATAACCAACTCTTACGACAGATCAGCAGATATGCCACAAATTATACATTCTAGGAGTTAACCAATATTGATTATTGATATTGGTGACTGGCGATACCATACTTATCTTTCTCACCTCCAGTTTTGCACAGCGAACTGTCACTATCACTTTGCCCATCTTATTTATATTTCTGTACATATCAGTCCTTACTATCTATTTATACTTTATATTACTGTACTATGTGCAGTTTATTTATGTGCAGTGTAACCTTTCTTTGGAAGCGATGCACGTGTGCAGTAAAAATGAAAATCTAGGTTAAAATTTTGAATAACACACGTAACTCCAACACAGAATTTAGTTGGCATACCTTTTATGTTTGATTAAAACATCACAGATAGAGGAAAAAACTGCTGCATCTTATTAAAAATGTATTAATCTGATTGGGATTTTGTTCTTTAAAAATTACAATACATAAAATAATAATAATAATGAGCTCATCTGATGGTTGACCAGGCTGATAGTGGCTTGATACCCTGTACATTTATGAAGATGTTATGATTTCAGTGGCCCCATAGTGTGCTATCTGCTGCCTAGAACTAAATCCCACAGTGTAATTAACAAATTAGTGTAATTAAAACCAGAGCTGAAATGATTAGTTGATTAAGCAATAATTATTAAGTAATTTAGGCGATTTCTTTAAAGGCAAAACTCTAAAGATTGCTTTGTTCCAACTTGTAAATTGTGAGGATTTGTTGCAATCTTAATGTACAGTAAACTGATCATGTTTACGTTTGTTGGTTGGTCAAATTAATTAATTTAAAGATGGGTTATTCCATCACAGATCATAAAGGGGCCTTCTGCTTAAATGTTTTTTTTTTTATCTTGAACTATGGGTATTTTTATTTTAAACTGATAATTTAAAAAAACATAAATTGCCTGTTGACTCACTTTCAGCACATTCTTTCCACACATTGAAATTAGATGTTAAAACAACAATATCTCAGGAACTACTGAAGATATAAACCTGACATTTTCAATTTTACTACTCATAACTTACCCATTCTGCACATATCAAGCTAAACTTAGACTCTTTTTTTAAATTAACTGTATTTTATGCTATAAAAGTCATAAAAATGTGATGATTTGACACTGAATGACCCAAATGTAACGCTGTGGCATTTTTCCCTCTTTTAAAATTTTAACTGCGCAAACAATGAACGAATTAACGAAGAAATTAATTGACAGTTCAGCATTTCATTTCAGAAAACATTGCACACTTCACAGAGGTAGGCTCACTGTGCCGTTGCATTGATTTGACTGCTTCACATTTTAACAGCTATGTAGCTTGAAAGCTGTGTTCAGGCACACCTCAGTTATTTTGACCAGTTCTGCTGTGTTTATATTACAACCCAGCACATGAAGACCTACCATGTACCACAAAGAACCTTGTTTAGTCTGTTTGATAACAGCAGCGAGCATTAGTTCAGTCATGATGTGGACTATTTGGGTTAGGAGACGGAAATTTTTATAGGAAAATACAGCATTGTTTAGGAATTTGATAACTTATCAGATGTCCAGGTTTCAGACTGCTTCATCTTTGTTGTATACGTTCCTGTAGTTTCCTGTTTCTTACACTCTGGTATTTTTCCTTTTCAAGCCGAGGAATGCAAAAGAAAATGGAAGAACATGAGAGACAGGTACCTGAAGGAAATCCGAATGGAGATCAAAAGCAAGAAGCAAGGGGAAGTCATACAAAGCAGATGGAAATACAGACAACTTATGAATTTCATTGCACCCTTCACTGGGTCGAGAAGCGGAGTGGCAGACATCTGCAACAGCAATGATGACGACCACGACAATCCCGACAACGAAACAGGCACCGCGGACGGAGAAACTAATTTGCCGGAGTCTATAAAAACACCACAGAATCTCTCAAAGGTCCCTGTGAGTCCACCTGACCTGAAGCCCCAGGTGGCTTTTGTTACTCAGCTCCCTCCAGCGTCTCAGGACACACAGATGGCCCAGCTGGCTGTTCTGGCCAAGATGCCATCCGGCCCACAGATCACCCCCGCCAGCAACACTGGACGCAAACGGCGGCTGATGCAGGATTCGCAGCCGCCGCCGCCGCCGCCGCCTTCTTCTCAAAGTACAACGTTGCCAACTAAATGGCTGGTCAAAGACGGTGTCAACTCGTGTCCCACCAGGCCGCGGGACGAGGACGAACTGTTTCTGCTGAGCTTCGTTCCTGCTCTGAAGCGACTTGCTCCACAGAAAAGGTGCGAGACAAAAATAAAGATCCAGCAGATCATGTACGAAGCAGAGTTCAACGTTGCACAGCCAGAATCTCAAGAGAAAAAGGAGACAGAAACACAGAACTAACCTGAACTGACTTTTTTTGTACTCAATTCTGTTTTCTAAAAGCTTCGTCCGCAAAATGACCAAAAATCCTTTACAGCACAAAACTGGTTGAGATTGAAGTACAACTATTTTTCATGTAAAATATGAAGTGGTGTGTCTCGATTTGTGTATTTATTAGACAAGTAAGACTTGTTTGGCAATGAAGTCCTTCTAGATTTACACCTTAATAGAAAACAAGACAGACAGTTATTAACATCTTCATTTACATAGCTTTACTGTCAATAGAGCGAACTGACATTTAGAAAAGTTGTTTCATGTTCAATGAATCAAACTTCATTTTAACTCTGTAATAATCTACAGTATTTTACATTTAATTACAGTGACATACATTAAATTGAGCAAAATAAAAGATTTTACAGTTTGGAAAGGAACACTGTTTCATCAATTTAGTCTTTCAACTGCTTACATGCATAAACCCATTTCTTCAGTGTCATCTAAAAAAAAGAGAAAATGTCAGTATATTGTGACGGTATGTTGAGTCCTCAGAACGTCTGTATGATTTTGGTAACTTTGCAACATGTGCAATTTGTAAAAATCAGGTACATATGAATGGAAAGAAAACATTCTTAGTACATTGAGTCCAAATCACTCCCAGTTTACTACAGACAAGTGACAAATTAAAGGAAAATCTGAACCCTTGGCCCTGACAATGAGGGGATCCAGTGGCTCTGGTATCATGTGGGGCTAATTTCCTGCCATAGTTTGGATCCACGTGTCCCCTCTGAAGATACAATCACTGCAGATCAATACAATGTTGCCCTGGGTGATCACCTTTAACCTGTGATCATTCAGATGGGAGTCGTCTCTTTGGATGGCAATGCTCATGTCAATAGTGTACGAGGAGTCGCTAAATGTTTTGATGAGTATGAAAAGGAAGTGAATCATCTGCGGTGGCCTCCACAGTCAGCAGATCTCTACTCAGTTATACGCATATGGGAGATTTTGGACTGATGTGTTAACACAGCGTTTTCTGCCTCCATCATCAAAACACCAAATGAGGGAAATAATGCTGCCTCATCCCTGCAGCAGAGTTTAACACTTTCAGAGAATCACTGCGGAGGTGCTGTAAAGCTCTTCTGTGGGTATTTGGTGGCTCAACATCTCACTAAGACGGTTACTTTTTCCTTTAATTTGTCACCTTCTCGTACAAAGTCACTATGTTTACCCTCAACTACTTTTTCCAAGTGACCTCAAAAACTCCACATATTAACTGAAAAAAGACGAGCGTCCATGACAGGTACACTTTCTGCTAACAATGCCACAAGGAAAATTAATCTCATTTTACAGACCTGAAAACATTTGTGCAGCTCAGCAGACAACTCAAAATGATGATTGTGAAATCTCCATTTAATTTATGCATCTCTATTGAGTGTCTGTTATATAGGTAGTACTGAATGAGTGATTTGGGATGCAGCCAAAGAGAAAAATGAAAAACATGGAGAAAGCACATGCTAGTATTTAGCATGTAAGTAAGAACTCAGTAGATTTGTTTGCAGCAATTTAGCATGGATAGGCCGCTTTTCACAGAGGACATTTTTATATATCACAGTAGGAAAATTCACAACTGTCTCACTACCACAGTCTTCCACTGTCTTTCACATTATGCCTTCTGTATGTATGTAAAATTACAAACGATGCCAACAGACATGCATGTAGGATAATTGAGGGGAAATGGCAGCACACTAGATGGCTGTGTTATTGTCTTTAAACCACAAAGTCACCAAGGTTGCATGGTTCACATTGAAAGCCTAAATTAGTACAGACATCTTTATTTTTTAAAAAAGAAAAAAAACCCCTGCTTCATTCAAATGTCACATGACTTGGTGCGAAGAAGAGAGAAAAAACTAAGAAGAACCAAAAAATAATGTATGAAGGCAGAATCTTTTAAACAAACCAACATGACGTGCCACATCTCATCTCTGACAAATCCTTCGGGTTAACGTGGGATGTCGGTTTTCCACGCGATTATGCAATCAGCAGCCAGAACATAATCACCAGAGCGACAAAGAGGAAGAGCCGAGACAGAAACTGTTCGTCCGTGTGCTGCGGTGTCCCCGGGGCCGCTGTTTGGGAAATTGTTTAGCACAGGTTATTTGATATGTTGCTGCTAAAAGGACGCAGAGAGGTCATGGTGAAGTGTGTCAAATATATAAATACCTGGAGGAGGTCTGCCGTCGTTGATGTTAAAAGCTGTGGCAAAAATACCAAATGGAAAGGCACCGATTCCAAATGACATCTGGAAACCCCCATCTCCGAAGCCAAATCCCTGGAAACCCTGCAAAACATCATTAAAAAGAAAAAACGTGTCAATTTTCTTAATATGTAGCCACGTCTTCACAATATCTGAAGTTTAACATATAGCACTTGAGATGTGACGCAACGCCCACGGCGATTTGCGATCATTCTCAGGAGACACGTAGCCCCTCCGCTCTTAATGTGTAAGAGATCCCAGTGGGAAATATCCTTTTGTTAATGAATAAGCCGCAGGTTTGCACCACAGCACCTGCATCATTGTATGTAATGGTTTCATCATGAATGCATTATGTTACAGACGCACCACTGAGCACATGTTTGGAAAGGAGAAATAAACTCTGCTGTGAGTGTGCATGTATACGTGTTCATAATACTTACACCACGGTTTTCTGGCTCAGGCCTCTGTCCTTGTGGTCGAGGGGGTGTTCTTTCTCTTTAAAAACAAAACCACATTTTGCAAAAGCAATCACTGCACTGTTTGTGTGTCCCTAACCTTGCAGAAAAATGCTATTTAAAGATATTACTCTAAGCTGATTGTGTTGAATACAGCATTACGAAATGTGCATGGAACATATTCACCATGTGTGTATCATGTGGAGGATTGTGATGAAGTTTAGAGCTAGTCTGACCAGTATTACGACACTTGTGTACCCACCTGGGGTCTTGTTGACCTGTGCTTCCTCTCCCATATAAGGGGATTACTTTGTCTCTGCTAATGCCAGCTTTACAAACTGGACACACTTGTCTGTTCGGTCGGGTCTCCAACCACTGCAAAGAGATGTTAAGAAGCTTTATCCGTAAATCATCCATAACAAAGCACTATCTCTGGCATTTTAATGAATTGAAAGGAATAAAACAAAGACAGTTTCTGCTTACCTGATGCAAACAGGGCCAACTAATCAGGAGGAGAGGCAAAGGTAGAAGTTTGATTAGTTCAACATCACATGTCCAAGAACAATCTGACAAAAATGACATCTATATATCTTGTATATAGATGTTCAACAACTGTGCTATTTCCTGACTTGATTTCTCTTTGACTATACATTAAAGAGGCACAGCAGCAACAGAAATCAGGCCAAATGCTTAAGATTTGACATGTCCTGAATGCACAGAGGCCAGCCAGTGTTACATTTTCTATTTCTACATATATGTAGCATGTTCCACTATAAGATAAAGGCTTATATTTGCTGATAACACTTTTATAAAGGCAGTCCTATTGTTTAGAATCACACAGGCAGCATCAACTGGTCAGAAAATTCAGGTATTATCATGGAAAGCATTGTAATCCCTGTAATAAGAAGCATTCAACTAGCATTAATAGTTTGGAGCATATCTATATTTTTAAGCAAATGTCAACTAATTTCATCTTTTATACATGTTTGTAACTGTGTCTGTCTTCATACATGTGCACATTAGGTTGTGCTTTACAGATAAGAGTAAAGACAACATGCAAGCACCACATACGACCAACAATAAGTACAACTGGTGATTGTGTTTGGCTACCAATGCTGGCTTTAGAAACTGTTATTGACCTCTAGGATCTATAAAGCCAATAGGCTGGTGTGTCCCCACTTCACCTCTTGATAAATAACAATATGTGAAGCAGCTAACATTGGCTGGTGGTCCAGACTCCCTTCTCAGCCGCATGTGGCCCTAATACCAAGATTAAGGTGGTTTATAATTTAAAAGTTTAACCATAAGCCACAGACAGTGAACCGGTTCTTACCAGAAGAGGTGTCCGCACAGGCTGATCACTGCATCCTTGGCGGTGTCCAGACAAATGTTACACTCGAAGGTGCTGTCCTGGTTGGCACCGTCGGCCGCCGTGGAGCTGCTGGATCCGGGACTGGGGTTTTCGGCGGCCGCAGCGGAGCCAGCGGCCGTCGGGGGAGCAGCTGTGGCCATTTATTCAAGCTCAGACCCACTAAACGAGGAAGGGGTGACTCCGCCGGCACCCAGCGCCTCAAAATGTACACATAAGGAGGTCCTGAGCAGAGGAGGGGCGGCGAACAGACACCAGAGAGAAATCAAACCGAGCTAACGTCCATCTGGAGCGGCTAATGTTAGCAAAACTGATCGTTTAACCGTCTGGCCGTTTAACAGAAAACACTGCGACCAAAACCAGAGCGTCTATAGTGTTGAATCACAACTTATCGCTCAGAATAACAGTGAATATTAAGTGAAAGTTACAACTAGTTGTGAGGAGTTGAGAAAATATCCTTACAGCTGGTTGCATCACACATCCGCAGCTTTACTAACCGGTAGTAGAGGGCAGGCAGGGGGCGGGGCTTCCGGTGATGAGGTCCTGCTGCCCGCAGCTGAGTCTGACAGGAAATTCAGTTCCGTTCAATTGAATGTAGGTAAAATTCAATTCAGTTAAATTCAGATCAAGATTCATAATCAAATTAGTTCATTTCTATTAAATTAAGTTCAAATCAGTTTACTCTAGTTCGTTTCAGTTTCATTTAGTTCTTATCAGCTAAATTCAGTTCAATTCAAATCAGTTAAATTCAATTTAGTTCAATTAAGTTCACTTCAAGTCAGTGTAGTTTAATGTAGTTCTCTTCGCATTTCAATTTATTTCAGCTCAACCCAGTTCAGTTTAATTAAAATAAATTTAATTCAGTTTAATTCATATTAGTTTAATTTAGTTCAATTCAATTCAGCTCAGTTGAGTTTAGTTTCATTTAGTTCACTTTTAATCAATTCAGTTCAGTTCAATTAAAAACAGTACAATACAGTCCAGTTCAGTTCAATTTAATTCAGTTCAGCACATGACTGTAGCTCTGCAAAACATATATACTCCCATTAATATATAAATATAAAAACTAGAAGGCTTAATATTTCTTTATTATGATGACACTAGAATACAAGCAATTACATAAAGCAGCACAACTGGATAGCAGGGTGATGGTTGAAAACTGAAGAATTTTACAGAACAAAATTCCAACATGACTTTATACAGTTTGTTTGGTTTTCTTTAAAACATTTTAGGATATATTAGTCTCTCATAACAGAATCAAACATAAAATGGCTGGTTCTCAATATTTCAATCAATCACAGTTTGCTCTAAACATAACTGAAAACAATGCATTTAGGTACATTCAAAATACCTCCCACAAGGTGTAGTTTGAAGGAAGCACAAGAACAACATACAAGAAAGTCTTCCATACACAGACAAAAAGAATCTAAATAAAAAAATATATATGAGAATAAAGATTTTCTTTTTACACTGTAACACACAGTAAATCAATAGCAGACATCAATCCATATGTGACCATATGTGATCTCTGTGTAATGAGGTTTTAAGATCATGATAAATAAATTAATTATTTTTGCATACATGTATATATCGTCTACCACACACTGTGGTTAAGCATGTGATCATGTATCCTTTTGCCAATGTCACCCATATTTCTGGACAAAGTTCATGTACTGTGAAGTACTCCTCTGCATTTATGATAAAAATTAAAACTTTACTTCAGATCATTTCAGTTGACTTGCACTTTGAGTGACTGAGACCACCTGTGCGAAAATCCTCAGCCATCGCCTCCTCAATCCTTGATGTCAAAGACTGCCTCAGGGTTCGTTTGAAGTCGTTACCAATGAACACATAGAGAAGTGGGGATATGAAACTGTTTGCTGCAGCCAGCGTGGTCCCCACTCTCAGCCCAGTTTTCTGCACTTCCACACTGTGGTTCTTCAGGTCTAACTCCAGCAGAACAAAGGTATGATAGGGCACCCAGCAGAAGAAAAACGACAAGATGAGCGCCGCCATGATTTTGTAAGGCTTTGTTGACTTGATGGTCAAACTTCTCAGCTTCATGCCAAGCACCAAGCTGCAGGACACAATCATTTGGAAGGGGATCAGGAACCCGCAGATGAACCGAGTCAGCACCACTGCTTTGTGCTTGGAATGGCTCATGTAATCTGTGCGGCACTGAGTGTCCGAGCCGTGGACTGTGGTTTTTCTGAAGATCAGCGAGGGCAACGTTAGGAGAGCAGAGAGGATCCACATTAGGATGACAGCTCTAAATGCTTTGGGCACCGTTCGATGGTTTTGCGACCACACAGGGAATAAAACCATTACACAGCGATCAGCGCTGATGAGAACCAACAGGAATACGCTGCTGTACATGTTGAGAAACAGGGCGGAGGAGGACAGCTTGCACAAGATCTGCCCGAAAGGCCAGTGCGAGGTTATCGTGTAGAACACATCGAGTGGCAAAAAGACACAGAACAAAAGGTCTGAAATGGCCAGGCTGATGTACCAGGTGGTGATGACTGTTGTTTTCATTTTCCATCCACAGATCCAAATCACTAAGGAATTTCCTCCAAGCCCAATAACAGAAATAATGATATTGGCTGCGACTAGGACATAAGTCAGAGAAGAGTGCGAGGTACTGAAGGCCAGTAGTTGAGTTAGGTTGGTGTAAATCTCTGTGGCATTGCTTGCAGTGTAATCATCATCACCATATTCAACATAATCAACATCCATCCTGGTTACTTTACCTGAAATATGAATCACCACAGTTTCCTTAATAAAGATATGCTCATATACACAAAAACAGCTACAACAGTTTACAATTTTATCAAGAAAATATGCTTTAGTTTTCCATACAGAACAAATAAATACTCACGGTATGTGTCGATGGTGAAAGCAGCGGCTATAAAGTGTTGCCTTCCTGAGTCCTTTGCTGCTGGATGCAACTTCTCACTTCTGTTTTCTTAGCAGTGTTGCTAAGAACAGTGGCGTAGGCAAGACTTTTGGTAAAAAAAACCAAAAAAAAACTGTTGCAATCTCAGAATGAGGATCTCCACCGCACACAACCACATAAAGGGACAAAACCAGAAGCTTACATTTCCAAACGCTGGGGTGTGTCGATAGGCCATTTCTTTGAAATGACACAAACTTAGAAGGTCTGTCAGCCTCAGAATAAATAATCATTTAGTTTATTTTAGATCTAGGTCTGTATCCTCATACTCACTATCACACACATTATTCCAACACCCATAAATCACAGTTAGTTTACAGAATGAGAAAAAACTTCATTAAACCTCACAGGGGAATCATTTACTCAGACTTTTTAAAGTTCATTTTCAAGTTCATGTTTTCAAGATTGTGGAAGTCGTAAAATTATACAACTTCATCAGAAAGACAACAAACTATACAACTGAATGGTCACAGATGGGAAGGTTTAGTTTTACCTTGACTGAATGTCCTCCTCTGGATAACTAGAACACTGTAAAGCGCTGCTGATTTTTTCCATGATACAGAGGAGTTTCGTCAACATCATCCTCTCTGTGACTGCATGCAGATTGTACAATTCCACCCCCAGGTATGAGGCAGGCTTCTGAGTCTTTTGGTGTCATCCACCTTCAGACATTATCCAGCAGACTGTAATTAAAAAAAAATAACAGTATGGTGCCACATACATCAAAGGAGCCACAGAGCCATCTCTGGTCCTTCTTGCAGAGAGCAGCAGAGTTTGTGGTCCAGTCCAGTTTGCTGTCCCAGGTGTTTGTACTCCTGCACCATCTCCCACCATTATTACCGTAATTTAAAGAGGAGTAGCAGGAGCACTGAGTCTCCTTAAGTCCACCACCAGCTTTGCCTTTTGTTTTGCTGATGTTGAGCTGCAGATGGTTCACACACCAAGTCCACAAAACTGTCCACCACCTTCTGATACTCTGTCAAAGCCTCCCCCCTGATGCTTCCAACAGTTGCAAAAGCATCGAGAACATCTGTAGGTGGCAGGTTTCTGCATTGGCCTAAGTCTGGAGTGTCTGGAGAGAAATTAAGTCAACATCACCCATTCTCCAAATGTAAACACACATACACATCTTAATAGAACAAGACAATCACTGGAAGAAGTGATCAGAGAATAGGACTATATAATTTGCCTCACATCTGTGGCCCCCGTGCTTTTAAAACTAAACTGATACATTTGTGAAGAATTCATTATAGAAATAATATTAGCTGTAGCTATTTATACATACATTTATATTTATAACTACTTGTTATTGTTCTGTACCTGTTTTATCTTTATCTAGCGACACTGAGATTACAGATTCTGGTGGGAGATTAAGAAATTCGTTACAACAAATTGCAGGAATGTAAAGTTCTGTTGATCTTCAGCATGTGATCCTTTCCACATGGTTGAAACTGTGAAAACACTCTAAGTATGACATGTTAACAGTGAGATTCATCAGCATCATCAAGGTAAAGGAATAATAAAGCCCTCTGTATATTCTGTGTACACGGTGAACAGTGAATCATCTTTGAAGTGACCTTTTTCCTGCTGCCTACGTGAAATATTAAATTCTGAGTAGTAGGAATCTGCACGTTTATTAAGCATGATCATTCAGTGACTCATTTCCCATTTTACATTTCGTGTGCTCAAACTAAATATTTCCATGCAGTTCCCTAAAGGTCATGTGGTGCTGTTATGCAACAGAAAAAAAATGCTGAGTACATTATTTTCAACATAACAATAGGGCAACTAATCAACAAATCAAGAAAGTGATACTTGCCTTTAAAGACCGCATTCACTAATGACTTACATTTGCTTCATATGATTTAGTAACAGTGGTGGAGGAAGTCATAAATCTTTAACTGTAAAAGTATTGGAAAAAAGTATTTAAACTGGATTTGAACTCAGTAAAAATAATTATGGCTACTAAAATATTCTTTAGTATCATTAATAAAATAAGTTATTTGAATAGATCTATTTATACTATTATATCCTTGTTCTTTTAATATCAATATGTTGTGATTACTGTTGTGTTTATTTGTCAAACATTTAAATTACAAGCAGTCTGGTTGAGCTGGAGCTTCAAAAACTACTTAAAACTATTATTGGCTGATGTGCAGTGGTAGAAATTACATTTGCTCAAGTACTTTCAGATTCTGAATATACCTAATAGTTCCATTTTATGCCAATTAATGTATACACTAACCACCATTTAATTGAAGATGTGCACTTTTTACTCCACTCCATCCACGAGGATTTAAAACGTACATGCAAAACATATGATCAGTTTATGAAATAAGAGGTAAACTGGGCACATTGATATCTTTAGTAGATGAAAGTGTGCAAAATGTATCAGAAATCTACCTTTAGCAGGGCTAGAGTATTGAAAACAACTGATGTCCACGGGAGGCTTTCTTCACTATGAAGTTCTATTCTTACATTTCAACTTATTATACAGAACAAAGTTTATGCTATTTTTGTTCAAACTAATGTACAACCATCTGCAGGACTTATATATTAACAGTATATAAACGTTCATACATGTATACTCTTATTAAGAACCACAAAAGCTGATTGTGTGCTGTTACAATATTACATCATTTCACCTCAAAACCACTTCTTCTGATTTACTCAGACCAGCAAAAATTATTTTAAATAGTATTTATAGATGAGTAAGGTCCCTATCATCCTCATCATAAAAAAAGAAAAAAATACCTGAAATTTAAAAAGTCATACCCTACTCTTAATAAATCACCACTGACCATTAAGAGGGATAATATCTACTAATAAAAGTCAGACTGAACCTATAAGGTGAGTAAAGTATTCTGCTTTCTTAAATAAACTGTTTAAAAACTGGGGTCATACATGTTTACCACTGACACATTCGCCGTCTGACTGCATTGTATTATGAAAGGATGTTTACTTTCCGCTGTTTTATAAAACGGACATGCGCAGTTGCTGCTAGTTTAGCTCCTCCCCCTCACAGTAGCCGGGCTCGAGCTGCTCTCCTCTTTGAAACTGCGCCACTCTATCAACATGGCGGGTACCGTGGCGAACAAGTGTCTCAGTCCTCTGGCTTTTCTCACCAGGAGGCTTTCTGCTCCGGAGTTTATTACTCAGTGCTGCTACCACAAGAAGGTAAAACTCGTCTGGTGTAGTCTTTTACCAAAAGGAAGCCTGGGGCGTAGTGCTGTAGCTGCTGTTTGGCTAATGTTTGCATTTATTCTTGTCAACTTAGTGTAAGTAAGTTATAACAGCTGAATTAGAGCACCATTAGCAGAGAAGCTAACAGTGCTTATATCGATCAAGTAATTAGATAGAGCTGGTTAACTGCGTAGTTAGGGGACAAACAAAGGAAGGTCGCTTAAGTGTTTGGTTGTGTACATCAGTCTGCCTCCAGACATACAGAGGAGGGTGTGTCAGAGAGAGATAAGGTGTGAAAACTCAAAATAGTTACCAATATTTGCTCCATGCCACCTACATAGCAAGTAGAAGACTAGAATAACGTCCTTAATCTGTGGCCCAGCTGGCACAGTTTCAATACTTAAATCACATCCGATTAATGAGCTTTAAGGGGTGTCAGTATGGTGTAGGAGAACAGTGTGCTAGAGACTGGTAAATGTTCTGTAATACATGAGACGTACCTTCTTTGTAGGGATGGAGCATCTTTTAGGTACCTTACAGACCTGTTCACATGCCAAGTTTCATTTTCACATGTCTGATGCAACATGCAGAAATAAGGTGCCAGTGCTTAAAGATATTACCTCAGTTGGATGTGTTTTTGTTTGGATGGGACGTTAAGACATAACAAACCTTTACTGAAATTATTTCACGAAGAATTGTAACATTTAGATTTTAACTGGTGAGCCTGGCTATAAATGTGACATCCTATCTGACAAACAGTTGATTTAGCTATTGTTCATACAAATAATAGAAAGGTTCTTAACCATAAAGACATTTTTTGTATCAAATTTTAGTCTGCATTTGTTGCATTAAATGTAGTCCTGTATTGTGACGCTCAGCCACTTTATTTTGTCTTGGTCAGAGTGACTCGGCAGAAACTAGAGGAGGGGGCCAGGATGAGGAGTTGGTATTGTGGACAATGAAATCCAGTCCTAATCTGTTTATTTCTGTGTCTCTTGCGTAAGGGAGGAAATATGTAGTTGTGTAACAGAGATGTCAAGACTTATAGACATTTTTTTTGTGAATGTAGGATGCTGCTGTCATCAGGCTTCCTCACATTTGTTCTAGTATTAATGAATGGAAACTACACTAAATTTCCCTTTTCCCTCTCTGTTGTCTGAAGGTGGTGGATCACTATGAGAACCCCAGAAATGTGGGCTCACTGGACAAAAACTCCAAGAAAGTTGGAACTGGCTTGGTGGGCGCTCCAGCCTGTGGAGATGTAATGAAGCTTCAGGTATGTTTGCCACTAAGTCTGAATGTATTTCAACCTTTTTATACACACTGAGCCATTAGGGCTAATGCATAAATAAAGTATGTAATAACACAGCAGAAAAGTACTTTGAAGAATCATGTACAGGGCACTGATACATTATTATTTTTTATTAACAAATGGAGGTGCTACATCTGAAATGGTTTATCTTTGCTTGTTATTCATTAAGAGAAATGTACAATATACTCTGAATTGCAACAGCAGCTGTCTAATCCACAAAGTCAAATTCTGATGTGTAGTTTTTAAGAATCGGCCCGTAATCAGACTTGTAAAATGAAGTGAGTTCTTTTCGCGTTTGACACTTGAGTAAAAGTAAAGCTTTTGGCAGATTGAAGTGGATGACGATGGGAAGATTGTGGACGCCAGGTTCAAAACTTTTGGCTGTGGCTCTGCCATCGCCTCCAGCTCTCTGGCCACCGAGTGGGTGAAAGGCAAATCTGTGAGTGAGCACATTTCACAACATGACACTTCTTTCATTTCCTCGTAGGGTGTATTGTCTGCTGATTTTCTTGTTTGTTCTTATGCATTCTGCTCTGCTTGTGCCTTATTGACACAAAACGTTCTTGTGGTTACTGGAGCTGTGTGCTTTTCTTTTCAGGTGGATGAAGCTTTGACCATAAAGAACACTGACATTGCCAAAGAGCTCAGTCTTCCACCTGTTAAGCTTCACTGCTCCAGTAAGTTTTTAGTGTTTTAAAAAAAATGATATTCTTCTTCTCCAAACTGCTCAGGTCATGTATTTAACCTGTAATTGTTCCTCCCTCAGTGCTTGCGGAGGATGCCATCAAGGCAGCCCTTGCTGACTATCGCCTCAAGCAACATGACAACCAGCAGGAGGCAGCCAGGGCCAGCAACTAGACGGAGCACTTTCACTCTGAGCTGGACAACATTTTCTTCCTGCTGCCAAGAAGAGAAGTAGCAATAGTCCAGCATCACCGCCTCACTTTCCTGCAGTAATGATGACAAGTACACCATTGTCAACCCTCTGTAGCAGTGTTACACCAGGCTTTCTGTGTTAGTCTGCGATCCTCCAACCCTGTATACTGTATCTATAGCCTGTCACGTAAACGCACAATATAAGCACTGTTTGGGTTGTTGGTACAAAGTTGAGCCTTATTTTTGAGATTGATTATACTTGAGTGTATTTGAAGATTTTTTTGAAGATGTTTGCTCTGAAAGGTGTGATGGAGGGATTAATTGAAGCTAAAAGCTATTTGAAACTGCAGTGCAGGACTTTTACATATAAATGAACCTCTGTTACATTCAAGCCAAACCAATGCTGATTAAGTCTATGAGCACCAGGTAAATGTTGCTGTATTTTGCAGCAAACCAAAGTACCAGTTTTGATATATTTTACATCAACCAGCAATGAGTGATTTGCCAGAGCTGAAATAAGGACCAAATGTAGCCACAGCAACTAGGAGTGTAGCACAAAAACCTCGGATGCATCCAGGAAAAATTGGACGACACTCCAGATAAAAAACAAACTTGGTGTTCAGATAAAGGATTACAGCCTGACAAAGAAAATGATCAACACTGAAGATGCTTTGCCAGTGTTTGTGTAATTACTTGTACTGCCAGTAGGGGGAGACAAAAGTTGTGCACTGCAGTTTTACTTATCCTGTCTGCACCCTAAGCACTCACCTATTGATATGCAATTAATCAAAGTGGCTTGAAACAAGGAAATGAGGGCCCATTAGTTTTCAGTGTATTTATAAATGCTTCCTTGAAAGTCTGCAATAAAAGTATTCTGAACCATCTGTTGTTCTGAGTCCAATTTATTACTCAAATGCCCTGAATAGTAGCCCTTTTTAGACATTTTAATCCCTCATTTACCGAAAAACACAAGCGTAACTCGTTCCTAATACCATTGTAGTGCGTTACATTATAATGTGATTGCAGAAGTAGCTCACCTAAGTGAAAAACAATCTTTATAAGTGCTATTACTTCCATCTATGTACTGCTGCTTCTTAGATGTAACGTACCACTTACCTCAGGAAGTGGTTTTCTACTTGCTAAGATTCAAAAACTGATCTGAGGCGGTGCTGTGTTTTGCACAGACGCATTTGGTACCACAACACACGTTGTTTATGGTAGCGACCCACATACAGGAATGTTTCAGGATGTAGACAAACACTAAAATTTCAAGCAATACAAAAATCACCTCAGCAGAACAACTGTTTTTCATACCATTAAACATGTTTACAAACTTGCATGAATGTTATATTTAATCCAGAGCAAACAGGCTGCTGAGTGTTTAACTGCCCCGCACCGAAGGAAAACATGAAATATTGCAAAACCACCTGTGAGTGTAACTTTCCCACATTTGCTTCAGTAAACCTGCAGAAATCTTTGGAGGTTACCTGGGCAAACTTCCACTCCTGGTTTCAAAGCGTTAGGAAACATGTTCAGGTTTCTTAGAAGGCAGTTTTCTCTCCAGCGATTAGCTGAAGAGTAGCAGAGTCATTGTGAATGTGCAGAGAGGAGGGCCGCAGACTCCTGCCAGTTGGAGGCTCTTGTGACTCAGCTTCCTCTGGATGAAGCTGCTCTGAAGGACTCGGCTCTGCTGTTGCAGCTGCTCCACTGTCAGGAACCTCACACAGCCCTTTCTCCTCAGGGAGACTTGGGGGCTGCTGGTCGAGGATGCTGACATCTGGTTTGGAGCTGCCCTCCAGACTGTGGTCTGCTGCTTTCTGACTGGGGTCACTTCTCTCTGCAGCATCAGCAGATTTATTTGGTGTACGAAGGCTCTTGGCAGCTCTCATGATGTCAGCTTGGAGCTGCTTGTGAGAGTCCACTGGCTCACTTTCCTGCTCAGGAGCTGCTTTTTCTTGTATTTCATTAAAAGGTTTGGTACCTCCGGTTTTGTCCCTTTGGTCCACATACATTTTTGAGGGGAAGGATGAAGGGTAGTAGGCGTTGACTTTACGTCTGCGGCTCATGAATATCGCCCCACAGATGATGAGGAAGACCAGCAGGATGAGGGTTCCTGCAACAAGGATGAGGAGCTTGTTCTCCTCCAGAAAGCCCACCAGCTCCCTCAGGAAGTCGGTGTCCTCCTGGGTGGTGTCAACAGGTGTGGTCTGGTACACAGAGGAGAGGTTGCTGGTGGGCAGAGAGGAGTTTAAGTTACTGAGGTCTTCCTCGTCTGTGCTTCCCTCCAGAAAACCGTAAAACAGCGGAGGTGTAGCCAGACTGCTGCTGAGGCAGAACGCCACGCACAGACCGATGTGGTGAAGGGCCATCGGGAGCATCGCGTCCCCTTGGGATCTGTGAATCACAGTAAATGTCAGAGGCTGAAATGTCAGAGCCATATGTGCAGACAGTTTGTGCTCCACGTGTACATTAGGGTCTGTTAAACATCTGTTTTGTGAAAAATAAATATCTGGTCATTTAACAACACTTACAGCTGTTCTGAACTTTGTTTTTTTATCCTCATAGGCTCTTCTGATCATCTGAATGGCACAATATTCAGCCTGCTTTACAATAATTATCTAAATATTTAAATTATTTAAAAAATGTTATGTGGTAAAAATGGTACGATATATTTCTCAAGTCTAAGGAAGGGTAAAAAACATTTAATGAAAGTATCTTCACACACTGCATCAAACCTCCAATATTGTGTTCCGATACACATTTCTCTGCATATCCAATAGAATTTGCCTGGACAGTGAGCAGTGGTAACTGTGAATGAAGTGGCTTTGATATCAGTGGTGTAAGAAGTATTCAGAACTTGTACTTAGGTAAAACCACTGATACAGCAAAGTAAAAGTACTCCATTACAAGTTAAAGTTCTATATGAAAAAATCCTACTTAAGTAAAAGTACATATACATCATCAGCAAAATGCAGTTCAAGTATCAAAGTAAAAGTATTGGTTTGATCCCTCCGACTGATCTTAATAGATTATTAACAGTGAAGCTTTAGTGTGTCCGCAGCATGTTACTGTTGTAGCTGCTGCAGGTGGAGCTAGTTTAAGCTACTTTATATACAGTTGTATATACAGGGACAGCAGATGCATAATCTAATCTCTGATTTTTGTTGAGATATTTAGTCATTTGAGCATTTGTTTGAAATGAAACCATGTGAGAAGTTTCAAGGGAAAAGTCACTGTTTGGTGGCGCTGTTAACAACTCATAGACATCTGAAGTGTGACCCAGACTACACACCGATCTTTGTAACGAGCCAAAAAAAGTTGGAAACGACTGCTTTAACAATGTGCTGTATTTAAAAGCTTGTGATAAAAACCAATGTGTGAAATCTATTTTTCTTTAGAAGAAAAGCTGTCGGATTAATGTAGTGGAGTAGAATGTACAGTATTTCCTTTGAAATGTAGCAGAGTGGATGCATAAAGTAGCATAAAACGGACACACTCAAGTAAAGTGCAAGTACCTATATGCTATAAAAGAGTACTTGAGTACAACTGTATGACATAAACATGTCACAAAGTGTGAGTTTTCTTGATTGTACCAAATAAATAAATAAAAATGTGCTAATACACTCTTAATTCCAGCTTGGCTTGAATCTGTGCTCATTCAGATGCTGAACACACATGTTACAGTAGCTGAATCCCAGAATAGAGAGTCAGAAAGGTAAAAATGACAGTGACACAGGAATTCTTTACCTCCTCATCCCCCTGTGTTTTTAGGGACAGCAGCAGAATATCTTGAAAAAACTGAACAAATAAAACCCAAACTATCTATATGGCTTGTTACAACAATGAATATGCGGTACTTCTTTGCAAATTGGGCGAACCAGCCCTTTAATCGCTGCTTTTCTTTGCTACATTCATTCAGCTCTCTGCTCCGTCTGTGTGTCAACTGGCAGCAGCTCCCACACTTTTATCCCTGGTCGGCTCCATCTGTGTGCAAGCTGAGCCACATGAAACCCTGCTCTCATCTGGAAAAAAAAGGGGGTTGGGAGTTTTGGTTTTTTTTTCAAATTAATCACCCACTCACCCCAGACCTAATATACACACATTCCTGCGCAATCAGACGCATAAACATAAGGCAGTCGGATGCACACCTATGCTCAAAGAATTCAGCTTCGCTCAGCAGATTCTATTTGCCAACAAAACAGAGACAAAAGCAATGAGTCAGATTTGATCTTTGGTCCACTTTCATGTCTAAAACGGACGCAAAACTTTGTCTGAAACTTTTAATCGTTCAGATGCTGCCCTGAAGCATCTGGATGCTGGAATGTCACCCACTTACATGATGCCAAGATGCTGGAGTGTGCAGCATTCAATGGAATACCTATATTCTGAAGAAACACTGCATTAAATCCTACATTTTACTCACCGTGCACTGCAGCAGGAGGACGTGTCTCTGTTGAAATCCCCTCTGAGGGAGGAGGATGAGGCAAACCGGTCTGGAAAAAGTGAACTTCTTAGAGGAGCGGACGGCGAAGAAGAGTGCCTGGTGGAGCACACGCCGCTTCTGCAGTCTCAGATTTCAGTGTGGAGGTTTGTCTGGATGGTGCAAAAAAAAAAAAGAAAAGGAAAAAAGATGTCGTTAACCATGAGGACAAATCCCTCCTTCTGCTTCTCCTCTGTTCTCCTCCCCCCGTTCAGTCTTCCCCCTGAGTGTCTGGGCTCTCCGGCCTGCACACAGATTGTTCTTGTTAGGTAGGAGTTTATAATGTGCTGTGGGGGCAGGGACCTCTTCTCCACTCTCCTGTGTGACTAACTGGATATGCAAGACCAGCACAACGAAAATAACCAACAGTAAAGCATCATGAACGGACCCTTAAGTGTCATGTGTATCAGATGGAGCCTCTGATTGACAGCCATCCCTTTAACCCTACAGCTTCTCATACTGATGACAAACCTCAGAGTCAGAGAGCAGCCTGTATGAGTGACCTCCTAATGCAGGAAGAGGTTAATGTTTCCTGTGTGGACAAAACAGCCAGGAGAAGGGGGAAGGAAAGGAGAAGGCCACGCGCTGGAGGCCCCTCAAAAACAATGCAGGGTTTTTCATCCAGAGGCGACTGATTAAACTCCCCAGGGTGTGTGTGACTACTTTAGGGAGTGAAGTGTGACTGTGTGTGAGCAGAAGCATTTTTTTTTTTGGCAAGTCCGCTGTGCTTGTGATCACTCAAGACAAGTGCAACTTTATATGGTCATCAGGAGCACGGGGATGAATTCCTGCATCCACCAGGTTTACATTTGTCTCAGCTCTGTTGAAAGTCACTGGTGTCTGTTTCAGCTGCACATTGGCAAAAAAAAAAAAAGGAAAAAGAAAAGCGACTTCGTGGCCCTAATAAGCATTCAGTGAGCTTGTTTTCTTCTCACAGGAAGGGAAGTGAATATGAAATCCTGTCCAGGGGAGAAGAAAAGCCTTTTGTGAAGCCTTTCATAAATAAGGGAACCAAGTGAGTTTGCAGAGCGTCCACTTTTATTATGACTGTTTAGAGACACACGTTACAAAACTAAACTTATATGGTTTCACTATGTATCACTTGAGCTCTTACGCCAGACATTCTCAGAAACTGAAAGAGAACACAGTCGAATGGGGAATGAGCAAGAAAAACATTGGCAGTCCCTTATTTTAAGAGTCTGTGAGGTCACATCATTTGCAAAGAACTTTGTAGAAAGGTTCCCGGAGTTATTCTAGTTGGATGGATGGTTGGGGGACACCAAGAATATGTTCAACCAGAAGACAAAAACGATCAATTCCTCCCAAAAATACCAAGTTTAAATGGAGCAGGTCTTTAAAGTCCCTCTTTGGTCACTGATTAAACCCCTAAAAACTAATTTCTGTGGGTCAAAGTTACATATTTAGAAGCTTTATCTACAAAGTCCCTTTCTCTGTCCTGCTAATCTGCCACTTGCTGCAGCCCGAGCACACCAGCTCGCCTACAGCTCTGCTCAAACACTGTAAAGCTAGTTCCATGCTACGCACTGGAAAGTTGTGCTACTGGAGTAAAATTAGCATTACATATTCCTCACTCTGCAAGTAGACATCATTAGCTCCTTAGGTTTGTTACATATGAAACTCTTAATGTCTGAATCCATATTTTTGAGACTACAATCGGGACACAGTAAGGTAGAAAAGTTCTGCCATGGTGTTTATTTTGTCAACTAACATAGAATAAACACCACATGGACATGTTAGCAAGGTAAAAACAATAACTTGATTTTCAGTGGAGGGGGTCTTTAAGGCAATTTTAACAGTTTTCAAGCTTCATCTCTCTTTAATAATCATTAAAATAGTACCAAATTACACACATGATTCCAGGAAAACTGCAAGAAATTATAGGGAAATTCCAGACTCATGAAATAAGGCATTACCTAAAAGTTAAATATTTGTTTAATAAATTATCACAGTACAGAAAACTGCCTATTTACATATTAAACAGTCACCATCAATCAAAATCCTGCATTCAGTTAAGCCTTCAGCCTCCAGAATGTTTTTTGTAAACTGTACAGTGTCTATGCAGAACAACAACCCCTTGTCAAAGCCTTCCAGTCCCCCATTGCAGAGTGAAATACCACCAGGCCTCAGCTCCGGATGTCTAAAAAAACACAACCTTTGATCGCTGTCCTCGTCCTGACTTAAAATCTCCAGTGTAAAGTCATGCAAGGAGTCCTGATACCAGATACAGTTTATGGTGCTTGAACATCCGTGTGTTTTTGGTTTCTGTGTCTCTCCTTTTCACAGAAGTGGGGCGTATTTCAAAGCAAAACCACCGACATCAAAGAGGAAGCAAAAAGCAACAGTTTGCACATCCCTGACAAACCCCACAGATCTGATGCTTCATGTCAGAGGTTACAAATCCATCTAAACGTATCGGTCATTGTCTGGGAGGAAGCTGCTGAGAGTGAGGTTATCTCCTAGGTCGTCGTCGCTGTCTCCACCCGCGGGGATCACCAGGACTCCGTTTCGAACTGGGTTGCGTTGCCTTGTGTAGGTGTAGCTGGGCTCGGGCAGCAGGGCAGAGATGCACATCATCTCAGTGGCCTGCTGAGGTTTCTTGACTCTGTGCTTCCTCACTGACAGCTTGGTGCAGAGGACGATGGTGGAAACCATGAAGACAGTGGCCAGCGCAGCCAGGGCGGCAATGATGATGAGGCAGTTCTTCACCACGCCTCGGGTGGAGCAGGGTTGGGCCTCGGTGCTGGAGGGGCTTTTGGAGACTTGACGAGGTGCTGCTGGCGTTACTGTTGTTGGCTTAAATGTTGGAACCGGAAGCCTCTTGGGCTCACGAGGGTTCAGGATTCCTGCAGAGCTGTTGGAGACTGTGGAGCTGGGAGGCTCAGTTGAGATGGACATAGGTGTGGAGGTCGACCCTGCTGCTTCTGTAGAGATGAGGACACTTGTAGCAGAAATGGCAGGAGGGATGAAATGAGATGTAGATGAGAGCTCAGGGGTGGTTTTGGAAGTTGTTGCACTGGGCAAAGAAGTGAGGTTGAACACAGTTGCTGCCTCAGAGTTGGGGTTTGTCATTGTGGTTGCAGTAGAAGCTGAGGGACTGCTGAGGTTCTGATTGAAGATCTGAGTGGACTCATGAGAGGAGACGGTGGAAGATAACTGGGAGGTAGCCTCAGGCTTGGTGATGGATGTGGTCTGCGGAGAAGAAGCAACAGCTGTGGCTGGAAATATGTCAGAAGTTGCTGCAGGAGCAGTCTTATCATTTAAAGTGGTGGATGATTGTTGATGGAGCTGATCCTGAGTGTATTTGTCTTTTATAGCTGTAGAGTGGGAGAGTTGGCCTTCACCTGCAGCTGTGGTCGCTGCTGTGCTGCTCTGAAGCAATCTGAGATCTCGACCGCTTGTAGCTGCTGGTGCTGCTGCTGTTGCTGCTGCAGTGCTCATGACAACCAAACCAGCTGTGCTGCCATGTGTACTGTCAGTCGCTTGCGTTTCCACTATGGGCAGCACTGTGTTCTTTGTTGCTGCAGCAACACTCACTTCTGCAGGTTTGTGAGTCGGTTCCCTGGTTGCAGGCTGAGACTCTTTTTCACCATAAAGTACAGTCAAGGACTCAACAGTGACTTTAATGTTGCTGGTTTCTGGAGTAGGAGCAGTCAGGGCCTCCGTGGCAAACAGAACACAAATCCTCCATAGCAAAACTGGATATGTCTTCACACTGAGGAGCTTCATCGTTGAATAGAAGATCTGAAATGAAAGAAAAGGGTAAAATTTGCTGACGTCAAGTGAAATGTTGACTAAGAAAACTTGAAAAAAGACACATGGGGCGAAAAAAATCTATGCGTCATGTGTCTGCCAGTGACATCTTGTGATGAAACAAACAATCATGTGTCTTTTACCACACCCTATGCTTCATTTTCACAGGAAAAACGCAGAACTACTGCATTTGTAGAGAAAATATGACACTTTGGATCAGTGCAGGAATCAGCGACATTTGGAGTTTTTGTGAAATTAGAGACAAATCTGCAGAAAAGGATTCAAAATCTCTGGCAATGTTGGCAAAATGAAACATAGAACAAGGGTTTGATGTAAGAGGAAAACAAAGCAGATGAAACTTTTTCCTTTGGTAGAAACATTAAAAATAAAAGATGACAGAGTAACATCTTTAAACACTGTTACATAAGACCAACATATGTCCTAAAGCCAGAAACATTCAACTAGAGCACTTCAAAATGTGTCCTCAGAGACACCTGCCACCGTCTTACCTTACTGCTGGTAAAGCAAAGGGATGGATGTGAGGATAAAAACTGATAAAAGTTGACTTCAGCTCATCTCAGCTTCTCTGGTCGAACATCCTCACAGCACTGACAAGCTGACTGTTGCACGGCTTGATAGAAGAACCAGGAAATGTTCACAGTCTTTAAAAAAAAAGCAGCACTATGTAACACTTACAGATAAGTCAGAGAGACACTTCCGTTTGAAACCTACCGCTTCAGATGAAATTGATCAGAACATCTTTTAGATACGATGGAGCCACACATCATCTGAGCTACTACATTTAAAGAATATTTTAAAGAACATGTGTCTTACCTCACTTGTGCAAAGCTGCGGAGCATGCTCTGTCTGCGTGCCGTGGTTGCTGCTTTATTTTAAGTAGCGGGAAGTGCTCAGTTCTGTAAACTGCTCAGATGCTTCTCGCATGTCAACCCCTTGATCTCAGTATCTTTCCAGGGTTTAAAGCCGCATGTCATGTGGGTAAAAAGCTGCAGCAAGTTCAGTTACATGAGGCCCAACCGAGAAAATCAACTGCAGTTCATATGTAATCAGCCAGAAAGCCCATACAGTGAATGGATTGTGTGTGGAGGTTAGACGCCCTGTGGCTTCTAAGAGTCACAATGAGAAACTTGGACCCCCACATTTGTACCCAGTGAGGAAACAAAAATGTTCGTCTTGTGTGGAAATCATAACTGTCACTTCCTGGGCCGGTGAGTCACAAGGAGATGTGGTTATTTTTTTTAAAAAAAAGGTGATGTGAAGATAATCTGCTTTGTTTTTTTTAAAGTTGCTATGCTGTAAAGAAAAACAAACACAGAGTGGATGAGCCTAGATTGACAATACATACACACTGTCCACGCATCTTGCAGTGTGTTAAACTAATGAAGGAGTTTCTTCTAAGTCATCTATCAGGGGTTCCTCAAGTGATTTTGAAAGCAAACATCGTAAAAAATTCACTGGGTGCATCGTCTTTAAGTACATTTACTAAAGTACTGTAGTTAAGTGCAATTCTAAGGTGCACGTTATGCAACTCTACACTTCTACTCCACTATATTTCAGAGGGAAATGTTGCACTTTCTACTCCACTGCTTCTTTTTGAGAGCTTTAGTTACTTTTAAGATTATTGAACACTCTCGTTTTTTTGAAGCCTTTTTAGCTTCTAGCAAAAATCTGTGTGTAGCTGTGCTTTAACATTAGTTGTTAACAGCTCCACCCTCTAAACTTCTCGCATGGTTTCATTTCAATAAATCAAAAACTGAAAGCAGATTTTTATCTATCTCAGAACTTTTGTCCGTCTCTCCTCTGATTTACATGCTGTTCCTGTGTATAAACTAGTTCAAACTAGCTCCACCTGCAGCAGCTACAACAGTAACATGCTGCTGACACACCGGTACTTCTGCATTTGGAATCTAATTATGTCATATATAATAAATTATCAGTCAGACGGAACAAGCTAGAACGTTTATTTTATAACACTTTAACCACATTTTGCTAATAATTGTGTGCTTTTATTTAAATTAGATGTTTTTTATTCAGGAGTTTTACTTGTAATGGAGTTTTTTATTAATATATTTATAGAGAAAACAGTAAATTAATCAATAACAGCTTCTACACTCTTCTTTATTCACCCATAGCTACCATCCAAGTCATAAAGCAGCACTGGAGGAAGAAACATTACTACCACACAGTACAAATTCAAAGGTTAAAGTGATAATTAAGCTGTCAAAAGGACTGGGGATTATGATTCGTGATGGATTAACACAGGAGCAGAATTTTAATGGCGCAGCTGCTGAACAAAGAGCTGTAACTGTTTCATGTTTTATTGGACACTATAACATTTTATCCTGTGATCATATATTTGATGTGCAAAATATTAACCTATAGCCGTCAAATGTAATGGAGGAAACTGCACTTTAAAAAAAACACAGAAATGTAGAGGAATACGAAGTAGAATAAAATGAAAATACTGAAGTCATTGTGCACTTTAAGCAGCACTTGACTAAGTAAATGTACTCTGTGACATTCCACAACTGATAGCAGTCAAATCTCTTTCTTGGCGCCACATGCTGACTGATAAAAGCCGCTTAAATATTCACTACACTTCCGGCAAAGATGCTTTTTACCAGCCTGAAAAAGTTCCACTTGTTCTTCACAGTGACATTTCAAACCCACATTAGAGTGCAGAAGTGAAACTGAGTAAATGTGAGGCTCCCGCTGAGGTGCAGGGAGAAGAGTGTCGGCTGAAGACTGAACAGGTAAGAAGGAATGGAGGTGAAAAAAATGGAGGTTTTCATGTGTAAAATCTTTATTATGTGCACAGAACTGTTTGTCAGGGGTTCAGTGAAACACAAGCTGGGTGAGTGGTCCCTTCCCAACACCAATATGCACTGGAGAGGGCAACTTCAGTTTGACCCTTAACAGTGACAAGAGGCACCACTAACATTTGCACAACATTTACACCAGAGAGATGCAACCCCCTCCCTCCCCGCCCCTCCCCTTTAAAACCCAATGTTAAATTTGAAGCCCAGAAGAACAGGAACAAAATGTTTTAGAAGGAATTCTTCCACATTCATAAATCTGATGGATATCAATGAGCAAACTGGTGGCAGGGGGAAAAAAGTTCAACAGCTATTGTTTAAAAAAAAAAATCCAGCTTGACTATATTGTTCTACCAGGTTGTGACTGGAATGTACAACAGGACAGAAAAAAACAAATGTAAAAGCAGTGCATGAAACCGCACACAATTCATATTTGGCAACACAAAAAAAGAAACAATGGAAATACTGATGCTACATACAGTTTTTGAGTAGTAAGTACAAACTTCACATAAGAATGTTTTTACCACGATTTGAAAACAATTTAAAAGTTAAGACTTTTCCTTCAACAAAAAATGTCTTTTCTTCAATTGTGTACATGAGCTGCGAGAGTTTTTCCTTTTTCTGTGTGTGTGTGTGTGTGTGTGTGTCAGGGCGAAGTGTGAAACAGATGAGGAAAAATAACGTTCATCTTGGAATGTAGGCTTGGACCCGTCACGGAGACGACGCCAAGCTTAGTGAAACCGAATCTTGAGAATTTGGCCGTGGCTGAACCCCGTCCAGTTGATTCTCTCCTAAACAACGGATGGTCCTGGGAAGGGGGACCGTGTCTTACATGGCAACCTTGGCAACCTGCTCTTCCAGTCTGGCGATTCGACGGTCTTGAAGGATGACACGGTCCCTGAGTGACTTGAACTCTCGGAGTACCTCTTCCAGTTTGTCTTCCATTTTCTGGTCAAAAACAGAGAGAAAATTAACCTCTAGAAAGTTCTTTCCATCTGTCATTTGGCTGCTAAAGACTCACAGAACTGTGACAAAAAGATTTAGTGAGAGTAACTAGTTTGTCGTTAATCATAGCAAAGTGAGCAGGGATTTGAAAGGCTATAAGGCCCAGTAGCAGTTAACATTTTCCCTTGCTGTTCCACTTTATGACCCAAATACCAAAGCATGTGCTGATCCATAACTCTGGTGAATTGTTCCAACCATAATAATCACTGTGAATCGGAGAATCCACATGTCAGCAAAAACCAGCGTGCACGTTTGAAAAGTGAACTCTGAAATCTTACAAAAGACCAAGTAACAGTGACAATAGTAATAATGCAGTTAAATAAATATGCTTTTAACAACAGAGAGCTATATTCTAACACTCACTACTGATGGCTGCGGAGAAGCGTGCTTCTGGACCACCGAGATGTTTTCTGCTTTTGTGGCCGGCTTGCTCTCCAGGACGTTCGTCTTGACCACCTTCAGGTCCCGGTTCTTCGTGGAGACGTAGCCGTCTTTGAGCGAGATCAAGATGGGGCCTCCGTTCTTGCCAGCGAACCACTCCTCTGCCTCCAGGGCAGGGTCGGGGCCGGCTGTGTCGGGATACAGGTCGTCCTGGAACAGATCCGACTGGGCAGGTGCAGAGGACACACAGCAAATGTCATGAGGAAAAGAAGACGGTGGAAAATGCTGAGGCACAGATGCAGGAAAAGGACACGCTCTATAGAGCAGTGACAGAACAGCATGTTGATTACTTGATATAAACAGACTTACTTTACGTGGGACTGTCATGATGATGGGTTCACATTTTCTCTCATGTAATTTGTAAAACCTACAGAGATGACAAAGATAATATGATTATTATCAGAGATGACTATATGAATAATGATAGTAAGTGATAAGTGATGCAATGAGTGCAACATCAGCAAAAAACAGAGAATTGCAAAACGATTACAGACAAAGATACAACATACAGATAAAATCAGATCTGATTAAAAATCACAAACACAATAATCACTGGAACATTTCAGTGTGCTTAACATTAATAGTTCAGCTCAGCCTATACTCTGTGTTATGACCATATTAAGTTATGACCAACATTTTCTATTGATCAACACACTGGTGAATGTAAGGCTGAATATTAAGTGTAGCTGGAGATTATTCATAGTGATACTGTCCCCAGTTAAATGTGGTTTTTAATGTGGCTTATTTCCTCATGGTTGACATCGTTGTCATGGCGACAGTAACTGCTGAGGAGAAGTGTTGTGTTTTTGTTGCTGTTGAGTTCACGCATTAACATTTCACCACAGAATTTGCCTTCAGCTACTAAACTGCAGACACAGAATGTTTCATGTTTTCTCCAGTACAGTTTACGATTAAAATGAAAATGTAAGAATATGTCTGAATCAGAAATAAATATGGACCGACTGCCTGAGTCGCGTCAGCCTCGGCTTCGTGCTGCTTCAGTCGCAAGAGATGTGATGTTTATGGTGTGATCACACATCAGAGGGGTCACACTGATGAAACTGACTGCAGGCAAACAGCGTCACTTCTCCCAGCAGCCTCCAATGTACGCTGACTATTCTGTATGTTGTAAAGGTGTGTTGCTTAAATATGTTATTTTGTTATCAACAATAGTTCCTGACCTCTGATCTTGAACAAAAATAAATTGTGGACCTATGGGGAACAAGTAACCCTTGTTGTAGAAGGTGCAGGCTCTGTGTTTTCAAGTGTCTTGGGATGATTTTGATTGTTATTGGTGCTATGTAAATAAATTCTAATAGTTTTTTTGAATTATTAAGGTGAAATGTGGCATAATCAGCAGTTTTTCCCATCCACTTTCCTTTTCAGTTTAAATTATCATTAAAGAAACATGTTTACTAGTAAATGATGTGCAGAGCTGAACCAATCAGTTGATTAATCGATGAGATGACTGACGAATTAATCACTTTTTTTGAAGCAAATGCCAAAGGTTTTCAGGTTCCAGCTTCTAAAATGTGAATGTTTTGTTGTTGTATTTGTTTACTGTGAAGCTAAACTGAACATCTGTAGGTTTTGAGCAGCTGTTCAGATTAAAAAAAAAACACATTCAAAACTTGGTATTTTTCACTATTTTTTGACACTGTAAAACCAAATTATGAAAAGTTTAACTTATAAAGACAATAATCTTGAGTTTCAGTTGCAGTGACACGATTTTGCAGCAACTTTTGAGTGTATGGAGACATGAAATTTAGGAATATATTTAGCTACAGAATAGACAAGAGAACTTGCGCACTAAACAAAATGTTAAAAACTCGCTGCAGTACCTTGCGATTTCACATTTGTTGACATCCAGACCTCTTTTGGGCATGTATCCCATTCCCCTCTGGGGCTCCTTGGTGGAAAAGGTGTTGAGGTAGTGAACAAACGGTGCCTCATCAGTGATCTCAAAGTACCGAATGCTGCTGTCACCCTGAGGACACAGTCATAGATAAAGTAAGGTACTGAATCCAAGTAATTTTTAAAAAAAGAAACAAACAGCATTTTAAAAAAAATATAAAGTTGCTCACCTTTCCGCACAGGTAGACTATATTGGTGTCAGGGTCGTAGAAGGGCAGCAGGACTCCATTACTGGTGTCCATCTCTTGAACACATATTGGCTCATCCATGTTATCCTACAAACATAAAAAAAAAATCCTCATTTGAAGTGCTGGCACTTATTAGAGCAATCTTACACGGTATAATTTGAAGAGCAAAGTGAAGAACAAATTATACTCTACCATTACATGAAAAATGACTCTTGTTAATTAGATTTGGACAAGTGAAGTCGGAGTGTGTGAAAGCAACACTTTGAATTTAACGCCCCCAACTGGAGCTGAGGTGTCACAGTCTCAGTGTACAATGGGAAAATGAAAATTTGCCCTTGTGGGGAAAAAACAGGCATAAAATTCATTCAGACAGCACAGCGGAGACTGATACTTTCACCATTATCATGACAGAATGCACAAAGCAAGATTATACATGCTACAAGTGTTTTAAAAATACAAGTTTATAAGTGATGCATCAGTGTGATGAGAATTAATGAGACTAACTTACAGCTTTCCATAGTCCTAGCTGACGCTCGCTCATGCGGCTGAATCCGGTGGTGAAAATGTTTCCATCTGCTAAAAAGATCGCTCTCATTGGTCGAGCTCCCTCGTGAGCTTTGTCCTTCTCCTAAAAACAGAAACACACTTGTCCGATCAATCAGCCGTGACTGTAGGCTTCATTAGTATCTTGCTTTGTAGTTATGAGAGCGATTGTGTCACCTGTGAAGCACCGTAGCTCCCAACACCACCCACTTACCGTCACAATCTTTTTTTTACGGGGGTCGATGACGCGGACCTTCTTGTCCTTGCAGGCGGTGCAGAGCAGGCTGCCATTGCGACTCCAGCTGACACTAAAGATAACATCAGGGTGCATGTCCTCCAGATTGATCATGGCCTCTCCCGTGCCCACATTCCAGATGATGATCTGGTTGTCACACCCTAAAATGGACACGCACATTCTGAATGCACACACCTCTCTGTCCAAGTTTATTTCCAGCACTTTACATCATACAAAGCAATGCAGCAGACGGCATTGAGATAATCGGTCAGATCTGGAGTTCAGCTGAGCCCAGTGGAGAAACAGCAGATCAGTTACCATATCATTATTTCAGGTTGAGGGACTGGGGTGTATCAGAGGTGTGAAATAAAAGGTCACCTGCACTGAGGAGAACGTTGCGAGCAGTGGGATGCCAGGACACAATGCCGACCCTTTTAGAGTGGCCCTCTAACACGACCACAGGCTCTGAAAGGGGATTTTCCAGTCCATTCTCAGGTATCTGCCACACCTACATCAGATAAAGAAAGTTAGGAGCTACAGAGAGAAAACCAGTAAATGAAAACCCCTTTTTAATGTACAATATTATCACAGATTTTAGAAATAAATTACATTAATGCTGATGACATTCATGTTTGCAAAAAACTAAACACAGTCAACATTACCATGTCTGCATAGATAAGTCAAGCATTACTAATGCCATGTTTCCATATAATACTTGTAAAAACATTTAATTTATTTCTTTGGAGTGAATAAACTATTACACTACATTATGCATGGCTGTAACAGAGAAGGAGCCGAAAAGACCATTTTTTGGGCCATTTTTTCTCTCAAAACATTAGACTAACCAGTTGTATTGGTCATCTTTGACAAACAAATGCAGAGTTATTTCAGAAGTTTGTTCAGTTGAGGAAGTTTTAATTAAGTTTTCATGTCAGCAAGTAGTATTTGTCATGTTTTTATGCTGTCCAGCATCTCCACATTTAGAAACAGCTGATCAGTTTTGTGAGTTCTATGTTTATTACATCAGAAGTTATTCAGAAGAGGTGTTTCCATCTCCCATGAAGTGCAGTAACTTCTAAGCAAGTAATTTCTTTAAAAAGTCAAAATCCACTTCAACCGAGCGTAAATGAAATGTCCCTTTGTTTCTAATTTTGTCATTTTATTAACTTTTTCTAATGTAAGACTTCCAGGGGCTATGCAGACACGGCTTTTGTTACACGTGCACAAGAAAACTTTGAAATATTTTAGTTTTAAAAAGAGACGTTCACCCTCACAAAACATTATATGTTCATCGTTACTGGTATTTTGTCCACCTTCATATTCCCCATATCCTTTTAAATTTATCAATTATGATGTTATTATTCTGACCTCCAAGTAATTATAAGTAACTTATTCCTCCAGAATCCTCTGAATTACACTACACAAAACATGAAAAATAGTTTAAGACTATGTTTGGTGTTAAAGTTTTGATACAAATCTTGGAATTGATGATACATTTTCTATTTTGTTTATTATAGCACATCATGTCCATAATGTGAATTCAGAAATTGTAGTGTGAAGTGTAAAAGCATTTCTGAGTACTGACAGTGCTACTCTGTAAATAAACCGGGAAAAACCCAACGCTCATGTGACCATTCCGAGATTATCCGAGTCCTTACCATGACCGTGCAGTCCTCCGAGCCGCTAGCAATGACGAGGTCATTATGAGGACACCAGTCGATGTCCAACACTGGGCCCGTGTGACCACATACTGTCGGATAGACCTTGTCTATACGGCCAGTCTACAAGACAGAAAGAGTTGAAACAGTGTGAGCTGAAGCAGAGCAATAAAGTCCAGCTAGATGATATGAAAATGACCGACAAACAGGGTTAATTTGACTATCTTGTATTCTGTTGAAGTTATATTTAATCCTTTGTGTGACTACAAGACACTTTTTCACTCCTCTTTGATCATCATGTTGCAATTATATCACACAACTGTCAACATGCTGGTTCAAAAAAACAACTAATTTACTAAATCCTAAAAACATTAACGCACACACTTTTAAACAAATGCATTCAGACACTAACTCGTGACATTTAGCCCTGTAAAACCAGCAAATGAAGGACTTAACATGTCATGTAATATTTTACAAAGACCGACTTAATATGTGGTTGGTGAGCCTGAGAGAAAAGGCAGTGATCAGTTTCAAACGGCACTGAGATCAAAGCTGCTATAACCTTACATCATTTTATAAGAACCATTTTTATGTGCGGTCACAGTAAAACACACTTTTACTGCAGTGACCTTATCCATTATGGATGTACATCTGTGATTTTCACCTAACTATCCCAAAGTTACAGCAGCTTCTCCAGAGGCAGGGCATTATGCAGTGAATATAAACTAATTAACTCAGTGACCTCAAATAATGTCAGAGAACCCACCCTCTCTGTGAGTATCATGTGTGCAATGAAGCAGCTATAACATGATACACACCGGATGCCTTTACAATCGCGCAGATTTAAACATTGATTATCTATGGTTTTTACTACAGATATGAGCCTCAGGGTACGCCAGGAGAGGGCCACAACACTGGAGGACGGACCTACAGAATTGATTAACCGCATGTTCTGTTGAATGCTATAACATGACGCAGTGTACTGTTACAACCTTTGTGCCTCTGGACATGTTGATCAGTATCAGATTTTGATCCTCAAAAGTCAGTGTTACAACATTTTTAAGTTTTTCTTCCTGATAAATAAAGTCACAATGTTTGACTTTGATGTCAGGATCAAAAAACAATTATAAAAGTGCCTTAATAACAAAACATGACCATGTGTCTACAGCAAATACTCCAGCTCTGTGAGACTATACCTTGAACTAAATGCTAAAATGCTAATGCATTGAAGGTATAATGTTAAGCATCATTGTCATCACCTTAGTTTAGCATGTAAGCAAGCTTACATTTGCTAATTAGCCCTAATTAATCTTTATAATATAGGTATTTTTTTGGAAGCTACTTAGTGACACATCAAAGTACTGAATACACTTTAACCTGATGATGATGCTAGAAGAAAAGTCTTGAGTCATTGGAACATACAGACCGGTGCTTAATTAAAGAGCAAAAACTGAGGCCTTGTCCCCTACAGTGAGGGGATCCTCTGTCTCTGTTATGCTGTTGGGGGCATTTTCCTGGCTTGGTTTGAGTCCGCTTGAGGGAAGAGTCACTGTAAATCAATACAAAGCTGCTCGGAGTGATAACCTTTATCCTAGGACAAAACATTTCTATTCTGCTGGGAATAGTCTCTTCCAGGATGACAATGACCACATACATCACGAGGTCATCATGTGTAAATCATATGCTACGGCCTTCACAGTCACCAGAGCCCAACCCATCTGAACATCCATGTGAGATTAGGGACTGATATGTTAAAAAGAACTCTCCACCGCCATCATCAAAAAGAAGGGTTCAAGGGACTTGGATAATTAATCCCAAAGTGTACTGAAGCTTTTCGGGTGTCACGTGGTGACCCAACAAGGCACTTTATGTTGTGTTTTCCTTTAATTTGTTGCCTGTCTGTATCTTCTGAAAACTATGAAAATTTGTTAAAGACTTGCAATTCATCTAATATCTGTTGAGATATTTCAGTCTGGATCAAAGCAGAGAGCTGACAGACACTGCCATCCCTTGAAGTAACACAGCTGAAAATTATATACACAGTGGGTTTATTGACAATGTGTTCAGGCCGAAGATAGCAAGATTCCTGGGGCTGTAACATTAGCAACATCAGACTACCCAATAGAGGTTGATGGAATATCAGGCTGGCCAATTATCAGATCTGACATTCAGCTTTTTTCTGATTGTCAGTGTCTACATTTTTTAAAAATTTCAATTCCCAAATAAATAAATTCATGTAAAAATGTACTACTTTGGCTCCGATATAGACGTCTCTATCTGTAAACATCAATATTTGGTCTCGAGCAATGCCCTGCCCAAAGCTCTGATTGGTTACAGCCTATCTGAATTCTAAATGTTGAAATGTTACTTTTATATAAGCACATGTAAAACATAAAAAAACAAAATAATTTCAAATAAATTTTGTATTTAATAGTTGGTGTTATTCAAAATTATATTACAAAGGATTTTATTTTTACGTGCAAATATATCTTGGTTCCAAATGTTGGTAATTGATTACTAACAGTCGCTATTTGTAAAAGCCCTAAAAACAAACAGCTCAGTACTGAAAATGACAACTGTATGTTATATTAATAATAATAATAATAATAATAATAATATGTACAGCAAAGTAACACTTCTCTGGTATTGTGCTTGTTGTATGCAAACATTCAGGTTGTAGATCAGCCGATTCCTGCGTAGCAAGTGGAATCATTTTTCATCTTGTTGTGCTTGTGGTTCCTGTGAGTAGTAAACTATGAAATATAACAACAGAACTAATGTTTATTCACACAGTGAGTGCTATAGCTTTTCTCATGATTACATGTTCCCATCTGTTCAGGGTTGCAGTGGCGTTTGCTGCTTTGGCTGCCATATTCAAAATCCAATTCTCAAGATTATGTAGCTTTTGGATACTGATGTAAGCTGTATTTAAAGCTGAATAATTTCAATATGACTTCAACACTGCCCAAGCGACACCTGGTATCACAAGCATACAGAGCAGAATGGAAAACACACAGCCCATGGGGACACTAAATTGAAGAACACTCTCTAAATCACACTCCCAGGACTTGTCAGCTGAACCGAGTGTGACATAACATCAGGGGTCAAAGAGGGACAGGTTATTTGGAGGTTTAGCATCCCTGATTATTTAAATTACATTCTTTGGATACATTTGAAATCCAAACTTGAATCTCATGGCTCTTCTATATTGAAGCAGCAAAATATCTTTTACACTTTTGATGAAAACAAGAGGGAGAACCCAAACACCTCACCTTTTGTAGAGGAAGGACGAGAAACGCTCCTCCCCCGCTGGCCTCTATGATGATGGCAACAAACTTGGGGTTGACGGCACAGAAGGAGCTGTCCCATGTGACCCTGGACACGCGGATGTCATCGTAGCACTGGTCGTTCCTCACGGCTTGACCGAACACATGACGGAACTTGCTCTGTCGCACAACTCGCCGCAACATATCTGCAGAGAGGAACATGGGTACAGTCAGTCAGAGTTGTCGTGTGTTTTGTCGACAGCTGTCCCAATTAAAGACATTTGGTTAAAAAAAAAAAAGAAAGAAAAAAGTGGCAGCTTAGTCTACAGAAATCTCAAAATGAGCATCCCTCTGAGGCATGCTGAGAAAACCTTGAGGTAAGTTTGGGTTGCTGCCAGCACAGTTTGTCTCATCTGAGATTATGTTTATGAACTGTGACTGAGTTTCTAAGTTTCCTGTGCATGCAAAGGAAACAAGTCAGCTCTACGTACTGGCACATGCTTGAGGGAAACTGTACATGAGACACATTTTTTTCTCCATCTGTGTCACCAGTGTAACTTTACCAGTCTTGTTTCAGACCCAGAGAAAATGCACAAGTTCTGTTAAGTTTGTCAGCTATTGAGTTTTCACCCTAATTAATGCACAAAACCAGAAAAATAACCAAGGCATGGCAACACATTGTGCAGAAGAAATGTATTTGAACGACCCACTTAGGCCTTTTTTCTTTAGGGGGCGGGGGGGTTCGTACATATTTTTAACACATTTAAAGACCAAAACATAGACAGCATGCTTTATTTTAGTGTCTATTGATTGTGACGCAGGAACAAAGGTTCAGAACTGTGATCACTGATGTTATATTTTTAAACTGCTGCATCAGTTCCTGCGAGCGCACCACAGATGGCCTGTTGTTGCTCCAAGATTCTGGAAATGATCTCAATTGTTGATTCACTTCACATGATCACATTGTAGCTCAGTGTAGCTTTGATCATGCTTTTCCTGTTTCTTTCTTTAACGCTCATTTCTGCTCTCAGCATTAAGAGAAGTCATTCATTGAGTGTAGACAATAGTTCTCACAGCAGATTCCACTTTTGACATCGTCACATGGTGAGATCTGTAGCCAAAATGTGATAAATCAAAAAAGGTAATTTTGCCTTGACTTAGAACTATCTATTGTAATTCCCAGAAATCTATCTTCAGTATATTTTTACCATTTCAGTGACATGCTTTGCTGTATTATTATCTGGAAAACATAGTGACTCAAGACGATAATTAAGCTGCCAGTCTGAAGCAACATACAGAGTTGCTACAAAGGCTGCAAGTCTGTCCTTTCACCATACCACCTGCTATTCACATTCAAACTCAGATCCTGACAATGGGAAAAGCTGAATCACGGCCATTTGGATCCAATATAAAAACTTGAATTTCTCCAAAATCTTTCTCAGCAACACTGGAGCATGTTTTGCTGTTTTGCAAAGAACTGGGCTAAACTTCCACCAGTAGTACATCACATTTAACTTGGATTTAAAGCTGTTACTTAATGAAATAGTTTGGTGCTCAGACATTTATTTTGCCACGACCTGTGTGACAGTACTTTTTGTAACTGAATGTCAGGCTTTTAAGAGATAAACGTGTCTTGACTGTTCCTTTTATTATAAAAGTAAAATACATTTTTCTCAACAATCTGAATTCAGCAAAATAAGACCGAAACTCCAAAGCTCCTGCAAACTCATTATATACCCACGCAGGCCTATTCAGTTATTTGGTCTGGTTAGACTTTCATTCAGTGGATATGTACATATCATGCCTGACTGGAACCAGTGCAATGTGACAGCTTTTAATGCTATTTATTTGTATGCATTTATTTTTGTATGATTCTATGTGATTAATGTGCAGCCTAAGGAGTCAAATGAGTATGCAGTAGGGCCTGACCAACCTGTCAGTTGGATAGTATTATCAACCAATATTACCCTATCACAGATATACCAGTATACATATATTGTCTGATATACACTGACATTACAGAACGTAATGCAGAAAAAGTCCTTGGAGTATTATAATAAGCTGTAATCACTATCTATTCAGCTGAGCAGCTCCGACTCCATTGTTTACAATATTCTTAGCACCGTCTGCAGCACATGTAGCAGAGTAGTTACACATCACAGATGAGCAGATGGTAATGTGGAATTAAGCTTTGGCTTCATGGCATGTTGCTCACTAGTTTGTGAAATTCATTGCTGGGGAGTTAAATAGTGACCCCATCAATTGTATGTATAAAAACAGTATCAGTCAATACATCCATATACAGGTTTCTTATTGTCTAAAATCCAGTATCGGTCAGGCTCTTGATTATTAACAAACTCTATGGTCTTTAAAAAAAATAAAAGTTGATGAAATAAGCAAAATTGTGCAGTGACCATACAACTTCATAGTTAACACAACAGCCAAAAATCTATATTGTCCAGTGTAAAGACACACCTCATAACATTCTCTCATAAGGACATCTCTCCATAAACAGAAAACACTTAAAAAGAAAATTTCTTTCATGCAAAATCTTCTTTCCATAACAATATGCTGTACATGTGGCCCTAAAAAGCACTTCCATCTGTAGCTATTTTTATCACCAGACACTGAAACATGAGAGAAAAAACACATTTTCAAGGTGGCTTGCCCCTTCTTATAAATCCAGTACTAGCCCTGGATACTCCCAAGACAATTCACAGTGCTGTAAACACCGATCATGTTCCTGCAGGGCTGCATGCTGCCTGGACAGCACAGGACTACAGTTTACAGCTGACCAGAACAGCGTGTTCCCTCCGTCAACATTAGTGCTCCATTCAAACAGCAGCTACCTTCAATCCACATATTCGGCTGACAGAGCTGAGCTGCTTCAGGCCCTGCAGGCTTTAGTTGATGCCATTCATTACAAATGCTGCTCTCTGACCCAACATGGTTTCATCACCCAGGACACCACCGAGCATCATGATGGTGGCATTGAGTCATAGCAGTGCATTCAGTGCTTTGGCCTTGTCACAGCAGGTGCAGTAATGTTAGATACTGAGGTCCAGGAGAGCAAGGTGAACGAGGATGTGATCTCTCATATCAGTAATCAGCAGCTCTGCAGGAGTCTGGTCCGTCTGTCTGTTATTTCACTGTCTGGACAATTGTGAATAAATGGGTGTGCCACCAAACATGCAACCGCTATCACTTCAGCTCAGCCTCGGCTTATTAAAACACCGGCCTGGTAAATTTTTGAATTGAAGGCTGAGTGTGCAGACAGGTCGGGTTCAATGGAGGCTGAAAGAGCTGCACTGTGCTAACATTTAAACAATGGTTGGCTGGCTAACGTTAGCTGATGTTACCACAAAGCGGCGAGCCCCCTCCTCCCCGTCCAAAACAACTAGTTAGCTACAAGCTAAATTAGCAAGATAACTGAGGCTCAGGTATGATTTTAAACGAGCTTGCCAGTCATTTTAAGCCAAGTCGCTGACGCTGTAGTAAAGCTTTAAATGCTAGTTAAAGGGTAACTTAGCCGGGTTTGCTAGCGTTGCTGAAACAAGGGGGTGGAGATTTGTGTTTTGGTGAGCGACTCCCCAGATGTGAATAACATACCAAAACACCACAAAGCAAAGTTTACAGGAGGGAAATATTAATAAACAACTACAATATGGTAATTAAAACCAATTCCAATGATACAGTTGGAGGTGTGGAGCATGTTCCGCCGCACTGCCAGCTGTGCCGGGGCTGGTCCCGTCTCAACAGCGGCAGACACGGAGACGTTGCACGGCGAGCGAGAAGGAGGCAACCGGAGGGGAGGGTTTGTCTTTTAAAATATTACACAAGTTGGTCTCATGTGTTGAGGCCACACAGAGCTGCTCACCAACACTAAATGGCGACATTTAGTGCAAACTGGGCTGCCGTTACATCCTCCTTAGTGTGTTTTGCATCCTAACGGCTGACGGGTTAGCACGCATCATTTAAGCTAGCTGCTAACTATTAGCTGCGGTGGACCGCTGCCAGCTGACGCAAGTGCAGATATTTCCACCCAACGTTTTTGGCTGCTCCCATTCTCAAACCCATCCAGCGAGCTTACATGGATGCTGCACAAACCCCGACACGCAGTAAATGCATACAGAAAACACACTTTGACACTTTCTTACCTCCTAAATCTATGCAAGATTTTCGTTCGCACGGGGGTAATCAATCACAACACATGAATCTGGTAGTTTAGGCGCGCCCTTATCCTGCAGGACGTTGCTCTAGTATCCCTCGTCTCCACAAAAAAGAAGAAAAGCTCAGCCGCAATGTTCTTATTCCCCCTTCTTGGTTTGCAAATGTGTGGCCGGAGGCAGTGTTTTTAAATGTGCTGGTATTTCAGGATGCCAGTGGACAAACAGAGCATCTCCCGTCCGCTCCTCACCTGCGGAAGACTAGCAATCGCCTATTCTCATCTCGTTATTAAATTCAATAGGATACGTTGACGACTGGCTACGGCACATGCGCAAAAGCAAAAGTCAGATTTTATTACCCAAGGCTGTGAATGGGGATGGGGTCTGCAGGAGATGTGGGTTTCTCGCCGTATCCTGCCGTGTCTTGTTTCAAGTCCTGAATCAGTGCATTTTGTTCAGCCGTGCCATGATGTGGATTTAATAGCAAGCAGCATCTTTTGTATGAGGGTCCCTCCCCTCCCCCTCTGTCCCGTCCCACCCAGGCCTGTCCTGTCCAAACACAATGAGGAAAGCCCCCCCTCCATAGTCTGTGAGTCACCCATATATTCAGCATCACAAGTATTAAAAAAAATCACTGTTCCCTCTGTTGCATTTTTAGTAATTATACTGTCTGTGAAGATATTTCCAGTCCCTAAATAGATGATTTTGATTTATAAATTGGAATTCATTGTTTTAGACTTATTGCCAGGTGATGCCAAAATGTGTAAATAGAAAGATTTAAAGGGATAATTTTTTATATTCGTTTTTGATGCCAAATGCAAACTACAAAATCCCCACTGTGATTAAAGAATCATGATTAGTGTCTGTAGGAAACAAATACTAGCAGTCGAAACTATTAGCCTGGATGAAAGTTGGTCCTACATGAGGAAAAAATTCAAATATTTTGAGTAATTATTCTGCTAATCTAATCTGAAATACATAAAGTGAATTTAGTCAGTTTTTTTTTACTTGTATTGCTTTTTAACATTGAATTCATGGTCTTTGTATTTTTTTTAACCAGAACAGTTATAATAATAATAATAATAATATACATTTTATCTTTATAGTGCTTTTCTGGGCACTCAAAGACACTTTACAGGCAAATAATAAAAACAAAAACAAGCAAATAGAATAAAGAGCAGGTATAAAAGCATAAACAGTTGAACATTAAAAGTGATCTTGAAGAGGTGAGTTTGGATGAGTAATTCAAATGTGTGGAGGTCTGAGCAGTCTTAGAAAGCTCTGTCCCCCCAGGTTTGGTGCTTGGTTCTGGGTGGTGGGGCGAGGAGGTGAGCACTGGAGGATCGGAGGTTGCGGGGAGGGGTGTGGGGCTGGAGCAGGTCTGTGAGGTAAGAGGAGCCTGGTGATGGAGGGCTTTGTGGGTGAGGAGAAGGATTTTGAATTGTATGCAAATAAACATGAGAATAAACAGAAAAGACTCTTTCATGTCAAAGTGAAAACTGATTTCTATAAGTTATTCAAAATCATAAAATGTAAAATAAGAGATTGCATATGTATTTGTCCCTTTAACATGACCCACCTATTTAAACACAGGTGAAGCCAGTTAGTGCTAGAAGTCAAATAATTATTAAAAATTGAGATCATCTGAGTGGAGTTAATGCGTGTCAAGCGATTGCTGTATAAAGAAACCTGTATCTGGAAAGTCAAGTCACTGGTGAATCAGTGATCCTGGGTACGACTGCACCATGAAGACAAATATATATTCTCCAAGCAGTTTTTTGGGTCAGTTACTGAAAAGCATAAGTCCAGTGATGGATACAAGGTTCGTTGGTCTGATTGAGATTTTTGGCCATCAGACTAGGCGCTATGTTTGATGGACATCCAACACTCAGCTTCATAAAAAAACACCTTTACCACTGTGAAGCATGGTGGTGGCAGCATCACGATGTGGGCATGCTTCTTGGCAGCAGGCCCTGGAAGGCATGTAAAGCCGAGTCAGAGCCCAGACTTCAATCCAAGTGAGAATTTGTGGCCGGGGCTGTGCAACTTGACAGAGCCTGAGCAGTTTTGTGAACAAGAGTGAAGTAAAATTGCAGTGTCCTGATGTGCAACGCTGATGGAGATCTGTCCACACAGGCTCAATGCTATAATAGCAGCCAAATGTGCATCGACTAAATATTGACCTGAGGGAGGTGAATGCTTATGCAGTCAGTTATTTTACTTTTTTTTGATTTTAATTGATTGCTATTACTTTGTAGAAATCTGCTTCCACAAATTCTGCTTCTGCAAATTCTTGCAATATGTTGATTCAAAATTTCCAAGGGGGTGAATACTTTTTGTAGGCACTGTACATACAATTGTCCAATAATGCTACTGACAGAAACTACAGGAGAAAGTTAACCTAAGAGGTTATTTAAATTGTAAATGAACTGATGGGAGATATAGAAGACAGAAAGATAATGCATTTACATTTGTTTTAACCTGTTGGTTCTATAAGGGCAGGGGATTTGAAGGATATCCCACTATGTATCAACAGAAAGAAGGGAAAACCATGGACAGTTTCCAAAGGCTGCCGCAAGGATTATGAGATAGACAAATGCATTAATAATCACATTAACACCTAGGTGGGAATTGGAGTCTCCATTTCAACACTCATAATAGACTTAGGCTCAAGAATGTAGATGCTGTTTATTACTTAACTTGGTTCAGAGGTGGAAGAAGTATTGAGATCCTTTACATAAGTAAAAGTAACAATACAGCCATGTAAAATTACTTGATTACAAGTAAAAGTCATGCATGAAAAATACTATATAGGGAAAATTAGGGCTGCACGGTGGATCGGTGGTCAGCAGCGTCGCCTTACAGGTAGAAGGTCCCCAGTTTGCGTCCCGGTTAGGACGCCTGGGATTTTTCTGTATGGAGTTTGCATGTTCTCCCTGTGAAGTGTGGTTTTTCTCCAGGTAGTCCAACTTTCTCCCACAGTCCAAAGACAAACTGAGGTTAACTCGTGATTCTAAATTGTCTGTAGGTGTGAATGTGAGTGTGCTTGGTTGTCTGTCTCTATGTGTAGCCCTGTGATAGGCTGGCAACCTGTCCAGGGTGTCACCTGCCTTCACCCTAAGTCAGCTGGGATAGGCTCCAGCCCCCCCGCGACCCTCCGGAGGATTAAGCGGTGTATAGATAATGGATGGATGGATGGGAAAAGTAGAATCTATTAATGTAGTTACATATTATAGTAAAAGTACTGGTTTGGTGCCTCTGACTGATATATTATGACATGAAATAATTATTAATACTGAGGCTACAGTGTGCTAGTTGTAGCTGCTGCAGTTGGAGCCAGTTAGAACAGATGTATAGTTTTATAGGGACAGCAGATAAATCTGAGGGGTTGTAGAATGACTGATGGGAGAAGAAACAAGAAAAGACAGTCGGAAACCAAAAAGGTTGGAAACTACCGGTTTAATCTTTAACAATGTGTTGTATTGTAAAAGCTTGTTCACTGCGATGAATCTTTTTCTTAGGAGTAAAGTACTCAAATAAGTGTAGTGTCGTAGAATGGACAATATGTCTCTGTGAAATGTAGTAGAGTGGAAAATATAATAATATAAATGAGCACAAAATGGAAGTATAAGTACTACATTAAGTGCAGTAATTGAGTAAATGTACTGAGTTACTTTCAGCCAAAATGGTACTAGACATAATTTTGCTGCTGTTTTATTGACAGAATTGCACACTTTTGTTTAATTTAGCATGAATAAACCAACTTTTTTTTGTTAATAAAGTATAAAATATAAAATAATTGGACAAAAACAGGACACCACTGTTATGTTAGCTGACTTATTACCCATCCATCAGTTGGATAGGCATTCCTCATTGAGTAACAGTAACACTAATTTGGTGATGTATATCTGTACATTTTGGTTAGTTTAAGTCCAATATTCAGTTGTTCTCTTTATTAAGTCCTGAAGGTAATATCTGGCTCTTCAGCTACGTGCTCCACATGTACCTGAGAGCAGCAAAACTGAACTAAAGCTAAACAATCAGCTTAAAGAGGCAAAAAAGCTCCTTACAGCTAAAGAGAAGGGCATTGAATTCTCTGTGGGTTTTGTCACAACAAGTGAAACTGTTTTGAAATTACATATAGATGGTCCAGTATCAAGATGAAAATATGGATTAGATCAACCTAAAATCAATCATTTCAGCAGGACGTCACAATCAGTCTTACTCAGTCACTCTCAAAGCCTTTACTTTGATTTTTAACTTTACATTTTTAGAATTCATCACATTAGTTTCTAAAAGGGGTCATAACCAGCAAAGAATCGGTTTATGTCCAACTAAAGTGATAATCCTCATATTATTAAATTTGTTTAAAACTGAACCAAGGGGTTTTCACATGACAGGGAGCAGTTGGGAAAGAATTCACTCACCTATTATAACACATATATGTGCTTGTGTATAAATGATTTGATAAAAATATTTGAATCAATAAACAACAGAACTGATGTATCTAAGCACTGGCAGTCCAAAGTACTCACCTTTCTTTGGAGATACTTGCACTTCCGCCGGTCTCTCTTTGGATTTCTTTGGAACATCGAAGGCGTTCTTCATTTGGGAAACTTTCACACTTGGACTCTGTTCTGCCACACGAACCTGAGCTTTGGCCCCTTCAGGTTTGATCCGGCCCTGATGTCTCTGCATTTGGTTTGTTTCTTTGACAATTTCCAACACAGGCTTGTAGGAACCCACCTCACTGTCATCACCTGCATCTCTTTTGCTACTTTGATCCGTTATATCTTTAAAGTTATGATACTTAGTGTGGCAGTCGTTGCCGACCTGTGTGCGGATTCTGTCAGACCGGAGCTCAAGTTGTGTTTCTCTTTTCGAACTGGCAGGTTTAGGTCTTTCAGTTTCATTGTATGATGTGACCTCAGGTATGTGTTGAGTTTCTTTGTAGGCAGAAGCCTTTTGGGGCTTTTTTGCAACAGGAGGAGGCGACCATTTACACCTGGATCGTCTCTCCAGAAATACTTGTCTCTGCAACATGTCCAAGTTTTCTGTCTCTTCCTCTGGAGACAGTTTTTCCATTCGCTCACAGTAGTCAAAGTCGATCATATCTCCGTATCGTTCATCCATGTACCCAAGTGAAAAATGGTCCCACAGGCTGAGGTCAGCGGACTGTCGACGACAGTCAGTCGGCATGGTATAAGTGCCTCTTTCATCCCACAGCAAACACATGTCCTGATTCCTTGGAGTGTTGCGTGGAAGGCATTGGTTAAAATCAAAAGTATGTCTCCTCTTGACTCTCTCCTCTGAACGCAAATGATCTTTGCCTCTTCTTTGCACATCGGTAGACATTAACTGTGCGGTTTTCAGCCTTATAAAGGGATTTTTAGGTTTTTTGGGGACAGGTGGAGGTGGACCTTTAACTTTGGGCTTTTCTTTCGGCATAGACTCGTCGTCTTTGGAATCGAATGTGGCAGACACGGTGTCCGGCGCCGTCGGTGAATGGGACATGCCTGTGTTGAGCTGCGTTGCCTTTGTTGTGTCTTTCTTGGGCAACAGATGAGTTAAAGGTGGTGGCGTGATGACAGCAGAGAAGCAAACAAGCTCACTCTCCCTCTTTAAGCTTGCAACCTGTTTTCCATCACAGCCTTCATTCCCTGGCAGAAGAGGATAAGGGATCAAATCACATTGTTCCAAGGAAAATGAGGGATTGTCTTGTGGTTGTGGTATTATAGAGTAAGGGGTCACGGCCTTCGGAGGGTGGGATTCGAATGCTTGGCTGTCATCTTTCTTGGTAGATGAACTCAGAGCGGCCTTGACTCCTTCTTTAACCCTCTTAGAGACGACACCAGCAAACTTACTCTGATAGGACTGATCCACTTGTTGTGGAAGAAACCCTGAACTCTGGTTCTCCTTATCCTGATCTTCAGATTTGTCTCGTGTTGACAGGCGCTCCTGCTTGCTGTGGTCATTTAAGGTTTGCTCCCTCTCTGCTCTTCCTTCACCAGTTGTCTCACTGTGACCAGCTCCAACACGACTGCCTTCTTTTAGCTGACACCTGCTGCCTGTCACTTCAGCCAAATGTTGACCCATTTCCTTCTCAAAACAGGCGGCGGGTGAACTCCTAGCATGTGTGTCTACACTGTCAGTTGGGGCTAAAGGAGCGTTGGATTTTCTTCTGCTTTTCTTGTCAGTACCCTTTTCTCTAGGTGTATTCCTGGACAGTTGTTGAAGGTTATTGTAGGCATCAGAAGCGTCTTCCTCAACTCCTCTTTTAACAGACGATCCAGACTTCTCTGTTTTTATCCTGTCACCAAAAACAATGTTGTTTCCCCCATCAGATGACGTCCAAGTTTCATCCTTTTCCAGCACCACAAAGTCTTCCTCGCTAGTAGGACTGCATGAAGCTGTTACACCTCTTGCTGGAGCACATAATTTACTGCGGTCAGTATCTGATTTCTTCTGGTTTCCTTGCTCCTCCATAGCTGTAGTCCCAGTGCAGGCCACAGCCTTATTCTCAGAGCCTCGCTTATTGTTTAAAGCTGGTCTTGTCTCTTTTGAACTCAGGACAGTTTCTGATTCCTTTACAGTTCGAGTGACACCCTCCCTGTCTCCACCCACCCACTCTCTCCTGGTGTTCAGAGGGTGCTCCTGCTGCCCTGGAGGCCTGATTGGCTGCCCAGTTTGGGGGTCTGTACGTGCAGAAGTGGCTGTAAGTTCCCCGGCGGCCGGACTGCCAACACTGATCCTGCTAATCCCACCAGTACTCTGAGGGCTCGTGAAACTGCCATCGTCCTGATCGCTGCACTTCTCATCTTGCGTTTCTTCAGTTTGCTCTGAGCTGCCGGACTCTTCATGTGACTCTTCATCTTGCTCCTCCAGCTTCTCCAGCTTCTGGCCCATGGCTGATGCTCTGTCTTGGCATTAGGAAAAGACAGACACAAATGTCAAGACACAGCAGGGTATTTATAAGCAAGCCACAACGATGTGCAGCCCCATCCCAATGAAGTGAAATCACACAACAGGCATTGGTCTCTAACGCTGACTATCTTGAACCCATCTCTATTTTTGTCCATTCTTCTATACAGTTCACACTTGCCCTCCTGAGGCCTCTCTGTCTATCTCTGCCTATTCTGTCAGGAAGGAATGCTGTGGTGGCTATAATTAAGTAGGTCTGATGGCTGCCAGTGAGTCAGGAGGCCAAAAAAGAAACAAGACAAGTTAGATAAGAGGTCAGATGGCAGGTGCCAAGGTCAGACAAAGCAGTCGGAGCAAATATAACATGATATCTTCTGACAATTACATCAACAATAAATCATTCAGAATCATTTTCCTGTTCTTTGAAGCCATATTAATGAATTGCATCAGAGCCTTGTTTTGTATGATTTGTAGATTTAATTACTGGTTGCAGGCCAGCGTGTCCCTTTGTGAGACGTCACGCGCAGTCAGTTAAAGCTCTGGAGACAAGGCGTGTTTGTGCTGTATGTGCCGCCCTTCAGACTATCTGAATGTTTATGATTGTTTTGGTGACGGGGTCAACGGAAAGGTCATCCAGGATACATGATTCGCATCACGAATGCTTCGACTTCTCGACTCAATTGTTTGCCCGTAGTTTGATGAGAGCCCAGTTTGACCGCAGACATGATGGATGGTGTAACGGAGATTATTACAAAAGGAAAACAGCTCAACAGGCTTTCGTGGCATGTGACATGTGCAGCGGGTATTCTTAGCCTGCAAACAAACATGTAAGCGCCAGTCGTCTAAAATAACTAAGTATGTTTAACAACTGTATTAAAGTACAACAAACATTTCCATATTTCCATTTTCTGTTGCCTCCACTCCACTGCATTTCTTTTACACTGAACTATTACACTTTCTACTCTGCTACAATTACTTGACAGTTTTAAGGCATGGATTTTACATAACACATAATACAACAACCTTTTAAAATGCAACACATTGTTGGCTTCCAGCTTTTTTTTTGCATCTGGCATTTTACAAAAAGCAGTGCATTGTTGGACTCACACTTTAGAAGTCTATGAGTTGGTAATAGTGTTCAAATGGAGAAAAGGTCAAGAACAGATTTGTGTATTTTCATCTTTATCTCCCATTAATCATCTTACAGCACCACAGTTTCAGCTGGTATCTCAGTTTATACAGTAAATCTGTATATAAAATAGTTAAAACCAGTTCCACTTGCAGCAGCTACAACAATAAGTTGCTGCTGACACACTGATGCTTCAGCATTGATAATATAATGAACAGCTAGATGGATCAAACCAGTACTTTTACTATAAGTACATTTTGCTAGTACTTACATACTTTAAATTTAATAACCTTTTTCATGCAGGACTTTTACTTGTAATGAATTATGTTGACATGGCTGTATTTGTACTTAAAGGATCCAAATACACCCAGTACTGGTAATGAAAGTGTAGTAGTTTTGCTAGTTTTTTTTTAGAAAGACACACTTCATTTAGGCTTAATCTCTGTATCTCACATATATGAAAAGTAAGGCTACCATATGAATATTTTTTTTCCTAATTGATAATAATCCTAATAATTTTTTTTGGTGTAAAGATGAGTGAGGAAGCAGACTGACAGCTGCCTAAACTAGTGACAAACATATTCGTAAATTCAACTGTTCCCCGTGAAGCCTGGCTCCTGTTTATTTTTAAATTGTGTTTTTTACTCTCCCAACCAGAGACACAAAGGTGATACTTCACTTGCTTTAAGGTATGTGGAAGTTTTGTGGAGTATCTTTAAACTTCAATACAATTTGAATATAAAAATGCTGTATAATAACACATTTAATAAGCTGTAACACTTGTACACCGCATGTTCAAAGTCAACTTGGACAAAAATAATGGACAATAGTAAAACAGATAGCTTTAACGGGTGGAAAGAACTCAAATTACCCATATATTAAAAGTAATACATTAAAACTTCAAATAACTACTTAATAATCTACTTCAATAGCTAATTAAAAGTATTAATAAATCGTTGATATAAATGGCCTTATCATCCATCTGTTGAAAACATGTGGAAACAACCTCTTTCCTTTTCATGTGAGGGAGTTCTTGTCTTTCAACCAGCCATCACTGATCGACTGACAACAATCCACCGACTTGACTTGCAGCTTTACTGTATCCAAAGTGTTATTTTGGGATGGATGTGTTATTATGGCAGCAGTGGGAGGCATCTGGGACATTGGCTTGTGAAACCCCCCTCCCTCATTCTCCCTCTATCGCTCTTTCCATTCCCTCTTCTTCTGTCTCTCATGCTTCCAATAGTAAGCGCACAGTTTTATGAGAGACTTGTGACTTAGAGTACACAAACTATTAGGCCGGTCTCACGACAGGCCGCAACAAATACTGTGCCAATACTTTGGAGCGTCTGAACAGTCAGTATAACAGGATGATACTCAGATACATAATCTAATTTGACAGTAAAATTTCCAAAGCACTCAGCAAGGCAGGTCGTTTAACTGTCACTGAAAGATAAATTTTAAGGTGGCACAGTGGATTTATGCAATACACCAGCTCTTTCTTCAATTTTAATAGTATATTTCAATATGTTTAGATACAGGCGTGATACTTTTTGACATCTTAAATGAAAAAAATATCCCTTGTTCATGTAGAAAATATTAACTTTTAACATTTTGCTCCTTGTCTGTTACTGTACATTTACCTTGACAATCAATACTGACTATATTCTTAATGATTCTTCACTTCAAACAACTACCTGTAAGCAGTTTTGTGATCTAATAAACAGCTACACTAACACAAAAACACCTTAAAGCCCCACAGATGACAGATTACAACAGGTAGACACTTACTGAGGTGGATGCTTCACGCTGATGCTCCTGCCTGTTGTTCTGCAGGAATCTCTGGGAGATGTTCTCCTTTAGCCATCACCTGCCCTGTGATGTCAGACTGACTTCATTTGACTAATTCAATAAGAGTGCTCTCTGCTCTGTCCGGTTAACTAAAAGAGCAAGTGAAGGCCAGAAGCAGACAAATTCAATTCATCCACAAGGTACAGTACATTGCAAAAATCAGATACCTTTCAAAAGCTGCAGTTGTCAATCACAGATCTCATGATATTTTTCAACTGAAGTCCCTCTAGATATTAATACGGATGCATAATGTTGGATTTTTATCAATACTGATATTCTCCAACTCATTTGAGTCAACTGTTGATGCCAATACTGATTTATGCGCTAATTTTCCCACCTAATTACAGAGAACATTAAGTCTATCCTGCAGTGGAATTAACACTGCAGGAGAGAGCTGTTCTGCTGGAAAACCTTGGATTTTGACATCCGTGTTGATGAGACTTAGACACCCAAATAAACATTGTCCCACAACAAACACACTCCCTCATGCAAATGGAAATCCCAAATGTCACTGACCTTCCCCTGCAGGAAAATGCACCCCACCACATGGAAAAAACATCAAACAATCAGGAAGATGTTGAGGAACATGACAGTTGCCCAACATGTTGATTTGACCTCCAAACTCCCTACACCCCATTCTGATCAAGCATCAACAGGATGCAGTGGAACAAGTTTGATTGACAGAGGCCCCACTGCACAAGCCAGAGTACCCAAAGGATCCAGTGCCAACATCCTGGTTCCAGACCCCATAGGACACCCTTGGAGGTCCTCTCGTCCATGCCCAATGGTTCAGAGCATTTTTAGCACATAAGGGGGACCAATATAATATTAAGCAGGTGGTCGTAATGCTACGTCTGATCAGTGTATGTTGGAGTGACAGCAGGTTGCCAAAAATTTTACCTAAGCAACATTTTATTCCATTTCCGTTAATACAATTGTTCTCAAATAAAAGGTCCTGTAAAAGAACTTTCATTTAAATCCTTTTTTTTTGTCCAGCATGTGCAAATACATGGAGCTATCTACATTTAATTCAAGCAAAAATCAACTTAACCAAATAATTAGATTATGCAGAGGAAATTGTTTATTTCCATGATAAACATTAGACTGGACACAATTTTAACAAAATGTAAAAAAAAAAAGAAAAAAAAAAAGTGCATACACATGAACATTGGCAATGTACAGTACAGTACACAAAAGTTAACAAAAAACAATGTAACAAAATCTTTACTCCCAGGGAGGTTTTACATTTTCTACATTTTTCACTCTTCTCAAGCTCACATGCTTTGGGGCAGACTTGTGCTCGATAAATACACTCAATAAATACCTGGACCCCCTTCAAAATTACACAATGTCTTAATGTCCTGTGGCTCTTCAGTAGGATTGTCATGTTGATATGCTGCCTGCAACTAATGTAATAAAAAATTAAGCCATTTTTAATAGAGCCTGAAAACGTTTGCCTAAATTAGAGATGATCTTTTTTTCCATTTTTGCTGTGGTACAAACACGAGAACTTAATTATGAGTACTTCTCAATACACAGTAGCATCATCAGTACTTTTCTTAATATTGACCACGTCTGCAAGCTAAAGTACTCAAATAGCAAATTGTAGACAAAAAATATATACAGACTGGTAAATTTCAAAGACTTAAATCCATTCTATGTGATATTTTAAAGTAAATGATAGTTCTCATTCCAGCAATTAAGGTTCTTCAGCCAGCTATTGAACCAATACAATGTACCACAAGTCTCAACAATATCAAACAAATACAATATCATTATAGGCTATTAATAAATGGAAGTCCATCAAGTGTGTGTATTGAGGGAGAGGAGGCTGCTGTGGATGAGTCCATGTGTGTTTGCATACATAATATAATATGCTGACTTATACATTGTAAAGGAGCATGGTTATTATTGGGAGTGAGGGTAAGTAATGTACAAAAAGCCGGACCATCAACACACCCACAGAAACTTTGCAAAGCCTGTGATGCTTCATGACAGAGCTAAGGCCGAGGTTAAGGCACTTAAATACAAAAACAAGTTCAAAACACGAAGCAAACAACCAAACATCGCACTGTGGTCTAGGGACGCAAGGAATTAGCCGCCTGTTAAGAGCAATAGCATACTGAGAACGACCGGAATAAATCAAAATCATATTAATAATGTTTTAATAGAAGAGATTTTGGGAAGTGTGCTTACTTGCTTTTTTTTGCTTAGAGTTAGATGACAAGATGTTTGTTCGTAAATATGACGCCAGTAGCAGGGTAGCTTAGCTTAGCACGAGGACTGCTAACAGCTATTTTGGCTCTTTCGAAAGACAGCAAAGCTCAAAGAAGTGCTAAAATTGTTTTATACTAGGCTTTCATCTGAATTAAACAAATGAGATATAATGTGTTAATCAGTGATCTAAAGAGCCATGCTAGCTGCTTTCCAGTCTTTATGCTAAGCTAAGCTAACTGGCTGATCTTAATGCTTGCACAAGAGTGGTATCAATCTCTACATCTAACTTTTGTCCAGTATGTAAATAATTTTGCCCAGAACACCAAACTAGTTTTTGAATCTGTCTTTCACGGACTTTAGCAAAGCTTGCCATTTGTTAACTTTTCTAAATTGCAGTTTTTTTTCAGTTTTAAATGGTTCTTTTTCAAAAGTGTGTGATTTCAGCAGCTGTCAGCAGCATTCTTTAAGTGCCTTACATTACATAATGGTCAAATGTCCACATGAAGGGAAAGAACAAGTTAAACGGGTAACCAAAATGTTTAAATCTAATTAGTGGAGCAAACCTGCAGCTCCCTCGAATTCAGTTAAGGTAGGAGAAGGAAAAGAGGATGCATTGTTGTCTGTCTAAGCTTCTACTGATCTAATTAAAGAAAGAACTAAATCTAGAAAAAAAACAACAAAATGACACAAAAAACCTTAAAGATAATTAAATAATTTGCATTCATTCTTTGCACAGTTTTCATTCCTCCCGAAGCGCTCTGATCTTCAAACACAGTAATACAACTTGCATGTGCTTTTCCTGCATACAAACAGGCCTTATTCGGTACCATTCCAGCACACCCAGCGTGCCAAAAACAGTGAGAACACATCATCATCAAAAACAGAAAAAAACCTGCAACACCTTGTGGCACAGCAACTTTGGATTGGTGGCACAATTTTCACGAAACTGTCGAAAAATATGCAGCAGGCTATATGAACACGTACAAAATAAAACCTTGTAATGTGAAATGAGGAACTTTAGACTGATTGTAGGGGTACAGATGTTCAAATCTGCGTGTGCTAGCAATGTAAGTTAGGAATATGTTCTAATTTTTGTATATGAGTGACTGAAGTTTTCTTTCATCTCACAAAATTAATGACTCTTAACTGTCTGATGATTATTAGCTCAAATAAACTACACTGTACACAGGGATGGATCCACTGCAAGCAACATAGTAGATATTATTAAAAGTTATTTTGGATGTCCCTATTTCTGGTTTTGTGTGCTCAAATGAATTCAGATTAAATGTACTGTAGCTATAGATCTGAAATATTTCTGTGCACTGTGTGTACGGATATTAGAGTTGTGCTCGAAGTGCTAAATCCATATAAGAATAATGTGCAAATATTTGAAGGTCAAGGGGAAGGTAGATTAAGGTTTTTCAGTAAGTGACCGAAAACTTAAAACGTGTATGTGCCATGCTTATCACAGGAGCCTCTGGGTTTGAAAAGCATGATATGGCAACATGATATGGCTTTGGTTACATCAGAAGTTATCTGACCAGAGTTAATGTCTGAGTGTTGTAATTTCTTCCTTTCTTCTGTCATTCTCAGGGTCCATCAGATGAAGGATTGCACCTTTCCTTGTTACTTAAAGTGCAATCAATCACAAATTTGAATTGAAAACATAAAAAAATGAAAGACAACTTGATTATTTTTCTGTCTAAACATACTGAAGATATGTTTTGTAATACTGCAGAGTCATGCGTATGCTAAACTGAGCACTTTAAGTACATGATTACATTTACTTTTATTGGAGGAGGTCAGGGTGAACCAGCCACTGAGCAGAGAGAACAAAACAGTCTTTGACCAAAACAGTCCTAGATGCTTGTGGTCCGAGGTACGATGCTTTACAAAGAGGCATAAAAAGGCTCGCATGTGGTCACGTCCTTTTTTTAAAAATTCCTAAGCTTTCACGTGAAATGCCCTCTCGTGATGCAAAAGCAGCTGCAGCAGGGAAGTGGAGTCAAGTGAGGATTCAGATATCAGGGGCAACATGAGGAGAGAGTGGATGCAATCGAACAGTAGATACTTACTGAGCTCCTTCTTGAATACTGTTGATGAGTTGGATTGAAAACATACAGTACACTGACAGAAGCATGGAACTTCAGGTATTTTTCTTTTCATCAACATTAATGTGCTAACTAAAGCACTGTCCGGAATCAGAGAGGAACAACAACTAGATCTTACAAACCACCACTGTCTTGCCAAACCTGTCTGTTGAAGGTCAAATGGCAGCGTAATGCTCATCTCCACTGGGATGTGGTGATGATACTGCATGTGTGGTGGTGCAGGCAGGTTCAAAGAGCCCAGATGGGCCTCAATTACATCTGAGGGACAGATGAAGGACATGAGAAAGTTTTCCATCCCAACATGGACAGAAGCATCGAGGCCTTTAGCACATAACGAAAACAAGCAGCCTCTTGTGGATCTTAATCCCTTCAGTCGATGACAGGGCACTCAGAGAGCTGCTGCAGCTTGTTAAAACTGAGCCAGGAGGCCAAGACATTACAGCAGAGGTCAGCACAGAGCTTCCACCAGCAGAGGTTATTTAATATCTCATAGCCATCATAGTGGTTGAGGCAGTGGTTGGCCACTTCCTCTATCTCATCTCATCTTTGCCATTGTATTAAGGCAGGGGCCCAACTGGGAGCTGGCCCTCCATGGCCAGGCTTGGCATCTTCTCAAGCTGCTCTGCCCTTTGTCGCATCAGTTCCAGACCAAACTCTATACCCAGTCCTGGCATTTGCAGAGCCAGAGCCTGCTGGGGAAGCTCAGTCACATTGATGGCCTCAGTGCTCTCCCTTAATACCTGCTCTCCCTCGTCGCCCCCCTGCGGTTCGTCCATGTCCTCCGTCTCCCCTGAGCTGCGATCTGGAGGCGTCTCCTCACAGTTCATAGGTGAGACCAGTTTCTGTTGGTTGGTAAGAGAAGGGACCGATGTGACACTCGGGGTGCAAGTGGCACAGCGGTACAGATGAGCACAGGGCTGGACCAGGTTAGGTGGGAGGACTGAAGGGGTTGGCAAAGACTGCAGAAGAGGGGTGGAAGCAAAGTTTGTCCCGGGTGGATCTATGCATATGGAGGGGACGGTGCAGTGGCGGGAGGGGTTAAGGCGGTGGGATCGGCCTCCAGCTGGACGGTCACAGCGCCGTCCTTGTGGTAGACGCATGCAGTCTGTACAGGACTGATAGGAAGGCTTCACTTTTAAAGGGTTTCCTGTGCTAGCACTGTCCTAAAAGGGTCAAAATTGGAACAGAATACAGTGTAAGGTCAGTGGCAGTGGCATGCAGAATTTTTAAAAGTAACATTAAATTTGAAAACATCTTCACCAAAAGATTTATTTTCTTAACTCACATCAAAAGCTGCAGGACAGCTGCGCTTGGCGGCAAGGCGGTTGCTGTTGTTGGTGTTCAAATTGGCTAAGCCCAACCGGCTCTCCTCACTCCTCTCAGCCTCCTTCGCGTCTGAATTTCCAGGGGTTTGAGCCAAGGCCGCCATCTCGGCTTCCTCTTTCTTGGCTTCTTCCTCATCCTCTTCCTCTAAAGTACTGAACTCGAGCCTCAGTCTCATGTCCTCCAGTGGATCAAGGCGCCCGCAGGTCTGAGCTGCTGTGCCCTCACCAGGAAGCGCTAAATGGGCCATTGGGAAACCTTCATCCTCCAACAGGGCATCTCTTTCCACGTCTTCGATCTCAATGAAAACTCTCTCCATACCCAGCAGAGGGGGACCCCGCACTGGAGTGGAGGGCTCGCTGTCGAGTGCTGAGTCTGACAAACGTCTGAAGTAATAATTATAGTTAAGGGAGTCGAGGGGCTCCATCTCCAGACCCATACCCCTGCAGGGAGACGCCCCACAGCCTCCCCAGGCCTCTTCCTCTCTGAGCACCGGTGTCCCCTCTCCACCAGTACAGTGGCCGGAGGCTTGCAAATCATCTGCTCCTTCCTCATCTGCTTCAGGCCTCCATAGCTTGTTGTGACGCTGTTTACTATAAAGACATGGAATACCTGTCAATAAAATAACTGACAAACAGCTTCACAAAGCACCATTACATTTTTGTAATGTCAGCAGCATGTGTGTTATCACTATCGCATCCTAAGATCTTGGCTGCACAACAATTAAAAAGCACAGATTTAAACTCAGACAGTGACTGAAACTGTAGGCCTGCTTACCTTGCATCCAGGATTCCCTCATATTCTGCCAGCTGTCTCATAAAGCCAGCATTTGGCTGAGCTATACTCCGTTTCTGCTTGACAAAGTTGTAGGCTTTCTCCAGAGACCAGCCGTACTCCTTCATTGCATAGGCAATAACTGTAGAGGCAGACCGGCTCACCCCCATCTTACAGTGCACCAGGCACTTAGAATTATTCTTCCTATTGGGCAGGAAAAAACATTTATGTTCCATTTTATGACTCAGGTTGACAACAGCACAGTGTGGTATTTAAAATATTTTGTCCAATCCAGCAGATTAGCAGATAAGTTGGTTAATTTTTGGATGTGCTTTTCAGAATTCGGCTGTTAGGACTCCACATAGCTCAACTTGATCTTTTCAATTTTTATTTTTACATACATCCCTTTTCACCACAGGTTAACATGGTCAGACAGTTGCATAGCAACCAGACTGATGCACCATTTCACATCTCTGTTACTGGCACAACTCACAACCACGGCTGGCATTTGGGGAGGAGAAGAATATCTCTGACTGTGGCCCCAGCAGTTAGACAGAATGCATGATGTGAGCCTGTTAAACTGCTATGACTGAAAAACTATGACTAAAAACACCCTCGAATAATAGCAAAGTGCAAACTCTAATCAAACACTTCTTCAGTAACATCCTGGTGTTACAGTTTGCAATCTATATTCTGTCCAATGTATCCAAAAAAGCGTAACTGGTTTGTTTTTATGTGTAAAGTCTCACTTGGCTTTGACGATAAAGTTGTAGGTGTCGTTCCAGTGGGCCAGCAGGTCGGTGGCGTCCTCATCGTAAACACGGACATTGTGATACGAGAACATCCCTGGGAAGAAGTTGTCAATCTCTCTGGTTACATTCAGAATGTAACCAACCCTGCAACCAAAAAATCCCATGTTAGTCTTCGCTCTACTGCTCATTAGTTTCAGTGTAAACACAAATAACCTAAATCACTGCAGCACAGACTCTGCAGAGAGGCGTGCCGGTGTTGTCAACAAGTTAACTGTATTTTATTCTTTCCATGCCAAAGACTAAACTGTACAATCGAAACATTACTTTACTAAATTTACTGGGATCAGTACAGAGTGCAGATCAAATTCTGTTCCTGAATCTGAGGTAAAGGCTCCAGAACGCTGCCCAACACCGTTTTTGAAATTTTGCAACAAGTTTGAATTTTTGTGGACTTCATCAAGCATTGCAGATTTGGGCTGTGTTCAGTTTTATAGTAAAAGACTTTATAAAACAAGAAATATTAAATTGCAAACCTAAATACATGTAACTTAATCATTTCAGCAACCTGCTAGTTAATTCCATGAGGAAGATAAATGTACTCCTTTTACACATAGTAGCAAATTTAAGAAAGAAATTGATAAATATTGAAAAAAAGACATATATCAGAGTAAAACATTTATCATTAAGTCATAAAAAACCTGTCAGCTCACCCGCAGTCACGCAGTTCTTCCAGGTTAGAAGCATTCCACTCAGAGCCCTACAGAGGAATAAAATCAGAAACATATTCAGGATAATAATCAGAAGAATTACTGCTGACTGTAATAATGCATTGGTTTTATATAGGGCTTTTCTAGACACTCAAAGACGCTCTACATTGCATTATTCATTCACTCAATGGTGTTAAGCTGTAGTTTAATAAGAAAGTAGAAACTATGATGAGAGAAAGTGGCAAAAATGTAGATCTACTACACAAAAACCCATGAAGGCAGCAAATAAATTCAAAAAAGGAAAGAACAACTCACCAAATAAACATGATCAAAAATAAGCGTGGCCTTGTCCATCTGGCCGAGGATCAGAAGCATCTCGTTGTCTATGAACTCCTTGTACTCTTTGAGGTTGCAGCTCATATGCTGCTCCAGCTCGTTACGGATCTGAGGAGGAGGAATTAACAGGAAGACCTTTACTTTAAGTTTCACATTTTCTTATCTTTATTTAACCCTCTCGACCTTTTCTGCACAGTTGTAGCTCACTGTGGACTTGGTATTCACTGCAATACAAAGTCCTGCACCTGCATGGAAACAGCACAAGTATAGCAAGAAGTAGAGAGAACTCAGAAATGCCTTCTGTGCTGTAAACCACAATTATAAAGCCATAAATCATAAAAAAAGAGGCAAAAGTTTAATTTCTTTGATTATTTATTTTACAACAAGTGAATACAGGTGTTACCACAACTGATTTGTTCCATGTGTCTTCTATCTGCTCTGTAAAAGCACTGCCCTCAGTTCAGCCCAGCTCAACCAAAACATCCCTGAATACTATTGCAGCTGTACTGAAGGCTTCATAGTTGTACCAAGATATGCAGAATTTTTTCTTTGTTTTTTTTAAACATAAACTGAAAAAATACTACTACTAAAAAAATAACATGATCATAAATTTAGATTTACACTGATCAGCCACAAAATTCTGACCACTGACAGGTGAAGTGAATAACATTGATCATATTGGTACTATGTGATGTTCTGATGGAAAACCTTGGATTTTAACATCCGTGTTGATGAGACTTAGACACCCAAATAAACATTGTCCCACAACAAGCACACTCCCTCATGCAAATGGAAATCCCAAATGTCACTGGCCTACCCCCGCAGGAAAAAATGCACCCCACCACATGGAAAAACATCAAACAATCAGTAACATGTTGAGGAACATGACAATGACCCAACATGTTGATTTGACCTCCAAACTTCCTACACCCCATTCTGATCAAGCATCAACAGAATGCAGTGGAACAAGTTAGATTGACAGAGGCCCCACTGCACAAGCCAGAGTAGCCAAAGGATCCAGTGCCAACGTCATGGTTCCAGACCCCATAGGACACCCTGAGAGGTCCTCTTGTCCATGTTCAATGGTTCAGAGCATTTTTGACTACATAAGGGGACCAACATAATATTAGGCAGGTGGTCATAATGTTATGCCCGATCAGAGTATGTAGGAGTGATAGCAGGTTGCCAAAAATTTGATCTGAGCAACATTTTATTTCATTTCCGTTAATACAATTGTTCTCAAATAAAAGGTCCTGTTTTCTGTTTTCCAACAGAATGGCATGTCATGGATGAATAGTTCAAAAGTTGAAAATCTGACAATTCTTTACTCTTTTACAATTTACAGTTGGTGTAATACTGGCGATTCTTTTTTAAAAAGATAAAATGTCTTTCAAACCTGCTGGCAGATTTTGTAGTTCAGAGGGTTAAGGTGAAATAACTTTTTCAAACACTACATATTAGAATTTAAATGATCCCTGCTGTCAGAGTGAATAAAAACTAAGGTCTGCCATGACAAACTTAATCTAGCTGTACACTTGAAAACTGTCAAACACAGCTAATTTTCATCTATTATTAAAATATCTTCTTGGTACAGTGTCAAGGTGTTGGTTTGGCACATACCTCCTTGGAGGTGATGTTTTCCAGGTCTTGGAACATCATGATGTTGCGTAGCTTGGCTTTAATGAGACACTCCGTCCTCTCTCGCTCGGTCGGCCTGTAATGAGTCAATACATCAGTGCTGCTCTCTGAATGAAAATTAGCATAACAGTGAAACATGTTTCCACCCATGACGACAAAGGACAGAAACAAGAGGACAACAGTACTGAAATCTACTATATTGACTAATGGCATGGACATGCCAGGTATGTTAGAACTCAGCTGCTCTGTTTGGACACATGGGATGAAAATCAGACATGAAATCAGCTTGAAATTGTTTAAGATCCTCTTCTTTTACTGTGTAGTCAGATGTGATTACTGTGAATGCCTTAAATAAATGACCAATTGGAATTGGTTTTCTTTCTTAATATGTTACACTGAAGGTTTCTGTGGGTCTCACCGGTCAACGAACATGGTGGGAGAATCCGACCGGGTGCTCTCCAGGTCGGTCATAGCGTTCCACTCATTGATGCAGCTCTGCTCTGAGGTGATGCAGCTCTCGTAGAAGGCCATCCATGTGAGAGCAATGCCCCCTGGGAAGTAGTTGAACCGGCGTGACACCTCGCATGCCTTATGGAGAACCTGTAGGGCAGACCTGCAGAAACACAGAGCACAAAACATAAACTCCTGATCACCAGCAGTCACTGTCAGCAAGATGGACGGAATATGTAAGAAGAAGACAAGGTTTTCGTGGTAATACTAACAACTGGCCAGCAGGTGGCGTCTGAATGCTTAAATTAGAACCAGCAGTATCATCACAAGGGAAAATAATGATCAAATATACAAGAGTTGTTTATTATTTTACCAACTCAACATAATTAAGACTAGCTGTATTTTAAATAGATTTAAATTTGTGATGTTTAACACCAAGTTTAAGGGACAATTTAGTTTTAGGAGACGATACTTCATCTCTAACTTTCAGAATCAAGCTTATGGATGACTTTGTTCATGACTCAATGTGCAGTGAAATTAGCCTTAAATTGCTGGAAGTCGGTGAGATGACTAGCAATAAGAGGATAAAACTATTTTTAAGCTGTTGGAATTTACCTATTCATATACAGATTTGTGTTCAGCTCTCTTATTCAGGCGTCCTTTAGGGGATGAGCAAGCAATAACGTGAATATTACTCTTCACTATATATTTGTGATATGGAAATAGTTGGAAAAACAAGTCACTGTTGGTATTTTGACTGTATGTTTGCTAAAAAAACAGTTTTTCCTCTACCTTTTTCGCAAGCTTCTATTTTAGATTTTAAGCTCACTGGGCTCATCTCAGTGCTCAAAATATTGCTCTTTCACACACCACAGAGGCATAAAAATGTAATAAAAAATCTTTACATTCCCATCAAATGCGGATTAAACCTACAGAAAGGGCCACAAAAATCAGAAAACAAGCCTTGAAGGTGGTAAAAACACACTGAAAACTGTTTGGAAACACGTAAAACAAAAATCTCAACATTCATCTGGTGTTCTTCTCACATTACTGCCAGGTAAACATGAAGAACTTACTCACCACATGGCCTGCACAGATACAGGCTTGAAGACATGTGACCGCCCTGCCGTGTTCACACTGAAACCTCTGAAGAGGAGGAAGAAGAAGAGGAGAAGGAGGAGATCAGTTTGGATGGAGATGAAGAGCTATGAGGGGGATGTAAACACAGACTGGACGGGGCCCGTTCATGGGACTATTCAGGACACCAACCAGTGGAACATTCCTCCAGCATACAGAGGCAGCGACAATGTTAACAGGTCAGCAAGAACTGAGACAAAAATGTGTGCAATTCACTCCTCTGCCACTGGTGGGCAGTAAATCCTAAAATGAACACAACAACCAAAAACAACAAGAGAGACAAAAAGAGCCACTAGTAGTTTTGTGACTTACCCATCTCCATCTAAATGTATGTTGGTGTCACTCCACAGAGGCAGCACCATCCCAATAGAGCAATTTTTACTGTAGATCACAAGAAAATAATTTACTCAAATCTTATAAGCTGATTAAAATGTACAATATATACAGATGAAGACAGATTAACTACCTGTCCTTGTCTGTAAAGTCCATTCCCAGCACAATGTTTTCCTCTGTGTCTTGATGGCCGCTGGTGTAGATAACAACCATGTAGCGCACTCGATCTGACCATCCGCTCTCCAACCGCACAGCCTGCACAACAAAAGGAGGGTTTGAAAAAAAAAAAGTGGTACAGTTAGATCACAGTTCTCAGAAGTTGTTGTGTACGTTACTGCACGACAAATCCACAAAATATGGCTTCACTCTGGTCTTACGCCTGTTTTTAGGGATGAAACGCAGTGAGTCACAGCAAATCGCTTCTAAATAAAGGTTCTCATCCAGACATGCTTCAAGACATAAAAATACTCTGCTTTGCATTATAATTTCTGTCTGGTATGGCTTCTCTCTCCCTGATTTTATTCCCCCCCCTAACTTCCTTGAAATTTTCAGCACAGTTAAGAAATCTGAAAACTGGATCCTGACTGGCTACTGATCAGATGTGTTGTCACAAACTAATGCTTGTAGAAACTCAGAATTAAAGGTCCAATGTGGGTCGTTCAGTGTCAACACAGCAAGATTAGGGGAGGTCAGTTGCTTGACCATCTCAGAATCTCTTGAAACATTGTAGGAACAATCTTTGGCATCTAAAACTGGCATCTGCCTTTTTTTTTTTTTTTTTGCTGAAATTCCAACATTTTCATAATTTTTCTCCCAATGTAAATTTTCAATAAGTCATTCATGAGTTGGAAATTGCACAAGATGCCACTTTCTGATGTCCACATCGCTTGACCCCCTTGAATCATGGGTAGGTAGGCTGATGACATTTATGATAGTAAGAAATGGAAGTATCATCTCCTTGTGTGCAAAGTTTCAATATCCTTCCATGTTCTCTTCATTCTAAAATATTTCATCTATTTATTATTTTACACCTATGCATTAAAACTACATTCTTTCTTTCCACCAATCCTCTGGTGGAATTCTCTCTATTCACCAGAAACTTCTGAACATCTCCTGATAATTTGAAGACCCTAGGACATATACTTCAGAAGATATGGACATCAAAGTGGCATCTCGTTCATTTTCCAACTCTGTGCTGCTGTGTTTTCACCTGTTGTGCTTCGGTGCACGCTAAACTCTCTTTTAACGCAGCTGGATTCCCAATAAAGCTATTCTCATATACATAGTTTTCTTTAACTGTTGCCACACATTGGACAAACTGTGAAATAGTGACTGAAACGGAAACAAATTCAGATTACATGTTAACCAGCAGCCGCTTTAGAGCAGTCAAATGTTTTGCTCTGTTCTGTCAATCACAGACACACAGAGAGAGTCTTCTTTCTGAATGGGGTGTAGACAGCAGCAGTTCAGCTGCATTTTAAGCTACAGACACTGAAACAGCCGATTTAGAACGGGGCTAAAATCAGAGGTCATACACTCATGGTAAAGTGAACCATCTTTTCTGTATTTTAAGCTGAAAAAACTAAAGACTGTCATTAGCTTGCTGAAAAGGAGCATAATATGGATTTTTTTTGGTGAACACAGAGAAACTTCACCTTCTTTAGCAGATAAATGTGAAAACAGCCTTCTCATGTCAGACTCTGCACACATCAGTCAGCACAGTGAAGGTCAAACATCCAAGTGAGCTCACAGTAAACAAAACTATCAAAAATAAACTGAAACACTTGACTATCAAGTCTCTGATACTTCTGTATTGAATGTTTATACTATAAAAAGAGAGGTGTACTGACCAGCTTAATGCGATCTTCAGACCGGAGGACCTTAAACATGACCTGCAGGTGTTGAGGTAAATCACCTGGAAGGGAAACACTGAGACTGATTAGATGACTGAGCATTAACTGAATGAGAAACGTAGTCTAATACAGGTTTTCTGAGTTATTTGTTGGTTTTTAACGGTCAAAACGGCTTACTAATACTAACCTCTCACAAAGACACAAGAGACACTATTTCTTGACTTTCTAGCAAAAAACTAAAGGTCATCTACAAACTGAGCATTCAGCTTCTTCTATTTTGCATTCATTGTCGGTCTTCCTACCCAGTGGGAGGAAATATGTGGTGAATTTCTCTCAATGAAGACAAATCTGAACCCTGCCAACTGTGCTGAACGAAGCTTTCAGCTGAGTTATGTACAAACTGACTTCTGACTCTTCCTGCCTTTGTCCTTAAACAACCTCAGACCCGACAAGGAGACATTAATGTTTGCGACGACAAAAAAATAAAGGTTTGAATGTCAGAAATTGGCATTAAATCAGCAAATAAAAATGAACAATCAGAGTTTTTAAATGACTTTTCAGACCTTACTGTAAATACATCATACATTTATTTGAAATCGCTTTAGGCAAACTGCTTGACACATGATTGCTTTAAATGATTTGTGCATCCCTGTTGTTCAGCTGTGGATTACTTCAGGTCAAACTAGGCAAAAGTTTCCAAACACCGTTTAGAATAAACACAGACAAACCCACAGAGGGAAAAGCCTCAGCCTATACAATTTTCCTTTTGTCTGGGGCCCATTTGTGCAGAGAATCTGGGCAAAAGAACAAGAAACAAAGCTTTCCATTGTGCTTGCGTTTGTTCCTACCTGCATGTTTGTGGTGGGTCGGGGTCTTTGGTCCCTGTGCATTGCCACCCTGCTGGAGAAAGAGGGCGGCTCCTTTGACCATGAAGAAGCTCTCACTGAGGCTGGAAGAAGCACGAGTGCAAAATAAAGTTAGAGCTACTGCGGCTTTGACAGGAGTAGACGTCAGTCATTGAGCTACTAGTTGAACTTTTTTTCCTTGTGCTTCATTATAACCCTGAAATTTAACCACATGTGAAGTTAACAAAGCCTGAACTCTGGCTTACTGGCTTTAATAGACACAGACGCAGTTAAATACACTGAAATACATTAAGTCCCCTCATTAACTCTCATGTTATGTTAAAGAAAACTGCTAAATCACACCATTTATCAAGGCCAGAAAATGTATAAAACTGAAAGACTCATCAAATTTTCAACTTTCCAACAGTCCTCAAACTAATCATGTGTAATGTACAGTTCAGTCAGGAAATTTCATGTATATATAAGTGCCAAAAATAAACAGTTTATACGATTCTGTAAAAAACAAAAAATTCAGTGTATGTCATCACATTTGTGAAGACATAAATGACTGAGCTGCGACCAAAAGTCATATGACAACAATTCAAGGACTTTTGAGCTGAACTCTGCTGAACTACAGGCTGTGTTATTTCCCTCCTTACATCCCCCACACCACTGACTCCACAACTCACTATATTTTTGGTTTAGACTGAAATCGGAAGAAGACACTTTCATCCCAACAATGTTTCTTCTGAAGGATTTAAACACATAAAACATAGGTACAAGCAATGCCATTTAAGCAGATTTAAAATAAGGCACAAATTTCACGAAAGCTATCTAGACATTTCTTCTACATGTGACAGGTAATTAACTAAAGAAGCAACTTATATCTTAAAATTCAGCATTTTCGGTTGAGAATTTTTGAGAGTTAACCTTACTTCACTTCAAACACTCTTTCCTATGCCCTCATTAAGTAAACAAATAATAGCCATAAAACAGAAGAAGATCATTGACCCAGGCAATAAAATGTGGCCAGAAAACCTGAATAATACATTTTGCTTAGAAATGATTAAAATTACTTTAAAATGTTTGAGGAAAAAAAGGAAAACATATATAGAATTTGGCACTTTCTCTGGATTGAAATCACAAGACACAATAAATTATTCACCATTCTATTCGTAATATTTTACAGTATCAGAAAAAATAATTAAAGCTATACAGGGATTTCACATGATTATTTGGGTTAGATGATATGGTGGGTTCACCTTTGGTTGTAGAACTGTTAAAACGGTGTGGGTGCATGACCAAAGCGCTGCACATTAAACCTTTAGAAAACAAATTCAGCCCTAAAGGTCACCAGAATACAAAATAGTAGGGCTACATATAATGACAGGCTTCTTGAGAGATTAAACTGAATGTTATGTCCTTGAATACATGATTATTTGTTCTATGAATGATCCCAAAGTGACATCTTCACACAGCTCATTTTTGTTGGAAAACAGTCTGAAACCGAAACTTCTTTAATTTACTATCACATACATGTGACATTACAAAAGGAGGAAAAACCCTTTAGAACCATGACACTGAAACCAATGAATATTAGGCATTGTTGTTTAAAAAAAAAGACTTGAACTGACGAGTGATGAGTTCAGAGTCTCCATGACGTTACACATTAGTCATCACAGCCAAAGTACAAAGTTGTACTATCAAAGGACATGAAATGGCTGCAGTCAGGATACCGTACGTACAGTGGGCAGGTTGTGTACTTATTTAGTCCTCACTGGTTCACTGAGCAGCTCATCTGTGACTGAAAGTCAGCAGAGTCCTGATCCAGCACATTTTACAGCCCTGCGTTTTTATCGCATGACGAACACTCCGACCTTCTACGGATCACACGTTAAACTACGACTCTTCACGTGTGCTTCAAAACTTCCTCTCCTGTCCAACCTGTGCTGAATGAAACTGTCCTGGGTCACGACTTTGTTGTGGAGGCCGGAGGAGGTAGAAGGAGAGCTTTAGCGTCTTTTCTCACACAGAACAGAGTGCAGCTTTGTTTAACCACAGTCTCATTCCTCGCTCGACCAAAACACACAAAGCCTGGTATGACTGAGTGGGACCATCACAAGGCCTTTTGTTTCAGCTGCTCTGCTATGTGCTATCATTATTTCTTTTCAAGTTTATGTAGAAGGCAGATGAGTTGGTGATGACAGTGGAAATTAACTACAAAGCCTGATATGTAGAAGTAAAACCAGAAAATATAACTTTCCTTGGACAAATTTACACTGCAACTCAAAAAAGGCTTTAATGCTTCACTCATTTTTTTTACTAGAATTCAAGTTTTCACTCTTTGATAAGCAAAACTCACCAGTGGGTTTGAAAGGCATATTGTTTTTTTTTAAATTGCAGAAAATGACACCGTTTTTCAGAGCAAGTAACTGTAAAAACAGAGAGATAATCAGATTTTGAACTGTCCGATGGTCCCTCAACATATTACGCAAGCAGGAACAGGAAAATTAACAAGGTCTAACTTCAAAAATGGTCAAAATCAATTTCATCTAAATGTCTCATCCAAATTTTACTATTTGTACTAACCAGATTCTGTAAAAAATTAAACATTCTGAGCTTATCACCACAACCGAGAAGACACAACTGACTTCACTATGACAAACAGTCACTTTTTGGTCTTTTCCACTGAACTAGTATGAACTGCAGGCTGTGTTCAAACACACTAGACAGGAGACAAGCATGGAGACTTCAAAATTGTAACACGTAAAATGTCTAGTCAAACTTTTTCAGTACTGGTAATATCCGTGGGCACTTAAAAATGCTGTACATGTTGATTTTTTTCAGTTTCCATAAAATAATCAAATAAATTCAGCTTTCCCCCCCTTTTTATGATTCATGGCATTGTAACTTTATTTTACTGTACAGAAGCTGGCTAGCTGTTTCCATAGAGGTGCAGGACTTCATACTGCAGTGAAAAATGAGCCCATAGTGAGCAAATAAAGAAACGCCCAGAAACTGCTTGGGCTTCAGAGAATCAAAATGTAAAGTTTTATGCTGATACATTAAATTCATGATGGATTCCAGACATCCCATGCAGCCACCACACACTACATACAACTTACATTCGACAGATCTCAGTCCGAGTCAGAGCAGCTTTCTCCACAAAGTGAGGCAGCACGGTCAGCATGGCTTTATGCGATGATTTCACCACTAGATGCATCTTGCTGCTTTCCTTATTTACAGCCTCCTCAGAAAAACTCTTCCTCGTCCAAGATGCCCTTGATTGTTAACATCCTCCTGTCTCCTCTTCTCCCCTTCTACACCTGCATGTTCCTCTGACTGCTGCCTATTCACATTTAACTCGTCTCGTCATGGCCTCGGCCTGGCATGTCCTTCCTCTTTTCCTCCCACAGCTTTCCTTTCTTTCCATCTCGATCCCTGAACCCATTTCAGGTCTGTGCTGCTCAGATTGGGCTCCTCTATCTCGTCTCCACAGCACGTGATTCAGCAATCAGCTCTCCCTATGCAACCCTCCGCCACAATAGCATCATTCATGTGAGGGCGGGCGGGCGGGCGCTGGAAATGCTACTTGGCGTCAGTCTCAAGTTTGACATGCAGAATTCTAAATTAAGACTCTACACTGATGAATCCCTGAGAAACACAAAGCATGACACGACTGTTTCAACTGTGACAAACCCACACACACACAAACAAAGACGGAGCCTGTGCCAAAGCTGTGCTGACACAAATCATGATGTGTGTGACGTCAAGTCGACTAAAGAAAAGCCTTGTGACTGAGCGGGGACAACAGTTTATGTACTCTCTGTTATGTAACTGAGAACAAGAGACATTTTTTCGCAAACTTGTCACATTAAATCAACTATTTTTCAAGCCGTTTTTTTTCTCCCCGACAACAGTGAGAAACTACAGTAGGAGCCATTAGCGCAAATAAACTGCCCCTAATCAGCCAGAGAGCTCTGAATCTCCAGGACAAGACAACCAGCTCATCACCTGCCAAGATACTTTTTAATAATCAAGTACAAGCAGTTCTTTGGGAGTCTAATTCTCTAAATACAAGGCTATTTGTCTGACGTTAACTATCCTTGCCACACTTGTGTATTGCTTAAACCCTTGTTCCAATTATAGAACCATTACATGCATTATAGTATCAATTGTGCATGAAGCATTTGGCAGAAACACAACCAACTAAAATATATCAGCAGCTGTCTAACCTTAACCCTAAACTATAAACTCTAATGCAGATTTAAGGGAAAGTCATACTTGCATCCTTTCAGTAACTATGCACAGATTACAATCCGACCCGTGTGTAGTTCTGGCTTTCTTCAGGCAATCGTTTTTTTATTTCAAAAAAGTCAAGAAAAGTTTAATTAAATTCATTCTGTTATGTAAAAATCCAATAAAAAGAGTCAAAAAGGTCAACTCCTTCAAAAAGAAATGTAACTTAATATTGAGGATTCAGTTTTTAAATGTTAGGCTTTAATTCTTCACCGTGTTGTTAGGATTAAATTGCAAAGTAAGTTAGAAAGTTACTAGAGCCATATACCAGTCAGCTGATATAATCCTACCAGCTCTCAGATATACGTAGCTACGAAGACTTATCTTTTTACAAATACAGCATAATGCAAAAAAATGTGTTTAGTAGTTAATTTAGAAATTGTGTGAATGGCTCTGACTCCACTGTTGACAGTCCTGTCAGTTTTGTCTGCAGCACATACAGCAGAGCTTAGAGCTGAACAGACGGTGGTGCAGAGTCAAGTGGTGTCTTCACATTAGGTTGCTCACTAGTTTGTGAAATACATTGCTGGAAACTACATACACAATGACTTCATCATTTTCCCTTTTCAATATAACCTTAAGTTACTCTATGTATATACACTGATCAGACATAACATTATGATCACCTGTCTAATATTGTGTTGGTTCCCCTTATGTGCTCAAAAATGCTCTGAACCATTGGACAAGAGGACCTCTCAGGGTGACCTATGGGGTCTGGAACCAGGATGTTGGCACTGGATCCTTTGGGTACTCTGGCTTGTGCAGTGGGGCCTCTGTCAATCAAACTTGTTCCACTGCATCTTGTTAATGCTTGATCACAATGGGGTGTAGGAGGTTTGGAGGTCAAATCAACATGTTGGGCCATTGTCATGTTCCTCAACATGTTCCTGATTGTTTGATGTTTTTTCCATGTGGTGGGGTGCATTTTCCTGCAGGGGTAGGTCAGTGACATTTGGGATTTCCATCTGCATGAGGGAGTGTGCTTGTTGTGGGACAGTGTTTATTTGGGTGTCTAAGTCTGATCAACATGGATGTTAAAATCCAAGGTTTTCCAGCAGAACAGCACATAGTACCAACATGATCAATGTTATTCACTTCACCTGTCAGTGGTCATAATGTTGTGGCTGATTGGTGTATGTCAGCATGTTAAAGGTCTGTTCTGTGTGTGCAATGAGAAAACAACTGGCTCTGTAAATGGGGATACAAATAAAACTGGTCTGACCGATTCACACAGCACTGTTCCAAAATGTCCTGAACAGGATGTTAACTGTCCAAATATTTAGCTAAATATCATATGAACAATCTCCTTCCAAAATCAGAGACTCCATCTCCATCTGGTCTGAATATGCACATCTTTAAGGCCCTTCTATTAGCTGTCATCAAAATAAATAAAATAAAATGGCCACATAAGGTTTTCTATATGCAACTGCAATGCAAGTTTACATCAGTGTGAAATGCAATGTGTCATCCAGTGTTGCTGCAATAATTTCACTCTCTGCAATTTTTTAATGTTTATATTCAGTGGAACACATTTAGAACACCTAATATCAATCTGACTCCCTAAAAATCAGTAGAATAATTGGCCCCAAAAGTCCATAATCAGTCACACTCTAAATGCTACAGAGATTTGTGTTGTTATCCTTGCCATATAATACACATCATCTCAAGGGCAAAACCAAACTGAAAACTCTGCTAAGATTTTCCATGTTGCTTCTACACAGTAGGTTTCACAAGGGTCAGAGAACAAAAAGACAGGACAAAAACGCATTCTAGGGATGCATGATATTGGATATCCTGATATTTTAAAAGCTATTTTGACTGAATGCTGATATCGATACTATGTGCACATATTTTTTCCACCTAACTACAGAGAACATCAGGTCTTTCCTGTAGTGAAATCATCACATTATTACGTCTACGTTTACTGTAATGGCTAACCCTCACATGCACACAGTTCTTATTAGATTTGTAGCATTGAAGAAATGGGACTTCTCTCCTCTTTGAATGACCTGCACAGAGCAACCACTGCAAATCGCAAATTTGCAGGGGTATAGCATTTTTTTGTGTCTTTGTGGTCATTTTGCTTTACTTCAGTCAATTTTGTCTTTGGTTGTTTTATATGACTCATGATCTTCCATCACTTTATTGCTGTGTTGTTTCTCTTTACAGTTATTTTGCACTACTTGTGGTACATTTTTTTGTCATTGTAGTAATTCTGCATGTCTTTGTAGTAATATCTTGTTACACTGTCATAATGTTGTGTCTCTTTATAGTCAATTTGGGTCTCTTGGTTATAATTGTACGACTACTTGCAGTCATTTTGAGGATGTTGTACATAATTTTGTGGTTCTTTTGCACCTCTTTATTGCTGTTTGATAGCAATCATGAACATTGCCTTTTATATCTACACTCTGGGACTCTGGGCGAGGGGACAAGGATTAAGGGGGGCCCTCAGGTCTTTACAGTAATCCATTCATGCAACAACAACTGGCTGATTTAGCACAAAATCATGGTGCCCAGCTGATGCACAGAAATGTAATCTAGCGCCACCAACAGGCTACACGTTGATGAACTCAGGGTAGGGAAGTTGAGCATATGCATCTACATCTATCATCTTACACTGCTTTCGAAAATTAAATGTTCAACCTACAAGTAAGTTTGGAAAATAAGACATCCCACTGTTTTACTTTAACTTACACAAGAGGAAGAAATTCAGTTAACATTCAAAGCATCATTTGCTTTTGGTATTTTAATGGTGTCTATTAATCTCCTGTAATAAAACCTGCGATTTATCAGTGTATTATATGTAATCAGTTTCTGCCACGTACTTGTACACTCACTGTCACAACAACGTCATATTTGGCAACCAGCACCTTCATGCTGAGGACACAGCATTGAGCATTAGTCAGCATCACCTTATCTGAACGTTTGCTCAGGGACAGCAGCAGTATTTCATTCTGAAGCCTTTATAGTCAATGACGTGCCGATTTCGTGCATCTCTGATACACTCCACAGGAAAACAACTCTTTCTATTTCTTTGTAAATTTGTTCCGACTCCAGAGAACTCCACATGCACGACTTTTCAAACTCACCTCTGGTTATTTTTCCTGTCATCGTCACTCCCAAAATCCTGAAAGACAAAAACAAAAGACAGAATATAAAGACTGCAGGGTACAGGCTGTGCAAAAATACCAGCTCTCAGTTGAGTCAATGTGAAGGAATAATGTCCACAGAGGGTCAGAGGGCATTTTACATTTTCCTTCTCTTCTCTGTTCTTTACAAATGTTACACTTTTTGCTGCAGTCCAACAGAACCACACACTTGTTCTTGTTGCCAATTAATGTGCAGTTGCATAAAAGCAAGTCAGCACCACCTGCTGGTCCTCCCTGGTCAGTGTTGTGATCTCATCTGCTATGAATGTCCCACAGAGCTGAGAGCTGAATCCCGAGGACACCTTCAAACAGCACAAATTCAGCAAAAAAACACACACATCCAGCCATCACATGTTCCCTTGTTCTCCCTGCTGCCTAGCAGAATAGTGAGCCATCACGCTAAAAAATGATTTGAAGAACACATTTCTCATCAAAGAGGAATGTCACTGCTTATTTTTGCACCTCAGCCTACTTCAGAAGCAACATAATCCACTTTCCTAAAACTAGAAAGTGGAGCACTGACGCTGATGTTGTGATTTCCACTCTGTTTTTGGGTGACAGCTCTGGTTTTACAAGTGGGATTTGAAATTCTCCAGCTCCTGGCCTCTAATTGAGTCAGTGCTGGTGATTTTCAATAGGATGTTGAATATTGAGACTGCGAGCATCTGACTGCATGCAAATTGGATTTAAAGTCTGGCAAAGAAACCAAGTGGGACTTTTAAAAACATTACATCTAGCAATTGTGTCTTCTGAGATCTCTTGAAGTTCACAAACTGTGCAAACAGCCGCCTTTTCCTCTCCAACACCGTGGCTGCGTTACTGCACATAAAATCCCAATAACAAAGAGGCAGAGAGCAACCTGCAGTAAATGTTTGTGCAGCAGCAAAATGAACACTTTGTCTTGACAGCTAAGCCCACCAGCAGCCCCCCTCCCCTCCACCCCCTCTGCAGGATTTTGTTTACAAATCCGCTGCCACGGTGGCCACAAACAAACAACTCTCACAATGCAACAATACATCAAGTTTAAAACACACACACACACACACACACACACACACACACACACACACACAGTCAGGCAGGTTAACCCTTCGTGCAGGATGTTAAACACCACCCCAGCTCCTATTTGATTAAGGCGCATTTTGGCGTCTCCTCACGCCGCGCACACAAAGACCCAGCCCCGGCTCTCCACACTCACCTCCCCCGCACTGCTGTTGGTCGTGCTGGCCGAGGATGCTGCACTGGGGGTGGGAGAGCGCTGCAGAGTCACCAGGGCCATGGTCGGCGGGCTGCAGCCGCGGAAGGGCAGGAGGAGGAGATGGAGGAGAGAGAGAGAGACAGGGAGGAGAGGGGAGGGGAAGGAGGAGCGCCTATCCGGGAAGATGCGCCGCTGAGATTGTCTCTGTCACCGGGGAGAAAATGCCTAGTCAGACTCTCATCCAAGCGGCTCCCTTCGCTCCGCTCCTCGGTCCCCGCGCTCGGTGCTCCCGTTCGGTGCGGCTCCGTGCGTCCTCCGCGGCGACCGGGGTCCTCATGAGCGGAGAGTGATGATGAGAGTTCCCCCGTGCTGGTACCGAGCCGGTGGACTTGGCGGTTACATCGGCGGAGCGCAGACAGACAAACAAAACACGGTGCAGGTTAGAGAGGCTTGGAAATGACATGCAGCCCCCGACGCCTCTGATTGGCTGCCCTAGTTCGCGTGTGCGCTGTCATTGGGCCAATGTTGTCAAGGTGACAGGCCAGACTAGGAACTCCCAAATACAAATGTTGATGAAATTATACCCTGTTTGTGACACACGGCGAGGTTTATCAGGGCAGGAATTCATCTCATAATTGATTACGCTGCAGATTTAGCCCTAAATAATCGATTACCGTTTGATCCATCCAGCCTGACAGCAGAATACGATTAAAAATGGAGCCACGATTTCCTAGAATATAAACAGAGCCCATGAGTTGTATTTTTATGAGCAACAAAAAGTCAATAAATCCCCAATATTCATCTTAAGATATTCATCTTAATTATAATCTTAAGATGATGAAAAGCAGCAGATTTCCTTATTATTATTATTATTATTACTATTATTGTTGTTTCTGTTTTGACTGACATTTTCATGGCATAAAATGTATTTATAAGAATATTTGTGGAATTTTAGACTTATATACGCTATGCTTTCTGAGATATTTTTTTAAAAATATATTATGAGCAGTCTTCTGCATTATCAGTTTATTTGTTATGATGTGGTCCTTTCAATGATGGCTTTCTTTTTTTTCCGTTCATTTTTCAGCTCACCCATATTTAGAGATTCTTTGATCGACTTGTCCAATATTTCAGATTCTAAATCAGTGACATGATGAGAAATACCAATAAAATATTTTTGTTTTTATCTTTAATAGTTCCTGAGATATTCAAACACAGCTTCAAATTTCAATGTGTAAACAAACAAGCAAAAAGTAGTTGTTTTTTATTATTTTGGTACATACTCCTTATGTCAACCTAAAATTTCAAATGCCATTTTTTTTATATATATAGTTTCCAGTAAATAAGTTTCAAGTAAATCAGAGATGGTTGAGCAGAAGGCCTCTCATGATTTAAGATGGAGTAATCCTTAAGAGATTTTAGGCTCATAGTGAACTGACTACTCTCAGAATAATAACGGTTCTTCTGTGGGCTCTCTGGTTCTTCAAAGCACCATCATCACAAACTAGAGTACCTCTTTGTTTAAGGGATGGTTCATATATTTTATGGGGTTTTTCAAAGTACTGTTGACTAAATTTCTACGGAGTCCAATTTAAGGTGCCTAAAAGAACTGATTTTAAATGTCACTTTAAGGCCCCTTTGGGTGTCCTTTAAAAAACAGTTTAAAGAAATGGTTGTTTGAAGAACCTCTTGCTAAAAAGTTCTTTATGGAACCAAAAGCAGTTCTTCTATGGCATCTCTGAGAAGAACCACTGTTGGTTCAAGTTAGCACATTTATTATTCTAAGTGTAGAGTTGCAGCAATTGTTATTTTAAGTACTTTTTTATACTTTTATTGTTTATTTTCAATAAATATAGACAATTTTATCTGTAACATGACAAAGTGATGAAAAATGTCTGTTATAATGTCCCACAGCCCGAGGTGATTGCTGTATATCATCTTTTTTACTAAACCAGAATTTTAATATTCAGTCCGCTAACATGTATGACCAGGTAAAAATCCAGTCCTCACATTTGAGAAAGCTGCCATCAACATGTTAGTAACCTAGAGCCATGATAACTGTACACAATCAGAAAGCTGACATTCACCAGCAAAATACATTTTTGTTCGCAAAAGGCACATGGTTTCATTTATAAATAAACACAGCCAATGTTTAATAAAATTCCTAGTCTCTTGAGATCAAATTTAAATGTGTCAGAGTCTGTACAGTGTCTTCCAAAATGTCCCCATGCTGCTCCTCATGGCCTCAGTGGAGGAAAAGGTAAACAAACCGGCCCTTAGTGCGCTTCCACTCTCGTCAGGCCAACCCTCTATTATCCCTTCCTCCCTCCCTGTAATGAGATCATCTCCTGCTGCTCTTCACCCATCATCACTCAGATGATTCAGTCCATCACTAACTGGACAAATGTGGCATCTGCAGGAGGCTTGGAGGTGACAAATTATTCCTTCTCTGACCTTTTTTCCACTTCATTCCTGGTTGACCTATCGCTGATCCGTAGAGTCTGTTGTGCCGTTTGATTGGCTGGTTGTGGTCGTAGTTTGTCCTCCAGCTTCCTGATCAAGCCTGGACTCCTGCAGACTCCTGCCCAGAGTCTCAATGGGGAGGATCAAGGACGCAACGCCGGCCAGCACAGAAACACCACAGTACACCGACAGGGTCAAATACACCGAAGTCCTGAGCATCACCTGGAACCAAAGCACAGACACGGATAAGCCAGGCAGAGAACGCTGCAAATAAGTTCTACATTTAAATCTGCAACACAGCATCACACTGAGCCATGTCACGCAAGTTATTATTTAATTTATGATTATTCCTTTATTAGCTAATGATAAACAGCCATGTTGGTTAAAAGCACCCCACATCTCATGCTCTCTGGTGAAGAAAAGGGCACAAACACTCGAGCTACATCTCAACTTCAAGGTACCCAGAGGAGTGTTTGACCTCTATGGACCAGTTATTTAATGAATACGTCACTGTTATGTCATGCAGCTTCACAAGGGTACACATGAAAATGCAGCACATATTCATACCAATGGTTTTTACTGATCGTATTTCTCTGTATATTAACTGCCAGAAATAAAGCAAAAGCAATGCAGAAAAACAATGCATGCTGGTAACATGAATGCCAACAACACGAATACAAGTCTTGATCTGTATTTAAGGTAAATTTAACAACAATCTGCTTTGCAATTTCTTTTATGAATGACGTAAAGGTGTTCAACTAAATGTGTTCCACTGAATATAAACATTAAAACATTGCAGAGAGTGAAATTATTGCAGCAACACTGGATGACACATTGCATTTCACACTGATGTAAACTTGCATTGCAGTTGCATATAGAAAACCTTATGTGGCCATTTTATTTTATTTATTTTGATGACAGCTAATAGAAGGGCCTTAAAGATGTGCATATTCAGACCAGATGGAGATGGAGTCTCTGATTTTGGAAAGAGATTGTTAATATGATATTTAGCTAAATATTTGGACAGTTAACATCCTGTTCAGGACATTTTGGATGCAGTGCTGTGTGAATTGGTCAGACCAATTTTATTTGTATCCCCATTTACAGAGCCAATTCTTTTGTCATTGCACACACAGAACAGACCTTTAACATGCTGATATACACCAATTAGCCACAACATTATGACCACTGACAGGTAGAGTCAATAACATTGATCATATTGGTACTATGTGCTGTTCTGATGGAAAACCCTGGATGTTGGCATCTGTGTTGATGACACACAGATGACACAGACTTGGAAATTCCAAATGTCACTGGCCTACCCCTGCAGTAAAATGCACCCCACCACATGGAAACAACATCAAACCATCAGGAACATGTTGAGGAACATGACAATGACCCAACATGTTGATTTGACCTCCAAGCTTCCTACATCCCATTGTGATCAAGCATCAACAGGATGCAGTGGAACAAGTTTGATTGACAGAGGCCCCACTGCACAAGCCAGAGTACCCAAAGGATCCAGTGCCAACGTCCTGGTTCCAGACCCCATAGGACATCCTGAGAGGTCCTCTTGTCCATGTCCAATGGTTCAGAGCATTTTTGAGCACATAGGGGACCAACACAACATTAGGCAGGTGGTCATGATGTTATGTCTGATCGGTATAAGTACAATTTTCCCAATATTTTGGTTTAGAGCACAACATTCCTTATCACAACTGCCCTGTTAAGAGCTTAACATTGGATATACATAGTTTTTAACTGTCTAATTATCTCATTGACACTCTGTTGCTTCTCTGAACACCACTGTCACTGCTACTGTCTCAGGTGTCTCTCTCAAAACTTTGGTCAATTTTAAGGTTTTGTCAAACTACTAAAACTTACAGTCAGATTTGCACAAAATCTGTTGGTCACCTTAGCCTGAATCCTAATTCTGATGTTCCTTCGACCTTGATCTGGTGTTCAGAAAGGAATATTTAAATCTCCAAGAAAATCAAATTCTTTTGCATACCTGTGCCACGAAGGGTGTAATCAGGGCACCCACTCTAGCCATCGCACTGGAGGTGCCCATTGCTAAGGCTCTGTTTTCTGTAGGGAACACCTAATTTTTAAAAAAAAAAACAATGAGACTGCATTTATTCCAGTTCGGTTTACTTAAGAATACATTTAATGTAGAAATGATACGTACTTCTGGTGTGTAAACAAATACAACTTGGTATCCTCCAGAGATGAAGGCTCTGGCGACGAAGATCAGGATTGTAAGTGCAATCCTACCGGAACAAAAAGAGAGACACTAAGTCAGAGGTCAGACTTGGTGTTTTAATGTTCTTCCAATATGAGAAACTAGAGGCAACAAACTTACCTCTCAATACAAGCAAATAAAGGTAGAATGCATAAAGAAAACATGAAGAAACACAGTGCCATGCTTTTCTTCCTGCCGATATGATCAACTGCCAGAAGAATAACTAGAAGACCTGAAACAAACATGAAAAACAAATGATAAATGGCTGCATTAAATAGTCGTGACAGATAAACTGAGAATAAATTGCAATCCAGCAGCTGATGTACTTTTGTTAAACAGCTCTTTTTGTGTATCTCACTTTCATCAGGCTGCAGATTGGGCGTTAACACAACATGTCTTTTATAAAAAAGAAAATAATTATCTCTTAGATTTAAATGTAATGTATATGCTTTATATGCATACCAATTTCTATGTCACATTAAAATTTGAAAAGACTGTTTCTATAAATATAGAAATATCTTTACAAGATTCAACTGGTCTTGAATTTCAACAAAACTTGTATATCTATTGTTTTAGATTTTGGTAATGTTTCATTTTATTGTTTCTCAAATTCCAACTAATTAATTGATTTAAAAAATTCAGGAAGTTTTAAGCTCTAATTTTATGTGTGAATTTTTCTGGTACACGTCCAGTTGAAGAATTGCTAAGTTATTGCAGTCTGTAAGTCAATAAACTGCTATGTCATCTGAACATGAAAACAATCTAAAATTTGTCTAATGGCAGCCAAACAAGTCAACACATATGAAAAATAAAGTTTCCAATGACAAATTAGTAATGATTAATGCATATTAGCTGGGCTTCAGAGAAACTATTATTTTAAGGAAATACCTCTGGTAATCAAAAAGTGATTAAATTCACCAAACCAAGAAACTGAAAGGAAATGAATAATAACAAAAAAATTACCGCCTTGTGACTTTATGCCTCCACCAATGAGGAAAATTGTAGTTTATATCCATGTCTATCCAGACTCATAACACATGTAGTGAAGAATTTAAAGGACACAAAAGATTAGTGTCACCAACTCACTAAATCAGCATTAAACCAAATAAAAAATATTGCCACAATCTCTCTTTCTGTTCCTGATTTAAGGCGCTGAATAACAGCCAGAAAGGGTTTTTGCAGGACATTAAAATGTAACTGTGGAGTTTTGGATATAAAGTGTCATCACTTCATCAGTTCATATCCTATTAGACATTTGTCAGATTTTGTCAAAATCAGCTTAGGGATTCCTGAGTTGTGGTTATACATATGTTTTGTGAGGTCACAGTGACATTTGACCTTTGATTTTTGACCACTAAAATTAAATCAGTTAATCTTCAAGTTCAAGTTAAAGTCTGTGCCAAATAAAAAGAACTTCCCTCAAGGCATCCCTGATATATCGTGTTCACGAGAATGAAACTGACAACCCGAAAACAGAGCGTCTCCAGCAACAGCTGCTGCTGCCACGGAGGCATCACAAAAGACACCTGCTGTATGTGAGCTTACACAGTTATTACCAGCAACATCAAACTTGGCAGATACAATCGCAGGCCACACCTCGGAAAACACTAAATACTTATGGGAAACATTTCACCTGGGAATTCAGCCAAGGTCGTCCATAAAAGGTCCTTGTAGTCAGCTGATGTTAAATATTTGCATTCAAGACTGCAGGCCGGTTCAATCTTGGCTCCTTGGGTCGCTATGAGGAATATTTTAGTATTTGTGAGAATTTAAGACATGTTGTGACAAAATTTAAAGCTGATAAAGGACTCTGTTACGTACCCAGGCATGAATCTCCAGCTTGGAACAGCTCAGTTGTCAGCAGGACAATCCCGTAATAGGAGAAGGCATTCGCAAACCTTTGTGACAAAACAACAAAAAGCGTTCTAGAAACTAAATCATGCAAGCTAGTTGAAAATAAAGCATGAAACACGTGTATCAGCTATGGGTCCCAGTTGCTGTCATTTACTGGGCATACAATGTGCACACAGGAGACTAGAAAAGAACACTGTTGGATTATTATGCATGGTGCTGTGGATGTGAACTTCTATCATACTAACTGGGCCAGCATCAACAAAAGTCTTGAAACTACATTTTGACACTCTGCCAGGTAAGTTACTAATAAAAGGATTTGCATTATTCCAGTTGTCTGCTGCACACTTCTAAACTGATCTGTGCTCAGTCAAACAACCACAAACTGACACACAGTAAATCTGGAGCTTTGCCAAGTTGGTACGCCTTGATTTAATATTTACCTTTGATCAGAATAAATGATTAAGAAAGTTTACTGCAGAAATGCCTGGTCAAATTTAAGGCCAAATCTTTGAGGTATGAGCCTACTTGAGCCAAAAACAAGAAAATTTGACTGACAATGCTGTATGTGATTTACTTTAGAAGATGTCAGGCTGTCTGTCTGTCATTTTAGCACATAAAATCTTGAAAAAAGATTTTTAAAAAACTCATTTCAAGCAGCGTCGTAAAGCCTTGTAATGCAAAAGACAGACATGTCACTTCTATGCAGATGACAATAACCTAAAAAAAGACAAAGTTGCTTGTCAAGCTGAGTGAAATTTTACTTGGATTCCATTATATCATCTTCCTTCAATGAGAAAATCCAGAACGACTAGGTTTTGGATCTAAATATAGGATTACTACACCAGAAAATCTGAAATGTGTCACTCAGACTAACCATATAAACCATAGAAGAAGAGTCGTCCTCCAGTACTGAGCAGCAAAGAGATCTTTGATTCGTCCACGGTCGCTCTGTGAAATTAAAATGACAAAAACAAAAGGTGTGTCTGTTAATATCAACAATTAATTGGACTCACACATGCCTTGTTTTTCACATCTGGAAAATACCCCTTATCTTCACACTCACCTGTTTATAAGCGATTATCCTCCCCTGAGGCAGGGTCTTGCCATTCTCCTTAGCAACGCGTCTTAAAGTCTCCATGGCCTTTTCTCTTCTTCCTGTCAACACATCGAACCGAGGACTTTCAGGCAGCCACTGTATAACGAAAAAAATATATATTAAGAGTTTGACTGCAGCTAGTTTCATTTTAAGGACCTCTATTAATCAACAACACACTTACAAAGCAGAAGCAAATGAAGATTGCCATCGGTATAGTGGACAGACCAAGCAGCCACCTCCAGCCCAGAGTGGGCATAACCCACAGGGCCAGGAGGACTTCCAACACAGCACCGATCGCCCAGAATGCCTGATGCACACAAACACAATCTATGAGCGGTGCACTCAATCAGACTCCATCCAGAAATGCAATCAAAGTCTCATATTGATAAGAAAATCACAACGGTACCGCAATCAGCATAATGAAGATGCCTCTCGATTTCACTGGGAGGAATTCTGAGTATATCGTCACCCTGAATACAGACTCAGTTTTAGACTTTAGGGAATCATGAAGAAATCTCATCGTGTGCAATGGAAGCAGTGAACTTACGACTGAGGAGCTCCTCCGATGCCAAAACCTGTGAGGCCCCGCAGGACCAGGAGCCAGCCGTACACTGGACTGAAGGCACTCATCAGGCCATAATAAAGAGTCCAGCACATTGAAATCGTCAGACCCTGTTTATGACACAAACATGGGCAGAAAATACATGAGATAAGGTACGAAAGTCATTAAATCAAGAATGAAAAACCCAGATATGGGACTCACGACTCTTCTGCCGTACTTGTCAGACACATTCCCCCACACAGGTGAACTGATCCCCATGCCAACAAACACCATCTGATGCCAAAAAGAAAAAGAAATTAGTTTACATTCCAAAACCAACAAGCCATAGAACCACTCCAAAGAGAGACTTCACCGATGTTATGAGTGCCACTTTATAGCTGGGCAGCCTCCATTCACAGTGCAGCTGAGGGCCCAAGATGCTGAGGATCATCATCTCCATGGCATCTGCTATCTGAGGAAGAGCGACGCATGCAAGATGAGCAGTATCTGGATATCAGAGAGAAGTTGTTTCTGTGTGTTAGGAGGATTCTTACCCATGACAGTCCAGTGAGGAGAGAGATTTTCCACTGAAACTTTCCAAAGCCGATAGCCTCCAGTGCGTCATCTACTGTGAAGGTTTCTGGAAAAGGGAAAAGTCAGTCAGTGCAGGTTCATTAGCACCGATCAGCCACAACATTATGACCACTGACAGGTGAAGTGAATAACATTGATCATATTGGTACTATGTGGTGTTCTGATGGAAAACATTTTAACATCTGTGTTGATAAAACTTAGACACCCAAATAAACTTTGTCCCACAACAAACACACTCCCTCATGCAAATGGAAATCTTAAATGTCACTGGCCTACCCCTACAGGAAAATGCACAACACCACATTAAAAAACATCAAACAATCAGGAACATGTTGAGGATCATGGTAATGTTCAGTGCTAAAGTATTGCTCTACAATAATTTAGTAATAGAGGCCTAAAAATAAAATCACGGAACAGCAGGACCTTGGCTACACAACAAGTACTTTTACTTTTGATACTTACATTTTGCTGTCAATATTTTAACTTAACAAAAACAATGAATGCAGAACTGTTACTTGTACACTGTGAAAAAGCAAAATGTAAAAAACCCAACAATAATATTCTGGCAACAGGAGACAAATAAAGTGTAAAAAAAGTTAAAGTAACCATCTCATAAAAATATAGTAATTTTAGATACATAAAATACATTTTCTGGGTTCTAATTTTTCATTACATCATGTGCAGTTTTTTTAAAAAAAATATTAAATGAAGTATATTTACATGTGTAAATTATATGTTCATAATGAGACAAGATGTCTCATTTAACAAACAAATCTATGTAAAATACAGAACCATCTTTATTTTTACTGTTGATTGTCTCTAATTGTATCTAATTTTCAAAATATTATTACAGCCTTAAATTTGAATTTAACAGATTTACTTATTAAATACAAAGGAAATAAGAAGAATGGAGAATTACAATAGATTTGCAAATGTATTATCACAGTTTTTAAATCTAAAAATAATAATTAAATTTGCTTTAAAAAACTATAATTTTATGGCGATTCAAGGTTACAGATTCTTAAATCTATTTTTATAGCTGACATGTAAATTTAGTCTGTTTTTGTAGTTTTGCTATTATTTTCAAAAACACACTAAGAAAATGTGATGAAAATTCCTTAAAATACAGATTTGTTTTATTGTGTAACTTAGAAATTCAACATTGTGCTCTTTAATTCTTACTTCTTAGGAAATTATCTAAGTACTTTCAGATCAGCTCACCATTGCTGTTGTAATTGTTTCCAACCACTTTCTCATCTTAATGATATGTATTTTGCACAACTCTAAAAGTATCAGATTATAAAGATTAAGTAACGAATCTGGAGAAACTGCATCTACCAGTGAAAGGGGTATAGAGGAGAGAGACATGCAGCAAAGGGTCATGAGCAGGACTGCTGGCGACCTGCACCCATATAGTAACGCCTTAACTCAGCGAGCTATACGGTGCATACACATACAAAACATTTAACCATTTTATTTTTTAAAATAAGATGCATCACGCATTAAACTACTTTAAAAAGTATATAAAGCAGTTAACTACAATGTTAAAGCACTACTCCCAGGTTAATGACTCAACAGCAATAATACATACAGGCCTAATAGTGAAACACTGATGCACCATAACAGCATGACATGGGCCACAAACCAAGCACTTTTACTTTTGATACTTACATTTTGCTCTTAGTAATTTAAATTTGGAAAACTGATGAATGCAGGACTTTTATTTTTTTTAACTGTATACTGTGAAAAAGCAAGCCGTTTTTTCCCATAATTAAAATACATTCATTTTGCATGAGATCAAGTGTATTTTTAATATTTACATGTGTACATTTTTTCATTTACTCAGACAAATGTATATTTTTTTCTGTTGATTGTCCTTAACTGTACATAATTCTAGAGATACGTTTACAGCATGAACTTGAATTTAATTTACCACTTTCATCTATATGTCTCTTATAATAAATTATAAGATTTTTTTCAGAAAATACAATCAATTTGAGAATGTATTAAAAAAAATCTTTATACAATTGTATTTTATGATTATTCAGTTATGGATTTTTTAAAAGTTTTTATTAATTTATTCATTAAAAATGAAAAAAAGAAAGAGATTTTTTAACAGCATAACTTTTTTCAGTGTAAATTTTTACTTCAGGAAATTGTCAAGTACTTCCAGATCAGCTGACCTTCACTGTTGCTACATATCTTCATATGCTAATTATTTCCAACCACTTCCTCATCTTAATGATACGCATTTTGCATAACTCTAAAAGCACCAGATTATAAAGATTAAAAAAAACAAATCTGGAGAAACTGCATGCACAAACCTTCCGTCTTATCAGATCCAGAGCTGGATGCAGACTCTGCTCCTCCTGAGCCTGGTGCTGCTGAAGCTATCGTGCAGATCTCATTATCTGTGGTCTGGTCCTCGTCAGCTTGACCCACAAAATCTGTCTCATCCCTAAATATCAGCACAGATATTTTTTTATTTTAAACCTATCACAGTTTGTGTAAAATAAATGCGTCTACATGAGGAACTACTTCTTCCTGAGGCAACACTCAGGTGTGTAAACAGAGAAGGTCAGGTGTGTTTTCCGATCAGCTTTCAGGATCACACCTGTTTGAGACAATCACAAAGGCATCTCAATTTAGATGTTCTTACCGCAGTTCAGGGTTTTCCCATCGCTTGTAGGTAATTTTTGCTGATTTGGTCCACCTATCCATTGCAGGTAGATCTCTCAGAGCTCAGACCGGTGAGGTGCCGTCAAACCTGCTGGTGCAGTCACTTCTGGTTTCACCGAGGCACCCAATCAGGGAACAATACCTGCAGAGACTAGCAGGGAGGAGTCAGATCAGCCCACACAGATTTGTTGTTTCACTCACCTGCAACATTAAAAGCCACTTCAACGTATCCTGGATCTGTTTGACTTATGTGTCTGCATGTTACCTGCCTGTGGAGGGGCCCCACGGATTACAATGAAATGTAATTAATACGGTTACATAACAAATAAAGAGCAGTAGAGACTCTGGAAACAGGTGCAGAAGTTATTGTAAGGCTATTTGCTGCCTGTTTGGTTGGATACTGGACAAACTCTTGTGTACATAGTGTCAATAAAAATTTTTTTTAAGCAATCAGAGACTGATAACATCTATCAAACATAAATATTGCATTTTTAAAATATGGGAAAGATTGAGATGTGCAGATTTTTCCTTTCTAATAAAAGACAACAGAGCAATATCACAAAACGTGTTTTAGGACGTAACCACCAATTACATAAAGGCTTTCTTAAGGAAAGCTTGCGTGCAGGATTTTGCAGAAACTTTAATATATGTCATATTTTTCCTCTGACTGTAATAAATAAGTGCAGCATCACACAGCAGCATAGACGATCGGTGTTTGACTGAGAGTGACGTGCGTATTTACGCATGTGGCACAGCAGCGGTAACGTCATGAAAACCTGATCTAACCCCAAATAAAGTTCTGTGTTCCTCCACACATCCAATAGGTCAGCTTTCCAACGGACATTTCAGGTTTAAACTGTAGAATTATAAGTATTCGAGCTTCTCCAGAGCAGTCATGACATTTTTTAATCATTATTATTAAGATAAGCCGGTTAGTCATTACGCACAAAAGTTTTTACTTTAATACTTTAATTTTTACTTTAATTGTGTTTTGGAACTGGAGTTACGGAGGTGAACTTTTAAGCAGATCAATTAAACCTGGACTCCCACAGCTCATGTTACTCTGAGAGGTTAAATAAGAATGATAAAGCATACTGGTAATCTATACAAATCAATGAAACATGGTGGCTGTTCTCACTATTTTTTTCAGTGTTAAAATCTCTGTTTGACACATGGAAAGGTCAAGCAGCGGAACACGTTGACTCATCTGTATGGATATTTATTGCCCTTTCTTATTTGCCACTGTACTGTGAACTCTTTATTCCCTTGTGTGCGGCTGTGGCTCAGGTGGTGGAGCAGGTTTTCCACTAATCGCAAGGTTGGCTCGATCCCCTTCCTTTGCCAACCGATGGCAGGCGAACACACTCATTCACAGCACGGATGAATGAAAGAGAAACGCACATTTAAAGTGCTGACCAGTTACCTGCGAGGGAATGATGACTCTGTATTTCCAACGATCTGATTAGTCAGTAGTCGAGCTAAAGTTAATCTTGCTTGCAGCATGTGTTATTATGGTGATCTGAAGGTGAAGCTGTTCAGTGTTAACGTTTTGTAGGTAGCTTCTGATTTCGACAAAATGGGTCATTTACAATCATCCCAACTCTTCCTGAAAGACGAGATACGTTGCCCAGAAGCAGATATCAAAGTAAAAATCAAAAACAAGGTGAAATCTCTGTCAGCAATGAGATAAAAACAACCCTGGAGCCAGGCTTTAATTGGTTTATTTTAATTAATAGTTTATTTAGAAACATAGACAGCAGAGATAAAACAAACAACACTAAACCTTCCCCATCTTTCTAATGAAGGCTTTTAGTTCATGTTCTTGTGGTGAAATACCATCAACACTAATGCAAAATTAACTGGCCATCAACTTTCAAAGCAAACACAGAGGGTGTATGTTTCATGGGATCTTCCTCTTCCTGCACTATTCCTGACAAGAGAATGATTTTAGGTGTTAAAAAATACTGTGGAAAAATCACATCTAATTAAAATACAGTAATTTTAGACAATTATAATACTTCCTCTAGCCTTAAGACTGTGCATACAAAAACTGTTCCTAAACAGTCAAAGCTTAATGGGAGAGTGGCAAATGGAAAGCCACTGCTAAAAAAAAGAAACTCACATTAAATCACAACTAGAGTTCACTAGAAGGCATGTAGGAGACTCGGAAGTCAAGTAGAGGACATTTCCTTGGTCTGATGAAACCAAAATCAAGCTTTTGCGTCATCAGACTAGACCCTATCTTTGGTGGACAGCAGACATTGCACATCATCACAAAAACACCATCTCCTCTGTGAAGCATGGTGGTGGCAGCATCATGTTGTGGGGATGCCTTTCAGCAGCAGGCCGTGAAAGGCTTGTGAAGTAAAGGCAGAAGGTAAAATGAATGCAGCAAAGTATAGAGAAATCTTCAACCACAACTTGAATCAGTCTGAGAAGTGGGACTTGTTTTCCAGCAGGACAATGACCCACAACATACAAAGCTACACAGAAATGGTTTAATGACAACTAGGTAAATGTTATGGAGTGGTATAGTCACAACCAAGACCTCAATCCAATTGATAAATTGTGGCTTAGACTTGAAAAGGGATGTTCACTCATGACCCCTGTGCAATCTGACAGATATTTACAGTATAAAACTCAAATTTATTAGTTTATTCACAGTGGCAGGGTTTGATGTTATTTTACGTTGGACATGTAAATTTACAATGTATTTTTGTGCTTTCATTGATATTTATGTATGTCAAGAGTATTGGAGAAAAAAACAGTTCAAAACATATGGAAAGATTCTATAACATCTAGATTTTTTGCAGCACTGTGGTTCAGTACCTGTGATAACCTGTAACTGACAGCAGGTTGTGCTCTTATCCTGCTGTTTCTGGTGTCGGGTGGTCAAAAGGGCAAAGGCTGCTGCTGTCAGAGGCCCTCAAAGGTCATGTGTCTGCAAGTTCATGTTTACTCAGACAGTCATTGTGTTACTTAAAGCTGTCCAAAGGCTGTTTTATCTTGAGAAGCCCCTTTAGGAGAACGAATTCAATTAAGACATATGTTATTTTTCTCGAAAACATGATCAGTTTATGAGGACCTAATGAAGGCTTTGACTTTAACATCAGGCCTGCTGCTCCTCTGATTACCAGTACAAGTGAAAAGTGTAAGAGCACAGTATTACTCTCTGAAATGTTGCAGATTAGACATGTAAAATAACATAATGTAGTGCTTAGTTACACTTCGCTATGACTGAGATAGCATGTTGCCTATTTAAAAGCCTATTTAAAAGTCCTCACCAGCAGTGTGGTGTCCTGCTGACCCACTTGTCTTCTGCATACACTACAAAAAATATTATATTTTTAATACTTGAACAGTTTTTTTTATTATTTCTGTAGCTGTTGGGAGTAGCTCAGTCTTTCCAGTCATCTGCCCCCTTGCAAGTGAATAAGGCCAACCTGAAAAGCTGTTGAAAAGTAGGACGCTGTGGGGACATGCTGAGGCTGCTGCATTATGGGACGGTCATAAATACAGTATAGCTAGAATATACAGTGCATCCTTCTGTCCCCACATCAGCTGCTCGGTCGGACTCACACAGAACAGTACAGAGCTTCAGCAGAGCTTTTCTGATTTGCACAAAGAAATACAGCATGGACTTTGAGGTAAGTTTTAATGCCGAATCATAAAATATTGCTGTCCTATGAGCAGAATTGTCTGTCCTGCTAATGCGTTTTAATTAATGTGCTAAAATCTTATTATTGGCTTGCTGAAATCACTGAAACAGTTCAAGTTTGTGATAATACCCTTCGGTTATTGAGTGATTTGAACAGTGAATGCACCTCTTCTGAAACTAATAGCCTCACAGCTCGTTTTGGCCCTCAAGAGTCCTTCCCCGGTGACAGCAGTCTGTTTGCTCACATAAATAAGGAATTAGTTGAAAGTTTAGTTGTTTGTTGCTAATTGAGCCTGTGAATATTTATTTGGACAAGCAGTGGATCAAGGACACCGAGTGATCTTAGAGGCAAGATTGTGTCAGCAGTGTACTTGAGGGAAATATCACTGCAAACCCTTGTTACTGGAGAGAAGCTATGCATGAAATGAATGTGAACGTGAAGGTGATACTTTGGGAACCAGTTTTTATATGTGTGTTGTCTTTATAAGGCTTTATATACATACTATAACTCCAATATGACATTAGCAACAATATTAGACAACTTCAGATAATGCACAGCCCTTATTATCAGATCTGTTCTATGTTAGTTAATACGTAAGGTTTAGTGTTGTATTTTAAATAGTTGGTATCTATTTTAAAGAGGCAGTGTGTCACAGTCAATGGATTAACCAGAATTACGTCTGAAAAACGGCGAAAAAACCTCAAAGGTCAAACCCTTCAAATACATGATTTGGCTACAAGTCAAATCCAATGGAAAAATTGGATTTTCAAAAAGATTTGGCCACGTTTGTGTGTGTTTATTCTAAGAGGAGTGGTCCTCTTTGAAGATTGAGTCGATTCTAGAAATCCATCAGTCTTTGCCTAATGGATTACATTATGTTAATCACCATTTTTCCAGTATGTTCTCTGATGTCACCGCCTGTTTTGGCCAATCATAGGGAGTAATGTAAGATGCCTTTGTTGATGCTTACAGGAAGCAATGTTAAATTTTAAACAGACGGAATGAGAGGGCAACGTTACGTCGCCCGCAGGCCTGTGACAACTGAACCACAAGATAAAGAAGCGGTCGAAGAACAAGATGCAATCCTTTTATAAAATTAAGTGTGTATTAGACATCAAGTGTAGAGTGATGTCTGTTGGTGTGAGTTCTGTCATCATCATCTCTCCCCTAATTGTCTGTCAGCCCTGCATTGCCCTGATTAATTTAAATTACAATTTTCAAAAAATAAGATTTTAAATTTCTAACAGCTAATAGTTGGTATAAAACTGACCCTAACTATGAAAAATCAATTCCACAATGTTAAATAACATTTACATCATTTGTGATTTTACATCACAATATTTCAATTTAAAACTTGAAGTAAATAACATGAATTAATTTATCGTTTTGACAGCTGGTGTCACTGAATCTGCAGAAGTTTAATCCCAAACTGCTCTGATCACTCTGGCTCAAATGAACAGCTTGTAATTAGTTTGAAATGCATCTGCCTAATCAAAGATCAGTAATCGAATACCTTTGCTGAAATTTTGTGGGGAGGAGGGTGAGAACGGGTCTCTGGGGGGATAAAGTTACTACATCCTTGGATTACTTACCTGCATTTACACAAACACACACACACACACACACACACTCCTCCTTAAAAATACCGTGTAGCTGTTCAACACTCAGGGGAAGCACTGAATGGATGTTTGCTGCCTGGGCTCCATGAATGTTTAAGCAGCTGAGTCCTTCCATAGCCAGGTAGCTCATTACTGCCTATTACATACAATGCAGGGACACCAGCCCAGCAGGAAGCAGCAGGGCCACCCTCCTCCTCCTCCTCCTCTTACACCTCTCAGCCCCAGGCTGTGGTACCAGGCCTACTCCAAGCCACTATTTGATTAACGGACTGATGAGCATAAGAGAAAAGAATAGACTGTTGGTGACGCACCTGTCCTGACTTGAAGGGACTCCACTATGGGAGAACTCTTCGGCTACTAAAACTACCATCCAGGGCCGTGTCTGCCCGAGTTTTACAGCTGTGGACTGAAGTTCAGTGTGGTTTGGATTGATCAGGCACCTCACGTAAGACAGAGTCAACCATGACGCACATGGTTTTGGAAGTGAAGGAGGTAAATTCTGTGAACAGTAACTAAATTGCTTTCAGTTTGCCACTTTCTGTAAGTGTTTGTTTTCTAAGTGTTCCATTGCATTCTTGTTATTTGTAGGGGTACTTGCAGATGTTTTTTGAAGATGGTATATTATTGTGCAGCACTGCACTCCACTGGGTCTTTCTTGATAGCAACACTGGTTGACTGTATATCTGGCACTGTATTTAAAGCTGCTGTCTTTAAAGCTGAACTAATCAATATTTTTGTATCTGCATTACATCTAGCTTGTGTAAAATGACCAGTGTTGCTCAGACTGAATACTCTACAGAGAATTATCACACAACTTAGCATTTTAGCTTCTTTTAGCTCATTGTTTTGGTGTAACCACCCAAAGTCTTAACTGTTTTGAACTGAATTGGTTTTCAACTGCAGCAGGTAAATTTATTTTTATGTGAACAAGCTCTGATAAACGCAATTTACACCACTTGCTCAGGTGATCAGAACTCTGATAATCTTACCAGCTAGTTTGTGGACATAGTGTAGTATTTAGCAGCTTAAAAGACAGATATTATCTGTTTGTGGATAAAAAGCCCCTTGCAAATCCAATGGATGAATTGGGTTTCCAAAAAGATGTTGTGTGTGATTGTGTGCATACTTGCATTACTCATGTTGTGGGAACATACAGTGAAAATGTAAATCCTAAAATTTAAGGTTGAAGACTTGGTTTAAGGTCAGAGTAAATCTCTAGAAATGCAAAATGAATGCAATGTCCTCTAAAGTGATATATGTTTGTATGTGTGAGTGTGTCATCCTCACATTGATGACGTTGTGGGGATCAATCTGGTTCCACAGTCGTGTCTTCCTTATGATGACAAAAAGCAAGTCTGCATGAGGTAAACAATCACATTTTCAGGTTAATCTATGTTTTAAGTGTAGTGTTAGAGTCTGGATTAGGAAAGTAGTCAAGGTAAGAATTAGACTCCAGGCTCAGGAAATAAATGCAGGTCAGTGCAATGACCTCTGACGGGATAGAAATGGTACGTTTTTACTTGATTATTTGAAGAAGAATGGCTTTCTTCAAAAATTGAGTGGGTCCTATAAGGAGAGAAAGTACTGGACATCACATGGTGAGAAAGAAAACTCCAAATGAATGCTAACGTTGTATTCATTTGGAATAGTCTAATACGTTCACATAAATGGCTTTCTAAAGGAAAAGTATATAAAAGGTGTGCATGCAGCCTGTTTCACTGCCCTCCAAATGGCCAAAAAAGAGAAGTGAATGCTCTTTTAACCCTTTGAAACCCAAAACAGCTGAGCGAGAGACTTTAAAAACAGAAAGAGTTGTTGGATTTTCATCTTTCTGACAATCCCTGAATGAATCATCTGTGATGTGCCATTTCATCAAGGAAAATTATCGAAACCGAAGATTAAAATTATAATATTTCGATAAAATCTCTTCTAGCAGGAGCAAAAAACCCCCAGGGAAATTTAGTTTACTATTTTTCTTTAACAATCAGAGATATAAACATTTTGTTAAATGGGGTAATGAGTTCACAGCTTGTTACTGTATGCTTGTGTGAAACTGGACCAACAGAGGAGGTACAGTACTTGACTGGCGTGATGGAGGCCTGTTGTAGGTCAGGTTTCTCTAGACACCTGGAGCCCCTTAAATGTGTGTTGCCCTGGGTGATGTGTGGTGTCAGTCAATGGCCCATGAGGAGTGCTATCTCTTTCAGGAGCCTAACTGCCACTTTGTGGCTGCGTAACAGGATCCTGTACCATACTGGATAGACCAGGACAATAGAGCGCCCTCTCGGGTGATGGGCTCCGGGCCAGATAGCCTTTCCTGTGCAAATGTGATGTATACTGTATTTTAGTGTCTTCCCTTATACGCTTGACTGTGTTTTCTTTATTTATGTCATATCATTGACTTATACTGTAATTTTAAACAGTCTTTGCACTGTCAAGTTTAAGTCAGATCGCAGTGTTGCCAAGAAAACCAAACTTTTACCTTTTGGCTCTTTGCTTTTGCAATATTGTCCATCCTCATGCATCACGGTGTTGCTTTCCTGCCTGATGTGCGCTCAGCAGAGGTCACATTTCCTTTGACTGGCAGAAAATCTCTGCTCTGCGATCGATGCCCAGGCAAACACTTGATAACACAGATGCCCACAGAACCATGAGTGCCAACAACAAGCCAGAGCATCCAAGAAAGACCTTACTGCTGTACATCCTGCAAGTGTTTCACACAGAGAAAGCTAATGGATTATGAGAGCGACTCCCCTCAGAGTTATAGCATTGGCTTTTAAGTTTTATTTTACTGGTATTTAATTTTAGGTTACCATTTTAAGCCAGTGGTTAGAGCATGTTACCAAAAAATATATTGTGAAAGGGTTTCAGTTTCTGATTAAAAGCTTCTACTGTCAGACTCATAAGAATGTTTTGTTTATGGGCCATTATTTTGAATTGTTTTTACGGCACTTTAACCAAAAGTGCCACATAAAAATTAGAAAACTGAAACATAAAGTTTTCCTACTAAGCTGCAACACTGACATAGAGCAGTTTTCTCATAGCATAATTTTCTAAGGGATACTAGAGTCAGATATTTTCCTGCATACCTTACAGTCATGAAGCCTGTGTAGTGTTTTAGTAAAAAAGTATGTAATGTTAGACACTTAGTGAGGTTTTGAATTTATCATAATTTGGTTAGCAGGATTTTAAAAAATCCTGTGTATGCCATACATTTTGCAGCTTTTCCAATTTCCCATCATCCAAGTCTCTGTGATGCAGAATTGAAACTGAGGTTCAGCAAGGTCACAATTACAAAAGTATGTTGTATTAGGTCAGACCATGCATGCACCCACACACACACACAAATACATATTTAGAATGAGATTTGCTTCCTTTGTTGCACACTCACTACATAATTGATGGTTTCCTATTGAAGGAAGCAGAGACTGTAATCTATCAGTGTTTCCTGTGTTCCCTTCAATAAAACCAGATGTTAAGTTCAGTCCAGAAAAGGTACTGGGGCACACACACATTCAAGACCTCCAGGGTAGGTAACTTTTTACAGTTTTTCCCTGTATTTTAATGATCACATGGTCACACAGGACATGATTTATTGTGACATTTTGCTCTGAATTTCTGCTAGATCAACAGATCATCAGCTTGTTTAAGTGGAAAATGAGCTGTCAGTGTCAGTTACTCTGACTCGGTGACAGCTCAGCTTGGCAGTGATGAGAGCCAAAACTACTGAAGCATAATACTGGATGCTTCTTTCATAGCACCATAATTAAAGTGCATTGCATTGCGGATTATTTTACCAGGCACAAATTCAGTTGTGTATTAAGTAGCGGAACATACCCTGTATTTATGCATATCATAATAAATGTTGTTACCAGTGGTGTATTTCACTTGGTGGAGCTCATTTTTGTGTCGGCTTTTGTTGAAAGCTGCACAAAAAAGGAGATCAAATTTGAAAAAAGTGGGATTTTTGGAGCATCTAGTGTAGGTGGACTGTTTGGTGTTCACTTTGTCCTTGCAGTGACTGATGGGTCCTTAGAGAACACAAAAGCAGATTAGATAGTGGTGGCTGAATTTAGATTGGTCATGAGCACAGAGAGGATATAGTCAAGGCCGCTAACAGCTCAGACTGGAAGTCACAGATATAAGAATGAACAGGCAGGAAATCATCCCCCATTGGGAAGTATACATCCCACAGCAGGTTGTCCAGAAATGTGAGCATATGCATGTATGTGTTTTTCACCGGTGACAACCACAACAAAAAAAGATAACTTTTGAAGAAAAAATAACACAAAGGAAAAAGGCGGGTCCAGCCTTGATAGACAGTGTAATACTAACATGTTGTCCCTTGATTCCACTTAGTCGTCTTACTTTCTTGTAATGCCACTGATGTGTTCCTGCTCGGGCACAGAGCCTGGAGGAGCGCTGTAATCGGATCCTGAGGAACATGGAGGCCTCCCTGACAGCCCGGGATCGTGTGGGCATCCAGGATTTTGTTCTCTTGGACCCCCACACGAGTGAAAGTGCCTTCCTGGACAACCTGAGGAAACGCTTCCATGAGAATCTCATTTACGTGAGTCTTTCCTGTGTGGTGTCATTTTGGATACCCTGGCTTTTTCTCTTACTCTAATTAAACATCATGCCCTCAACCTTCAACCCGATAATGCCCTAATGTTGCGCTGCCTTCTGCTGAATCTGGCACCTTGTGTTGCTGAAACAGCAGCTCCGGTTCTTTTCATTTGCAGAGTGAGCACTCTGAAGGTCACTACTGTCTGCTGGGTCATGACAAGTGATTAACTAAACTTATTGCTTTTGATAAGGAACAAAATTACTTATCAGTGGAATGATGCATGGACAACACATTGCCATCTTTTAATGCCCTGTAATGTTGCAGAGCTCAAGTTCTTTTCTTTGTCTTTCTCTGCAGACCTACATTGGGACTCTCCTGGTGTCAGTTAACCCATATAAAGAGTTAGACATCTACAGCAAGAAACAGATGGATACTTACATGGGAGTTAACTTCTTTGAGCTGCCACCCCATATGTAAGGTTTTTATTTTTATTTTTAAATGTATATTAACATGCATTATCATTAGATATCTATCAGATCAGTGATAATTCCATTTGTAAATAATAAAATGTAAAATGGTTTCAGTATAGACTGAAATGTCTCAGCAACTATTAGACAGATTGCCATGAAATTTTGTGCAGACATGCTTGCTCCTCTGAGGATGAACCTTACTGTCTTAGGTGATTTTCAAACTCGTATCTCTAGGGCCACAATAAGGTTGACATTTCACTGACAGAACTGAAAAAAGTAATTCTGAACCACTTTGATAATTACTTAATTAACTGTGTATGCTATCACTTCTCTTTTCATCTAGTATCTTCATCGGTGCAAGATCTTGATTTTAAACTGTGGTTGATGACAAAACAGTTGCAAAACTAACAACATTAATTAGTCTCAGTTATTAGTTTTTGTGCTAATTAGCAAATATTAGCTTGGTGACATGGTGGTGAACATGGCAAACATGCCTGCAAAAAATTTGCATGTTGTCAATGTCAGTGTGAGCTTATAAGTTTCACAGCACAGACTTGAAGAGCTGCTAGTAGAGAGACTGTTACTCCTCCAACAGATACATTCAACTTGGAGTAGAAAGAAACTTTATTAAAAGACCAGATGTGACTTTAGCAATCTTAGTTCAACCCATCACTCTACTTTCAGATATGCGCTGGCGGACAACGTCTTCCGAACTATGCAGTCTGAATTCAACAACCACTTCATCCTGATCTCAGGGGAGAGTGGAGCCGGAAAGACAGAGGCCTCCAAAAAAATTCTTCAATTCTATGCTGTCAGCTGCCCGAGTACCAAACTCCTGAACAATGTTCGGGACAGGCTGCTTCTCTCCAATCCGGTGCTTGAGGTTAAAGACATCTGTGCTTAAGTTTATGCTGTGTCAGATCAGTTATACAGAAAAGCAGTAATTTTAAAATCAGGTTTTTACTACTTTTTTGTTAGGCTTTCGGAAATGCCAAAACCCTGAAGAATGACAACTCAAGCCGCTTTGGGAAATACATGGACATCCAGTTCGACCACCAGGTAGAGTTAAATATTTTACATTTTCCTCCATCTGACAAAGTCAAGGTAATATAACACAGCAATACTGACCTCAAGGTCATTCACTAGACATTAAGGATTTCCTTTCTCTTTCAGGGTGGGGCAGTTGGTGGTCACATCCTCAGTTACCTGCTGGAGAAATCCCGTGTGGTCCACCAGAACCACGGGGAGAGAAACTTCCACATTTTCTATCAGTTGGTGGAAGGAGGAGAGGAAGATCTGCTCCGCTGGCTCGGCCTGGAGAGAAACTGCAAGAACTACCGTTATCTTGTGCAGGTCAGCTGAGGGAAAAAAACACCTTATGTATCTGGTGCACAAAAAAGGACCCCCCCACTCCGTACTCAAACTTTTTATTCTTTTTTAAATTCTTCCAGGGGGATTGTGCCAAAGTTAGCTCTATCAATGATAAAAGTGATTGGAAGATGGTGCGGAAAGCCCTTTCTGTCATAGAGTTCAGTGAGAGCGATACTGAGGTGAGGTAAAATGGTAAATCTTTATACACTAAAACTGGACAAATCTTTACATTATACTATGCCTGATCATATTTAACCATAGTTAACAGACTATTTCTCTCTGGTCCTGGTGCAGAACCTGTTTGGAATTATTGCGAGTGTGCTCCACCTAGGAAATATCAAGTTTGATGCGGATGCTCGAGGCTATGCCACTCTCAACAACAGCCAGGAGATGCACTGGGTGTCAAAGGTGAAATCCAAACAAACTGTAGATTGTGTAAACCTTTCGTCTGTCTTCATGCAACTTTTTAATGGCTACCATGAAGACATTTGATGTGTCATATCTGGTTTTGCTTTGCCTTTGCTGTTTAGTTGTTGGGGATTCCTAATCAGGTGCTACAACAGGGCTTAACCCACCGAAAGATTGAAGCCAAAGCAGAGGAGGTGATTTAATACTTTAAAGCACAAAACAAGCTAACTCGTTTGTTATGGTAATTTGCAGTTATTAATCTACATTATTCCAACTTGAAAGGTGTTCAGTCCCTTCTCTGTGGAACATGCAGTATACGCCAGGGATGCCCTTGCCAAAGCCACCTATGGCCGCACTTTCAACTGGCTGGTCAGCAAGATCAATGAATCGTTAGCGAACAAGGTGAGTAACAAAGAAGTTCACTCTTTTTCTAAGCTTACCTTGTTATGGGGAGAAAAATGGCTGTCAAGATTTGGTCAACAAACCTCAGACAGTCATTTATTCAGTTGTTTAGAATCTGGAAACATCACATCTGGCCTAATTTTCTCTCCACAATGCAGGTTTATTTCTTTACAGTACCACCTAAATATAAGCTGGAATTTGTCCAGAGAGACCAATCTGCACAAAACCACACCATGTCTAATCTAAAACCCCCAAATCCTGGTATCTGTGTATATTGTATGTAGGATTCCTCCAGAAAGACGGTGATTGGTCTGCTGGACATCTATGGGTTTGAGGTTTTCAACGTGAACAGGTGAGATCATGCCCAGAGGAGCTGATTCTTCAACAGTGAAATGAGGAGTTTGATGCTGACAGCACCTGTGTTTCATTTTAGCTTTGAACAGTTTTGCATCAACTACTGCAACGAGAAGCTGCAGCAGCTTTTCATCGAGCTGACCATCAAATCAGAGCAGGAGGAGTACGAGATGGAAGGGATTGAAGTAATAACACTATAATTCAGTCTATCTGTAGTCAACAGTGCAACTAATGCATAGACATATAAACAATAAAAAGATGCAGGAACCACCAACATAATCCATTAATGCTGTTCTCATGTTTTTGTGCAGTGGGAACCAGTGCCATATTTCAACAACAAGATAATCTGCGATCTTGTGGAGGAGAAATTCAGAGGAATCATCTCGTTATTGGTAAAGTTTTGAATAATTTTTAATTCTGTTTTATTTATGTAGCGCATATTTACAACATATGTCATCACATAGCGCTATGTGATGACATATGAATAAGTAATGTTTTGGATGACAAATGATTTACCATTTTCTTCTATAGGATGAAGAATGTTTACGCCCTGGAGAGGCCACAGATCTCACCTTCTTGGAAAAGATGGAGGAAAAGATTGGTGGTCACCCTCATTTTGTCACGTGAGTCTTATGCTTTGATTTGACAGGAAATACATTGTGAAGAAACTAGTCAATCAAACCATCATCTCCCATTTAATGCTCCCCTTCCTGCAGACATAAACTTGCAGACCAAAAGACGAGGAAAACACTGAACAGAGGAGACTTCCGCCTCTTGCACTATGCTGGGGAGGTTACATACTGTGTTGTTGGTAAGGCATAAAATGCTAATAATATAATTCTCTATTATAATGCTAGTAAATTAGCCTACATACAAGATACCAAATGTGAAAATGCAGTCCAATAATACAAACAAAGAGTAGCCACAAAGGCAGCAAACTTACTCAACAATGCCACTTACACTAAAATTTCTATATACCATTAGTTAAAATTAGTCAAACCAGACCAAGTAAGGCTGCCACTTAGCATATTAAATCGAGGAAGAGCGTGTTTAATTGATGAATTCAATGATTCATTTATGGGAGTAAGAAGGTGTTGTGAATAACTTAACTCTCTTGAAACTTGTCTTTGTTCTTTAAACTTTCAGGATTCTTGGACAAAAACAATGATCTCTTGTATCGAAATGGGAAAGAGGTATTTTATTTTATTTCTATAGTGTTACCCATATTCAAATGACTGGTGATTCCTTGAATGCAAATACATTTGATTCATTGCATTACATAAAGACAATGGTTGTTCTGAATCTATAATATGATAATATCCTCCACTGCTACTAAACACACTGATAGAACTAAAATGATATCTCTACATAAGGCTCTTCCAGTATGTATTCTGACTTGTTTGGTGCTTATAGTTTTCCTGTTCTCATTAAGGTCATGCGACAGTCCAAGAATGCCATCATCAAACACTGTTTTCCTTCTACTGAACCAGACAGCAAGAGGAGACCTGAAACTGTAAGAAACAATTCAGATGATGGAGCGCGATGCCTCTTTGATTTCATGATTTCCTGTCATCACTCCTCATATGTCTGCTTGTGACTTCTCAGGTGATCACTCAGTTTAAGAGCAGCCTGGTGGGCTTAACTGAGATCCTAATGTCCAAAGAGCCCTGGTATGTCCGCTGCATTAAACCCAATGAAGCCAAGCAGCCAGGTGAGGCCTTGCATTTCAAAGATCTGCCACTTCTGCAAAAGACCTTAGAGCCTTATCCAAGCTCATACTTTACACTGTACGTTAAAGCTTGATCCCTTGATCTTTTCATGCTGTTTTGTCTCCTGCAGGACACTTTAACGATGTCTTGGTGAGACACCAGGTGAAGTATCTGGGCCTGATGGAACACCTGAGGGTCCGGCGTGCTGGGTTTGCTTACCGCCGCAAATATGAGATCTTTCTTCAGAGGTAGCTCAGCACACACTAGCACAGTTCTAGTCTTCACCTCTATGCATATCAACTTGATCTTGACATTTCATAGGCTCTTTTTAACGTTTCAACACACCTTGCTGCCGCTGTTCTTCTCCTGTGCTCAGGTATAAACCTCTGTGCCCTGATACCTGGCCCAACTGGAGAGGCACTGCAGCAGAAGGTGTGCAGCTCCTGATCAAACATCTGGGCTATAAACCCGATGAATACAAGATGGGCAGGTAGGTAAATGTTAACAGGTGTCAATGACGAGTTCTGACTTACCTGAAAAGATTTTTTTTTTTAAATTCTTTTCTCTTCTCTTCGTTTACGTCTTTATCTGAAGGACTAAAATTTTCATCCGCCACCCTCGAACTCTGTTTGCCACAGAAGATGCCTTTCAGGTCTGCAAAAACAAACTAGGTGAGATACAGCTCAATGAATATGGTTCTAATGCTTTAGTAAGCATCCAAAAACTCTTGCACTAGAAACTGCTGATTGTCTTTGTTGCAGCAACCAGGATTCAGGCCAAGTACAAAGGCTACAGGGTGAAAGAAGACTACCTGAAACAGAGAGAGGCCGGTGAGTGATGACACTGGTTTATCAGCATGAACTGAATTTAAAGATCCATCTGACAAACATGTCTTGTTAAGTTATTGTAAAATTATAAAATAAAACCAAATTTTAAAAAATACTTTTCTTTTTAAAATAGCCACTAAGATCGAGAACTGCTGGCGAGGTTTGATGGCCAGGAAAGAACGTGAGAAGAGAGCATGGGCTGTCAAAGTCATCAAGAAGTAAGTTAACACAATGAGATGAGATTGATTGCTTAAAGAGCCCATGTTATGCTTCTTTGGTTTTTCATTTACCTTTAGCGTGTTATACAGTGCCTATTAAAAGTATTTACCTCCCTTGGGAGTTTCCCCTTTTACTGGTTTTCAACACTGAATCGTGGTCAACATAATTTGGCTTTACAAAAAAGACTCTTTCATGTCAAAGTGAAGGCAGATTTCTACAAGATAATGCCAGTTAACTAAAAATATTAAATGCAAAAGAAGCGACTGCATAACTGTTCACTTCCTTGAAGTCAGTATTTAGGAGATGTGCCTTTGACTACAGTTACAGCATTCAGCCTGTTTGGATAGGTCTCAGTCAGCCCTTGCAAATCTGGACACTGCTATTTTACCCTATTCTTCTTGCAAAACTGCTCAAGCTATGTCAGGCTGCAATGGGATTGGGAGTGAAACGCCCCTTTCAAGTCCAACCCCAAATTCTCAATTGGATTAAGATCTGGGCTCTGACTAATCTGACAGATCTTCTCTCAAGTCACAGTTCTCTTGCAGACTGCATCAAGTTGTCCTCCAGGTTTCCCTATATTTTGCTGCATCCTGAAATCATGATGCTGCCACCACCATGCTTCACGGTGGACCAGAAAGTTGCATTTGGTCTCATCAGAGCAGAGTGTCTTCCTCCAGTTCATTTCAGAGTCTCCCACATGCATTCTGGTGAACTCTTGTCAAGATTTAATATGAGTTTTTGCCAAAAGTGGATTCCTTTTTGCCATTCTCCAAAAAAGGTTTGACTGTAAAAGAACCTTAGCAGCAGTATACACAGTCTCTCCCATCTCAACCACTAACTTGTAACTCCTTTAGATGAGTCATAGGTGTCTTGGTGGCCTCCCTCACTAGTTTCTTTCTTGCACCATTTCTTAATGATGGATTTAACCGTATTCCAAAGGATATTCAGTTCATTGGATTGTTTCTTGACTTCCTCTGATCAATGCTTTTCAGTAACCTTTTCAAAGAGTTGTTTGAAGTGTTCCTCTGTCCTCACGATGTAGTTAAAGCCAGGAGTGCTGATTCACCAGTGACTGGACCTTTTAGATACGGGCGTCTTTATACTACTATCACTTGAGACACTTTAACTGCACTCAGATGATCTACAAATCACTAAATGCATGATTTGTAGCACCAATTGGCTCCACCTTTGTTAAATTTGGTGAGTCACTCTAAACGGAGTGAATACTTATGCAGGTCAGTTATTTTAGAGCATTCAGACAGAAGGTGAGAAGAGGTGCTGCAACAATGTACAGCATAACAACAATGATGTGTTTTTGAACAGTGAGGTAGATACATTTTTTCTAGCAGACCCCCCAAAAAACAATAAACTCTGAATGTGCCTAAAATGGGCTTGTTTTTGTGATGGAAGCAAGCATTTAAAAAACAATGTGTTCTGAGGTTACCTCTCTACTGATTTGTTTTAGGTTCATTAAAGGATTCATGACCAGAAATCAACCAGCCTGCACTGACAACAGCGAGTACCTGGCCTATGTGAGGCAGAACTACCTCACACGCCTGAGGGAAAACCTTCCCAGAACAGTCCTGGAGAAAGACTCTTGGCTCACCCCTCCACCCATAATGCAGGAGGTGAGTGATGTGTTTGTTTCACAAACTGCTTTAAATGCACATGTTGGCAGTTTTGATAATGGCTGCATCCTGTGCAAATGTCAAATCAAACAGTTCATGGGAACTGCTGTACTTTCTGTAGTTTGCTCGGCTCTTGAAGAAGATCTACATTCGGCACATGGTACGGAAGTACGTCAGAGGAATCACTCCCCAAAGGAAAGCACAGGTACAACCCATCAACTCTAGCTGCCTTGTCTGTCTGCACCAGTGGCACAATATGAATTTAAACATGTATACAGTTTGAGATACTTTGCGTTAAATTTCTGGAAGCAGTTAAGTCCAACAGATTTCCTTCAGGAAATGAAGTTTACCTTGCAATACTTTGTTTTATCATAATTTTTCTGTTTCTAGCTTCTGCTAAAAGTACAAACAAGCTCCATGTTCAAAGGAAAAAAAGAAAACTACCCCTTCAGTGTGTGCAGACCATTCATGGACACCAGGATCTGTAAGGATACAGCACCATATTACTGACACTGAGTGTACCCACAGGCATACAGTAGTAAATATTACAGTATGTTTTGTGATTTACAGGATATATCACCGTAATATGTTAGTTAGGTGGATGCATGTGTTTGTTGTATCTGCAAACTGTTCCTCATTATTAAAAGTATGTTGTACGATGCATTTACAATTTACCTAAGTGGTCTTTTAATGGCAATATTACCATATTAGTATATCCATTTTATTTATTTAATCTTCTCTCATCAATCCTCAATAATTTCCTGTTTTTTTAATCAAGGCACAGAAGACATTAACATCAAAGTCCTCCAGCTGATCCAACATGAACACATCAAGGTAAACTAACATTACAGTTTACTTGATATCTTTGGTATTTTTTATCCTCTCTGATCTTTTTGTCTGTCCTCCACAGTACAGTGTGCCGGTGGTGAAGTATGACAGGAACGGCTTCAGGCCTCGTCTCCGGCAGCTCATCTTCACCCAAGAAGCTGCCTACCTGGTGGAAGAAGCCAAGATCAAGCAGCGGATAGATTACAGCTCTCTGAGAGGTAACGAGTGAGACGATTAGACTAAGAATGGATCATTATCTGTAAGGAGAGCAATACTCACACTTGAAACTCACTGTTACGGACACATGCCTTATTGTTATGGTATTATTTAACCAAGTGTGGTTTAATGATGACCTTTTCCTTTCTAGGTGTGTCTGTAAGCAACTTGAGTGACAACTTCCTGATCCTCCATGTTACATGTGATGATATCAAGAAAAAGGTAGATTTGTTAACTTACTGGTTTGTATAGATATCTAAAAACATGCAAAACTGCTGATGTTACACACATTTATTTTTTAAAATGTCAAAACTGCCAGTGCCTCTTTACTTTTAAACAGATGATGTCACTATAACACAGTCTGCTGATCATTTTATATATTGATATATCTTGGTTCTCTTGACAATACTTGTGCAAAGGCACATTCCTTAGACTCACAACTACACATTTAAATTAACTTTCAGTGTATTATTTAGTTGAATTTAAAGACATTATGGCATTGCTCAGTTAATTCTGTGAGTCTATTACGGATTTTCTTTTCTTTCAGTTGATGTTTTTGCACAACTTATTTCTTAATTCTATTGCCAACAGTAGGAAAATTACAGGAAATGAGGGGTTAGAGCCTTGGAACGACATTCATCAAAGATTGTGGTTGGACTAGAGATGATGGTTCATTGCCAGTGGCTTTATCCACCAAAAAAACCGCAAATTTTTAAAAGTTGAAGCTATACTGTCCTGCATTTCTTTTACTGACCAATTTTGTTTCAGTCAGGAGTCCTGTAATATAAGTTTAAAAACATGTTTTAGATATGTGTTTTGGCACTATCGGGGAGATTTCACACTTAACGTTCATTTCCACCTATCAGGCAGGTTCTCGTGGTAAAATCGTCATTTTTTATATACATATAGCAGAGGACTGATATGTTTTGGTCTTTCAGGGAGATCTGGTTCTGCAGTGTGACTACCTGTTCGAAGCCTTGACGAAGCTGAGTGTTATCGCTAACAATCAGAACTGCATTAATGTGGTCCAGGGCAGGTACAGAATGCGGATTGTTTGTATCATTTTTGTTACAAATGCAAATGAAAAAAATGACTCCACTTTAATGCAGAGTTATTTTATTTTGTACAGTGTGCGATTTGACATCCAGCCCGGCAGAGAAGGCTTTGTTGACTTCAAAAGTGGCCAGGAGTCCATGGTGTACAGGGCAAAGAATGGCCACTTGATGGTGGTGAGTTTGAAGTTTGAACAGCATAAATGTATCATTGAAGGTATTACTGAGCAACTGACCAAACTCTTTGTGTTTTATAGGAATCGACTAGAACCAAATCAAGATGAAGATGCCAGTACCTTGAGATAATGGTGCTCCGAGAAGTCTTGCAGATCTTGAATCAACAGCCACGCCTGCTCTGTAATCGTGCTCCGTGGCTGTTTCCAATAACTTGTGCTTTACGTCAGCTGATTTTTACTTTGAATCTTTACGACAATGTTACACAATTAAGTATATGCTATTATTACACAAGTACTGCCAATACTTTAGTTGCAGAAAGTGCAAAACATACTCATCGCAGAGTGAAGCCAGAATATCAGCAGCCCTGCTTGTTCTTTATATTTAGAGTTGAAATTATCAGTATGTGAAAAGCGCAGATCATGAACCATACTTAGTATAAATCGAAGCCCTTGTAATCGATCCTATCTAGATGATAACAGTAAAGAAATATGTGTGTGAAGCCATGACTGTAACATTTACAATACCTCAACCATGCTGTATCTTTATATTAAAATACTAAACCACAATGGACTTTGCATGTTTTGGAAATCAGCTCAGTGGATCACAACACAAACACATCAGCAGGATGCTCCAGAGTCTCTTCCTCATAGTCTTCAGCTCTCTACTTCCGCTTGTCATTGTGATGATTCACCAGGTGGCGGCTCCCCCTGCTGGAGGACTCCTGTCTCTGCTAAACTATGTTCAAAACGATCCAGAAAATCCCCAAGATCTTGATTTTGTGCCCTTATGAGACAAAAAGTTGAAGCTTTCAAACTGCAAACCAGCTGTTTTTTTCACTAAGGTGATATGTTTATGCTGACATAGCAGCATGCTCAAAGTAGCACACATAACCAATTCTGAATCAATCTGATGATATGCAATATTTAGTCTCCTTCACAATAAAAAAAAATGCTGTTACAGTGTGCAAAGACTTGAAAAGACCAGTTTGCAACAGGTTTTGAACTTAAAAGTAAATTCCTTTCAGAGTTAACGTGCTGCTGAGCTATAAAGTGTCAAATGAAATACAGCGTTTGACATATTTTATATTGTTTGTTAAGACAAAACATCTTTAAACACAAGTGCATAGTTGATTTATTATCTCCTTGATTGTGTAAATAAATTAATTTTATAATGAATAAGTAAGTATGAGCCAAAATGAAGGTCTGCAGGTTCAATGCACCATCTAAAATCTATTGAGTGAATGATAAATCTTTTGAACTGATTGTTAAGTGAGAGATAGTTAAACTTAGTCACGTGAGTAACATATGAGATGGTTTTATAATGATCCCTGGTTGAAGATTAAACAGATGTTTGAACATGCACGTAATCAGAGGTCCAAGGTTTAGAAAAATGCTGAGCACATGTATGTTGTAAGAAACTATAGTAGCAGCCAGGAGTGTGGACCAACAGTCCGACTCTGCCATGATGGAAAGATTTACAGTGGTTATATTTGTCCTCCTGGTTTCGTGTATCTGCAGGACGTTGAGCGGTAAGCAGCCACAACTTTCTATATGATCTTTATAAGAGATGTATGATTTTCAATTAATTTGATTCCTAACTGTGATTTAGTGATTAGTAAACAGAGGATTTGTAAGTGAAGCAATTGCTGGACAGAAATTGCAAATTGTAACACCAATACAACTGAAATAATGAAAGTGCAAGGGGAAACATAAAAAAACAAGAATAAAAAATATGTAAAGTAAAAAATATTTTGTTAATTTTAAAATTCAGTAAAATATCTGTTAATATTTCAGTTTATTAATTAGCTAGATTAAAGCTACATGTTTATGCAAATTAGTGATATACAAACTGCATGATATATTAGTTTTAAAATAGTGCCACACTCAAGACTCTGTACTCAACGTCCCTCTTTCCCTTATTTTGTACAGAACAATCATGTGAAGGATACTGCGGGAGAACATTAAGTTTGTGTTCATGCCAACCCACATGTGCATCTCTGAAGACCTGCTGCACAGATTATAAAGAGTACTGTGTGAACACCCTTCCATATTCTGGGACTGTTTTGGGTGGAACGGATTTTATTATCCTTGATGCAACTTTCAACAAGAGTTCTCAGATCGTATGCAGGTAAGACGTCGGTTTTCACAGTAATGTTTACATGTTGAGTTGAGTTGAGTTGAGTTCAGTTCAGTTCAGTTCAGTTCAGACCAGTTTATATTAATAGACTAAGATTCCATATGGTCGCTGTGGTTGCAGCATAACAACCAGATTAACAGATAAACATGTAAGAAATCATGACACCAGCATATAACAATATAGTTTTGGAGATTATTAAAGTATAAATATATATAAACATACAATAAATACCTTTAAAAAAATCAGAATCTTTGATGTTTTGATGATTTTTTTTAGGTTTTTAATGATTCCTAAACATGCCCAATTACTATTAATGAAACACAATAGCCTATTTAAAACTTGAGAAACATCTTCACTTCAGCATTTCATGCGTCAGAGCTTTCAGTTAGTCAAAAGCTCTGTAAGCAAGTTAAGATTCTAAACTATTGTTTCCAAAGCCAATGGATTTTGTGTTCAGTTGTGTCCCTCATGGTAACATCATGCAGTTCGAGTACACTACAGAAACTTTTCTAATTCTTCTTTTTTAATGACAGATTTGACGGCAGCATTGATACTCATGGGTATGTGGATGACACCAGTAGAGGCCATTGTATCTCCCCAACATTGTATCAAACAGGATGGGTCTCTTTACACATCTCCTCAGATAACGGCACAACGTTCAATAGAGTTGGATCCTGGCTCTCAGGTACTGCAACTGCATACAATTATTCCAATAAGGATAACATTAAAACTCTTAGAACACATACACCAATCAGTCACAACATTATGACCACTGACAGGTGGATAACCTTGATCATATTGCTACTATGTGGTGTTCTGATGGAAAACCTTGGACTTTGCCATCCGTGTTGATGAGACTTAGACACCCACATAAACATTGTGCCAGAACAAGCACACTCCCTCATGCAAATGGAAATCCCAAATGTCACTGGCACACCCACGCAGGAAAATGTCACCCCACCACATGGAAAAACATCAAACAATCAGGAACATGTTGAGGAACATGACATAAGGCCCAACATGTTGATTTGACCTCCAAACTTCCTACACCTCATTCTGATCAAACATCAACAGGATGCAGTGGAACAAGTTGGATTGACAGAGGCCCCACTGCACAAGCCAGAGTACCCAAAGGATCCAGTGCCAACATCCTGGTTCCAGACCCCATAGGACACCCTGAGAGGTCCTCTTGACCATGCCCAGTGGTTCAGAGCATTTTTGGCCTCATTAGGGGGACCAACACAATATTAGGCAGGTGGTCAAAATGTTATGCTTGATTGGTGTAGTTTTCCATTTGGTGCTGAAATGACATTAACTTATGATTCACATGTGCTGCTGCAGTTCACACCGGCAAACTGGATTCTAAGTTCAAGGTGCTTAAGGTCAACTCAACTAAATGGCAGTACTATGGCACACCCAATGTTGGAGGCAAGCTTGAGATGACATGGAACACCTCTTTAGTCAGAGCAGACAGAGTCAACATAGAGCTCTGGGGATACAGCGAGACAGGTTAGTAAAAATGTCCCGACGCTTTACAAATCACTGTGGTAAATGGAGAAAACACAGAGCTTTATAAAATGTTTCTCTGTAGGGGAGCCCTATTCAGAGAACTGGCAGGGTAGATGGGAGTATCTGTACTCGCTTGCAACGGATCAACCCAACAGTGGCGTCTTCAGTTTTGTGCCCAAACCTGCAGGGAGTGAATTTTCAAGCTGGGAGCTTGGATCTGTACGCGTCAGCCCCAGCACCTACCCTAATGGCACATGGTAAGTACAAAATTCTGATTCTGCAAAGATCCAAAGATTTTAATGTGTTGCAAAAAATCATTTCTACTTCCACATAACAGGCAAAATTCATGCACACATATGTACAATTGGTTATGTGTTTCACCATAGTAACGTCCAAGCTGTCTGGACTGAGGATCACGCTCTGGCCTGGCATCTGGAGGAGAAGTTCAGGCAGAACTCGGCAGCTTGGGCCCTGGAGAAATGTTTAGCGTGGGACCAGCTGGAGGAAAAGCTGCCCAACTTCCTCAGTGAGATCATAGATTGTCCCTGCACCTTGGCTCAAGCCAGAGCAGACACTGGGAGGTTTCATGTAAGTGTGAAAAAAGTAGAAAATTTAGACTTGGCTGCAGTCGCATGCGACGGCACCGCAGAAGATATTCACAGATAAAGAACTGACTTATTTACTAGTGCAAAATCGCTGTGACGTTATTTAATTTCCTCACTTACATAAATGCAAGTAAGTTCTAGTTGATTAGAGAATCAGCATGTCGAGAATGGAAACTTTAAAAATGATATCATCTGTGTTTTGGGGCAGACAGGGGCCTTACTACACACCTCGTACGATAACCAAACAGATTTAAACAAGCATGAACAATCAGCATTTAAAACAATAAAACTATCAGACAGAGCGTCTCTAACAAGCTCAATGGAGAGGTCATCAAAGTTGGGGGATCTTATTTTATGCGCTCAATAAAAGTGTGTACTTACTTCATGTATTTATAGTGGTTGTCAGTGTTCGTAGCCTTTTCTTGATGCTCACTGCTTATCAGTTCAAAGTCAAGAAGACAGTCTCTTCTAATTATAGCATTTACGAGGACGCTCCCTGTCAGCTGCACGTTTTGTCCTTTATCGTATAAATGTACAGTCATGATTGGGCAAAGCTGTGACTGTCTTACAGGTGCTGGTGACTGTAATGCGAAAACTGCATTTGGAAAAGTGTGGACTGTGTCACTTTATAATTGAGCCTCTGGACTGGGTTACACAAGCTATATGTAAACTCAGGTTTGTGTGTAAAGTCTGAGTGAACACTGGCTATTTTCAAACTGAAACTACACTTGAGTCACACCATCAACACTTACGTGAGTCAATGTAGCTCAAACAGTGTAACATAGCCACCAAAAACCTCAGGCGACTTAGTTGACACTTATGTCACATCTAGGCTACATTTCATAACTGGTAAGACTGACTGCGGTGAAATGCACATTATACTGACACTGTATCTCTCCTCAGACCGACTATGGCTGTGATATAGAGAAAGGGAGTGTGTGCACCTACCACCCTGGGAGTGTTCACTGTGTGAGGGCGATACAAGCCAGGTGAGTCCTCCTGGTTGGGTGGCAGCATAGTAAATTTGTTTGCATGTTATGGTAAACTTTTTGATAACAGTAAAAATTTGCTAATTATTATGGCACGTTCATTCTCGTACTGTAGTTTATGGCTTTTTGGCTCTCTGTTTTTATCGAAGCTCTTATCTATGACTGCAATGAAAACATGCTCACAAATAGCCCACACTGCCACAGCCTGATAGCAAGTCGTACAGTCCTCTTAAGCTTTAAAGACAAGGACACAAGATAAATCTGAGGGGTGGTGAGAGAATTACACTGATACACAAAACAGTTTTTCTTTCATTACTGATTTTTGGTGAGATATTTTATCATTTGAACATTTATTGAAATTAAATCATGTTTAGAGGGGAAAAACCACAGTTTGGTGGAACAAAACTCATATGCATCTGAAATGTGACTTTAATTACTCTGACATCAAAAGGCCAATAGGTTCAAAATGACTGGTTCAATCATTAACTATGAGTTGTATTTTAAAAGCTTGTTATGTTATCTGTTGTGTAAAATCTTCATTTTAAAAGTAACTAAGGTATCATAAAAATGTAGCATAGTAAAGAGGAGTAGGAGTGAAGCAGAGGTATCTCAAAAAGCAAAAAACCCCACAAAAACCCCCAAAACAAAGTAAATGTACTTCCTCCAATGGTCGCTATGACTGACAACAATCAGATTGAGTGACAGTAAATTTGTTACACTGATGTTTCCAGATCAAACTTTATTTTTATCCAGTTTATACTTAAGTATCTACAAAACAAATCAGTCCAAGCTGTACTTTAGGTCAAAGCTTTACTTTAGAATACTAACATGCCTAATAAAGTTGGTCTATGGAGGCTGAACATCAGCATTTTAAGCTCTTGTTATCCACTAGCATGTCTGTGGACTCTTTTCTAAATTGATTTCTGATTCGCTATTTTTACTAACATTGTCTGGGGATTCATCACCAGCCCAAAGTATGCAGCAGGACAGCAGTGTTGTTATGACAAGACCGGCACTCAGGTCCTGACAGCGGACTCGATTGGGGGCAGCACTCCAGACCGAGCACACGACTGGGGCTCACCTCCCTTCAGGAAACCTCCACGTGTCCCTGGAATGTCCCACTGGATCTATGATGTCCTCAGCTTCTACTACTGCTGCCTCTGGTCGGACAACTGCAAGTACTACTTCAAACATCGGCCCTCCAGCGACTGCAGACGTTACCAGTCGCCCAGTTCAGGTTGGTTGACTGTTAAGCCTGGTGTTGCAGCATCATAAGGTCATTGCTGAGTGCAAAATGCTGATTTCTTGTGGTAAATGCCAGCTGTGGTGTTCGGAGATCCCCACTTCATAACCTTTGATGGTGTCAGCTACTCCTTCAATGGCAAAGGAGAATACACTTTGGTGACCACAGCGGACGAAGAGCTGACAATCCAGGGCAGAACAGAGCCTGTGGATGGTGAGACACTGAGCTTTTAAGATAAAAACACATATTTCATGCTGTACATAAACTGTAACAACAGATACTCTTCCCTGCATCATTAATCTGACTCTCTCTCTCTCTCTGTTAGGAACCTTGATAAATGCAACAATGATGACGTCTGTAGCCATGAGAGAAGCTTATTCTGATATTATTGAGGTCCGACTGGCCAGCGGTCACAATGACCTCCAAGTGCTGCACAATCAGAAAACTCTTTCCTTTGCTGAGCAGAGCTGGATGGACTTGCACGGTGAGACACTGATTCTTCTTATGATGAAGTCCCTGGTTTTACTATTCTGGACAAAGTCGTGTAAAATACATTTACTTCATCTTATGTGACAGTGAGCTTGAATTTTGGCCCTCACACTTGCAACATTGTGCAAGATAACAAACTTTTCCAATTGTTCCATCATTTGCAGAACTGCTTTTCTTATATCCTGTTGCTCTTTGCACACATAGTCTATTTAGAATTTTTCAAACTGCTGCAACTCTTCTGCCCGAATGTCTTGTAGGTGTGTTTGTGTTTTGTCCTACCTTGACAAATGTGACCGTGGTGTTCCCCTCTGGAGCCGGGGTGGAAGTGCGACTGAGAGAGGGAACCATGACAACCACTGTGCTCCTGCCAGAGAAGTTTAAAAACTTCACTCTCGGACTGTTAGGAAATATGAACGGCGACGCCAAAGATGACCTTATTGCCAGCAGCGGTCAGCCTGTCCAGAACTACAGCAATCCAGAGGAGCTGTTTGACTTCGGGGCGAGCTGTAAGGAATCACTGAAGCTGTAGATTAAGTGCTGTTGGTTATATTTACACCGATCAGCCACAACAATATGACCACTGAGAGGTGAAGTGAATAACATTGATCATGTTGGTACTATGTGGTGTTCTGCTGGAAAACCTTGGATTTTGGCATCCATGTGTCACTGACATACCCCCGCAGGAAAATGCACCCACCACATGGCAACAACATCAAACAATCAGGAACATGTTGAGGAACATGACAATGGCCCAACATGTTGATTTGACCTCCAAACTTCCTGCACCCCATTCTGATCAAGAATGTCATGTCAACGTCCTGGTTCCAGACCCCATAGGACACCCTGAGAGGTCCTCTTGTCCATGTCCAATGGTTCAGAGCATTTCTGACCACATAACGGGGACTAACACATTATTAGGCAGGTGGTCATAATGTTATGCCTGATCAGTGTATGTCCTTTGTATTGACAGTAAACATTTATAGTTTTGACTGTGCAAAATGTCTGAGTCAGGATTTAAAATGAAAACACAGTCATTAAAGTAATCTTCACTCATAGGTGAAATTAATTTAGATGTGAGTTCGGATAAATTAAATCCAAAAATTCTTTGTGATTGTATTCTGTTTGGGCTTATGACCCCTTTTGTCACAGTTGGTCTCAAGAAAATAGGATGGAGGTCTCAAATGCAAACAAACTGTGGAGGCAGCAACACTTTTTTAAGGGTTCAATGAAGGTAAAAACAGAAGCTTCCAGACAGGATGGCCGGTTAGCACTATATTAAAAGAGGGCCTTATGATAAAACAGGATTTTCAGTAATCCCAGTTTAAAAGAAGACACTGACTAAGCCAATCCAGGATTGAAGAAATTCCATAACTTAGGGGCATAAACAGCAAGGACCTGATCACCTCTGGTCACAAGGCAACACTGAGGAACTGTCAAAAGTTTCCGTTTCAGGAACTCTTTTTTTGGAGCTAGACATGTTGCTATATGTCCACTTACTTAATTTTAACTCTGTTTAATGGTTAGTATTAAGTATGTGTCTGTTTTTCTCTTACAGGGGCTGTAGTAAATGAGTCTGCCTTGTTCACATATGATTCAGACTACCTTTTGAATGAGTATTACTACGTTCAAAGGCACGACAAGACATTTATTCCAGTGTTTGCTGTCCCTGAGAATCCGGATGATCCACTGGCTGATCAGGCAGCTGGGATCTGCTCTGGAGAAGGTTCTGAGTTCTGTAGGTATGAGAAAAATTTTTTTTTCGTCATTACAAAGAAGCAAAAATGTCTGTGCTAAAATGTTCAAAATGGTGATAAAGGGATAGTTTGTCTGTTTTGCACATCAAGTTTAGTTTATTCATCATGACAAGATTTCCAATTAATCCTGATGATTTCACAGTAATGTCATTAAAACAAAATGTTCAAGTATAAGAAAAAGTCTGACAAACTGATCATTTTCTGATTTTCACTTCTGTCCTGTAGGTATGACATCCTGGTAGGTCGCAGTCCACAGATGGGAAATGCCACCAGAGTGTCTTTCCAGAGTCACGTTTCTCTTGTGAAAGATCTAAAACCAGGTAATAAGCCTGAGCAAGTCTAAGAAAATTTCAGTGATCATTATGTGAAAATTGTCATCACAGTGTTATACCGTCATACTGTGCAGTGATAACCTGTGGGTGGCTTTCACCACCAACTAATGGGACAAAAGAGGGAACCACCTACTTAAGAGGAGCAGTGGTGCGGTTTTCCTGTGACGACGGCTACACTCTGAAAGGATCAGAAGAGCGAACTTGCCAGGACAATGGCCAGTGGACTGGAGAAGAGGCAACCTGCGTGGTTCCCAGTATGAAGAAATCATAAGATCAATAAAAAAAATGCTACTTTGATCTTCACGAATCAATAAATCAGTCGTGGCAAATGTGTCAGTATGTGTCAGCATGCATGTGTGTGTGTGTTGGGGTGGTGTAGTGTTCAGTGCCGTCACCTGGGCTTAAACCTGCTGGTTGGCTGAAGTCTTTCTGATGTGGAGTTTGCATGTTCTCCATGTGTTCATGGGTTTTCTCTGGGTGCTCTTGCTTCTTAGTTGTGGGTGTGAGCATGTAGGTTGTCTGTCTCTTTGTGTTACCGCTGTGATGGACTGGTGACCTGTCCAGGTTCAGATAGGCTCCAGCCCCCCATGACCCTATAGCAGATAAATTAGCTTAAGGATGGATGTGTGTGTGTTTGTGTGCATCATCTGATCTATATCAAATCAGCTCTAAAGTATTAAAATGCACAAAAATGAAATCATTTAAATGACTTTTGTACATAAACATTCATGTTTCAACTAAAAATCATCACTGATAATATGCACTTGTCAGATAGGACTCAGCAAAAGCATCAGCTATATCGACTGTTTAGTCACAATAAGGAGGGTCTCCTTCAACCACAAGTTAACTTTCCTAACTTAAACCTATGATTCAGTCTCCTGTCTAGAGTCCCTGGAATCAGGAAATTCTCAAACCTTACTTACAGGGAAACTAACTGCAAAGAATTCTTAATTTCTAGCAGCAGGCCTCCTGTGCAGAGCTGGCTTGCCCATTAGGCGATACAGGCAAACGATCAGGGTGCTGTGGCCTCCAGGAGGTGCCACAAAATCGGGAAAAAATTCACTTTTAATATAATTATATTAAAACTAGGTATTACAACTATTGAAATGGAAAATCTCATATTGATTCAAATTTAAAGCAATGCCCAGTTAATATTACTACAAAATAATGCTATTTGATTTCTTTTGCAAGTGTATGTAAATCGCTGATGAAGGGGGGCGCTGTATAAAATCTTGCCTAGGGCGCCACATAGAGCAGGGCCAGCTCTGCTCCTGTGTCTCACTTTTCTACAAAGACCTTCTTTACTAGACTGTTATTCTGGACTTGTTAGAGCTGACAGTTTAAACTTCTGAACAGCATCAGTTTGATCAGTTTTGGCTCTGCTGCCATGCTAACAGTCACTCACCCCAACTTGATCCATGACTGTATAAGGTTTTGGATGTTATGGCCTTTAAAGGTCCCATATTGTGTCCCCTTGTAGCAAATTAATGTAAGTCTCACATGTCTCTAAAATGTGCCTTTCAATTTTCCAGCTCATTGTATCATAAAGATGGTTAATTCTGCCATGACTGTACAATCTCTGGTTTTAGCCCTGTTCTAACTAAGCTGTTTCAGCTGTCAAAGCCTCCTTCAGGAAGAAGACTTCAGGAAGAAGACTCTCTCTGCATCTGTTACTGACAACACAGAGCAAAACAATTACCTGCATGGCAGCTGACATAGAAATGAATGATTCCAAAAGATCAAGACTTTCTATGACTTCTAACTTCCTCTCTGAGTTGTCATTTTACAAGGAAATATTGCTGATTTTTTCTAAACTCACCATTGTTTTAATGGTGAACCTGTCAGACACCGTTGCCAGTAATCCGTATTTTCACGCAGCTTTAAGAAGGCCATGAAGTGCTTGTAGGTTAACATGTCACTGTAATGGACTGCACTTTAGTCACTGTTTCATACTCAGGCCATTCCATTGAAAAATATGTAAATGAGAATAGCTTTATTGAGCGTTCAGCTGTATTAAAATACAGTGTATGTGAGCACAGAGAGCAGGAGAGAAGTTAACAGATGTAAACACTGGCTGAGTTTAGTTTGTTCCGAAGCACAACAGGTGACATAAAAACAGTATTACCCAGACAATTCCTATTTATTTAAATCTGTCTTTTTCCACCCTCTCTAAATGGTCCTCACCTTTACAATATCCACATTGTTCTGACCTGTGGGCATATAGTAAAAGTGAACACTAATATTAGCCACATTAGCTGCCTAGTGTGCTAACATGAAGGAGTTTCATATTGTTGTGGTGACATTATCATCAACAATAAAAGTAAAGCTGCAAATTCCTGGCAATAGGAATATTCAAATTTGTAGTCTCCTGAGACCCTGCGTCCACATGAATGGACAACATATTTTGGCTTCTCTGCACTATAATCCTACCCTGGAAGTTTTGAAAACTCTGCCTATCGGGCTCGCTCGTCTGCAATTCTCCAGGAGCTGTGCGCTGAACCCGGCAGTGAGCACAGTGCACGGGCACGATCTGCTATTACTTATTACTATTCATATTACTACTACTACTGTTTAAGACTATACATTATTCAAAGACAAAGCTTATTTTTTATATTCATTAGGTCCAGCTAATTCCAAATAACTAGGATAAATCAAAAAATGCATGGCCCAAAAAAGTTGGGGTCTTAGGAGGTTAAAGATTCCATTTTGCACCTAAAAGTTTTTAAGACACAAAACACAATAATAGATTTTCACCATATGGTACCTTCAAAGTGTCATCCACTTTTGACACGTATTTTGTCCTTTGATTCCTATCTGAATCTGAACAAGTGCAGTAAACTACCTAATTATGGCAAAATGGTTTATCCGGGGTTTGTGTCTTGTTTAATTATGTCCTTCTTATATTTCAGGTAAAGTTCCAGGCATTGTGGCTGGTTCAGTCGTCGGAGCCGTGGCACTGATTGTAATCATAACAACACTCGTGCTCCACTCCAGAAAATCAAAAAGGTACAGTACAAGATTCTATCTTTCATTTAAAAGATTGAGACTAAAAATTAGATGAGATGGATTTGATTGTCAGTGAAGCATTGTGGATTCATACTGAATACAGTTTCATATGTTTTTTTGTTTCATCTCTTTTTATTTCAGAAAAACTGAACAGTCAGAAGAACACAAAACTGAACTCTAACCGAAATCCCTGCTTAAATATTGGAAATATTGGACATATACATCTTCATCTGCTAAAAATGAAATATTTAATAAAATAGCTATCACTTTTCATTTAATGCAGAGACCTAAACAAAATTGACATAAATAAAGGCTTAGATAAATAGCACATTTTATAATTCTTAGAAACTACACACATACACGTGTCTAATTTCAGATAAGATGTTTTTATTTTCACTGTAAACCTTGTAAACTACACATTTATATAAGTAAGGTCGAGCAAAGTTCCCTGCATAGTTAAAAAATAACTGCACACATAGTAAAAAAAAAAAAAAAAAAGTATTGTCACATTGATGCCTAAAGATTTGTTGCATTTTCAACAGTTTGTGTGTTCGTCGTCTTTGCTGTAAGTCACGTAGATGCTTTAGGGTTCATTAAGAAACAAATTGTCTGTACACTGAGTTTACTGATAAAACTCCTATGAAGTGCTATTTGCTGCTGTGTAAACACTCCCTTATTGTTAATGTCATAAAGTAAAGCTCTCAGGAAATATGTACTATAAATGTTTTTCTTGGACAATAAAGTTATTCAGATACACTGTGTTCTGAAGCTTCCCAATGGGATTTATCTCCTGTCTAACTACAATTTTATGTCACACAGTTAAGATTAAAACTTAACAGCATGTTGTTGTAAAGTGTTTGTCTCAGTGCAGTGTTGCACCCTCACTGGATCTATGCAAAATATTATCAGGGGTTAGCAGCTAATATCAGCTAATAAACAGTAGGTGTGGCAGCAGATTGTTACATCAATTAGGCTGCTCACTCCTGTTTATAGAACCATAGCTGTCTGATGCTACAATCTGCTCCTGATGGTGGTTTTTATAGAACCCCTTTGCTGACCATATGGTGTTGTTTTAAGACACATCATGAGCAAAATAAGAAGTCAATGCCATGACTGAGAACTTCTGCAAACACTCTCAAAAACAAAGATTTAGGCTTTCTGGGTTTCACATGTAACAAACCAAAGGGACCAATCCTGTCAACTTGCCGAGTGAGATTTTCTGTACAATTTTTCTTCTTCATAATTGGTTTCCAGTTGAATACACTGGTCAGCCACAACATTGTGACCACTGACAGGTGAAGTGAATAGCATTGATCATATTGGTACTATGTGCTGTACTGCTAGAAAACCTTGGACTTTGCCATCCATGTTGGTGAGACTTGATGAGACACCCAAATAAACATTGTCCCGGAACAAACACACCCACTCATGCAAATGACAAACCCAAATGTCACTGGCACACCCCCGCAGGAAAATGTACCCCACCACATGGAAAAAAACATCAAATAATCAGGAACATGTTGAGGAACATGACAATGGCCCAACATGTTGATTTGACCTCCAAACTTCCTACACCCCATTGTGATCAAGCATCAACAGGATGCAGTGGAACAAGTTTGATTGACAGAGACCCCACTGCACAAGCCAGAGTACCCAAAGGATCCAGTGCCAACGTCATGGTTCCAGACCCCATAGGACACCCTGAGAGGTCCTCTTGTCCATGCCCAATGGTTCAGAGCATTTTTGACCACAAAATTAGGCAGGTGGTCATAATGTTATGCGTGATCAGTGTATATAACTGAAGGACCCCAAGACTGTAACTTGCCATTGTGTTGTGTAGAGCAATTTTAGAGTGTTTGAGCAGACTTGCAGGTGAGCTGGTGTGCTTGAGCTGCAGGGAGTTGTGGATTCTAGAGGAAGCAACAGGTTGGAGTTACATCTAAGTAATTTTTGGGGCAGGTAGGGATTATTCTCTTCTTCTAAATGTGTAACTTTGACACATAGATGAGTTTTTACGGGTCACATGAATGAGCAGAGAGAAACCTTAACACAACAACAACAATGATAATAATAATAGTAATAATGACGACTGGACTTACAAGGTGCTTTACAAAAAATGGAACAGCAATAAAACACTCCCAAAGGGCAAAACTAACAAACATTAGAAAATACATTATTTGCATTAGCCCAGGCAGGAGAAAATAAGGGTGTGCAGCATACCTTGCAGTGCCAATGCCAAAATCAGAAAACCTGTATAAGGATACAACTGCCACAAGTAATAAGTACCACTTGTGGCAGTAGACTGTTCATTATTTCCTCATGCCACTATGTGCTCCCAGAGACTGTTTTAACGTAGAACCAAAAGGTTGAAAACTGCAAATCTGCCTCTTTTGTACTCTTATAATTACATCTATGACTATATAAAAACTAAACAACTTTCTATGTGATTATTCTCAAATAGCTGCTTCCAGTAAAGTAGCTAGAGTCACTACAATAAATGTAAGTCTTTGCTTTCATTTGAAGTTTTGTGCATACATGGGATAACTCAACAGTGCTGCTAACAATATATAGCCTCATCACTAAGGGCTTTATTGTATTTTTCTACCACGCATTCCTTATTGCTGGTTAATATCTTTGACTAATGCTTTGTACAAGCGCAGATAAAAAGACTTCAGATATTTCCATATTATTAAATACAGTCCCTCTCTGATGGCACGTTGATTTACTCCTCTAAAGCCCAGTTCATTATTTGCCCAACATGTCACCCGTGAAGATGAAGCTGCTGATGTCAAATTCCTCACCACCGCTCCACTGCGTCACTCTTTCTGTCCACCACTTTGTCCTTGATGTAAACAAGTCCTTAACTTTGTGATGTACAACATCATGTTTACTTGAACCCAAGTTTTGTCTTGAGTTTTGGGCTCAGAAACCAGCAGTAATGCTGTTGTTTACTGCTAGGCCCTGAATGTTCCCTCACATAACACAAGGCTGTGATTTCTGTGGACAAAGAGCACCAGTATGTGACAAGACTGCAGAGGCCACTGCTGAATAAACTGTCCGCTTGCTGCTTCCAGAGTCATTCACCAACAACTTGCCACAGACACTCAAGAGATATAAATACAAATAATTAGCATTATCCTCGCCTCGTCCCGGGGCAACAGAGGAGTAACACCCCAGCTCATCACATATCAGGCCATTCTCATCCCTTAGATCACACTCAGTGCTGCACAAGTGTTAGAATGAATCAGCTGGGTATATAAAGTGTGTGAGTAGAGCGTTACAGATGCCAAAGCCTTCCCCAGACCTCCGGCTCACTTTCTGTTCGGGTTTGATAATAAAAAATACAGCTGCTCTATTGTTCGGTGTTCTGGTCATCAGTCTAGACTTGTTTGTCAGAGTGGAGCTACAGGCTTTGCGGTTTCATTTGCCTCCACTCTGAATTTATTCTCAAGGATATGTCCGAGCAAAATAAAATATTATCCCGTCCCATTTTCCGCCGAGATGTGAGCTGGGAGCCTTTCCCGAACTGGACACAGCCGAGCCGTATCTTCGCTCAGGATTTTGGCCTCCCTCCTTTCCTGGAGCCGAGTGATCTGGACTGGATAGACTGGGCGAAGAGGAGACTGGCATCTTTCTCCTGGCCAGGTTACACACAATCTCCCTTCCTGCCTCCTTTCACCAGTCAGGACCAAAAGGGTCTGAGGCAACTGACAAGCGGAGTGTCAGAAATCAGAACAGGGCAGGACAGCTGGAAGATCAACCTGGACGTCAATCACTTCTCGCCTGAGGAGATCACCATCACCACCAAGGAGGGCTACCTGCAAATATCAGGTACTGCAACTGCTGCTTTGGTTGACCACATGTTGGATTTATGATCAGTTATGTGAGGAAAAAACAGCTGCAAATGTTACACAGTTCTTGTTATTATGGCTGTTTTTTATTTCAAGGAAATCATGAAGAAAGGCAGGATGAGCACGGACTGGTCTCGAGGTGTTTCACTCGTAAATACAAGTACGTTTTCTGAGAGTACTGAAGACGCTGAAACATGAAATCCATATATTTTTTGATGTCTACACTGTTAGATGGGAAGAGAGCAACTTAAACAAGTATCCTGCAGCAATAATAGACTTTAGTGACAGATAAAGAGCGCTATCTGTTTAAATCAGCCTCTCTGAATGTACTGAACAAACATATAGAAGGAATAATAGAAGGAATTAGTGTTTGAACATTACTGATAAACTTTCTCTTCCAGGTTGCCACAGGGGGTGGACTTGCAGCACATCAGTTCTTCTTTGTCTGGTGATGGCGTCCTGTCCGTAGAGGCTCCTGTACCTGGGACGTCCGTCAGCAATTCAGGCAGTGAGATCGTCGTCCCGGTTCAGATCAGACAGAAGCAGGAAGATGAAAAGTAAAACCAGTGAGCAGAACTTATAACTGCAGCCAGACGTAGACTAAGTTGGGCGTAGCAACTCTCTGTGGCACTCACATAATGAGGAGGAAAACTAGTTTGTTGCAGCTTAATGAAGATAATTTCCTAACATGAGATACTGTTTAATACTGCAGTTCATCATCACCACCTCTTATTTTGCTTTTCACTGTAAAACCGTTGCATTGATTCGTTTGTGCTTGTATTGAAAGTGTACGCTGATGTCTTATATACACAGCATTATGAAGCTGCCCTGATATCTTACAATCATCAGCAAGTCTTTTAAACAATTTTATAAATGAACAAATAATGTAATGTTTTAAATTAGCGTGTTTTAGATATTTCTCAGTAGATTATAGGATTAATAGGAACCAGTTTAATCTGTACTGATTGTTAGTCTACTGCTTTATTCTTTACGGCATGCTGAAAATGTTTGTTGAATGCTCCACAACTGGGCGCTAACGTTCCATCTAGTCTAAAATTTGGCGATTTATTTCCACTTCATGAGATTTGTCTGCAGCTTTTGGGTTAAGGTTTATTTATTCAGTAGATCTCTGTCAAAAATATATCTCACAAACCACATAATCAGCCTGAGCACATCTTCCAGATTACCTGATGGAGGTTTATTGTGCCAAATTGGGTTCTGAATAGGTAAACTGAAAGCACATTTTCTCAAGCATTATGTATTGAATGTGAATAAATACCATTTAAAAAAAAAATAAAAGTAGCTTCACAAGCAGTACATTTCTTCACGTGTAGTAAATTGTGAAGATGGATTTATAAAGGTTTACAGCAAGAAGGGTCAGAAACGTCAGATAAGAGCTGAACTGATCGAGGCCACATCCTTCAAAAAGTCAATAGTGACATCTAGTGTAATAACAGCACATTACAAAACAAATAATTGTCAAAAATAGAGTGCTGTAAAGAAAACACTGAGGATTTTATGTGAAAACAAATACAATGTTTTGATAATTGTGTTTTGGGGCTAAATTTTTAACAGTGTTGATCAGTAAATAAACAAACATTAGGTGTTGATAGAATGATAGAAAATACAGTAGACAAACAGTAGAGATGCAGGTTAGATGTTGATAATCAACTGCAAAAGTTTTATGCACTTTAGATATTTAGATTTTTATTCATCAGGGAGGCCACAAATTCATTCTGCAGCATGATGACAACCACAAACACGCACTTACAGACATGAAGAACTAATTTCAGTGTCAAGAATAACAAGGAGCCCTGATCTTAACATCATGTTCGAGTTTCATCGAGTTTTTTCTCATTCCTGATCTTTGTATCGAGTTAACTGATAAGTAAAAACTATCTATGGCATTGTTTTTCTAAGCATCCCCACTGTGTATCTGTGATTGAAGTTAAATGCTTGTGCTGACACCGTTTCACAAAACTGATTCTTCACACAAACATGTTCCTGTTCTTGTTTTGGTTTGTCATTAATAAAAACTGAAACCATCAAGTGTGAAAATCCATCATCTTAAATGTCTTGGGGGTAAAAATTTCTCCCTTTTTTCCTCTCATTTCTTTCATCATTTCATTGTTGGACCTTCTCCTTGATTAATGGTGAATCTGTTTTTGATTTTTTTTTAAAGAAGACATTAATATATGTTGAAATCACTCCAAAACATGAGGTTAACTTTGATCAGCAGAACATTAAAATGCATTAACACATCCAGCAGAAGTCTCATCACTGATGTTCATGTAGACGCTTCCTCAACCGCTGTTTCATCGGCCTCATAGTCAACAACAGGAATTTAGAAAGGTGCACTATAAAGGCTTTCATTGGACCTTTCAGACCAAAACAAAATGTTGAGATGAGCTAAACTTTAACCTTCATTGATTCTTCACAAGGGAAATTCATAGTCATCCATTCACATTCACTATACTAGTACAACAGACGTGCCCCACACCTAAAACAGACCAGATATACACCCGTTAAGAGTAAAATCAACTGTATTGCAGACCATTTTAAGGAAAATATACAGTATCTTTGGCAAAATCTCTTGACTAAATTGGGATTTATATAAGTTAAATTACAGTAATTCAAAATGTGTCATTTAAACATCAAGGAGAAACAAATCTGAACTCCACTGCTTGCTGATGCCACACTAACAGACACATGTGGAGCATATATTAGTTTTACCTACAACAGTTCACACTAGACAAGTAAAGATCAATGGGGTGACTAGTAGAAATCTGCAACAATGAGTGTTTGCTATGTGGTTCCAGTCATTAGTAAGTTCTTATGGTAGATTCTTGGTAGGCGGTTGTTATGGTGTGTTGTATGTCTGGCCTGGTTGTTTGGGCATTTGAAGGTAGCTACTAACTAATGGTCATATGTAGGTTCTATAGGTCGATTTTAAAGTTAAAACTCCTTACATATGCTAACCTAATAAACCCTCCGTTGTTCTATTTCCTACATGCTCACAGAACTGGAGTTATGCCCAACAACTACTATATCTCATTGTTTTGGGAGATAACATCATTATCGAGGCTTGTTGGATTCCACACCACTGTGGAAACGGTTGGACTGGCTGAATAGGTGGGAAGTCGCCTGTTATTCTTGTTGAAAATTGGTTTCCGGTTCAAACATGAATGGCTGAATTACTCCAGTATTACAACTTACCTTTTGTGTAACATACAGTAGTTTTATAGTGTTTGACCAAATTCATGGGGGAGCTGGTGTGACTGAGCTGCAGCAAATGGAGAGAAGTGGGTGGAGAAATGGGCGGGACTTCACTGATCATCTGTAGAGTTACATCTAAGCCATTTTAAGGTGGGAAGGGATTCTTTTTATGAGGCCAAATAGTATAAATATGTAATTTCTAATGCATAAAGATACACTTTAAGTGTTTAATCAGTTAGCGCAGAGGGATTTTAAGTGGTTGCAGGTGGATTCAAGGTGACTGGTAGACTGTAGGTGGTGGTTGCCATGGATATTCCAGTTGGTTGCTAGGGAGTACCACACAGCTACCAAGCTGTATTTTGCGTTTACAATAGTAGTGGAGGTAGTATCAGTAAAGCTAGTGATAACAGCAGCAGTAGCATGACGCGATACACTGAGATATTTTCAGAATCATGGAGAGCGAAATTTAAATGTTTGTCTCTGTCGCCCCCCAGCAGCTAGATGGTGTCATGACAGGAAATAGAACAAAAAGGCAAAAAACTCTAGTTTTATCCTTTTTACTTTATTATTGCTGCAAAACACAAGTATTAGGAGAAGGACTTCAGGTGGTTGCAGGTGGATTTAAGGTGGCCGGTAGGCTGTAGGAGGTGGTTGCCATGGATATTCCAGTTGGTTGCTAGGGAGTAATGCGTGGTTACCAAGGTGTATTCAGCGTAGTAGCAGTGGAGCTAGTCATAACAGTAGCGTAGGATAACATGATGCGATATACTTATATATTTAGCTCCACAAAGAGAACAACTTAAATGTTTGTCTCTATCGCCCTCCAGCAGCTAGATGGTGTAATGACAAGAATTATAACAAAAAGGCATAAGCAAAAAAACAATTTAGTTTGATTGTTTTTGCTTTATTATTACTGCAAAACACAATAAATGGTCATAAATACAGACACAGTGGAGCTGAATTGTGAGATGGGTCCTACACCCAAATAAGTTATCTTTAATATATATTTAAAAGACGTTTTCCTACATTTTTTTTTAAAGTTTTTCATTCAAAATTAAAAAATGTATCATGGTTGCTGTATTGATTTTATTTATTTATTTCATTTTTTTATTTTATAGGAGAGAATTGGGTTAAAATGATTCTAAGCCAGTGTGCATTGTTGAATCAACTTCTTTTTTTTCAAACAAACACCGGGTTTCTACCATCTACTAGTGGACATTATTTTTATCATAGTATTAATGATGTCATTTTTTTAAAAGATCTGATCCGGTGTGAGATGACTTCAGCTGGTTGAGATGTGCCTGTAGTATTGTGGTGTCTCTTTAAAGGAAGGGGGAGTGTAGAAGAGGGACAGAGGAAAGAGATGAATAGAAGGCACCAGAACCACCTACCATGACCAAGTGCGCTGTAAATGTAGGACAGAAATTCGAGTGGAATACAAACGGATCACCCGGCGACCGATTCGAGGGAGAACCATGTTCGGATGTGCCTTATCTGATCCAAACCTTTTCAAACATGGCACCACACGCGATCACAGGGACACAGGGAAACTATTTTTCCTCCCAAATCTCTCTTGCATTCTGAAACGGAAAAGAAGAGTGGCAGTAAATTGCATCCCTGTGGTATCTTTCTCCGATTATCAATGGTAGGCATTGCATAATTCACCCTTATCCACCGGAGCCATTTGGTTCCTCCTCTTTGGGAAAGAGGGGGACGCCAGAAAAAAAAAAAGAAAAAAAAGACGACTTCATCCAGTGGTTCTCGGTGGTGCCTGCAATTGTTTGGCAATGCCCTTTTCTCTCTTAGGAAGGACTTGCAGACAGTAGCGGGGGAACCAGCGGGGGAAGGATGCATTTAACGCTGGATGTGTGCTGCATTCAGGGAGATTCGGCAGTAACAGCAGCTCTAGCAGAAACAGCGAGTGCGGAGGGCCTGGGAAGCACCCAGCCCCACTATCTCCTCCTTTTCCTCCCCCCCTGCAGGACCATGCTTGCGTGAGGGATGAGGCTGTGCACAGGGACACCAGGCCAGAGCTGCGGCCTACTTCTCACAAGAGCCGGTCTCTCGACTGCAAGATCTGTGAACACATTGCCACCATCAAATCAGCATCTTTGGTACGCAGCTCTCCCATCTCTCTCTCCCTCTCTCTCTCTCTCTCCCTCTCCCCCCTCTCTCTCTCTCTCGCCAGCCAGTTTGCATAAAAAAAAAGACGTGTGCGCGTGGGTTATTAGTGTGTGTGCGTGCGTGTGCGCGTGCTTGGCGGCGCGGGGATGAGGAGGGATGGAGGGAGGCAGGCAGGGAGGGAAGGGGTGTCTGTGTTCTCAGCTGTACATCTGTAGTCATGGCAACCAGATCCTGTTAATGGATGTCATTTTTTTTCCATCCTCAGCTTCCCTCTCTCTGCCTCTGCTTTTATGTGTGTGCATTGCATTTGTATGTATTCCATTTAAATCTCCGCTGCCTGCTGTCGTTCACCAGCAGATTTGTTTGTTTTTTTTTTGTCATGGATCATAAAAGGTGCATTTCCATGTCGTCTCCCGATAGTTGTTTCAGATTGTTGTCCTGTGTGATCCAGTAGTGGCATCATGTAGGAATGCTATTCATTGGAAATGGTGCCGGAGTGGATGGATGTGTAGTAATCTGAGCTTAGTTTGCAGATTTTCTGTTTACAGCATGAAGTTGCTCCTTTGTGCCTGCTCAGTTTCTTCCTTCCTCCTGTCCAGGGCATCAGGTAGATCCAGGAGCATGAGCAGGACTTTGAGCTGCGGGAGCAGATGTCTGGGTATAAGCGCATGCGGCGACAGCACCAGAAGCAGCTGATCGCCCTGGAGAACAGGCTAAAGGCCGAGATGGATGAGCATAGGCTCCGGCTGCAGAAGGAATTAGAGACACACGCGAACAACACTTACATTGAGCTGGAAAGACTGGCCAAACGCCATGCTGCTCAAACAGACAAAGAGGTACAGCAGGTGCTAGTTGTGAATGAGTAGGAATCTGAAGAGTGAGTGGATTCTCTTCAAGCCAAACTTGAGTAAAGAGTGATAATTTGATTATTTTCTTGTCTCTTCACAGATGAAGTCAGTGGCAGCAGAGGAGAGGCGGATCCAGCAACAGATTGTTGCTCAGCAAAAGAAAGAGCTGACTTCTTTCTTAGAGAACCAGAAAAAGGAATACAGGATTTGCAAAGAGAAGATCAAGGATGTAATGATTGTGAACAATTAAGTTTATGAAGTTATACACTGTACCTTGAAACATGTGTGAAAATGTCTTCACATCATCATGCAAACTTCATTCACTGTGTTCTGGTCCTGTTATAGGAGATGAATGAGGACCCTTGTACACCCAAGGAGGAAAAACAGGAGCGTCTGTCGAGGCACAAAGAAACAATGCAGCGCTCTCAGGCTGAGGAGGAAGCTCATCTTCTGGCCCAGCAGAGGCTGGTCTACGACCGGAGCTGTAGGGCCCTGAAACGCCGGAGTCTGGTCAGGAGGCATGAGTTTGAACAGGAGCAACTAAGAGAGGTAGTGTGATTTCCTGACATTATAATGTTTAAACAACCAAGACTATGACATTTTTTGCTTTTTTCAGAATGTATTTGGATACAAGAACTAATTGCGACCCATTGTGGATGTGGTGACCAAATCGGGTTCCACAAAAAACTTATACCGACAGTTTTTTGATTATGAATAATCTGTTGTATAGGTTCATTAAATCACTTACTGACAAATACTGATTACAAGATACCAGCAATAAAACTATATTGTTAAACTTTTACCAGCTTTTACGAAAAACTAAAATAACCAACAAAACTTCACATTGTGGATGTTAAAACAACTACGATTATTTACTGAGTGCAAGGCTTCTTTTCAACCATGGAAAAAGGGTTGAAACAAGATGGTAAACAATTTCCCAGAGAAGTCATGTAATCATAACCTAACTTCTCCCATGTAAAGCTGTATGTCTGCATATGGGTGTAACAGAAATGCCGGACTTATTCATATATTTTAACAATATTTAGCCTGTGAAGTTACAAGAGAAGCACCTTCCATCAGAACCTAACCTGTGAAACCAGTCAAATTCTATGATTCTATTTGAAGTGTATACAATAAGGTAAAATATTTACCAGCCTCACAATTTTCTTGTCCCAGGAGCTGAACAAGAAGAGGACCCAGAAGGAGATGGAACATGCCCTGATGATCCGGCAGGACGAATCCACCCAGGACATGGAGCGTCGGCAGCTGCAGATGCTCCAAAAGCTTCGTATTGAACTCATCCGGCTGCAGCACCAGACTGAGTTGGAAAACCAGGAGGAGTACAACGGCCGGCGGCAGAGAGAACTGCACAGGAAACACGGTCTGGAGCAGCGGCAGCAGCCCAGAAACCTCAAGGTGCTGAAAACTTTCTCTTTGCCACTTTATTCTACGTGCTTATTTAGGGAGCCGATGTCTAGTAAACCTTATTGCCAGAAGTTTTTAGAAAATGGAAATGTAATGTTTAATGATGAGATGATGAAAAGATGGGTTTAAATTAAAGATCTGCAGCTGCTGTGCATCTCTTCCTACATTTGATTTGACATGAATGCGTCTGTTGGTCTTTTTCTTAATTGTCTAGTGGAAAACTGTAGGAAAACATCACTGCTGTAATCATGTTCCCATGAGACCTGCTTCCTCCAAAATATGTTGTAGTCTTTACAAACTTAACTCCTTCCCGTCTTTTATCTTAAAATACAGCAGTGAAAAGCTAACTTTTGCCAAATGAAATTTTCAAGGGCGTTGCAAAAACTGAATGAATTAATTATGCCACTCTGTCAAATGCAACAATTTACTCTAAACTGAAAAGGGTCAATTGAGGACTCAGAGAAACTGTCAGCTTTTTAATCCACAAGTCAAATCAATCAACTGAAGTCTGAGAGGTATTGAAAGAGTCACAACTAACTCTTTAATTAAAAGTTGAACATTATTTTGTATCCATGCTTTTAGGGGAAATTTAACCAGAAACCATGCCTATGTTGGATTAGTTTGCTTTATCTCTGAGTATAACACGACACTGACACTTCTCATTTAACCCCCTGCAGACGCTGGAGATGCAGATCAAGAAACAGTTCCAGGATACTTGCAAGGTGCAGAACAAGCAGTACAAAGCTCTTAGGAACCACCAACTGGAGGTGTCTCCCAAAGGCGATCACAAAACCATCCTGAAGGGCCTGAAAGAGGAGCAGACACGCAAGCTGGCTGTACTGGCCGAGCAGTACGAACAGAGCATCAACGAGATGATGGCTTCACAAGCGGTAAGAGGACTGTGAAGCATCTTGTCATGAATAGCAAAAGTGGGCCTCATTCATCAATTTTAGGTTTATCGGAACAACACAGGTCCTCTTCACACTGGACTGACATTAAAAGTTCATCAGCTTCCAAATTTTATCACATCTGAGCGTCCAGAGCACCTTTTACCACCACTTTTGTGAATATTCAGCTAAAGCTTTTTGGCCTGTAGTTGGATAAACATGGCCTCTAACATTAACACCTATGATGTTTGTGACTAATGCTAAATTTTTGGTCTCTAGATGCGACTAGAAGCAGAGCAGGAAACAGAGTGCCAAGCTCTGAAGCAGCAGCTGAAGCAAGAGATGGAGCTCCTGGACGCCTACCAGAGAAAAACCAAGTCACAGATGGAGACCCAACATGAGCGAGAGCAGCAGAAACTTGAGCAGAAGGTCTCCATACGGAGAGCGCACCTTGAACAGAAGGTAGGTTTAAGATCAAAGCCGTTCTAAAATAGTTGAAATAAATGCAGCGTGATACCGTACTTTATAAAAATGACCTCATACAGGTAGACAGCATCCAGAAGGACAGATTATATGCTGACATTATTAGGGCTGCAGGTGTGTTGGTAGATGTTACCACAGATAGATTCAGATGCTTCCATCCTGGTGATGCTTTCCAAGGAATTGGCAGAGTTTAGAGTTGGGCTGGCAGTTGGAGGAACACCAGAAGCTACTGGTTGATTGGTTTGTTTGCTTAGTTGATAGTGGATGTGTGTGGGTGACCTACTGGTGCCAGTAAGTCTCAATAGAGTGAGTAAATGGACTGCACTGTGTTGGAAGCTCAGTTTTACTAAGTGTTAAATGGCTCCACTGACCCCAGTGCTGTATACATAAAATATAAAAATCATGGCAGTTTTTGGTGCCATATTTTTATCCATGCTAGCAGAAAAACAATGTCAGCTTCAAAACTAAAAAATCTCAACAATTATTGGATGAATTGTGGTGAAATTGTGTACAGAAGTTTTTAGAGGCTGGCTTTTATGTGATGTTGTCTATTTCTGTTTTCATTTTTTATTATTTTATCATGTATTTTTTATTGTCCAATTGATTTTTTTTAACTTCATTTATTTTATTGTTCATTTTATTCTCTTTTACCCCTCATTTATTTACTGCTTTAGGTATTTTAATTCATTATATCCATGCTAGCAGAAAAACAATGTCAGCTTCAAAACTGAAAAATCTCAACACTTACTGGATGGACTGTGGCGACGTTGTGTACAGAAGTTTAGATAGGCTTGCTTTTAAGTGATGCCATCTATTTATATTTTAATTTTTATTGTTATTGTTATTTTTATTATCTATTTTATTGTCTAATTGTTTTTTAAACTATTTATTTTCTTGTTCATTTTGTTATCTTTTACCCTTTATTTATTATTTAATTTACTTATTTACTATTAACACCATTATTATCATTTGAAGCCTTGTGTTTATTGTTTGACCCTCTATTTTCTTTTATTCCACTTGTCGCTTCCCTTACTTGGATGTAGCATTGGTATTATTTTATCTGGTGTTTTTGTACTAATTTGTTGTGAAAATGTTCGTACTGTATTTGGACTGACCAGCTTTCTGTTGTTCAATGTTCCTCCTGAGTATCCTTCTTTTTTTTTTGCCCTGTCTGGAAAGCGCTTTGTAAACCCTGTTTATAAAAGGTGCTATATAAATGAAGTTATTATTATTAATATTATTAATAAAGACCTTCATAGTCCCCAGAGGATGAAACTTTTTGATTTTGGTGATCCCATGACATAGTGAAGTTGATATTCAGTGAATTGCTAAGCTTTTTGTGAGGTGGTGCACAGATGCACGGCATCTTTAGGTTGTTACTTTGTCTGATAGTTTGGTTTTATAACTTAATATCTGCAAAACTAATGGCTTTCATGTCAGCATCAACTGTATTTAGCGCAAATTAGCAAATGTTAGCACATGCTATTCTAAGGTGTTGAACATAGTATTTGCTATACCTGCTCATACATTAGCATGTTTGCAGTGTCATTGTAAGCATTTACCTTGTTGACATTAGCATGAACAGAGCTCCTCCCATGACTGGAGACTCTTCATCTTGTTCTTTAGTTTTGCAGTAAACTGGAATTAAACATTTAATGATGGTGACAAACACTGAAATCACCTTGAGGTAGAGTTATTTCACCAAATACGAAAATATTTGATGTTTCATATGTTAAATGGGATAATCATGAACTCATCTCAGAATCACAGAAAGTTTATTTTATGCTAGATTATGAAGTATTTTGTGAGACTTTTCAGGCCAAGTTAACAAAATGGAAAGGGTTCATCCACTGGGGGCCCATTAACAATTAAAACTATGCCACTTGAATTTTGTTCTGACTGTAAAATGTGTGAAAATAATTACAGAAAATGCCTGTAACGTAAAGAATGCATCTTCAGTTTGCTTCTTTGGTCTACCCATTTTTTTCCGTCATGTAACTGACTATAGGACACATAAATACGGTAAATCATCACATTTCAGATTCTTGACAAGGTAGAGTCAGAACAACTTTAACCATTAATCAATAGTTAAAATAGCTGCAGAACAATTCTGTGTCGATTAAAATATCAACTAATTGTCTCGGCTTTAGTGGTGGCACTAAAGCAGGGGAGAAAGAGAGACTATTATAGATGCATTCATTAGCTTCACCTGCAGAGGGTCACGAGAGACTGGAGAATATCCCAGCTAGCATTGGGACAGACAACCATGCACACTTTCACTCACACCTACAGTTTAGAATCACTAGTTAACCTTTCATGCATGTTTGGCCTGTGGGTTGAAGTTGGAGAACCCAAGGACAGGCAGAACATGTAACCTCCACAGAGGAGGCCCCAGCCGACCGCTAGGTTCAAAACCACAACCTCCTAAATATGTGGACAGTCCCCACCAGTACCGGGATCATTCTATCTCAAATAAAAGTTTTAGAACTATTTCTGCTCCACCATCTCCGATTTGCCTGAAAATTTTATAGCGTAAAATATGTATATTTAGAAAGGTAAATCTTACCTTGACATGTCACATACTGAAGGAGACTTTTCTTCTTTTTTAAAATTGCCAGTCGAACAACTTTCGGTACATTTTGTATAAGTGCTGCTGCTATTACTATTAAAGATGGCTTAACATTTTCACAGTTGTTTCTTATCATACCATTAATTGAAAATTGCACCTGGGCCTAAAAATATGCAACAATTATACCTATATTAAATAAATACTTTCTTAGTTATATTTAGTGAACCAGTTTGAAACTGCAAAACTCTGTTCTTTGTTTTTGTGGTGCAGCTTTTCATATCTGCTCAATCAGTTATGAAAGTTCAATGAAAGTAACTTTTTTTTTCATTTTTGTGACCAAATATTTCATAGTTGAAAGTATTGTTTATGTTTTGTGTTTTGTATTATTTTGACTTTGATTTTGATTGACCCATAAAGACCATTTAATCATTTTGTCCAATCTTACCAAATCTGAATCAATGGTGTGATGTAAAATAGTTATAGTTAAAATAGTAAAACAGTTAAAATTTCAGGCTTTTATCTTGATATATAAGTGTCATTTTTAACATCCATACAGTAGTTTATAATAGTCATAAAGTTTCAGGAAAATAAGAGATGGTTGAGCAGAAGGTGCCTGATGATTTGAGATGGAAAAACTGATATCAATGTTACATTCAATGAAAATATGACCATTTTTTGGAACGTCTTACTATTAAAGTGTTGCTAATTGCAAAACACGAGCTACAAAATGAAGTGTCCATGCAACAAACTAACCACCATTACATTCTCTGATCCCAGATTGAAGAGGAACTGGCCGCACTTCAGAAGGAACGTACTGAAAGGATCAAGCACTTGTTGGAGCGTCAGGACAGAGAAAGTAATTCTTTTGACACAGAAAGTAGAAGCCTCGGCTTTGGAAGCCTGGGATCTCTGGACTTCCCCAAAGAAGACAACAGATGAAAGTGGATTTATCTCTAGAGGACAACATATCCGTGCCCTTTTCACGTCCACTTGACCGTTTGTCACGTCCACGGTGACGAAACTGGATAACTTTCTCTATTCCTTTTCTTCTCTCTTAGATATTGCATCTTCGAATCGAGGTGTTACGTGCAATGAGAGCTTCTTTTGTGAAACTTGAAGGGGGAAAAGTAAAACAAAAGAACCTACAACAACAACATCAACACCATGTCAATAAAAATCCAAACCTAGTCAGTGTAACTTCAAAACCTATGTGTTCAAAATAAGAAGACTCTTTCCTCCATGCCATTTCCTCCTTTTGGTATGAATTGAATAAATCAGGAAATTTTAGTAAAAATGGGCACTTTGATATGTTTAAGTAGAAACCCATCATGTTCATATGATGCTTAATGTGTGTGTTACATGGAGGGACATTGTGGAATGTGAGCTGCGGACTCCCCCGTGGTGTTAAGCTGCTTTGTCTTTTTTTTTTTAATCAGTTTGATTTGATTTATTTTTATTTTAATCTCTGAATGTGAATATTACTGTATGGGGTCACTGGATAGTCAGAGTTTATTCTTTTATTTTTATCATTCGGTCATACCTCCATATTGTGCTTATGCATACAGTATACTGTGGACCCTCACTTTTTCTAGGCAACCGTTCTTATCGTTTCTTTCATTTGGTATGTAGAATCAATTGGCATTAGCTTGATCAACCCGTTTTTATCTTATCTCACAATTCAAGATCCCACTTGGTAAAACTGCTTATTATTGCATGCACTTTAAGGACAAATTCAGGTTGTGAAGTGAAGCATGAATCTGTCAAGAGATTTTAGCTGTTTGTAAATAAAAGTGGTCATAGCGTTTTTTGTTTTAAGCCTATGGATACTGGACATAAGCGCCATATTTGATATGATAATTTCACAAATGCCTTTCTTTAAGTTGTGCCTGAAGCAGATTTTAGTTACGTGTTTGTTATATCTATATTTTACTTACTGAAGGCCGGCACCATTATGTTTTTTGGGTTCATCTAAACTTGTGTGAATCATTTAATGTTCACTAATCAAAGTTCTTGTAAAGGAAAATGGTGAGAATTGTGCTGTATAATTTTTGATATGAATATTTGTACATGAGAACATAGCTAGAATATACAGAGACACTGGTCTATTACCGATAACAGAGCTTAACGATAAAGATTTTTTGCTTCTTTTTCTTTTCATTTTATAATATAGAGAAATGGTCATACAATAGCTCAATATATTGCTAAGTCGAACCACTAGACTGTCAGATTGTATAAATGCTGGTGAATGGAACCACAGACTTCTTATAATATCTTTTGCAGATCGGCGGTCCTACAAAAGCAAACATATCGACACGTGGGTCCGGATTGCATTTGAGTAATTAGTGTCTAATGATAAGATTTACATATTTTTCGCCATGTTCATTATGGTCATTGAACAGGTTGCACAATTATTCCATTTGTACCGAATGGAACGATAATTGTTTGGTGCTTAATTTCTAATACCACCTTTAGCCTTGTAGTTTTTTGTCTTGGAGAGATGATTGATTTTTACAAAATGTGAGCATTTTGAAAACCCCCTCTGAGTCAAAACACTACTACTAAGTTTTTCTCATGACATATTTAGAGTGCCCCATGCAGTGACAACCCTCTAAAAATGAAGTATATGTATGGAAAAAATAAATACTATTTTATCATGGGTCAGTTTTTGAAACACTGTTTAATGTGGTGGTCTTGAATGCAACCCTGTTATTCTGTTTTAACGGGTATTTCTTTACCTGTATTCTCTTTTTTTTGTTGTTGTCATTTCAGAGCCACAAGTTGTATTAGTCATTTTCCTCACAGGGCTGAAAGGTGGAAGGTGTCCCCTGAATTCACAAAGTATTTTACAAACGGAGGAACACAATGACCTTCAGTTTCCGATGGCAATAGAACTTAAATGCTCTTGTTTTACACGTCGACGCTTAAATTCCGAATTTGTTATGCCCGACCAGAGTGTGCTCTTGAAGTTGAGTGGCTCCGCTAGGTTTTATCAGCCTTTTACATTTTCATGAACTTTCTGAAATTTGATGATGCAGTAAGGCCTTTTGTCTGGTCACATATAACTGAAGCCTTGTGGACAAATGGTTCCATATCTAAAAGAAAAAAAAGTGCTGTTGGGGTGCTTGAATAAGTTTGCCTGAGAGCTTCAGAACAATTATGAACCTTACAATTTGTGTGAATTTTATGTTATTAGAAAGATGTATTTAGTTAGAATAAAGGGGACTTTCCTAAAGAACTTTATTCACCATTTCCTGTGCAGTTCAAAGACAAAATAAAAGAGATTCTGTTGCAAAAAAAGGAGTCTCGATCAACATCCTGCATCTTATGACAGTGCATTTCTCATTGTATGTGGTTGCATTTCCCTGTAATGCTCTTCTTATGTGGTGTGGCACTTCTCACTTTTGCTTTTCTTTGGTGTGTGATATGACCACCGTGACCTACATTGTATCTAATGCTGTTTATCACAGTTTACTTTAAGCTACAAACAAAGAAAGCCAGAAACCTGAAAAGGGAACAAGAGGTGAGAGGGAAGTTACTCTGCAGAGCGTCCAGTTTTTTCAGCTTCCTTGCCTTTCAGTGCTTGATTTAGGTGTCGATTGTGGCCTTTTTTGGGGCATGTCTGCACTGTATATGCTGGCAGGAATCCGACTGAAGTTTCCTTGAACTGTCAACGTCTGCGGCACCCCCTGAAACCATTGCCCGCCTCACCACAACCGCTCTGCTATCCCCTGGGGCAATTTGGAAAGCCCCGAGAGTGGCAGAAGGGTGGTAAGCCTTTACCTGAAGTAGTGCTGACAGGATTGTGGTGCGTTGAGTTCCCCCTGGCTTTTCTCAAGTAGTGGGTGGTTTGACACCAAAACAGCATCTAATGTGCGAATAGCTCATGTTGAGATGTTTCAGTTTCAGTGTAGAATTAACCTGTTGCTTCAGCACTCTTCTGTCCTGCAAACTGACCTCTAATTAACCCTAAAGTCTCTCCAAGCAGAAGTGACCTCAGTCCTAGAAGCATGTTGCGGTGGTGACGATGAGATTAGACAACGCATAAAAAATTCCCAGTTTGTATTAAGTCCATGTTTCTTATGGTCTGAGTCAGTTCAGATCCCTGGAGGATGAAACGCCATGATACTCACCAGTGAAATCATCGGCTGATAATGCAAGCTATGCCCTAAACTTGTGATGTGATGACAGTAACACATCGCCTGCCTGAGCTAAGCGGACCCACCCCTTTACGCACTTGTAAGAGTTTCTGATTGAGAAATGCGTTTCCTCTGACCTTGCCAGCTTCCTGTGCAAATGCCCGCATGAAAATATGGTTGCAAAAAAAGACACATGTGGTCTGAGGAGACGCTAGAATCAGTTAGAGACGCGAAATTCAGCAGAACTATTTATCAAAAATCAAGCGAAGGGTAGAGATGGAGTCTATTCAGGGGAAAAAAGTGTTGCAAATTCAAAATCTCCCTTTGTCTGGTAAACAGTGTGGTTTTTATGCATGTTTTTTCACTTACCTTTGAATTTTTTGATTACTTCAGAGGTAAACTATGAGTTAACCATACTTGCATCTGGACAGCAGATGATTAGAGATGAGTCTGTTGCCTTCACTTGAATTCAAGAAACTTGAAGGTGCATCATCAGTGCATAGATTTGTGCACTGTCTAGAGCTCACTTTTGCTTCCTCACACACACTGACTAAGCCCTCACCTTCTCACACCACAGTCTCTAGAGGGTGGCAGATAGCCTGGTAGTGAACTGTGTCAAAGGGGAGGCTGACCTCAGTCCTTAAATTATCTTCAGCCGTGTCTGAGACTGTTTTGTTCCTCAAGCGATTTAAATAAACGTGTATATTTTCCATGCACACATAAAAGGAAGTGCTGTGAAAAAACATTTGAAATAAAATGTATGTTCAAACAGCTCCTAATAATCTAGTGGACAATGTCCCTGCATGCCTGACCATAGGGGAGGCATGTAGGGACATTGTCCACTTGTTTGATATGGTTGAGAGAGAGAGAGAGAGAAAAAAAATGCACACACGAATGAGAGGAGGAAATTCTGGGAAATTTGGTTGCCTCACAAAGAGCACGTCATTTCCTCCTATGACAAATGTGTGGTTTCAGTCTTTTTAAAAAGTTTTAGAGGAGTGTGATTATGACAAGTCCGCAGAATTTGCCTGATACCGAGAGGAGAATGAATGGTCATGTGAAGAGCATGAATTTTCAGCAGTTTATGGAATCGGCAACAAGTAAGTTTGATTGCATCTGACTTTTTTAACAATGAAAATGTGAAATAGCATTAAACGCTAGTTGTTCTGAAACTGACTGACAGTTTCAGTTTCCTGCATGAAATTACTTTTTGAACTGTTTGGGGGGAATCTGCCTAAGATTTAAAGTAACTGACTGTGTTTGAAGGCATCTCAACATGGTGTAACTTTGGTACAGGTGGTGATAAAAGTGTGAGAATACAGCAGCCTTCAGGTGTTTTTTTCTTTTGCTGAATGCTTGCTTGAAGAATGTATTTTTATCTCTCTTGCTCTGCACTTGTGGTTTTAACGTGAAGTTCCCCTCACCGATGGGATGTAGGATAACCATAACTGACCAGTTCCTTTCTCCTCAGCATTACTCTCTCTCCTGCTGATTATGACTGTTGATTCAACAAGAACTGTGGCAGCAAGCAGAAACCAACAGTGTGGGAATGCTCTGCAACAGACTTTGAAGCTCACCAGACTCGTACGAAAGGAATCCACCGACCTAATCAAAACATATGTGAGTGCCGGCAAAAAAAGTGCTTCATCTTACTTTGTGCTAAATCCTCATCTGCTTGCACAGCACTGCACCTTTTTCACAATATACCGACAGCTTCTCTTTAAGCTGTGTTCCTCGATTAGTGTCTTATTCTGTGTTGTTCCTTTGTCTTTTTTTTCTGCAGAAAGCCTCTCAAGGAGAAATGTCAGATGTCTTCTGCGAGGTGTCAGTGAACAACATCCCCGATCCCAAGATCTCCGGGCTGGATCCCTCCGAGAAGATAGTGAGCATCTACACACATCTCCAAGAGTTCATCCCACATTTCAAGCGAATCTATGAGCAGCAGACAGACTTACAGTTACCAACAAGCCCTCTGCTGACTGAGCTCACCAGCGTCAGTGCTCGCAGCAGGAACCTGGCTGCTCTCGTAAAGAGCTTTTATCAGAGCCTCTTCCCAAACCTGCCTGTGCCTGAGCCAGCGGGAGGACCTACGACACTACCTCCCCCTCAGAACGTCTTCCAGCAGAAGGTCTACGGCTGTGTAGTGCTGAAGACCTACAAGAAGTTCCTGTCAGATGTTTTCAAAGTACTGAACAATATAAAAGGTAAAGTCTGCAGAAGGAGGATACCAATGAATGCACTCTTTTTCTGAAGATGAGAAAGTCAGTTTCCAGCAGCATTGGGCTGATAAAGACTTAAAAACTGAAGTGTGTATGAAGATGGCTGGTACATCATTGTAATGGAGCCTATTTATGGTATTTATTATTTATTTTCTCATGTGTTTCTGGTGAGAGGAATACTGTTCAAAGAGTGCAGAGACGTCTCCAAGCAACTTATGTATATTTAATTTGTGTTATGTAAGATTCTAAGTTGCAAACTTATTTGATGTACACAGAATTCTATAAAAATCAAACATTTTGCAGCTGTACTCCTTTGTCGCCTTTGATTTCTTTGTGTGGTCACATCAGTTATGCATGTCAGTGTCAGACAATCTCATAAGAGTAAATACAACCATCTTTCTACAGTGTGAAGTTTTTTTTTTTCTTTTGGAAAAAACACGAAAACACCAGAACTTGTAAAGAATCATGTGCTGTTTTCTGCAAACAATCAGTGCAGCAAGAGGGGTTAAAAGAAAATCAGGAAGCTGCTGAGACGCTGACTATGTGATATCAGCTCAGAGTGACGCATGTGTTCGACACAAGGCTGCATCAGATAGGAAAGATTTCATGAAACTGGCGGGCCGTCTGGCCAGTCACAAGGTGTGGGTGTGTGTGGGTCAGATTACTGTATGTGTTAAAAAGTTCACACACACTTGCATCTTTATATAGATGGAGAGTGTGTGAAGGGTGGAGTGGGCAAAACAAACAAACAAACAAACAAAAAAAATCCTGCAGAATTACCCTTTTTTAAATAGAACATTATTAACACCTGCATGCAAACTTGCCACCTCTACACACTTAGATAAGGGATATTTTTACTGAAATGAAGTAATTCTTTGCTAAACTTTCCTCAAGTCACAAGCTCTCGGGAAACTGGAAGTAGATGGGGGATTCACTTTGGGTCATGCATCAAGTTCCCTGTTATAACTTGGTCTTATTTAAAGCACAAACACAGAGGGTACCTCAGGGCAGCAGTCATTCTTCAGGCTACATTATTCATTCATTTTCACTACCCTCTTAATGCTTTACAGCACCTCAGTGGGGATGAAGTCCATCCCAGTATGTCCAGTCACAAGTCTTCACTGTAAAACACTCTCTAATCCTCCTGACTCACATGTTTCTTTTTGGCTTTTTCACTTGTTGGAGGTAAACCCAGTTCATTTTAAATGACAACACACAGTGCTTACAAAACCCAACAGAACTAGAACAGAGTTGGAGATTGAACTCGAGATCTTCTGTAGCTGCTGCAACCACTAAATCACCTGCAATCAATCTGCAGCATATAAGAAAATGCATCTACTTCTGCTAAACCTTTGCAGTTTTTTGGGGGTGGCAGGTGTTAGACTGTGGTTAAGAATGACCTTTAATGCAGCAGGGAAGGATTAATTACCCAAACTAACCCCTCAATTTGACATGAGATTGAAAATACAACCAGCTTTGGAAAGCTTGATGAAAACATTTGCTACACTGACTTCAGTTTAAGTGTAGAACTCTGCTATTCATAATCAGAAGCATTATTAGTCTAACAGATGTTCAAGATCACCTCCAGCTCAGTTTAAATTCATTAATTTAAGACAAAGAACAGTTTCATGGATTTTAAGAGATTGAAAATACTCGCAGCTTAGAACCTGCTGTTATATGATGGATCCTGTAGCACAGTTTCTCTACAGAATCAAACATATCCTGAATGAAAAACAGGTTGATGTTCTATTTGATAAACTTATAAGTATTTACTGTTATAAACCTGAACCACAATGATATATTTTACATTTTTAATGAAATATGCCCAGTTTTATAAAATGAAAGCACAAATGATACATTTTACACAGAATGAAGTGAGGAATAGGATCAAAAAAATGAATAAGAACCTGGAATCGCTGGACTTGTGGGGGTTTCTCTCCGTAATATAATACTGCAAGGCCTTGACACTGTGTGCTGTGAATTGGTGTTACATAGAAACACTTGAATTGAATTGAAAAACGCATGATGCATGTTGAAAATCTATATCATGCCGTCTTTTTTAGGCTTTGAAAGTTCTATAAAAGAATCACGTGCAAATTCAACAGCATTCAACATGCGTTACAGGTTTTCACCTGTAGGGGGCGGTATACACCAACAATTGAAATGTGAAGTCAGGAACACAATCTGCTGAGTAAAACAGCATAACTTTAGAAAAAAATTGTGATAAAATATTTGCCAGATTACAGTTTATTTTTGTTTAAATTCTGTTTAAATTCTCATTTTTCCTATTTCTATTGGTTGTGACAATACAGCTTGGGAGAAAAAGAAATATAATGAATGAGAACAGCACAGAAGTCCTGGGCTAAAATCAAACTGGAGCTATTGTGGTTATTGCATATGAAACACACCGACCAGGAATAACATTATGACCACCTGCCAAATATTGTGTTGGTCCCCCTTATGTGCTAAAAAATGTTCTGAACCATTGGACATGGACAAGAGGACCTCTCAGGGTGTTCTGTGGGGTCTGGAACCAGGACGTTGACACTGGACCCTTTGGGTACTCTGGCTTGTGCAGTGGGGCCTCTGTCAATCAAACTTGTTCCACTGCATCCTGTTGATGCTTGATCAGAATGGGGTGTAGGAAGTTTGGAGGTCAGATCAACATGTTGGGCCATTGTCATGTTCCTCAACATGTTCCTGACTGGTTGATGTTTTTTCCATGTGGTGGGGTGCATTTTCCTGCAGGGGTAGGCCAGTGACATTTGAGATTTCCATTTGTATGAGGGAGTGAGCTTGATGTGGGACAATGTTTATTTGGGTGTCTAAGTCTGATCAACATGGATGTCAAAATCCATGGTTTTCCATCAGAACAGCACATAGTACCAATATGATCAATGTTATTCACTTCACCTGTCAGTGGTCAGAATGTTGTGGCTGATCGGTATCAAAACTATTATACTGTATTGAAACTATTCAGCTAGTAGGACACATCTGACTTCCCATTTATACATTTCATTTAGACTTTTTTCCTTTTATTTTCTTAAGATTTTTTTTAAAAAAAGCCTTACATGGGATTGTTGTTCTTGACATTTTTGCTAGAAATAATTGCATTTACCACAAAATAATGCAGTAATAAACTCGAAACAAGCAATAAAAGTGGAAGACTATATTAAAAATGTACTTTTTATCTAAGGTTATTAAATTTCTGGAGCTGTAAGATGTTTGTTCACACTCCAGTTACTAGGTGGACTTACAATGGTCTATGGCCTGACTTAAGGCGTCACTGTCTCTTAAAAAGGGTTTGCAATATTTAGCTGTTCATAAAAATAACTCAGTAAAAATGAGTGGTTTCTCTAGTATTCTCCTACTCACCTTGTGTTGTGATGTCTTTGTGTTTTTACAGAGAAGTTGAGTGTCAATCTTTACTAGAGATGAAGCAGTTAGTGAAGGATGTTTCCGTGAGTCACTCATTCTCAGGGTGCATCGACTTTTCTGAGAAACTGTGTTGTGAAGTTTTGTTTCCATCTTTGACTGTTTCAACTACTAATTACCACATGTAACATTAACAGGCAATAATAATGTTTGTACGGAGACGCTGAACAGAGACCTCTTGCATTTGATTAGATTAAAACTTATATTTAGGTCTGTATCACCTCCACCTTTTAAACTGGAAGTGATCTCATTCTTTCTATAAGTGGTGCGTCTTGCACGGCAGCACTCCCATTTCCTTTTTATCTAGAAATACTCACCACAAACTGAAGTCAGGTCTGTTTCATGGGATCTTTTATTGTGCAAATATAGTGTGAGGAGCATGCACCAGGTGTCATATTTGTGACATGAGTAAAAGGCATCTCATTATTATCTTTCTATTAGGAGACACATTTAAAGACAAACCTTTATATCCCTGATAACTGAGAGTTTACATTTATGGCATTAACAGTATTAAAGGTTCTCCAAGCATCCGTATTTGCATGCATAGAGTCATATTGTCTGTTACGCAATCATGGATATTTGGTTATTATTGCTTGGCTGAACTATTCATAGTTTATCTTTAAATCTCATTATTGCTTACACTCAAATAATCTACTTCTAATACATCCACAGTATACATATAGTCTTTGGATTTGCATAGTTATTTAAACATTAGTAAGGCATATATTCAGTGCAAGCGACAAACTACACAAAGAATAATGCTACAGTGAAACCATAATTTTGCATCGTCTGACTTCTCCCACAGTCTCTGCATGTTCTAGTGTACCAACCTCACTTACACAGGGTTGTCGTGTCCATGTTCAAAAAGCGAATGTTCATTCTTGATTCGATTTCAAATTCACTCAGCAACTGCAAAATACAGTTTTAGATTATTACAAACTCCTCTCAGTTCATTCGATATGACTCACAACAAGGATTATTAAAGACTGAATGTGATGGCTTTTCTGAATAACTGCTGATAATGTTTATAACGTCTAACAATGTCTCAATTCTTTGAGATTATCATTGTTAGGGTATTATGATTTGTTTGTTTTTCTGTGTGGACCCCAGGAAGACTAGCTAGTCCCACTTTGGTGACAGCTAATGGGGATCCTTTTTAAACATTAAACATTAAAGATTTAAATGCAAAAGTGTGTTGTTTCGCTAACAAAGTAGTGTATTATACTCTGTCTTCTGTGTACCAACCTTGAGGAAATGCTCAAAAGTGATTCCTTCATAGAATTCATCAGGCTCCTGAGTGTCAAAAAGTGAAGTTACTTGCTTTACCCAATGTATCAAACTCAATGTTATCTTGAGAAGCTTTAGCTTACGTACCATGTGACCCATCGAAATACTGGCCACCTCCAGCATGGCCGCATCAGCAATGCTTTTGGCCGTCTCCTTCCCCAGTGCTCCACTGCGAGACAACAGCTCCTCCACCACCTGGACAGAAGAAATAAAATGCAATACAAAGGTTACAAGACTCAATTCAGTCATCTCTAAAAGCATGAGGAAATGAAAATTCTCCTCCCTTCCTTCATTAACTGCCAATTTAGCATTTAGCAGAAAGTCAGCAGTGGAGCGGAGACACAACTTTCTTCTAGACAAGAGAGAATCTGCATTTTTAATCTTCAACATTTGTCTGAAGCTGATCAAATAATGCTGATAAACAACAGAAAACAACAGGATAAACTCCTGGCTGCATGTAACACTAGGCTGATTGTTTGGACCTAAGTTCATTAAAAAGATTAAAATCTGCACGAGTGGGAACATTTTGCAGAGGCTTACATGTCTGTACTCCTCCAGGGTTATTGTCCCGTCGTTGTCAGTGTCATGCATGTTGAATAAAACTGCAGAGGAGAACAGAGCGATCATTCAAACAGCGGCCACAGATAATGTCAAGCACGCGATCATGTGACTTCATGAGTAGACGCACATCTCAGTTTCTCTTTCCTAACATTCTCGCGCTGCTCATCTGTCATGTGCAGCGACGGAGGCCTGAAATGAGACATGACCACCAGGAACTCCTCAAAGCCGATCTCCTCCACCGTGCCCTCGTCGTTCTGACGGAAGTTTCTGCAGAAAAACCCAAATTATAACCTCTCAGATGCAACTTTCTATCCAAATAGCTGTTTGTTATACACAGATCAGCCACAACATCCTGACCATTGACAGGTGAAGTGAATAACATTGATCATATTGCTACTATGTGCTGCTCTGAACCTTTGATTTTAACATCTGTGTTGATGAGACTTAGACACTCAAATAAACATTGTCCCACATCAAGCACACTCCCTCATGCAAATATCAGTCCCAAATGTCACTGGTCTACCCCCACAGGAAAATGCACCCCACCACATGGAAAAAACATCAAACAATCAGGGACATGTTGAGGAACATGACAATGGCCCAACATGTTGATTTGACCTCCAAACTTCCTACAACCCATTCTGATCAAGCATCAACAGGATGCAGTGGAACAAGTTTGATTGACAGAGGCCCCACTGCACAAGCCAGAACACCCAAAAGATCCAGTGCCAACATCCTGGTTCCAGACCCCATAGGACACCCTGGTCCATGCCCAATGGTTCAGAGCATTTTTTGAGCACATAAAGGGGACCAACACAGTATTAGGCAGGTGGTCATGATGTTATGCCTGATTGGTGTACATCAAAAATGACAGCAAAAGGTGCTTCAAGTAACTTTTTTGATTGAGGCGCCATCACCGTACCTCCTGTCGAAGAAAGCCTCTACTATCTGTGCCCGGATTGGATTGCAGGCCAGATCTGGGATCTCATTGAAGTGATCTCTCCTGTGGGTGTGAGAGAAAACATAATAGCCTCACTGACACGTTGCAGGCCTGTTGAGCAGGTTTTCACTTCTTAAGAAAGCTGGCAAACCGTCAAGAGAATAAAAGAAAAGCTGAAGGTGACACTGAATGCACCACTCGGACTCACCGTAGAGTTTCCTCATTGTGGCTGAGCTGTTTGAATCGTTTGTGCAAGACTCCGATCTGTTCGAATGAAACTGAAAACAGAAAGAAGGCAATCTTAACTTCCTGTATTTAGACTGACAATAACTCACGTCAAGTTGATTGTTGAGAGTCTGACAGAAACAGAAGCTTTCGAAACATTTGGATATTCAGAATTTATGTAAAGCACTTTGGTTTGTCTGTTGACTGTCTCCTTCAAAAGAGGTTACAGGTGAACTATATTGGTTCATATAGTGGTAAATATAATAGGTATGTGTCTTTTAGAAGATTTTTCCCCTCTTAAATGGTTTTGTCAAAGCTTTCAATAGTGTCATCTATTATTAACTGCAGCCTCCCTTTAAAAACTGGGTAAAGTTACACTTCCATTAACTTGCACTGTAAATTATTCATATCTACTGCACCAAGCAGACTCTTTTACCTCACACACAGAGATGCCAGACATGTGTAATTACATTCTACAGCAAATAATGCTCATCTCTTCCCCTTTACGCGTCAGATTAATATGCTCGGGTTTCCCCTCAGAGGTAAGACTGAATTATAATTAGAATGAAAGTGACCAATCCGCTGCAGTGAGCTCATGTTCGCAGACATCCCTACATGTCTGAGGAGGTTAATACAGCAAAGATGATTACTCACAGCCCGTTTTTTCCGCCAGATCAATATATTCTGGTTGACCAGGTAGGGACTGTAGCGCACCCATAGCTCCAGATACAGCTCCTCCCTGACCGCTCCAGGTTTAAAGGCGAACCAAACCGGAACTGGGGGGTCGAAAACGGAGGTCAGACGATCACGTTTGTTGATAATTCATATCCATCCGTGGTTTTTTTTAGACGGATCCAGACCGAGCTCACACCTCAGGTCCTCCTTCAAGCAGATGTGATCCAAACAGCGCAGCTACTTCCGCAACTACAGCCCTGATGACGACACTGATTTAGGACCAACAGGCTGCAGCATCAATTATTCATTCTGACTGTTATTTATTCATCCTGAGGCTCACTGTAACCTGTCTGTTTACTCTCATACAGGATAGACCGAGTGCAAGCAAAAAGGCACACAAGCAGTTCTCAGATTACATAATACAGGCTCAAGTGACTGAAAGAGGAAATGCTGTTTGTAATATCTGAATTATTTTTATATTTCCTCATGTTTGTGCCTCAGGATGGATTATGATCTGCTTAATTTACTGTGATAATGCATCTAATTCAGCTCCACAGGTAGATCCACCTGTATAGACTCATCTGTCAACAGTAGAGCTGTGACTATGATGCTCCGAAAACTTCACTTCAAAGCGTTCCAAAATTATCTGTGCAAAATATGTCAGGGTGAAGTACTCTAGTTACAGATTACTGCAAAAATACAGCTACATTTTCACAGTAGAGTATTGTTTTTCCAAAATAAGGGTTAAATACCATAGAATGTGTTGTTTTTTTAGGGTGACCATTAAAATCAGGCTTCTGTAAAAATGACTTTTTGCACAACAGTTCATATACATATATAATATTATTGCTAACTTTATACTGATGCCCTGAGATATCTATCTATCTATCTATCTATCTATCTATCTATCTATCTATCTATCTATCTATCTATCTATCTACATACATTCATGCTCACAGCACAAAACAAATGTAATTTATCCTTTATTCTTCACTGTTTCAGGTGTATTAGTGCGTAAATCTTAATTCTGGATGATGAGGATTAAAGACACATTGCTATTTATGGTATTTGCCTGCAATTTACAGAAGTATTTAAACATTTTAAAGGAAGAAATTGTTGTAATTTACAGGTAACTACAGTTAAAGCTAATGTTGAGCACACTGGCGATAGTAGCAATATGAACAATTAACTCATATGATCTAAGGTAGAGTACTGAAATCTGCTGTACATTAAGTAGAGTTTAAGTAAATTACAATTGTGACATTGAAAAAAAAAACTGTAAAATGCTGGCAACCACAGCACTTTAATGTGATGTTACAGGAAGATTGGTTGGTTTCTTTCTGTAAAGGAGAGTTTTTCCTTTCCACTAACATAAAAACTTTGCTTAAAGGAACTCATCTGGGTTTGTTGGGTTTCTATAATTTTCCATGGTGTTCACCTTACAATGCTATGTGCCTTGAGATGGCTTCTATTCATACATATGAATAAAACTGAACCGAATGGAATGTGAGGATATCATTGTTTCATTTATTTTATTTCATCCATTCAGTTATGTGTCACATCACTGTTTTTATCTGCAGAAATATTTTGTCAGTTGTCCTACAAAAGAAAATGTTGATACTTTAGGTTAAAGATGTCTCAGGGAAAATCAAGTTTTTGATCTTGTTATTGGAAGCCTAAGGAACTAATACTGTCATCTTGCAGGGCGGGGCTTTCTGTATAATTCTTCTTTAGAATTGGTTCCAGTTTAAACATGCATGACTGAATTACTCCAACATTACAACTTGCCATGGTGTAGCATTGATTAGTTTTACAGTGTTTGAGCAGAGTTGTTGGTGGGCTGGTGTGCTTGAGCTGCAGCGTGTTGGGGGAACTTTGATACACGGAGATGAGTTTTTATGGTTTTAATCAGTGACCTTAGATGGACTTGAAGGACTTTCTCAATTATGTTGGTTTTAAAGTTGAGGCTCAAAGCTTATTCTTGACCTTAGTATGATTGAAAGCTCCAGAAAAGCTTCAAAATGGACTTTGACAAGAGATTTCTTTTGACAGCTGATGTTTACAGTGTCAAGAACAGACTTTTAAACTCACTGACAGAAGGTCAAACACTAATTGTAGCATCTTCCATACCGACATCTTGAAGTGGAAGAGGAAATATCTGTGAAGTTAAAACTACCTGAGTTGGTCCTGGTAACCTGGATCCACTATCAGACACAAACAACTCTCAAGCCCTGACTGGCCCAGATTACCTCGGCACTCTAAACCATGTATTTAAATAAAGGCCTGACGGAGAAAGAAACGGAGCTGTAATTATTAGTGATTAAAGCCTGAGGCAGAAAAAAGCTGCTGTGCTGGTTTGAACCAGGCAGTTCTTGTTTGGCAAAACACCTGCTGTGACGTCACTGCGGCCTCGACAGATTTAAATGCTGCAAACCACAGATCAGTCAACAAAAGGTTTCTGCCTTTTGTGAGTCACTCAAAGCTTAAATCTTACTCAAAAACAACGTAGGGAGCGTCATTATCAGTGTTTTATTCATGAGGAACTGGCATGAGTTGAGTATCTTTTAAGTTGTGTTTGTCAAAAGGAATTTAAAACATAAAACTCATTGTTTAATCAGGTGATGTTCAAGAGGTCAGTCAGTAAAATGTATGAAATGTGCAATTCTATTTAACACGGATTTTGTCTTCAATATTGTTTGGTTTTGCAATGTCAAAATATAACTGTACAGATAATAATGTATGAAAAATGTTTTAAAGGATCACAGCTTGGCTCTATTGGTTGAGCTTCAACAGAAACTTGTTCATGTTACAACGTGACGGTGTTTGCCATCTCCAAAATAAAAAAAGAAAACAAATTACATACAAATTATATGATTGATTAAAACCATGTAGTACCACTGTTTACCACATGGTGGCACATTGTACCAACAATGAAACGAACTGTGGGTTCTGTAATATAATATAAGTTATTCCTCATACCGCTTTGTATTATTGTCATCAGTGTTGGCATAAAATACTCTATATGTCGTGTTTACTCTCATCAATTAATGGGAAACATTAATATCTCCATATGTCATCGTCTCACTGCACCAACTGTGTTGCCTGGTTTGTTAATCACAGGATTCTCATTTTCTGTATCACGTCAATAAGCAGACAGCCTGTCCTGTTTGGCATCTGTTTCCAAAGCTGTCAAGCCCCATTTTCCCAAACTGTTGCTTCCTCCAGTCATGAGCAATAGCTGTCACTGATAATGGTGAATCAACAGGCACGGAACGGACAACAGCAACACAACTGAACTAGCTGACAAAAAATATTCTGTTATTTTATCCTGCCGTCCTCCTCTGGATGCTGCTGTTTTACTTGTTAACTGACACTGATGCAAATAGGTTCTTTCTGTTCCGTCTTCTAGATTATCCGGGTCGCTCTGACAAATCCAGTAAAGCTACATTCCTGTCAGACTTAGATTTAATATTCCTACTGTGTTCCCACAGCAGGAAATTGTCTTTTTTTAAAAAGCTCTTAAGCCCCCCTCCTCAATTATTAAGTAAATGAAGGTTGGGAAATAGAAGTTAATACATCGTTATATATGTATTTATACATAAATGAGTGACAAAGTAGAGGAAAAACCTGAATGCTTGAGGGGATCAGGTGGCTCTGTTTTGCTGTAGGGGGCATTTTACTGGCATGGTTTGAGTCCACTTGTCCCTTGAGAAGAGCTCAACACAACTGTGGGAGATTCTGGACCGACGTGTCAAACGGGACTCTTCACAAACAATCAGCAAAATATGAAATGAGGCAATGATTTGGAAAAATGGTGTTCCCTCCCACCAGTAAAGCTCTGGGAGAATCAGTGTCAAGATGCACTGAAGCTGTTATAACAACATGAGGCGCTCCAACACCTTACTAAGACACTTTATGTTGTCTTTTTCCATTGACTGTAAGGATGAACCTACTCATAGGTTTCTTTAGAGTTCAGTGTGGCTAATCCTTGTCGCTGTTTTTTCCTGAGTCCTTCTTACTCTCAGCTAATCCTAAAGGGAGCAATAAAATAGTGTATTAGTGGAGCAGAGGTGGGCAATGCAACTATCTCTGGGCAATGGACTGTCCTATGACCGCACCTACCTGTCACATAAAGCAGCCACGTCCTTAAGCCATGATACAATTTAAACAGGTGAATTATACAAAGATTCACCCCCTGGACGGTTGTCTTGAATGGAGAATTCAGCCATAGAGACCTAAACTGTTTCTTTCACCAGGCTGTAAACATGTTTACTTCTGCAGTAAAGTTCGGGAAAGTTGGGGCTCTGTGGGGATTAACTCTCTTTTGAAGACGGCCTCGAGTGTCCATTTGAGGAACTGCAGTTTTTGGAACTTCGACACTTTCACCAGTCCGTACTAGAATGATTTTATTAGCTGTTATTAGAGTCTAGTCTCAGAATGAAATAATTTACATGTGGAAGCTGTTTATGCTCTCTGTGCCAAGGTTGTGACTGATATAATGTCAAGCTTGCTGTTTGGCTCCTATTGCACCACCCTTCTGCCTCACCCTTATACTATACCTACCCACAACCCGACCACCCTTCTCCTGAAACACTGTTTGGCCCCTTATCAGGATAAATGACTTAATAATGTACTTAGGTGGTGCAACTTTTCACACACGTGAAAATTTAATTCCTCTGGGTACTTGGCCACTTTGCCAAGTTGGTGCTCCAGCCTTGCCTTTCCTAATAAATTTTACAACAGACCGATATAGTTATTCCTGTCTGGACCACGAATAACTACAGGGTTGATAGACTTTTATGGTTTACAGTGGCTCTAGGTTTGTAGATTCAATTGTGGTCTGTAAGTGTCAATGAATTGTGACAAAGTTTTTAAAAAGTGAAACATGATTTAATTCTCTACACATCATTTGACAGCTCAGAGTAGAATAAGATGTTAGTGTTCGACCAAACCATGTTCATTTATTTTCCACTGTACAGAGGAACTGATGCATATAGTAGTACACAATCAATCTGGCATGGGAAAAAAAACCCCAACAACAATATATATTCTTTTCTTTATCAGTCTCTGCCCTTGAAGTGTTCTCTCCCATAAAATTGTGTTTGCGTGTGCTGTAGCTATTACTGAGCGCACTCCGTTTGCTGGCTGGAAACTGATTTGAATAAAGACTAAGGGGTTGGGGAGAGAGAAAATAAGGAGGTGTTTGTTCTATACGGGAGACGAAAAGGGGCGTTAAAAAAAACGCATGGCCAAGGAGAGAGGGCAGCCTGGAGCCTGTTTTGCATGCACGGGGGCTTCTGTGGGAGAAGGAGTTGACAGGGCGCCGCAGTGCTGCCTCCAGCTCTCAGACAACAGCTGCTCAGAAAGAGGAGACGTCCTGAGGGTGCTGCGACATGTCTCGCTCTTTCTCCATCTCTCTTTTCACCTGTCTGCCTCTTCCTCTCACCGAGCAGACGTACGCCAGACACATGTGCAACACGCCGCCTCATCCACGCCAGCACGCCTCTTCTCTTCAATGACACACACGTATGAGCTGTGAGCTTCGTAAGAAATTGGCAGGCTGCCTGTGCTCAAACAAAACCCTGCAAAATAAAACCAGGTACTGCTGGATTTATATGCTTCGAATCCATTATTTGCTCACTTGGAGAGATGTTCATGAGGAGTAATTATCAGCTGCTTAATGGAAAGGAAACATTTTTCTTCAAGCTTTTGCACGAGCATCCAACCCCCACATTTTTTATTTGCATTTCTCTAATTTGGTTAAAGTTTGTGTGACAGCTTTTGATCATTTACCCCTCATGCGAGGAATATAATAAGACAATTTCTGCTGAGTAATTTTGCACACGGTGGAAGAATCTTAGTCTGTTACAATGAAATACAAAGCTGTTTAATGATTTTCTTTCTTTTACAGACAAAAGCTCACTAAAGAAAAGCTGCATTTGTGATAAAGTGGCAAACTTTATTTCAAAAAACTTTAGAGAAGCCTTAAACTCAAATTAATTCCAGTTAATTAATCCAAATGAGTGCATGACAAGTCTATTAACGGCCATCCTGCATTCACAAGGCATGCTATATATTAATATAAATGCAGGTGAAACAGTGACTAGTTTCCATTTTGTTTTTGTTGGGTGCCGTTAATTACTTTCAGAACTTTAGAGGTGACCTAAAATTCAGACTTCCAAAAAGACAGTGTGTTGTGCTGAGAATTGAGCGAGGATTAATTACTGCATCTCCCGAGAAAGATACTAACTGAAAATACCTTCTGTCGATGTGGCTTAAAAAAAGAATTAAAATATGTCATCATCATCTTTGTTTTGATGATGCTCAATTCCACGTCCAGCTGTGAGGAGGAAACGCAACGCTGGGGTTGTTTGTCTTATTACTCCTTCTCGTCAAATAAAACCCAATTTCACAGCTGTTTCTTATTTTCCTATTGAATTGATGGCAAATAAAAGGACAGAGGGATGTACCTTTTTTTGCTTTTCTTTTTTTATGCCCTTGGTTTGTCAATACAAAACGAAGCGGGGATTGCAGAGGCGTGGACAGGGCATGCTCTGATCTCCAGACAGAAAGAAATCAATTTCAAGAGTACAAGCAGCTCAGAGGCAGCAAAGATGAAGCTGAGCTATACAGCGTACTATATGGCAAGGTTGTAGAAACAGTTCAAAGTTTAATGAAGTCGTTATATCTTGATTAGAGACGACTTTAATTAGGAATTTTACAAATCTAAATCTTGAGGTGAACACAAACAGCTTCCTGCAGTTAATGTGAATGAAGCCTTGTGGGTCAGATGAGGTTTTGTCTGAGGACACCTCCAAACAGAATCTGGCATTTTCATTAGTTGCCTGAATCACCTGAGTGTGTAGCTCCTCACACTGTGAAGGAGGCAACAGCAGGCGGAGATTAACTCACATTTGGATTTTTATTGACAAAATTTCGGGAAAAGCGCTTTATTTATTACTGGAAGCTTTTAAAGCAGCAAATTTGGGTATTTATGTTGTACGTAAACCACTGGACTGTCTATCACACTCACCTCTTTCATTTAAGGCTACAAAGAATGAATTAAAATTAAATTTGCATTGCAGTGAGCTCATGTTTGCATCCAAACAATAATTTGCTGATTCCCTGACAGTTCAATACAATCTGCTATATTCTGGTCCATGGTTCATGCCCACACCTCCAAACAGAACCTGGCATTTTCATTATTTGCCTGAATCACCTTTTTTTGTGAGACTTCTCACTATTCGAAGGATCAGTGGTCCAGTGCCGAGGTTCTGCAGGATCACTGAGATCTGTTTAACACCGAGGAACACCAGCCACCCAGTGGAAAAAAGTCATTACGCTGCCTTGTATCTGTAATCTCTGCCACTATTCAAAGCCCGCTGACCGCAGGTGAGGATTTGAAAGAAGACAAACTGATAAATTGAGAGTTTTCCTTTATAGCTCAGCTTTCACCTCACCTCTTCATTCTCACAGAAGCCTCTGCCAGCCAGTGCCCTTAAGTGATCATCAATCTTACAGTTCTTTGTTCCACACTCTATGATACTTCACCTGAACTCCTCAGCTTGTGGCAGCTGCTCCTTCCTCATCTGGAATGAGAAAGCCACGTTTCCTGGTTCCCATTCAGCTTCATGGCTCTCCGTCAAACCCTTAAGGTCACAACTGGATGTAGCCAAAGAAAGAACATCATCCGCAAAAATAGAAATGCCAACTCAGTGTCAACAAATGTCAAGTGTCCTACATTTGCACTTAATTCGCATTGTTCATGAGCGGTTTTAATGTGCTGATTTAAATGAAAATATTCTTTTTTTCTACCAACTGTAAAAATATTCAGGCAAAGTTTTTAAATTTGTCAAACTTTCTTTGCTAATATGTTCATTTTGTTATTGGATTTTAGACGCGAAATCAAAAGCTGACACATTTTTATCAGCTAGTTACCTAAAACTTGGTGAAAAATACCACCTCAGAAGTCCTTCCCAAACAAACACTTCACATCTTTTGCAGTTAACAGTGTATATCACAAAGAGATAATGAAGCAGCATTGTTGTTTCATTTCACTACAAAGTTAGTTACCCCTAAAGATGAGACTTTTATTTCTTTTAAGTATAATCTAGTTTAGTAGCTTGGCTTAGCGTACCCAGCAAGCAGTGAACATTCTCCCAAAACTGGCTACCTACAAGTTCTAAAAAGAAAACATTTTAATCTGATGTTCAAAGAACTTTTTAAGCACATTTATCATTTTAAATAATGTTCCTATGCAGTTAAAATGGAACTAAGACAGAACTTTTGAACATTTAGATGTTAATGGAGGCCTAATAAGACAAAATGTGTTTTATAAAATGTTCCTGTAATGTGACATATTAACAGCCGTGGAACATTTTGCCTGAAGCGATCTAAGGATGTTTCAGGGATGTTGTTGAGGAAAACACATTATGTAACATGATTATATATTCCAACATTCCTGCCCTGCATGATAAGAAAGGAAGAACAGTCTCAATGCAGCATTTGGCAAATGATTTAAGAAGATTTGTGGAATGTCTTACTAGAACTTAGCAGAACCTTCTGAGAAGAGAGTTAGAACAAATAAATTCTGGCTGGGGAGGTGGGCTACAAATTGAAGGAAAAACAAAACAGAAAGGGTTTTGGTGAGGCGCTGGGCCACTGGATCCAAAACAGCTTCAGTGCACCTTGGCACTGACTCTCCAAATCTCTGAACTCTAATGGGTGACTGAACATAATTTCTCAAAAGATGTTCCCTCATCTGGTGTTTTTTTTATGATAGAGGTGGAAAGCGCAGACGAACACGCCGGTTCAGTTGGGCTGAGATCTGGTGACTGTGAAGGTCGTAACAAATGATTTTCATATTCATCAAACGGTTAAGTGACCCTTTGTGACCAGTGGACGGTGTCATTGTCATCTTAGAAGTCACAACTCCCATCAGGATAGAAATGTTTCATCAGAGGTTAAAGGTGATCACTCAGAACAACTTTGTATTGATTTGCAGCGACAACATCCTCTAAAGGGACAAGTGGACCCAAACCATGCCAAAAAAAATGCCCCGAACGGCATAACAGAACCACCAAATCTCCCCAATGTAGAGGTGAAAGGTTGAGGTTTTTCTGTTAAATTGTTTAACTTTGTAGTTTTCTTTTGAGACTTGGTGTGGAAGTAATGTTCGGTTACTGCTGGAGCTATTTAGCTGGGCAGGCTGTACATTTGCACCATGTTAGAGGAGAAAACACATCGTTTAATCCATCCTTCACTTTGTTTTTGGTGGCGGAAAGACCTAAACAAGAAATTCTTCTAATATATTGAAAGCTGCCATTAGTGCAGACTCATGCTTCAACATGTAGAGAAATGCAAAGCTCATAGTAACTGTTTAAAATGGGGAGTTAGCCTGCACTTATTTTTTGTGGGTAACCCTTCAGAAAGAATAAGTGTTGAGATCGCCTGTGGCATTGTGCTTACAGTCTGCCCTTAAGATAGATCACACTGGCTGCTATCTCTACTCGAAAATGTTTTTGGGGAAGGACATGTTGGCCTTGTTGTGAAGCAGACAGCCCACAGTAAGTGTGTGAAAGTTATGCTCGGGGGCTTTAACCTATGTCTTATTCGTCAGCATTTAAATACCAAGTACAGGAAATGAATATTTACTTATGCTATCCACTAAGTGGCACAAAATATGGAGAATTTCCAGAGCATTCATGAGGAGGGAATAATATTATAGAAAGGTCATATGTGGGATAACAGTGTCCATATTGTTTCATTAAGAACATCGCAGTTGCAGATCTCAAGAAGCCAGGTCCATTGCTTTGACCTTACATGTAATCCAGATCTGTAGCAGCAACATTTATCATCTCTAGGCTCTAAATGCCAACGTAACTGGTTTGCTTACACATTATTTTAGGGCTAAGTCATGCTTTAACCTGTTTAACCTCTAAAACCTTTCAGGGGCTCATTACGAAACATTCAAACTGTATTTTATGCGAGTCTATCGAACACAAATGTCAAAACAAGTCAGGATTTTAAAGATCCAAGTGATGCGCAATATGCATACTAAATTACAAGAAAATCAAACATGCATCCATCTGAATAATGGTACAAATGAAAAAAAGGCTTTCTCAATATACACAAAAACGTGATGCGCATGTATTCTAATCTCAAATGCAAGGACAGCTGTTCGAATCGTAAGAGAGAGAATACTGAGTAGATGTGGGCCGTCACAGAGGTGCTACACTGTATGCTGCAGATGAATATGTGACGATTGGACAGAGCACATAAACCTGTGATTATGAATTATAGTCAGTCGGCCCATCTGGATGAGGTTCTGCCCCTCGTGTCCTGATTTGATTACTGATTTAAATGAGACCAAGATTGTTTTTTTAAAGGATGTCCAATCCAGCCAATTAGTTTTCTTCTGGTTTGTTTTGACACCCGAGTCAATACTGAAAATGAAATTTCTCAAACTAGTTTTCAAAAAAAAGCTTTTAAAACTTGCATGAACGTTCTGCACAAGTAGCTGCCGAGCAAAAATAATTAAAAATAAATAAATACTGACCTTACACGTACCACTGTATGAGCTGTGCCTGTAAAATGTAATTTCCATGGTCAGTGTATCTGTACCAGTTTTCTGGAAAATCATCCAACACATGTCAAAAGATTCCTCAGAACAATAAATATTATCCTCATGGGGATGCTGGAGGAAAAACCAGGGCATCATCAGGGTTCCTCCACTTGGGACCATCAGTGTCATGAGAATTTTTCCAATAGTTATGTCATTTAGAGCTCGTGGATTGACCGACAGACAGGCTGATTGACATTACAATCCATAAGACCAAGCTTCATTCCTAGAAGTGGGAGAACCTTGAGAAGCTTTTTGGAGATCCTGACCATCGCCACTGTAGAGGAACGTTTTGAGTTCAAAATGGTAAAGTCTATCAGAAAAGTTCTTCAAAGAACCGTTTTGTCAGGTTTGGATTTCCATAGTGGTATCTTCGTTCTTGTACTTTTCCTTTCAACCACAAAAATAATAGAAATATTAGACAATATTGTAGATACTCCCAAATAAAACTGAGATTTGTTTCATATTCAGACAAACAGTTACTTCATCAGTGTCATGAGTCATTTGCACACAAATCTGTTGGCAGAAAGTCAGACAATATCCCAGCTTGCCCAAATATACTATTATATACATGTTGAAGTACCAGAAGATCCCCAGTTTGCATCCCGGTTAGAACGCCTGGGATCTTTCTGTGTGGAGTTTGCATGTTCTCCCTGTGCAGTGTGGGTTTTCACCAGACTCTCCGGCTTCCTGCCACAATCCAAAAACATGCTGAGGTTAACTGATGATGCTAAATTGCCCGTAGGTGTGAATGAGTGTGCTTGGTTGTCTGTCTCTCTATGTGTAGCCCTGCGATAGGCTGGCGGCCTGTCCAAGGTGTCCCCTGCCTTCGCCCTGAGTCGACTGGGATAGGATCCAGCCCCCTGCGACCCTACAGAGGATTAAGCGGTGTATAAATAATGGATGGATAGATGAATGTTGAAGGGCTGCAATGTGCACAATTTCAAAGTTTTGAAATTTGAAAATAAAATCCCTTAAACAAAGTATAAATGCAGGTCTGAAGGGCTAGGCTCAACTCCACAAAAGAATCCTCCAGGAAGTCCTTGTGAGTGTTGAGAGGTTCTTCCAGCAACCTGTGTTCTGAACTGAGCTGTTCAAGGTTTCTTCAGGAGTCCTCCAAGCAACCAGGGTTCCTCGAATATCCCCAGACTTCCTTAATGCTAAAAGAGAAGCCTGTCTACAAACAACTGAATCTCATGAGCCCAAAATAAACAAAATAAATAAAGCTCTAACATCAGTTTATGACAGAACATAACAAAAACTAATTAGCTAATCATCCAGGTCCTGTTTCAGTGAATACAGAACTTTAGTAACAGATTTGCAGTTAATCAGATTGTGCAGATTGAGTGATCTGGGAGAGTTTATAATTCTTTCTTCTGAACCTTGTAATAAAATATTGCCTCAGATCTTCAAAAAATGTTAAACTGCAAAGCACTTTTTGTTGAGAGTTCGGTCTCTTTGAGCTTCAATTATAAATTTTCATACTTAATAGGATGTGATCAGCTACATAATCCCCCACCTAACCTCCTTTGAGTCTCTCACTCTTTTCCCTAATAAGTTAATTTTTTTCCTCCAAACTTATAATTGTTTCCATAAAAAAAATCATCCGTCTGTTGTTCTGCTCCCCTTTTTAATGACACAAAGAAAATCCGATGCCAGAATGTGAGTAAAAAGAGAGTTTGTAGAGTTACATGTGGAGACAGGAGACTCAACAACAACTGTATTACTTGAAGGTGTGATTGTGAGATGAGCTTTGCAAATACAAACACAGACGTTAATAAAAATGCAAAACTGGTGTTATTACAGACTCTGAGCGTGGTCTCACTTTAGGTTGTGTTTTCTTTTATTTATTGTAAGAAAGTGCACGCAGGCTGCTGCAGTTGTTAGCATCCGATCCTGAAGAAAATCTTTGCAATTTGCTCGCAGACGCTTAACTTAACTTGGATTTAACCTTAGGGTCCTGAGTGACTCGAGGCTTAACATCACAAGACTCAGACTTAAAAGCAGGCTCTGGATGTTGGTTAAATTAGTGCAAATGCCTCAGTTGACTCCTTCTTGCATTATTCAGATCTTACCTTGGGCGCCACCCAGGCCTAAGCCAGCTCTATTAGTTGGAGTGAAAACAAACCGGGGCTCTGGGGTCTTTGGATCAGGACTCAGAACTGCTGTTTGCTTTTATACCAAGGCCAGAACTTTGTTACACTGCTGTTGTTCATGAGATATTTTCTAAAACCCTGGTTTCCTGTTCGACTGCCCTTGGCTGTGTTTGGTCAAAGATTACTAAACATGTTTAAGTTACAGAGATTTTTTTTTGCAGGAGAAAGATGCTGTATGTGTTTTTAAGTTGTATCACTGTTGCTGCAAATAGAGTGGGAAGTTAATGGAGTTCATAATTTCCCCTTAATATGACTGATCTTAACTAACTAACACAAAATATGTCAAAAGGGCACATCCTAAAGCATGCAAGGAATTTCAGAACAGCTGAAGGTTAAGGCAAGATCTGGGTAAGCAACACTATGCCCTATTTTACATTGCTTTTTTAAAAAACACCTTATTTCTCTTGGTCTGACCGTACTTGACCTCAGAAAGTAAACACTCATGTAAGCCTACATAAAAATGCATCAACATGAGCCAAGGTCAGCACTGGTTCAGTAAACACTCGGTGTTCTTCAGCCACAATTCAACCTGTATTTTTGCATTGTTCTGTCACAAAGAGCAAAACCAAATAGGGTTTATTTAAATAAAAATCTCTTCGAACAAAAGCTTCAGTTCAAGTCTGTTTATGTATTATTATTTTTTAATAAAAGAACCAAGCAGGGAAAACATTGTTGATCATGAATCACCGCCTTAATTTATTCACTGTTGGTTTAATCGGATGTGACCCAAAGTACATCGTTTGTCTTCATCCTGCACAAATCCAGCTGGTGAGACTTCCTCAAGGCAGTTGGAGGGAGCTTCAAAAGAGCTTTGGCTATCAGGGGAGCTCCGGCTGGTTTTCATCCTTGTCTTCCTGTTGCTCTGGATTTGGCTGCACGGGGGGACAGTAAGAACTCCACAGAGAGGGCAGCTTTGTAGTTTGAAGGGACACTAGTTAATCAGGGGAGAAATATTTTAAAGGTAATACACTGAATGTAATCTACGTGTAGACTTTCAGACGCTCGGAAAAAGATCTTTCCTCTGGCAATTTCACGGTACTTGAAGAGCCACCCCTGGATCCGCACCCGTTTAATGCAGCCGCACAGAATGGATGCTGTTTTGTATTCTCACCTTGATGAAATTCCCAGGCAGCCTTCACTTCGGGAATTGGTTCACCTGAAAGATGCTGACTCTCATTTGAGAACTGAGAAAGACTCCTTCATCCCTCCTGCCCATCGCTGAGAGTCCCATTGCATCATTGCATTTTTTGTTTTGTGACCTCCTGTCTTCTCCTTCCTTCCTTCCTTCCTTCCTTCCTTCCTTCCTTCCCTCTATTCACTTTCTTGTGCTGTGTGAAAAAAAAGGCTTGACATTCAGAGCTTTCAGCAGGAATGATGGGCTCTCAGGCAGCTATATTATGTTATCTCGGGCTCAGTCTTTCCCCAGGTCCCTGCTTCGCGCTCAGAAAAAGACCTGTTGTGTCGAGATACCAGCTTGCGTCGTGCTGTGCTGTGGCACCGAGGTGATCAGCTGTAATGTTTACCTGCTGCATTGCAGTCAAGGTCAGTGGATTAAGATGGCTGGAGCCCAAATTATGAGTGTGAGGTGAGACCTGCATGAGGTGTTGAATGTTTATTTTACACAGGGATCAGCGTTTGTCTGCAGCTTCACCCAACACCTCTTCTGAACTGCAGGATAGGATGGATGGGGGATTTAGTGGAGGTTTTAAGTGATTCTCCTGCAGGGTGACCATCAATCAGGCTTGACAGGAAGTGAGGGTTGCTACAGTGATGATCTGCTCCCATGAGTGCTCTTGGCAGATGTGATTGTCATCGTTGGGCTTCACCCTGTACAGTAAGCCGGGGGAGAAGGAGTTAAATAGGTTACATATTTGACAAGGCTTATTTGAGTGTGTGTGCAGATTCAAACTTCAGCGTATGAGTCCCTTTATGGATTTTCACCTTTGTTTTTATACCCAGCGTAACCTTCACTGTCACCGCCGCGTCGTTGCTGCAAATACAGATTTTAATTGTTTATCAGGATCATTATTATTCAGTGACAGTCTGCGATGCGTAGATCCATAATAGGGCGGCAGTAGGGTAATCAATCACAGCGTGTCGGGCAGCAACACTTGACACATGACATCTCGGGATCCAAAACGCCACAGCCACTTACACGGCTCTCTGCTGCTTCTGAAGGTTTCCCAAATTAGTCCCAAGAAGAAGCTTCAAGGAGAAAATCTGCACTGATCTCCAAAGTCTCGGCTCTCTTTCACATGGCATTACATCTGGCCAATCGGATTTGGGAAGCAGGTGCATGAGGCTGATCCAAAGAACTGTCTCACACTCCAAAAGTTTAGGGGTCTTCCTGAAACAAAAGTCAGAAATTTGCAGCATTAGATTCACCATAGCTGCATCTTATTTGCATTTGCCATGATTAGTATGTTCTGCAACACTTTTAATTACAGCAGATCACAGTGTAAGTCTTTTTCTGTCTTTCTTTTATGACATTCAGTATGAATTGTTAAAGCATAAAGGCTCCCCAGTATGTGGCCTGTGATTATTTAATATGTACCAGGTAATTATAGAGGTACTTAGTGTAATTTATTTCGGTGGTACCCCATACATACAGAGTAATTCCACTGTAATTTATGAACCGCAATCAAAAGTGTTCCTGTTTTTAATGAGCTTAGTTCTAAGTTATACATCATTCATCATGAATATCCATGTGTTGAAATTTATGGATTAATTACTTAATTTACTTTTCTCATCTTTACCAAGCATGTACAAATACCCATTGTTATATTACTATTATAATCCAACCGGGTGCTTTCATTTTGATATTTTCCTGTTTAGAAATCAGGCCGAGTTTGAACCTGCACCCATTAAAAATCCTCTCCTGCACGCTGTCACAGATGTCTTCACAAATTCTCTGGCTGACTGGACCTCTGCTCAGGTTCAGGCTGGGTGGTGCAATAATGAGATTTACATGAGCTAACTGGATGTATGTGCTACGAAGAATGATTAAAGAGGAAATCTTTTCGAGCAGTATCTGTCATATGACTCACAAACTTTAATTTGAAAAAGTTAAAGCGTGAATCATGTTATGGTCTTATGTAATATTGGGATATATATTGCAAAATTATAATATTTTGCATCCTCTTATTGTGCAATAGAACAGAATTCAAGTCTACGATAACTGCATTAGAGATTAGAGATGCAACCATACTAACATGCCAATAAACACACATATTTGTATTACTTTATTCGAAGTGTCTTCCATCATCTTCCAAGCAGTTCTTTACTCTAAAGCCCACTGCACATTTTTATTTGTTTCCATCACTTCTGAGGACGGTTCATTCTTTTCCTGGAGACATAAACTCACCCCCACCACAACCACTACCTGTCTAATCATTACTTCTACTACCTTAAATCTTAAAATTTGAGGATTTCCTCGACAGGAACGTTAATTGTTATTCCTGAAACAGAAGCAGGTTCCCACACTGTGACTGTGTGAACAGATTTATGTCCTCGCAACATGAGTAATGCAAGTATACTCACACCCAGGCTCTGAGATCATTCACTATTCATTAGGTGGTCCCACTAGATCGTGTGTTCAGCATGTTGTTGTGTTGTCGAGTTGTTCAGTGAGAATGATTAAACCACATATAATGGAATGAATCTACCATACAATGCAACATACAAAGCAATCAGATTTATCTACATCATGCAAAGAAAAACAAATAAATGGTTTTCAGATAAGGGGAATGATCTGAGCGGTGTCTACTATTGTTTTTGATGTGTCACAACGAACCCAGTTTTAAGCTCAGGTTCAATCACATACACAATCAATACATTTGTTAAATTTTAGATAAACAAAATGTTATTTTTAGATAAAAGCTGGCCACTGCTTTTAGTGATGTTATATAGATATATATATATATGTATGTATGTGTGTGTGTGTGTGTTTTTATCAGGAATGGTGCTCCAGTCTGAAGAAACTTTTGAGTGTAGATTTGGAGTTCTTGATGCGAGGAGCATTCTGTAGGTTAAACTTGTTGAATTCTTCTAAACCAACCAATGGAAAATAAGTTTTTTGTTCTCTGCTGTATTATAAATTAGCTGTCACTTCTTTGAGGGAGACATTCTGGTCAGATTTTGCACTTCTCTCTATTGCAATAGATTAAAATTTACACCAAAGTGTTTCTTGGATTCTATAAGAGTCATTGTGGTTTCTCCACAATAGCTACCAAGTTTGGTATTCCACCCTAATTTAAAATTGTCTATAAAATCATTGAAAAGAGTTTTTCTAGCCTTCTATGAAAAGCTTCTCTCACATAGTTAGACCATTCTCTACCGCTGGACGTATGTGTAGAATGGTCTAATTGCACCTTATTATCATTCTGCTACAGTGGGGAAGAAAAAGCTCTGGCATATTTCTTGAAACCAATCACAGTTGTATTGAGTGGGGCTAAGAACAGGATGCTCCAATGGGGTTCACTCACAATAGTGCTGGGGGAATTGTTTTAGTGGAACATTTGCATGCTGGGAGGTGAGCACTGTCATTAGACTGGATGATTCCCTGCTAAAAAAAAAAAAAAACTGTCAGGGACGCTTTATTGCACGGTCTAAACTTTTAGCAATTTTTTTGGCATGTAGGTTGCTGCTCTGATGTGGCTGCAACCTGCTTTAAATGTAACAAGTAGACATTGAAAGGGGAAAGGAAACCTAAGGGGCAGCCAATGATAGCCTATACCCGCAGTCTGCATCCAAGGGGGTCAGACTATTGAGAGGTCAACAACTGGATTTGTATTGCGATAAATCAAAAGCAATTGAACTAACATGCCAAAATCATGTCAAGTTTTTTTATTATTAGAAATGTCTAATGCATAACCTCAGTTGTCATAAGTTGACAAGCTCTGTTTAACCTTAATTTATATGATATCCAGCTGCAAAAGATCACACGACTCCACAGCACAGCACAGCCCACAACCTAATGTCTGTTATCAATGAGCAGCAGCTTGAAAAGTTTGATCCCCATGATTCTCCGTCACATCAAAGTGAAGTAAATAAAAGCGGCTTGATGAGACGTGTTGTTCTGCTGTGTTTGCTGTTCAGCCAGACAGGTGACAGAGAAGGATTTCCTGTGCGGTGACAGCCATGTTTTCCAAACTGCGTCATCCGCTTTCTGTTTTCCTCTTAGTTTCCTGAGCAAAAAAGCTGCGAGGACAGTCCTTCAAGTCTGCAGGGGGAGAATCCACTGTGTGTGTGTGTGTGTGTGTGTGTGTGTGTGTGTGTGGAGGCTGAGTCACAGCAGGTTGTTTTATACATCAGGTTTCAATCTGGATTAACACCCCACCGCTGAATGAAGAAGATAGGTCCTTTTATGTGCCGCATTTAATGCAAGTCATGAATAATTTGTCCTTTTTTTTCTTTTTAGGTGAGGAATTTGTTCAGATAAAGATAGACCCCCACAAAAAGCACAGAGGGAGGAAAAAATAAGAAACTTCTTTGTCATCAGAAAAGAGAAAATGCTGTGTTGGCCCAAGTAATTAAGTTTATGCTAGATGGGATTTCCCTCAAGTGAAGGGAAATCAGTCAGACGGATGCAATTTCTCACACAGAAACTCACACGACAACAAAGGCAGTGGATATTTTTCTATGTGCCGGCTTCATTTAATAGAAACATCTTTGCTGTCTGTATTATCCACAAAGAAACCTTGATGGGGCAACATTAAAACACATGAACTAATTCAATTACTGCAGTTATTCTTATTGCTGACCTCCTGTCTGCTGGCTAATTAACCGGAATAAAGCACATGTATATCTGAGAAATGTACGCGTGTATTCAGTAGGAAGTAAGGAGATCTGTTTCCATAATGGTGTAAATGTCAAGTTCTTAACAGCAAGTGCTGCTTTAATCTAATTATGTCGAATGGTTTTGTCCAAATCTCATGGTGTTTGGTGCAAATAGAGAAAGCCACAGGGAAACACGTTTTATTTGTATAATCTTTCAATGGTTATGGAAGCAGTTTAGGTCTGCACACTTTATTACTCTATCAATTTTTAATGCCTGGTCTGTTTTATCTGCATTTCTTTTTTAATATTGTGTAACTGGTACAAAAACAGCAACAAATCCGAGGTTAATAGCAACACAGTTTGGGATTGTTTTTCCAGATCATGGCTGCAAATGCTTTTGTCACTGGTCTTGCCTCTGTTGTGCTGCAGAGTGGTCACTCAGAATCTGACTGTCGCGCAAAGAGTTTTACAAGTGGACGCACAAAACTCATCCACAAAATGGGCGATTTAAAAGGGTGTTGAAATCTTTTTCCATATGTGAGACTCTGTTCAGATTGCAGCAGGCAGAAACAGCCACATGACAAAACATTGACTGACAGATACAGGCTCAGTCTGCTTCACTCCCACTGGGATTTTACATAATAAAAGGTTCGATCTTGAAACTCTTTGAACCCCTCATCGGTACTGGTGCTTTTAGGTAACTGTTTGAAAAGATGAGTGGTACCCAGTTTGGAAATCCAGCAACCCGCAGAGTAATTGTAAACCAGTGAGAGCGGGGCAGAAATGGAGGCTGGTGTGGTGGCAAATCAGCCCAACCTGTACACATGACAGATGGACTGAGGGGAGAGGCAGTGACCCCCCATGCTTGTTTGGAGGGAAACCACGCTGTTATGGAAGAAAACAGAAATTTTGACGGACAGGTTTTGATTAAATTAGTGGCCAGCGCAGGGCTGTATATAGACAGAGGAGGGAACTATGAGTGGATTTGCTCACAGTATTGCCACATCCAAGCAGACTTTCTGTGTTTCATCTTTGTTTTCTAATCCTCATATTGCTCCTTCTAATGCAATGTATCATCTATTCAAGAAAAGAAGTTCAGATGATGATTCATAAGAGAATGGACAGCCCCCACAGAGTTGTTTTGCACTTCTGAATTCTGCCACGATGATGGTTTTATCATTCATGAATCTACAACCCTTGACTTTGAAGGACAGATGGTTATCCGGAGCCTTAAAATGAGCTGCATCAATCTGACTCTGAATATATATATAGCAGAGAAGACAGTGTTCTTTTTCTGTTTTTTTAAGAGGCAGACTCTCTTGAACCGTCCATGTCTTTGTTTCGTATCACTCTTGAAAATTAAAAGACAACCTCAAGTAGCTCTATCTGGGTGTCCTGATTCAAAAGCATAATAAAAAGAATGAATCCCAGGACACACATGTGCAATCTACATGATTGCAACACACAATCTGAAAGATTACAGCAGCAGCCGCTCTTGCACGCCTCATCTTACCATTGTGATTCCTTGGCTCATGTGCATAGGACAGATTAAAATGGCAGTTGTGTCGAAAGACCCGGCTATCCCTGAGAAGTGTTTTAATAGCCCTGATATATCTAAATCAGACAGCTGCTGTCGGCACATAAATCTCCCCACTTCGATAAAACAATGCCACGTCTTAATTGGCAGGGTTGTATGGGGAGAATATAATCACCTGCAGGTTGCATAATGAAAACCGCATGTTATTTTGCATTCCTGAGAGGTGGACAGGTTATGTGACTGAGTGAACTCTTTAGGGATTTACATTTTTAAGCTAAGCATAAGATAAACATGGCGGGGGGAAGGGACGCATACGTAGGGGAGCTAAATAGGAGACTGTTGGAAGGAAAGGCGTGAAAAACAAAAAGGAAAACAAAGAGAAAATTAGAGACAGGGAGACAGATGTAATGGCTTATACAGAATGGAGTTTCACCATTGTTATTCATAGAGTTGCATGCTTGGATTAGGAGAGGTTTCTCACCGACATAACATCCTCATGGCCTGAAATTGCCACTTAATTCAATGACAGTGCAATGAGATCGGGCCTGATTCGACAAGAAGGCAGGAGGCTGGCAGGAGCTGGATGGTACAGTACGAAGAAATACTTAGTTATCTTATAAAAGCAGGGGATGAATATTACACACCAGAGATATGTGGTTATTGAATGAAAAAATAGCATTTCACTTCTGTATTTTTGGTGAATATTTGCTGTCTATTTACTTTGTTTGCTTTTTCCCAGTATTTTGGGTGGAAGCTGGCTGGAAACACTGAATGAAGAGAGGATTTAAAAGTACCTGGCCAGGCTGAAACCCACTTTATGGTTTCATGGTTTGTGCCTCAGCCGGTGAGCTTCCAGGAAACCATAATCTCTGTGCCCATGCAGTTCCCCTTGAAATAAAAACACTTGTTATCATCAAATGCTGGAGCTCTTACAGTGAACTCTAATGATTATACAGTCCTGTTAACTACTGATATATGATTGATGTGTGTGTATATCAATGTGCGTATTAAAGGGAAAAAGGCAATGCTGGCTGAAAAAAACACGAACTGTATAAAAAAAAGAGATAATGTTAGCTCAGTGTATCAGCACACCTCTCTGATTTTGCTTCTTTTGATAGCACAGATCAGCGTGTGACTCAATCTGGAGAGTTACACTAAGTCTGCAAAGCTCAAACACAACCAGATAATCTTTGCTGACCACAAGTTCTGGCAAAGCATCTGATCCCCCCGCCTGCGGGTACCAACAGCCGGAACAGGAACAGTCCTTGTCCGGAGGCATGTTCCAGAGATAGCAGAGCCGCAGGAGAGCAGGGACAATAGGCAGATGAAAGGTCTGGGAGAAGCTGAATAAATACCGGAGTCAATAATATTGAATTTGTTAAGCAAACTCTGTATCTCAGGGAAGAGCTTACGACCCGCCATGCCGTACATCAATCAAATCAATCATTCAATATGTTAACAAGAACTGCATAAGCGCTGAATTAATTTCTGAATATTGTCCAGAATTCATGTTTCCCTCAACTCAGAGCGATCACACCGACATCTCATTCCTCACACGTGCCTCTGCTTTGATCTTTTCTCCCAAAAGCATGAGATTAAATGAACAAAAGTGAAAAACATCCTGTAGCATTAGAAAAAATACTGTTTACTTAGCAGTTAAACCAATAAAGTAGCACAGCAGAGGAGTCCATGTCTTCTCACAATGAGTGTAGAAAAAAATGTGCAAAAAAAGCAGAATTTCACTCCAAACTGTGCCTGACTGCTGCAAAAAACATTTATAAGCAAAAAACAGCAAATAAACTCTTGGCTTGAAAATGAATACAGAAAACAATCCATGCATAAATACATAAATGCATAAATGAAAAAGCATTATCTCGCAATGCAAAATAAATAGAAACTTCCTGAAGCAATCTTCATATAAATGTGTTCTGCGGATGAACTCGGCTCACTCGGAGCTGATCCGTATCAATCCTGTTCTTAATGTGGAGTATCAACATCACACTGACGCATCTGCTTCAGCTGAGCGTCTGCTGGCTGGACCTGCACTGCCGGGATTTCCCGTCCTGTTTCACTGCGGTAATTGAAACCGTGCAGGTGTGAGGCTCAGTGCACAGGGACTTCATTAGTAAAGAGAGAGATTTATCCTGACCTATTTTCAGAATACCCCCAGTACTACAGAGTACTATCTTTTTTGACATCCCAACTACTGTTTTGACATAAAGAGGAAGGGTGTTTAATTTATTGCCAGGGCATGTTGATCCCCGGAGAGCGTCTCCAGGTAATATCCAGACCTCGAGTCCTACAGGTCTGCAGAGCCAAGGTCATCAAGGCTGGTGATCAATCTTACATGTTGCTCTTTTAAACATTGTCAAATTTGTGGTGTAGTTTTAAAGAATCCAAATCTCCTGTAATGTAAGTATGATTAATTCATAAAACAAAGACATCATGAGGATACAGTCAGAGCTTCACTGCTCCAGTCAAGCCGAGACAGACAGATGTAGCTCTTTTACAAAGACCTCCCTGCTGGTAGATTAATGCAGATGAGCGCATGAAATAGTCTAGTTTGGAGATCAGTTTGCTGTGATTTGACTGTCCGCTCACTGGAAGCAAGTAGGCAGGCGTGAGAGGAATATCAAGTGTCGCACAGATGGCAGTTTATGTGGTTTTAATAAGTTGAAAGAATTCAGGAGGAAACTTTTCTTCTACTTTAACTACCCCAAATGCGTCATTAAAGAGTAGAAAACACTGAGGATTTCTGCTGTATAAGTGTTTACCTGCAGAAAGAAACAGGTCTTTGTTTGTTGGGGTTGCAGGTACAGTAATAAAAAAAATTCTGTGAATATACTGTTTACATCCATAAGAAAGATCTTCAACCAGATCTCACACTCGATTATCATTTTGTCTTTGTTTTTGCCACAACATAATCAAATTAGCTCTGAAATTAAACCGTTTTTTCACTGCTCTAATTCCTAATTTAGTGGTTAACTAATCCATTAGAGAGAGATTCCATGCTGAGACTGAAATGAAGCATGAAATAAGTCCGATTTATCTCAACAGAATCTTTGGTTAACACGAGGAATTCAGTATTTGGCAGTAAAAAGCATTCTGTGTTGTGTTATGACAGAAAGGTGTTTTTTCAGGCTTAACAAGATCCTGATTAACTGTAAAAATCTACCTCCCCGAGTCCAACTGTCTTATTAAGGGAGGATGTTGGGTTTATATCGACAATCAACACAAAGACGCTGGAAAATTATCCCCTTTCAAGACAGTAACTGTCAACTGTGACCAAAGACTAACACTTGAAGCCTGCGACTTGTTTTCCTGAGCAATGATTACGATGCTGCTTCCCTCTCTGATGAAACTGTCCTGAAGTTGTGTCCAATCCTTAATGAGTCTGGAGTCGGCAACCGGCTCAGACATAACGGGTCATGAAAAGCTTATTTCACTCTGTGTCAACTAGGGAGGCAGATTTTGATTCATCCCAAATCTGCATACCCAATTTACATTTCAAAAGGAGGCAATCCTTTTAATTTCCATGAAATTGGGTGTCTATTAGAGGGTGACTTAGATACATGGAATACAGGAATCAGTCCAATAGGATTCTCACTGGGAGGACATCACACGTGGGAAATAAGCATGCAGATTACTGACGTGTTAACCTCCTCCCATGTGTTTTTTCTACCATTAAGCGACATTACCCTCCGAATCTTCAGAACCGATGGATTATCAGACAAATGCACGTTTAAATACCATGATCCCTAATGTTGTCTTTTTGTAACATCACAGCCAGGAGCCTTCTGTTGTACAACCGAGAGAAAACTTTCATGTTTTATTGGGTCAGGATTTGGAAAAATAATCATCTTTTTTTCTTATCAATCGTTTCCCAATTTGCATATTTTTGTATCACTAATGGTTTTTGCACTTGCCCTCAGTAGCTTGCTCTCAGTTTTAATGATGAGCTTAAATCTTTAATACGGAATAATGTGATGTTGATGTTGCCTTTTTACTTTTGCTGCCCTGGGATCAGACTCAGAATTATGTAACTTCTTATTTTGCTCCGATGGATCCTCCTCTGATGTTTTTTTTTCCCGAGCAAGACAGAAGTATTTGTGACCCAATTTGCCAAATACACTGTTTAGTGCTTACATGATGGATCTGCAAATGTAGGTCATCGAGCCAGTTTTTGGGTCAGTCCTGCTGAGGGCCGGACTGTAGGGAAGAGTATAGGAAATGTTGTGTATAGGAAACTGACAGTGCAGCAATAGAGGACTTCACACAGAATAAAGTGACTAAAATCTGTATTTTAGACACATCTATTTGACACACTAGTGTACAGACAGTAAAAAAAAATAGGTAAAAGTGTATAAAGGGCAAATGTTTCTTCTGCATGGTGAGTCACCTGATATGTGAGTTACTCTACAGTTGTACAAAGTCAGTGAACCAGATCTTGATTAGACCCACATGAAGCTAATTGTCAGCAGGTTAGGCCATACTACAGACATTAGCATAATATCGTTCCACAGCATTAATACTCAGACATGTGTAATACTGGGAAAAAACTGTGGAACATTTTATCTGTTGATGACATTGGAAAACAAATTTGCAATCCTCTTTGATTTTTCTGTTTTTCTAGAGTAAAGAACGTTCACTTGTATATTCAGACCCACAACAAAAAACTCCACTCATTTAAGAATGCCACACGTTTCTGCTGCAGTTGTATTGTATATTCTAACTGTATAGTGGTCAATACTTTAGCCAGCTTGGTGATCAAAAGAGTACAAAAAGAAAAAATCTTGTGTTGCTCTCCTAATGCTGTCTCCCTTCTTGCATGTGTCAAATGTAGAATCCCTTAGATAGTACAAACAAGTGGACAACTGAGATTCAGAATCAAACAGCAAATTAAAGTGCTGACTGCTCAACCCATATCAGCTGTTGTGAAGCATTTTGCTAATATCAGTCTTTTCATTTCAGATTTAACTTTCTCTTGTGTTGACGCGATGATTCCAAATTGTCATGTTGATAATGCAGACCCAGTTTTACCACAATATAAATGCAGATTTATCTTAAAATGCCACACTGCTGTAGCTTTACCTAAGAATTACTTATGACCTGTTTTCTGTTATTCTATTTTATTGTCCTTCTATGCTAGTGGGTCCCAGTCCCAGTGCAACAGCTAACATTTATGTGTATATATTAATGGATGAGAATGCGTTATTGTTGTGGAATGAGATTATTCTGTTTGGTATGATCTGACCTCCTGGGTTCATACATGTCTAATTAAGAACACTAGATCATTCCAGCATAGACTGAAACATTTGCCCTGTATGCACCTATTGCACACTTTTTCACTGTCTGTGCAGCCATACTGTGATTCAAATGCAAGTATGTTCCGAAAATCATTCTCAAACTTCATAGTCCTACCATTCCCTACTAAGAGGACATATTCCTCTAAATCTGGGCAAAGAAAACACAGGATCATTAAATCCTCTGTGCATGGAAATCCTCTTTATTATCTGCAACCCAGGGTCAGAAATGGATGTATTTTTCTCTCAAGAAATGAATTTTCACATGATTATCTTGCCTCTCATAAATATCTCCCTCACCTCTGGCGGTGAACTATTTGATCTTACCTAAGCTGCTGTTAGCTGAAAAACAGAGAAAGATTTATCTAACCAGCTTTTTAACTGAAGTCGAACAATTCAAAGTTAAAAAATTACAGTGAGGCACTTGTTCATGACACAGCACTGAAATAATCCCCGTGAAATTGCTAATAATCTCCTATTAGCAGGCAAATCTTGTCTATTAGCAGGTAAATCCTTCTGTGCTGCTTTTCAAACACTGTTAAAGCAAAAGCATGACTTTTTTGGAAAATTTATGTGCCTTCTTGAGCCACTTAATCAATACTCACATATCTCACTGAAAGTCCTTCCACAGAACCATGTAAGTCGTCTTTCACTACCCTCCAAATACAACACATAGGATAATCTCCGGAATTAGTGCATATCTGGCAGCAGGAAACATATTAAAAGATATTTTCACCTATTTTTCACAGCTTTGGTTAAGATCAGGGTTTGGGTTCAAATAGTTGTCATCATTGATACAGTTATAAATATGAGGTAAAGGTTACAGGACAGTCATGTTTGAAAGAAACACTTTCTGGTTGAAAGAGGAAACCAGCCGTGGTCTTTCATCAGACTGTGGTTAAGGTTATTCAGCATGCTTGATAAAAAGTAATGTTAACTCTGAGAACAGAAATGAACAGCTGCCTCCATTGTTAGTGTCCAGTGTTCTGCCAGCCTGTCCATCCACCCTGACCTCCTCTGCACAGCAGCATTGTGGATCTATAAGGTCACTGCTTCCTCTCTTTTGTTTCCTTCATCATCACCACAGCCAACAGTTGGCGCTGTCACAGTGAAAAATGGATAGATTGCAATAAGCTGACTGCTTATCATTGTTTTTCAGAAGGATGTTCTCCTGTATGTTGAATATGGAGTTACAAACAGTGGGCGGTTAGCTTAGCTTCGAGTGGCAGCAATTCAATTCAGTTTCATTTTACATACATTGACCAGACATTATGACCACCTGCCTAATATTGTGTTGGTCCCCTTATGTGCTCCAAAATGCTCTGAACCGTTAGACGCGGACAAGAGGACCTCTCAGGGTGTCCTATGTGGTCTGGAACCAGGACACTGTCAGTAGATCCTTTGGGTGCTCTGGCTTGTGCAGTGGGGCCTCTGTCCATCAAACTTGTTCCACTGCATCCTGTTGATGCTTGATCAGAATGGGGTTTAGGAAGTTTGGAAGTCAAATCAACATGTTGGGCCATTGTCATGTTCCTCAACATGTTCCTGATTGTTTGATGTTTTTTCCATGTGGTGGGTTGCATTTTCCTGCAGGGGTAGGCCAGTGACATTTGGGATTTCCATTTGCATGAGGGAGTGTGCTTGTTGTGGGACACTGTTTATTTGGGTGTCTAAGTCTCATCAACACAGATGTTAAAATCCAAGGTTTTCCATCAGAACACCACATAGCACCAATTTGATTAATGTTATTCACTTCACCTGTCAGTGATCATAATGAAGTGGCTGATCAGTGTAGCTCTAAATAATAAAATATGTCATCTTTAGGCATTTAGCATAAAGCATTATGAGCTTTGGAGGTGCTGGTAGACAGATCTTTTATTCAAGAAAAAAGAGTTTCCATTTTCTGTAAAATCCCTGGGTTTTTCTTTTCTCCAAAAGTCTTTTGATTGGTTTTGAAACTAACAACATGTGAAATTGGCAGTAGTGCTAACAATTTTCTGTAGTTATCTGTTATAAACTCCTCACTCACATCCATTGCCAAAGTGTTTCTGAGCTCTTTATTAACAGTGTGGTGAACTAGCTTTTAGCAGTTTGTACTCACTGCTATACTTTACTTTTTACTTTATACTGAACCAAATGAGACACATCATGAAAAATTTTATTCTTCTCAAACATATATTTTTATGATTTCTATGTGGCTTTATGGGACCTCAGCTGTGATGCACATTGGAGATGTAAGTCACAGTGAAACTAAAAATATGTCTAGCATGATGATGCAAATTGTGGCAAGTGGGCACCGAGGGTTTGAGTATTTCTCCATGGGCTGTTGCTGCTGCAACTGTTGACAATGTTGGTTCATTCTCAGTTCTGTGGGGCACGTTTCAGTTTTAAAACCTCTGTGCTAAGCTAACCATCTACTGGCTTTAGCTTTATATTAAACACATAGATATCAGAGTGATCCTTTCACCTTAGTCTTAACAAGAATGCAAACAAATTTTTCCAAAATGCCAAACTGCTCCTTGAAGGGCTGCACTTCTCACTTACTGTAGTCAAGTCAGAGTCTACAGCAGAACAAAAGGAGGGAAAATGGCTGAAGATGTCGAGGGCCGGACAGAAGGGCCGGAGAACAGGGGTGAAGAGCAAGATGACAGCGGAGTTACCAAGATGGAAATATGAATTAGTCTTGCTTGAAGGGCAGAAGATGGTGGAGAGAGATTGAAAACAGCTGCAGTTGAAGGAGAATGAGCCCCGCTTGAAAAGAAAGCAGAGGTTAATCAAATGGTAACACAATAACGTCTTTGTGGAGACTCCAAACAATGTTTCATTTGATTTTCCAATTAAGTCTCTTTTGACGAAGATGTAGGGTGTGGAAACTGAAACAAAGACCGCTTGAGATGATAAAAGAAGCCCAAAGTATGCAGTTATAGCTTAAGAAAATGAACGGAAACTCTTCATTTGAAAGGTTATGTATAGCTGAGTTAACAACTAAGCTTTCTCCCTCTGTAGGTCTCACACTCTCCTTCTCTTTCTTTAGACGTATTTTGAGAGAAAGCATCAGAATCCTGCCTGAGGACAGAGGAGTCGCAGGTGTTTCTGTTAACATCAGTCAGAGATCCAGGAAAAAACAAACAGTATCCAGGCTATTTCAGCTAAATCCCCCCCAGTCCAAGGACTATAATCTTTAAATAAATAAAAATGGAATGGAAGCAATGGGCAAACATGATTTCCTATTGTTGAAAACACAAAACAAGAGGGTGGTCGATCATGTCACAGCAGCAGATTTCTGTATATTAACTTTCCCGAATTAGTTTTCTGAATAGTATCTTTTAGAGCGATTGTTCAGTCGATGTCCTTCAAAGAGTTTTTGCTCTTTTGTCTTTGAGATCTGCATCAAGAGGACGTGATTACTGACTATGATAAGAGACAAAATTAAATATGGGGGTTGTCCTTGTCTGACCAAACAGCTGAGCAAACTGTGATACTAACAGCCAGAGGGACCCCTGCAATGTGAAAGGCAATTTAAAGTTTTATGACTCATTTCTGAGGAGATGATCATTTAAAAGCAATATTTTATAGATAGACATTTAAATGCCATTTAATTGAGCATATCCTGCGGCGGTCTGCTGTTCTTTTAGTTGTTCAAAACAGGCAGTGAAGGAGTGTGTTGAGTCAGAGATGTTTTAACTTCACGTCAAAGAGAAATTAGAAAGTTTGATGCCATAAAATATGACTTTCGATTACAGCAGTGTTGAATATTGACTGAATGACTGCCTGTTTTTATACTCAATTGGATGATTCGAGCTCTTCTCAGGTGCGAGATGCAGCTTTAGTGAAGATTTGCTCCACTGCTCCAAACTTTGTTTCTTCAAGAGAATGAAAATATTGATTTGGCCAGAAATCCCAAAGGCAGGAGCTGTCATTCAAAAGTAAACTATGCCTCGCTTTCGTACATGGAAATATTGCAGTAAATGTGCAGATGACATGAAAGATACTGAAATGCTACAGCTGATTAAATTTGATCAAGAAAAAACTGTTTATGTAGTTAAGTTTTCATGATATTTTTTAATGATTTTCTTTTTGACACGTTCAGAAGAATTTCATAACTGACCACAATCTGTCAAATAATTTCATAGCTCGGAGCAGCTCTTTTTCATTTGCATCACAGTGTCCATTGACATTCTTGGTATCGTGATTCAACTGTAAAAACCTTTATTGTGAGTTGGAAAACCATGATTTTAGCAATATTATACACCAATCTGATAATAGATATTACTGTGACCACCTGCCTAATATTGTGTTGGTCACCTGTATGTGATCCAAAATGCTCTGAATCATTGGGCACGGACAGGAGGACCTCTCAGGGTGTCCTATGGGGTCTGGAACCAGGGCGTTGGCACTGGATCCTTTGGGTACTCTGACATGTGCAGTGGGGCCTCTGTCAATCAAACTTGTTCCACTGCATCCTGTTGATGCTTGATCAAAATGGGGTGCAGGAAGTTTGGAGGTCAAATCAACATGTTGGGCCGTTTTTATGTTCCTCAACATGTTCATGATTGTTTGATTTTTTTTTCCATGTGGTGGGTGTCTAAGTCTCATCAACACGTATGTTAAAATCCAAGGTTTTCCAGCAGAACAGCACATAGTACCAATATGATCAATGTTATTCACTTCACCTGTCAGTGGTCATTGTGTTGTGGCTGATTGGTGTACGTGTACTTAAGTAGGATTTTCATGCATGATTTTTACTTTGTGTAGCTGAGCATATTTACATCGCTCTATTGATACTTTTACTGAAGTAAAGGTCTGGTTACTTCTTCCCTCATTGATTATTGATGTTAGTCACACCAGCACTTCTCACACTATCCTCTATTCTAATTCTGAGCAGGTTTTGAGCTTGCAGTGTGGTTTTACTGGAACAAGGCAATATATATTCAAAGCATATCCAGTATGCATAATGAAACTGTTGATTTTGAGCGTGCTGTTGTTGTTGGACACGATTCTCCCGCAAAGAAAACTGAACATCTGCTCACTGCTGGGGAAATAAAAATTAATTAGGCGGTGGTGAAATAAAGCCAGAGGAATACCTCAAAGAACAAAAAGTAAGTCTTTTTAAAAAAGGTTGTGTCAATCATCTTGCTGTTGATTGACATCTGATGGCTCAAGTAGAATTTACAGTGAGCTACAAGGATTTATATAACACACAGTGCAGCTTGTATTAGTGTGTTCTATGATGGTAGGAAACTGCAAACGGCAAGTGCATCTGGCAATTTGGATGTTGTTTGGGAAGACTTTACCACTCATGAGTGTCTTAGAAACCCTCCAGCTTCTCTAACGGTAATCCTTTAACCATGAACTCTGTCTCTTTCCAGCAGTGTGCTTTCTGTTCAGCACACTGTGGCTAGAAGTGAGCTCAACTACAGTATATCTAGTAGGTAACAATGGACTCTCACTGCTCCCTAGAGGGATAATAATGTTCAGCATACTTGGAGTTAGTTTCTGAGAGTGAGGTGCAGTTGACAATAAACAGTGCAGCTCCTTTCTTTGCAGGTAATGAGTCAGCCAGGTGAGGTGGGTTGCTTCTCTGTTTGTTTGGAGGTTCGTCTTGGGAACAATACCAGGGCACAGAAGCAAAGACGATCCTGCCACCGCAAAAAAGGATTTCGCACAAACTATACACCAAACAGCCACACAATTAAAACCACTGGCATGTGAAGTGTTCAACATGCACATCTCATTACAACGCAAAGTTCTGCTGAGAAATCCTGGCATTCCTGTGGATGTTACTTTGACACGTACCTAAACATTGCTCCAGATTCAAGCCAACCCTCCCATGGCAACAACAGCACTCCCGGATGGCAGAGGCCTCCTGCAGCAGGACAACACAACCTGCCACACTCAGCTGCTCAGTAACAGCTTCAAAAACACAAAAAGTCTTCAAAGTGTTGCCTCCAAACTCCCCATATCCCAATCCGATTGCCAAAACAAGCCACTGAGGCCCTACCCGGCGACCCACAGGACCCAGAAAGGTCTGCTGCCAACTGCCTGGAGCCAGACATTACAGGACACCCCCAGAGGTTCAGTGTCCATGCCCCAACAGGTCAGAGCTTTCTTGGCAGCACCAGGGGGATCGAAGCAATATTTAGCAGGTTTTAAAGTTGTGGCTGATCTGTGAGTATAGAAAGACCAGTCAGAACAGTCTGACTCATTGATACTGCTCAAAAATCCAGGAAATGTTCCTCTTTATTAATTAATTTAGTTATCCTTCCTAAAAGTTGTGAAGCTGTATACTGCATGTCACAGGAGGAAAAGATTTCGGTTCACTTACCTACATATTTGCATATGGTGATTTAATGACTGCAAAAAACATTTAAATATCATTAAACTCTGGGATCATTGAAACATGTCAAAACCTCTAAACCTGCAGCATCCAGTTTGCATTAATAAGGCTTCCTGGAATCATTATCCAGTGTAATTATAAAGCATCCTGACAACCACAAAAACAGAAGCAAAGCCGAAACATCAAATATGCAGTGTCAAATGTAGTTCCAAGTAGACCGAGTTCAACTAGATGACAGTTTGACAGCCCGTGCATTTGGCTTTGGTTTTACAGAGATTATGTTGTTTTCCTCCATGTGTAAGGAAATGTATTCACCTTGAACAGTGATGCAGCCAGTCACAATGCTGCAAAACTTTTCCTAATCTTTGGGGACAACACTCAGCTGGCAATTTGAGCAACATCTACATGCAAAGGTCCGTGCACAGTCATGTAAATGTGTTCACTCAGAGATCAGTCCTCTAGTGCATGACTGCCACATGCATGTGTTAGATTGCATTTCTCAATAAATGCATTAGCAAATATTTTTTTGTCCAACATGTGGAAAGTTAGAAACAAAAAGAGGAACACAAAAAAGTTGCAAAACTGCCAATGTCAGAAAAATTACATCATCAGATCATCCTGTTGGTGGGAATGTGCTTCGAGGAGGAAGTTTCCTAAAGTGCTTACATCCCTAAAAATTACAGCTACACAGCTTTCTATTTTCTATTTACTCGAAAGTGTAATAATGCTGACGGTATGCTGCATTATCACTTACATTTCAAAAGAAGTCAATTGGTTTCTGTCCGTCTTGTGTAGCAGAGATGGGGATTAAGGGTGTGTGTTGTAATAAACTTCCATGTTGAGGCTTTTTGTTTCACGTCTACACAGCTTTACCTGCCTTAAATCATACCTTCTTGTGACGCTCACATCAGCTCTGTCTCATCTGAAGTGTGGGACAGATCCTCAGGACAAATCTGTTGCTACACAATGGAGGTATTAAGGTAGATGTTTCCGTCTCAATCAAACTCATCATCCTGTGAAGGATATGTACTCAGCTCTCTCACTGGATGACACCCACGCAGTTGTGCTGTGCTTTATATTGGACACCCTGACAGGATGAAGGCAGTTATCACAGGTTCCTGGGCTCTAGCAACTCTTCAGATTGGAAAAGAGCATCTGCTGTGTCATTAAGAAACCCAGCCAGAGGATTTTCCCTCCATGAAAATGAAGAAGCAGGAGACTGCAGGTACCCTGTAGAGTGCTAAACAAAGACAGCTTTATTTACATTTCTCAACATTGTGAGTTGATCCTTAATAAACATATTTAATGTGTTTTCAAGCCTTATAAAACATTTGCAAAGGCGGCTTAAACATCAGCTTGTGGTTTTTCCTATCAACCCTATGCTTGTAATGGGCATGTGCCTTCTTATTTATTCACCAGGAAATCATACATACAAACAAATGCAGGCAGATGTTCAGACATAATTGCTGTTCAGGCTGCTCTACCTTTAAAAAGCAGCCAGTTTCACAAAATCATAGGCATTGTCACATCTTGAGATTGGGTTCACCTTCTCCGCTTTTTCAAGGACAAACTCCAGCATCTTGGCTGCTGTCTTATGATGGTGATTGGCTGTCAGCTGACTGCATACAAAAACTGGATGACACGAGGGCATAGTGGAGAGTCCGACTGACCCTGTGCAAACTAACCATCTGTTCCACAAACCCTCGCTTTGAGAGACGGTGCTGATTCATCAAGATTAAAACCGAGAGCTGCTTGGGTCAGGTGTGAGACCAGCTATTGTAAAAGCCTCCTTCAGATTAGCTGAAATTGTGAGACGGATGATTTCATTGCTTGAGAGCAGAAAACAAAGGGTCAGTTTGTGAGTCAAACATTCACTTTACATACTGATTTTTTTGCACATATATTTTCTCAAAGCTTCAAATTGATCAGCTGCAGACTAGGAAATGTCAACATGGCCATCAGATTATCAAACATATCGCCACCAGCAACTTTAGAGCGAGGACTGAAGGATGTGTGGAGAAAACAGCTTTATTACTCCAGGGGCCACCGACCCAGAGAACTGTAAAATTGGTCACAGAAATGGTATTGATCCGGCTTTTCAAAGCGCTGTTGTGACTTGACTCATAATGCTCCTTTTGTAAATGCTCCCGTGCTGCTCTGTGTTTACCTGAATCTCCCAGCTACATGTGATATTATCAGACAAAGTGTGAGATAGAGATTTCATTAGTGTGGTGTAATAGGCAAAAGTCATTTTCAAACTCTGTTATATGATAAAAATTAATTACATTTAGAGCGACTAATTCATGCTGTGAAAACCTTGAGAAAATCCCCTTACTGAACAGCTCATCTGTACAAGAGATCCCAGCGCAAAGATTAAAACTTCCCATAATGTATCCTGAGTCATGCCAGTGGAAATATACGTGGGACTTCCCGTCCGCGCCGCAGGGTGACCTTGTCAGAAACAGGAATGGTCCCTTCCACAGATCCCCACTGTGGCTGCGGTGTAATGGAATGGGAGACGAGGAGGATGAGCCAGTGCGACCAGCTCATGCAGACAATGACTGATTGTCTGGGGAATGCTACCTAACATAATGCATTACCGCAACATAATTGACTTTAGTGCAAGACAAGATCCCCAAGGGCTCACAGTTTAGCCTCAAGGTCACAATGTTGGACAGAAAGCAATGTAGGTATGAGGTGGACAAAAAGACAAAAGAATAAACTACATGAGGAGATCCAATATTATTGACCTTGCTTACAGCAGCATGTATAGAACCATGAAAATCCTGACCCCCAAAGACAATTCAGTAGCTTTCCTTTAAATGCTTTTCTCCAGGTAATATTTTGTTGGCCTGTATTTACGTTAAAGTTGAAAGATTTTTCTTGGAGAAGCCGTGAAATGGAGAACACATCCTCACAACTGCCTGCCATACGTTTAGTCCATCAGGAAATGTAGTGACGGAAGCCGCTTCTGTCATTTAACGAGGCCCACTGACTGAGTCTGGCTCCAGTCTCTGGCCAAATGACAGCATATTTAGTGTCATCACCCATCAAGCATCTGTCATTCTGCTGTGCCTCTTACCCTGATTGATGGGCACCCCCTGGTGTATAGTGAACAGCGAGCCATCCAACCACCGTGTCAGTATCTGTGCTTAATGACCCGCTCGAAGGCTTCCATAACGGAGCAAAGAGCAAAAGTTATCTGCATGCCTGCACCGACGATTGCACTTCAAATGCACGCACAGATGCTTGGAACAACAGCTGCACGCGCGCAGTACATGCAAACAAATGGGTAAACAACTTAATGTAATTATTGCAAGGCAGAGCGCTTTCCACTGATGGTATTTATGTTCATGTGTATAAATTATTTCTATTATCCGTGGCATGTAACTGTGAAAGAAAAAGGATTATTTACACTTTGTAGTCTGAGCAGAACTTTTTCTAGCAGCTATGTGTATCCTGGCATTTTATCCTGGGATTAGACTGGCACAATAAATCTCGTGGGAAGATTCATGTGTTTATTTATTCATGTTATGTGAAAGCAACAGAAGTCTCAATGTGTAGTCAGAGTGCGAGATGAATGTGCACTTAATGTTCTTTCTTGGTGAAGGTTATTAACTGCTCTTAATGCTTCATTGTTAGATGCAGTGGGCGATGAAGATGGACTTCAAATGCAGCCACTCAAGTCCAATAACCTGCCCTGCTGGTAAAATGTTTATTGATGGAATAATCTATTGCTGTTGTGCAGAACGAAGACATTATGCAGGGGGCTCAAAAAATAAAACAGGAGTGGGTTTCCAGTCTGATCGCTGCACTTTGGAAGTGAATAGGAGACTGAAGATTTGAGCAGAAAACAGGAAAAAAATCTGTCTTCTGTCATGTGTAAAATGAGCTAAAATCTTTAATCCCCGTCGGGTGATTCCCGTATCTGTTCAAGGGATACAGGACAGAAACTCTAACTGGATGTTGGAATTAAAAAGGGGATGAAACAGGTTTAGTGGGGGGTGCAGGAGGAGATTTTCACTCACATTCCACCACACAAAACTCATATTGTTCCCACTGTGGCTGCAATATCCAACCGGTAAGAAAATGAAGCAATCGATCTGATGACTTTTTTGTTATACTGATCAGCTTTATGGTTTGAAAAAGTGTTGTACAGAAATAGAAGAAATATAAGAAAATATCAAGAGAGAGCCTTTATTGTCCATGAGATTCTGCCCTGATGTCTCCCAAGAGACCTGTCTTCCACCGTGGCCTTGCTATTGAACATGAAGGTCCCCTCAGAGCTGTTTTCTCACCTGCCAGGCTGCTTTTATGAGTGCCCGGGTGGCAGTGGCCGTGTTTTACCAATTGAGGGATTAAATGGATGGGGTAAGGATAGGAAGCCGGAGATAGCATCGACACTCTGTCCCCCAGACAACAAGATGACAGCTGTGTTGCTTGATGTGTAGGCTGAGGGTCAGTTTAAGTGCTAACTTATTTATTTCGGCCTCACAACAAACCGGCCTGATGTTGATTGGAAAGAGCAGACAGGTACAAACTGTCGGTTTCAGAATACAGTCCACCGAAGAAGACAGACATGCAGAAACATCTAATAAATACACCCTTCACATGAAGCTATGCATTTTTAAAGAATCTTTGATGAGTGGTTGCTTATTGCTATTCCATTTTTTCCACATTTTTTGCTTTCATACATCAATTTTTAGGAAAAAAGTAATCTAGTTTGGTCAGTGCATTGTACAGTTAACATTTATTTCACCATTTTGACAAGGCATTACTGTTGGACAGGAAAAACATACTTCATGCCTTCAAATGCTTGTAATTTACAGAGGGATGAACCAAAACCTTAAAACCCCTCCCCAGGTGCTAGTTTAATCCGTAAAACTCATCTCTGTGTATTAACATTGCATAATTCCTGTGAAAACAATCCCTTCCAACCTAAATATTCCTTAACCTTCTCTCTGCACCCTCCCCTTCTTGCTGGCTGCAGCTGTAGCACACCAGCTCACCGATACAACTCTGCTTAAACACCTTAAAACTCCTCTTTAAGCTGTAATTTTGGAGTCATTTAGTCACACAAGTTCAAACCAGAAACGGATTCTGAAGAAGAATAATGAAACACAAAGGTTCACTTCACAAGTTAACAGGATTGGTTCCTTAGGTTTGTTACATACAAAACCCCAGAAGTCCGAACTCGTGTTTTTGAGACTGTCACTGGTGCACAGAGGTTTCAAGGTGAAAATGAGCAGCCATGGTTCATTTTGCTCACAACCTGTCTTCTAACATAAAAAAAACACCTAAAGACATGTTAAGAGGGTAAAAAAATGGATATTTGCCATACAGAGGGGCCTTTAACAGTGTCTGTGTTGGATAAAATATAAATATATATATGGTGTGTAACCTGAAAGGCATCTTTATCTTTATGGGTTATCTTAGTCAGTGTCGTTCAACACATTGTTTCATCTTCTAACTGCTGCCACTTGATATTTCAAGACTGATATTTCACTCAGAAGTTGGTGGATGCCAAATGTAGCTGAATTGGTTTCGTCATGTCAATGAGAAAGTGACAAAAGTTCAATGTTGCCTCCAAGCAGCCGAAAATAACAGTTAATGCAGCTTTAAAGATAGTAATGAGGTCATACAGTCAATCTGTCACTATATGCTGAGTAGCTGAAGTCGTGTCAGAAAAGGCTTTTTCAAAATCCTTTTTTCCCCACATCATATAGACACATTGATCTACTTCACCAATGCTATATTTTCAGTACAGCAATAAAGCAAATAACTTTTATAGACAGCAACATTTAATGATTTATTGGTAAAGCATCTAAAAATATCATCATCTACCATTTATCTCTGTCTTCCTTTTGAGTAAAGATTTGACTTCTTGCTACGTTTTTCAGTCCCTGGTTCAGTGTTTCTCAGCAGAACTGTTAGAAATCATCAACACAGCAGTCAACCAATCATAACTCAAGATTCAAGAGTCTTACCAGGACTGACCAAAAAATTGCCCCAAGCAGTCAGAGATACTGAGAAGGTGCAGCAGCTGATGTCCTCATTATATTTTAATACATCACTTGAATACATGATGATGTAAGAATTCAATAAGCACTCTTAGGTGCTCCTCTGGTCTCTCATTTGGGCCTCACAGGGTGCGAGAAGAAATGAATTACATTGCTATTGGTCATGAAGATGCATGATGAATATTTCATCAGGATGCCAGAGAATTCTCACAATTGCTGTTAATGACAAAGTGTGCCATCTGCCACAGCAACAGGTAATTTAAGGAATCCATCATAATCCGTTGTCACGGGCGTGAGCGGATGCAGGAGCAGGCTGCAGAAAACGCCCAGACGTCTTGGTTGTGTGTTCTCTGGAAAACAAGCTGAGCTAATTTTGTTACAGTCTGCTCTGTAATGTCTTGCGGCACAAACTAGATGAAAAAAACATGCACATGCTCAAGGATTGCATGTTTTTCATCACATTTTAATTAAACACGTTCTACAGCAAGCAGACATTACAACCCTCCTTAAAACAGGCCAACACATTAGACCTTAGGTTCACATATAAAGTGGGGCTACAGCCAGACTGGACCAAGGGCAAAATAGTGTCAGGGAAGTTGACCGAGCCAGAGCAGGCACTTGTGGTGAATATGAATTGTGATAATGCATTTCACCATCAAATATTCATGAATCACTGCGGATTATAGTCCATGTTGTACGCTAGTGTCTAATTGCCAATTACACCCGCAGCTCACAGAGCACGACGGTAAAAAGGTTACACAGCGCAAGAGAAATTGCTTAAATTCACGTGGTTGGTCGTTTCTAAGTACCCTTCTCTTCTTCTCTCATAAAATTAATAAACATCCTAATGAAGATGTTTTATAGGATCTCTGTTGTTGGAAGATAAGTCAGAAGGTGACCTCAAGAGGAATTTAACAGAAAGCATCACGTCCATCTAGAAATAAAAAACCTGGGCTGAGAAGATAAAGAGATGTGTCGTCTGTGCTGACATCTTTAGAGCCTGTTTTATGGCGGTGAACAGAGAAAAACACAAATTCTGTCAGATTGTGTCTTTTTTATGTGTGTGTCATTGTCTTATCTAAACTCTCTGAACACTCCTCTGCTCAGAGATACTTGGGTTAGTACACATTTTGTTTTCTAAATGTTTTCAGTTTGGGAGAACAGGTGTCTATCTTTATTTTGCCTGAGATCAGACTTGTGATCTGTGCAAGAAAATATGTGCCCCATCTGTACTAAAGTATAATATCAACCTTTCACAAGCTGAACTACCCTGGTTTTAGCTTCATTTTGCAAATAATCCTGTGAGGTTTTTAAAATGTATTTTCGATCTTAAGGACTAGAATTTTCTCATCCCATTATCGGAAAATCAGTTTTGAGATACATGGATTTTTTGGACAGCAATTCTAATAGATATAATAGTACAATTTGCGGGACTCAGACTCTCATTATTCTGTCTTTATCTCCATGTTGCAATCTTACTTTTTCATTTTTTTTCTATTTGATGTCTGCATCTGGGTTCGCCCTGGAAGTGGGAATTCTCCTCTGACTGTTGTTCTTCCTAAGGTTTGTTCCTGTATTTCCTATTTAAGATCTTTGAAGAGTGTTTTTCTTCCTAATTTGAATTTGTGATTTTGTGCCATATAAATAAAACAGACTTGACTTAATTCCCCGTTGAGCAAAAACTCTTCCTTTGTGTGGGAACTGTTATGATTCTGATCACACAAAAGCTGTCTGAGGTGTGACCTCAGAGTTTCTGAAACCAAAGGTTTTTTAATCAATTACAAAAGCAATCAATAAAACCAAATGAATATTTGACAGTAAGATGTTTTGATGTAGGTGTCACTGATGAGATTTTCTTGGAACTTCTCTCTGCACTGTTAGTTTTATAGATTGCATCTGCGATGAAGGGGAAATACTGTTCCAGTTTGTTTATTTTCAAAATGACCTGTTTTATTTAAGGCAGAAATGAATCTCATTACAAGTCGGCCAGGTAGGAATCTCATCAACACTTATCAGAAAAACACAAAATAATGGAGACGCACAACGCTATCTGAATATCAAGTAATAATGCCTCAAAAGTAAAGGCAGTATACAATGAGTAAAACTTTCTACAAGTTATGTATGAAACTCATCGGACCAACAGACTGCATAAGATTGTGGATTCTCCTTCGTGTTTAACAACAGGTGCTGGTTTCATGAAGATTCTGACTATGGACTAAATAAAACATAGTCTGAATAACTAGTTGGAGCCTTTGGGTTTAGGTTGGCCATTTCTGCCACTTGTTCTCCTATCTGTGTGCTCCCATTTTCAAAATCCCCATCTCTGCAAGAAAAAACAACAACCTCCCCACTAAAAATGGCAAGTTAAGTCAAAGATTTAGACTGTGCAATAAGGCAGACCTCTTCGCCTGAGTCGGCTTGGATAGGCTCCAGTCCCCCCGTGAACCTACAGAGGATTAAGCGGTGTACAGATAATGGATGGATGGAATAAGGCAGACCTGCTGGAATTTTGCAGGCAATTTGCTGTTTTAATGTCAGTGCTCACCTCATCGACACTATTTTGCAGGGGCACCGTCACTGCATCCTGGGCTTAGCTCCGCCCCAAGTTGATTATGATTGGTTTAAAGAAATACAAAGCGTTTTCTGTCTATAGCAGAATGAGATACAGTCAGACTATTCTTCGGACTGACAGAGCACTGTAGAAACAGGTCTGGCAATGCAAAACTAAACCAAGCTCTGAACCACTGGACATGGACAAGAGGACCTCTCAGGGTGTCCTATGGGGTCTGGAACCAGGACGTTGCCACTGGATCCTTTGGGTACTTGGCTTGTGCAGTGGGGCCTCTGTCAATCAAACTTGTTCCACTGCATCCTGTTGATGCTTGATCAGAATGGGGTGTAGGAAGTTTGGAGGTCAAATCAATATGTTGGGCCATTGTCATGTTGCTCAACATGTTCCTGATTGTTTGATGTTTTTCCATGTGGTGGGGTGCATTTTCCTGTGGGGTTAGGCCAGTGACACTTGGGATTTCCATTTGCATGAGGGAGTGTGCTTGTTGTGGGACAATGTTTATTTGGGTGTCTAAGTCTGATCAACATGGATGTCAAAATCCAAGGTTTTCCATCAGAACAGCACATAGTAGCAATATGATCAATGTTATTCACTTCACCTGTTTGTGATCATAATGTTGTGGCTGATCTGAGTATCAAGTTTCACAAACTTGTCTAGTTTTGACTACCTTTAGAAGGGCCAATGGGCTTACAATTCAGTCAAATTAACACTTTTTTAAAACTAAACAATATAAACTGAGCAACTCTATCAAACTGCTAAGCTCTTTTCACTCCACTGGGAAATGTCTGCCTTTGTAAGTATTCGATAGACATATGGAATTTTTTACAATAAAAATAAAGCCCTAAATAAATAAAATAAAATAAAAACTTCCAGAATCAAAAAGTCCCAGCACATAGCAGAGCTGACATGCTGCAGTTTTGTAATATGGAAGTCCCTCTGCTGACTAACCAGTGATGCTCGGAAAAGTTTCTTTGAGCGAATAAAAATGATTCATTCTTCTCATGGCTTGTTCCAAAACCCCCACAAATTATGAGCCATCTTTACCACTTTGTTGTGATGTCAGTCACCATAGAAACATGGATTTTAATGCTGACGTAGTCTTGGAATAAGGAGGCTATTGTTTTCAGCTTAAACCTGCAGTGTGGAACTTTTGTCTCCCCCTTCTGGCAGTGAGAGTAATTACACAAAAAGTGACAACACGTGCTTATAATATATCTTGTTTTTAATTATTTATTTATGTTTTACTGAAATTCATTTAATGAAAATCAAGTTTCTTTTTTATCTGGAGTCTCAGACACTTTTCTTGAATGCTTCCTTGGTTTTTCTGCCATTGGCTTGCTGATACTCTAAGTTGCCTAAATAAGCCTTCTCTCGTTACAGTTGGTCTCCTCTAAAGCTCTGTGAAACCAGTCATTGCTGGTCAAGCTAAAATGCATCCCTCAGGTCTCCTGCATGAGAGTTTTACCACAGAAACCTAATTTAGAACTCTCCTGTACTGCAAAATACAGAAAGTTACATGGTTCTGATGGGCTTTATCAGTCATGTATGAATTTATTTGAATGCAATGGTCATTCATTTATATGTAAATGTAGCACACTTCAGCTTTGAAAAAGGTCAGTCTTTGCTCCTGGGAAACTTTTTAACTTTTTGATTAAGCGAAGAGCAACAGTATCTATTCAGAATCTGCTTTTATCTAATCTATCTTTGTGAAAGCACCAACAGACACTCAAATGTAGTCTTTGGATTTGTTCAAATCTTCTCCAATTTTGGATGAAAAATCGAAGAGAGACAGCATGTGGCCCTATTGCTCAGAACCTTTGTGCTCCACAATAGTATTAAAAGTAGTTTTGTTAAGTTAATACCCTAGCGTTCAAAGAAAGTGCATCATGTAGGAGTTGTATATTTCTAAGCATTTTTTTGAGACAGCATGTTACATTATTGGCTAGAATCACAAACACAAAAGTTAACAACATACACCGATCAGCCACAACATCCTGACCACTGACAGGAGAAGTGAAAACATTGATCATGTTCGTACTATGTGGTGTTCTGCTGGAAAATCTTGGATTCTGGCATCTGTGTTGATGAGACTTAGACACCCAAATAAACATTGTCCCAGAACATCCATGAGTCACACATGTAGATATACATTTGGTATAGTCTCTGTGAATAAATACCATTGACGTAGCTCTAGATGCTTCCTTTATTCTGCAGTAAATGACTGTCGTCTTGAGATCCAAGTTCCTCTGTTATTTGTCTCCAGAGCAACTTGTACTCTTCATGTTCTCATCAAACAGAGGGTCATATTCCATTCATCCATCATCTATACACCGCTTAATCCTCTATAGGGTCTTGGGGGGCTGGAGCCTATCCCAGCCGACTCGGGCGAAGGCAGGGGACACCCTGGACCGGTCACCAGCCTATTGCAAGACTACACATTGAGACAGACAACCAAGCACACTCTCATTCACACCTACGGACAATTTAGAATAATCAACTAACCTCGTGAAAAACCCACGCTGCACAGGGAGTACATGCAAACTCCACACAGAAAGATCCCAGGCATCCTAATCGAGATGCAAACCGGGGATCTTCCAGCTGTGAGGCGACACTGCTAACCACCGATCCACCGTGCAGCCCGAGGGTCACATTGCTATGCAAAATATAGGCTTGTTGATTTTGTACAAATGCTGCAGAGCACTTTGGATTGTTTTTGTTGGAAAGTTGCATTTAAATTTTTGGTGTTTAGACCATTTTTTACCCAATCAAGGAGCCCTCAAAATAAAATAAACATAGCACAACTCAAATATCCAAAGAGCACTTGTTTGTGATCACTACAAAGATCCAGCTGTGCTTCTTCACCATTGTCTTCACTTCACTCAATAGCTTTGGCAAACATGACCTTTCCTCTATGCTGAAATGTTATCAGAAGAATGGAAAAGGAAATGAAACCAGCTGACAAGCAAGGAATGACAGCAAATCTTTCAAAGCTTGTGTTGCTGAAATTACCAGCTGATGTAATATTACATCAACATGCATGTTAGTCTTATCTGACGCAATCTCTAAGAAGTATTTCCATATACTTTCTTTCAGTACCAGTGTAGAAATGTAAGAAATTTCACAATGTACTGTATATGCTGAATAAATTCTGGTCCTATGGGATTCTAGTTGTGTTTTATTCTGGGGCCTCAGTCAGTTTTTAAGAATTTAGAGATTTCCTCCAGCACTGAATATTTCCACCGTGACTTCCTGGATGTCTCTCACCTCCTTTTCTTTGGTCTGTTGCCTCGGTAGACAGCATATCTCATCCTGGACATTTAATTTAATGATGATGGGGCGGATGACAAGTCAGGTGCGCTCCACCAGTGGAAGCCCCGGGCTGAGCTGACCTTCCTCTCTGTGATCCCCACTGGATGAGCACCACAGCTGCCTCTTTTCTTAACCCTCGGGGGCATTTATTAGCCTTGCATTTCTATCTGCAACTGAGTAGCCACACACTGCAATGCGCCATCGACTCTCGCAAACTTATCTCAGCAAATATATTACCTGGTTTATGTTTAAGGAATTTGAGAGGCGCAGAGACTTTCCAAGCTCATCCAGCATTTATGAAATAAGCTGGGAGAACATTCTGGTTTGTTTTAAAGGAATCTGAAGTTATTGTGCTACTGTTCACCATGAGGGTCTGCAATTTTATAATGAGTAAAGTCTCAGAATCTGACTCATCGCACATCCCTCATACTGTGTCTCTTGAACAAAGTCTGGTGGTTGTAAGAAGTTTACTTGTCTGAGCACAGAGCCGGCGGGCAGCTCAGGTGCAGCAGAGAGAGACAATCCCTTCACATTCAGAGGGGAATAGACCTGTCAGTCCTGTAAACCCTTGAAGAACCAACCAGTGGAACCACACACCACACTTATCTGGTGTGAATCAGGCTGGAAAGATACTAACACAGGGCATAATCATGCAAGACGCAGGCATCCTCAATGAAAGATGTCTGTTGAGGGGTTTTCTGCATTGTTGATTTGGATGCATCGCAATAATATTTCACGGATTCATACAGCAGCTTCTGAATGAAGAAAAAGAATGTGGTTGTTGTTTTGTTTCAGGATTAAACAAATAGTTGTTCTGCCTGTAGCCCTTTCTGTAGGTTTGCACATTTCCAAGAGATTTTTTTTTTGTCACAAGTAAATACAGATTTCCCCCAAATTCCATTGCAAGTTTGTGCAGAAGTTATAAAGCACATACAGTATCTTCTATAAATCCTCTGCCTTAAGAAAACTCTGAAAATTTTGTTTGATCAGCATTTATAAGTACCTTATGGCTGCAGTCAACTTGCTGTCAGGAGCTAAGGCCATTATATACACTGATAAGCTCCAAGACAGAGTTTTAAAGGGACAGTTTGACATTTTGGGGAGCACACTTTGCTCAGGTGTCCATTTCACAAACGTCTGATGGAACACACATAATTTTAATCGATCAAGCTGTCAGGGCTACTATCATACACAAACTAAACGCAGCCTGGAGCATATTTTTTGCCCTTTAAGTCCATTTTTCTCTGTGACACTGATGGGACTGAAGTCGCTACTGCTGCTCTGCTCATGCCCGAAGATCGATATCACTCTTTTGTCTGCAGGGTAAACTTAAAGCTATGACCAGCAGCTGGTTAGCTTAGCTTAGCATTAGGACTGAAAGCAGGAGGAAACAGCAAAGAATCAGGATCCATGTAACATTTTTTTTTTCACAAGTGTTAGCATCTTTTATCAGTTTTTCACAATGAGGAGAAGCTCTGGAGTTAGTTGCAACCATGAGTGCAACCCCGCATTAGGTATAGTCTTTGTGAATAAACACCATAGTTGTAGCTCTAGGTGCAGGTGAGTAGCAGCTGTTGCTTCCTCTATCCTGCAGTAAATGACTGTAGTCTTGACATCCAAGTGTGAACCTCCTTTTTTTGTCTCCAGAGCAACATGTACTCTTCATATTCTCATCAAACAGAAGGGTGGATTGTAAGGGATCGCTGAGTTCCTCATACTCTGGGTGGGTTGGGTGGAGTCCATAGTGGTGACATTTCCACGTTCTGTAGTTGAAGCTGTGCTGGTGGTGTCTGAAATGCCACTTGTGCCATCTGCACGTACTGGCCGGCTAGATTGTCACCTTGGAAGATTACAAAGAGCCACACATGATGATTTGTGCCCTGGAATTTGCATATTAAGTCATGTCCTGGCAGGTTACATGGGGGCTGGTGCAGAGTGGAGCAAAAAGTGCTGTGATTTGTTTGGAGGTCAAACTGAAATTGCTGTGTCTTAGTGAACATCGGGAGTTGAGCTTTTCTCAAAAAGTCAGAACACTCTAACATACGGCGTCACAGAAAGAAATCCTACATGCTTTTATGATGGAATGCTGGGATAAAGTGATCTCAGTGCTTTCCTACCAGAGACAAAATCGATATGGACACATGCACCAACCTGGCACCTACCTAGTTCATCTAAAGCTCACTAATTACCATGTTTGTTTAATTTGGCCCAAAAATGGCAACCTGTGGTATTATGGAGGGTCATGTGCAGTATCTTTCTCGGTTGGGAGCCATGACTCTGGAGGTGTGAACGTTGTAGGCTATTCTTTGGAATTAGGATGCACCTTTAGTGTTACCAGGAGGTTGCTGCACAACCACAGGAGTATAATTAGTGTGGGGAAAGTTTGTAAGCTTTTGGAAAGACTATTGGATAATATTCCGGCATGCTAAGCCAAGCTAACTGGCTGACAGTTTTGCATTCACTATGCAACTGTTGTACCAAACTTTCAGCAGGAAAACAATTATTTCCAGAGAGAAAACTACTCTTTTGGCTTAATTAACTAATTTGGTTACTTTTGACTCCACATTGACAAACATCCCAGCTTAGTTCCTTCCTATCCGTTCTACTTGTTTAAACATGAAAAACAAAAGTCTGTGCAAAAATGGAAGACTGTGGTTTCAAAGAGGGTCATCTGCAGGACTCTTTCTCAGCTGTGAGCAGAGACTCAGGGCCGACTAAAGGAGGAATTACTGAGCTTCAAAGGTGGTACTGGGAGGATTTTGTTACCTTTTGAAAAAAAAACCCACAATCATTCCATTATGCTTAGCAAAGAAAGTTTTGTATTTACGATACAACTGCAGCACAAAACTTCTCATCTAACATTCAGAAATAAAACTACTTCCATAAAGAAAGCTATTCTTTTAGCCTAATTAACTGATTGGGCTATTATTGACCATGTGCTTGATGCTGATTGTCTTTTACATTCTACATATAATTGAATTCGTGCTTGAATAGGCTATTGACTGTTAACTGGATACCTGAAATAGGCTAAGATTAGTAGCTTACTCACGAAGTAGAACTGCAAATAACAATTATTTCCACTGTCAATAAATCTGTTAATTATTTTCTCAATCGATCCACCCGTTGTTTGGTCTTTATAAAGTCATAAAATGTGAAAAATGTCGATAAGTATTTCCCAAAGCCCAACATTAAATGTTTTGTTTCATGCTTTATCCAAAGATACTGGGTTAACTGTCATAGAGGAGAAAAAACATTAACATTTATGAAGCTGGAATCAGACAATTTAGAGCTATTCATCGATTATCAAAATCGCTGGTGATTAGTGTTTTAGTTGGCAACTAATCGATTAATCGTTGCAGCTCCAGGACCAAGTAGCCTGAGGGTTAATTTCATTTTCAGCCTCTCTCAGCTTCCATCTAGCCTCCTGGCTGCCTTGACAGGGTTTAAAAGCGTCACTTGTTGCTATAGTCTAATGATATTTCGATCTGTTAAACATGATATTTAATATAAGGAGTGTTGGAGTGCAGAAAAGGAAGATAATTGCATTATAGGTTCAGTTTGGAGACGATTCCAGACGAAGGAGGCGGCAGAAATAGTGTGTGTGTGTGTGTGTTTGTGTGTGTGTGTGTGTGTGTGTGTGTCTGGAGCAGACAGCTGTAGAGAGAGAGGGAGAGAGAGAGAGAGAGAGGAGGATCACTGCCTCATTCAGCGTGTCTGTATCAGATGAGAGGGGGTCACCCAGGATTCCCTTGAAGCTGCTCTCCAGGAATAAAAAAAAATGTCCCCAGATTTGGTTCCTACCTCGGTTACCGGATAGGATCAGCTCGACACCGCTGCTGCTGCTGCTGCTTTATCTTGTGCCATCCATTCATTTTTTTTTAAAGAAGATGCCGAAACGGGAAAGAAAAGTGAGGCAGAGTATATCGGGAATTTAAAGACGCGTTATGGGAGTCAAAATTGCGCAATAATTTTAATGAATCTAACATTTTCCCCCATTTCTTTATGATTTCAGCGCAGGATTTACAGCAGGAAGACAAACTAGCCCGTTCACCTCATTGACTGGATGTAGATTTTAACATGAGCTGAACATCTGAATGGAGATTTAGACGCGTTCTTGATGCCCCCCCTAAAAAACATTTCAGACAGCTTTTGCTCAACAGGCTATGAAGTAAAAGTTTCACGTGTCATTTTTTGATGAAATGGCATCCCCTGTTTGCTTCATATCTTGCTTACAGTAGGTCGCCTCAGGCTGGGCATTGAAAGCAAAAGGCGAGTTACAATCTGCATTCTTGGTTTAACGCGCGGCGCAATCAGACCGACACATATCCAAAAAGCAAAAACGCAGCGAGAGGGGGTTGAACTTTGCAGGGAGGGGGGAAAGCGGGGGTTCCCTATTTCATGTGCTTGAGATTTTTAGTCTAAAATATCAAGGACAGTAGCAAAAGGGTCTGCCAAGAAAAAAAAAAACTCCGGAGAGCTTGGCTATATGAAGATCGCGACACAGTTGTTGCTTTTCCCTCGCAGAAATGCCAGTGCGTGCTGTGACCACCAGGTTCATGTACAAGGGACTTTGCACTATTCCAGATGTCCTCTCCTACCGGACCCCTGTTAACCTGCCTGAGGATGAGGTGGAAGGTGAGACACTACTCTTTGGTTGTGATTTCAATCCGTTATTGTAAAAAAAAAAAAATGTAACAGTTGTTGGAGCAGATATTTGCTGGAAAAACCGGTTCAGGACCCCGGAGAGCTCCTGTCGCTGTGCGCTTCTGTTCCTTTCCCCTCAGAGCTGACTGTCCGTGGGTAAAATGTTCGCTAGTACAGATGCTGTACGTTATAATCAGGGTTTTAATGTTGCAGAAAAATGTGGGGGAAGGCTGTGGTTTTATGTTTTCACCTGTTTTTTTGCATGTTGCTGCTTCTAATTTTGGTTTCATGCAGCTATTTCTTAATTATTTTGGGTTCATCTACTAAAAATGTACCAATCATCCTCTAATACCTGCATACAGCAGCTTGCAGCACACTGTAAATCCCAAGTTGATGCCACACACCATGCTCCTACACTGTGCCACCTCCTGGTTATAGCCATGGCACCTCATGAGGCTTAATTGCACTTGATTTCACTTCCACTGTAAGAGACAAGACCAACAGAGTCAGCGAGACTTCACGTTTCACCCAACAGAAGAAGGCCCTTCACGTGGACAAAGGGGGCTGTGATGAATGGCAAATTTAGGACTATATATAATTAAGAGTTGCAAGACAATGTCCAAAGAATCTAAGGCAGAAAAAACCCATCAATGAGATGAAAGATGGATTCATTTTGAGCTGTAAATTACATCCTCTCATTTGTCATTAATTGCTAAAAATGACCATCAGTTGTTGCACTCAAACATCAACTAGAAGACCCACTGAGGCATTAAATTCATTCTTGCTATTGTAACTGTATTGCAAAGATGTTGTGGATGGAGTTTTTCATTTATTTATTTATTTGGTTTTGGCAAATGGTCCCCAGAATGAGAAAAGCACAGTTGGCAGTGGTTTGGAACAAATCCAGGTAGACTACAATAAAGAGATAAGTCCGATCAGATTTGATATCGCCAAGTCTTTTATGCAAAGGGAATTCCATTTCCCCTTTTCTTCCGTCTGTAGGTTGCCCGGGACCACAAGTGGCTGCCTGCCCTTGCTTTGAGCCGCTCATTTGACATTGAAAATCCACTATCTGCAATGACGACACAAATTTAATTAAAAGGTTGGCAATGGAAAAGCAAGAATTAGAACAACAGTGAAATGGCGGGACTGGTTGTTGTGTGTTGCAGAGAGAAGCTCCAGCGTTGAGCCTTTTCGTGTGGCGGCGAAGAAGTGTTTTCAATATGTACTTTGCTAATTGAGAGTCATTAAATATTCAGAACATAGTGAGATGGACCATTCAAGCGTGGATGTATTTACCTGGGGAGGATTCACTGAGCACGTAATGCACCGCTACATTTGCATGGCCTCGCACCTCAGAGCAAACAGCGCCCGGCCTTGTTGTCACTGAGCAGCTCCATGGACAGCTGAAGTGTGTTAAAGAGCACTTTGCTTGTAGTTGTTGAAGGGAGATAAAAGAGTTTCACATTAACCTCTTGCCATTTGCACATCTACAGCCAGTCTGAGGATCAACAACCTCCCACTTCCCCTCAACACCACCACTGCTGTTGCTGCTGCTGCTGCTGCTGCTGCTGCTGCTGCACCACTTTAACCTACAACGGTGGAGCTGCAGCACTGTCTAAATGGAGGTTGCTACTCTATATGCTGCAGCCCCAAAATTGTTCCCTTTTTTCCAGGACAGGTCTGAAAATCAGGCTATAAATATTGTTTCATCCACAAAATCTTTAATTACTGCAGGGCAGAAGTTCCCTGATTGCTCAACTCATGTAATTACTCTCCCTAATCATATTTATGATAATAGCTTCTTCCACGCAAGGTGCGTATATATCCCCAGTGCAATTTGGCATGTTTAGAATCCTAATAAATTTTAGATTCGTATAGGAATGTCAATATCATACTAGTATTTTTTCAATTCATCCATCCCCCTAATATGTCCTAAATGGATTTGATAGTCACCTTAACTCCTCAAATACATCTATATTCCTACAAAAACTAATAGCGGTGGCTGAATGTGATTTTTTAACGGTTATGACAGAAGTTGTGCCCTTAAATCAATAGGAGTTTCTCTTGGTGACATTGTTGCAGAGACGTGCTGACTACCTTTTTGGAATACACACTGACAGACACAATGCAAGGACAGAAGGACCTTGCATCCTGTGCAAAGAGACGCGCCGCACAATGGACAGTACACGAAACAAACTGCATCAAATAAACAGACTGGAGAGTTTAGTTTCAGCTGCAAGTGGGATGCTGATGATAGTAGTGGACCAAAATACATTTTCTTGGCAGCAACTCTCACTTGTTGATGTCTGCAAGCTGATTCTTAAGTCAAGAGGTAAAGTGTGGTCTTAGTAGGTCTGTGGCTGGTAAATGAATCATGCACAGTATGCTTTATCACCTTCCAGTAATGCACAAAGGGATATAATAGTCATCCGAGCTCAAGTTCTCCAGCAGCTGCTAATTTAGTTATTCATACAAAATTCATTTTCTTTAATGTTTAGACATTAGCTAAATGCAAAACAGCTCAAATTAGCCATATCTCAAACAATGATAAGCAAAGATTGAAACAAAAAAGATACATTTTGAGCCTCCACCTTCAGAAAATACACACATCAAACCTGCTTGAGGCCTCAGACAACAACATCAGCACCTTCATGTTGAAGCCCCTTTGCTCCAGAATCCAATGCCTTCAGTCACAGTTTCTCAAACGGCCACTAGATGCTGTTTAAGTGACTGTGTTCAGCTGCATTAAACTAACTGATAACTCTGTTTTTTAAACTTCTGAACCCGAAGCAGCTTCTCATATTATTTGGCTCCTGCCATATTTTTTTCCCTGTAGGGTTATTTTTCACTGCAGTATAAAGTCCTGCACCTTTACTGAAAAAGAAGTGGAGACTAGAAGTAGAAAGAACTCAACAATGTCTTATGTGTAATATGACTCAGTTAGAATGCCATAAATTATAAGAAAAACGAAAGGAAAGTTGAATTTTTCCAATAATTCCATTCAATACGTATCAATTCCCACCAGCTGTTATTAATACTGATGAAAAATGGTGACAACATACAATAGAACAGGGGTGACCAATCCTGGTCCTCGAGGGCCACTATCCTGCATGTTTCAGATGTGCCCCTCTTCCAACACACCTGATTCAAATGATCAGCTCATCATCAAGCTCTGCAGAAGCCTGATAACAATCCTGATCATTTGAATCAGGGGTGTTGGAAGAAGGAAACATATAAAACATGCTGGATAGTGGCCCTCGAGGACCAGGATTGGGCACCCCCCGCTATAGAGTGTACTTACATTTTTAACTTGTCTCCTCTCTGTTTTGTGTAAACTCAACCTATAAACTCTCTGAATTTTTGTCACATGACTGTTGGTTGCAGCTGAGTCAGTCATGGCTTTTCAGTTGCACTGGGGGACTAAAGTTTTTTTTGCTTTTTACAGAATCTAGTTCATGCAAATGGTTTATTTTTGGGCATTTTTTCCAAAATAAAGCACATAGGATAAAATGATTTTAACACAGTTAACAATAGAACCAAAATGACACTTTAGTTTCTATAAGGGCGTCGATGGATCACTTTACTTTCTGTGAAATGTGCAGAAAACAAATAAATTGGAGGGTGGAAAGCAATTGTTTCTTTAAAAAAAAGACTCATGGCACTGAATTATTTATTGGCTGGGTTGATGCTTAATTTAAATGCTTTTAATCCACAAATAAAACATGGAGAAATATTCCAGTTGTACGCTTAATACTCTATATGTGTAAATCTTGATAATCCCGTTTATCCGTGTTTAAGATGACATTTAATTTGCACCACACTCATACGTGACCCTCTGAGTTAGACACTGGCCTCAATATTTACAGCAAACTGCATGAATCATGAGTAGGCGGTGACAACAGCGAGGATTAAAGACGCTTCCACTGCTCTGAATGCAGAGGACATTGTCTATAGTGGGTGAGGCTGATTAAGTACTCACAGTTGTTAATGGATCTGCAGTTTCCAGGCGATGTTTTTCGAACAGATGGTTGCCGAGGTGTGCAGGGTCAGCAGCAACGCTCCCTGCCCTTTTCCTTACCCTTGTGTCATGCACTTGTCATAAACCCCGAAATGTGTTTAAACCATTAGTACTGTAAAACCACACGTTCATATAGCTGAGGCTTCTGAGCCCCTCCTCTAAAACCTGATTAATTTAAGTCATAATTATACTATCTTTTAACATTTCAACCTTGGGAATTGAGTTGTAATGTGCTCTCCCTCTGTTGTGACTTCTTCTCTGTGCATGTGTGGAATGAAAAGGATATCGATTCATCACAAATAAGCCATTCAGGTTGTTCATGTGAATAGAAAAAAGCAATCAATATATAATATAATAATCACGTTCCTCTATGCAGCCTTCAAACACTGATGTGTGTGTTTATCCTGTGATACGCTGTTTGGTGGATGTTTATGTGGGCGCGAGGCTGTGCCAAGTGTCTCCCCGCTTAATGAGAACTATATTAAAAACGCAGGTATAAGGCCAATTGCAGCACATTATGCATGAGCGGCTGGGATCACCCGTGGTACTTTGACTAAATTACATGTTAATCTATCAATTTCAGTTAATTATTTCACTCTTTAAATGTATAGTTCATGTCTGATCATGCAGTAATATATAGTGGGAACATGTAAGATTCAAAAATCATATAAGAGTCATTTCATGGCATCAGGCCTCCCAGCTGGGCTCATGGATTTTCTAGAAAAAAATCAGGCAAAAACTTCTGGAATCTTACAAAATCCTACAGCTCTACTCCAAATACTTTTCGAGGTATGAATTTTTGAAAATGGGCCCTCCGTGTTAAATTTGATCACTTCAGCGATTCTTTCAAAGCACCAGCTGCTTATTTTTCACAGGATTTGACTGATTGTTTTACTGAATATCCAGAAACCTCAAGAAGAAGCTGGAACTTGTAAACATGTCAGTAGCTTATGCTGTTTTCTTTTTTTTTACAGAAATTAAAATAATAAAGATCTATAATTCATCATTAAAATGAAAAATCTTCAATTTTCAAAAATTCACATCTCCACTAACATTCACTCAGTTGCAACCAAATTGTTGTTGTAGGTAGAAACAACTTAGTTTGTCATCAGAACATCATCTGGTGCTGCATCAAAAAGTGACTGCCACAGGTCTTCCTAGCTTTGGAGCTGAAAATCCATTTTTAAGACATTTTAACAGTGTTTTTTTTATTCAGGAAGGATTGTTTTGATTTCTTTGAAACCTTTTGAAGGTCTTCATATCCATTGAAAACATATTTTAAAAATTAAAGATGTTATTTTACTCATTCAATTAAACATTTTGTGAAAATGACACATTTTTCGTAGTTTTCAGTGGCTTTAATATCACATTTGGTGGCTTTAATTTTCAGGTGAATGTATGTATGAATGTATGTCTGTATGGTACCTGTTGAGCTATTTTGTCAATTGAAGTTCACAGCCTGTAGTGGTTTTGGTCATTACAACTTTTTCTTGAGGTTTCTGGGATATTCAGTAAAAAATCCTGTGAGAAATAAGCGATTGGTGAAGCTTTAAAGACGCTTTAAAAGAATCACTGAAGTGATCAAATTTAGCACAGAGGGTCGATTTTCAAAAATTCATACTTCGAAAAGTATTTGGAGTAGAGCTATGGGATTTTGCAAGATTCCAAGGTTTAGGCAGAAGTCTTTGCCTGACTTTTTTCAAGAAAATCCTTGACCTCAACTGGGAGGTGGCCCGGAATGACTAATAAGTCAGTCAATTCCAATGAATAATAACAATACTACTAATAATATAGCGCTTTTCAAGACACTCAAAGACATTTGACAAAGTAGGTAGGAACACAAAAAATAAAATAAATAGAATACAGTGGAGAAGGGAGAGTATAGAAAAGGGGGATCATGAGTTGTAGCAGTGTTGGAAAGATGTGTCTTTATGGATTTCTTTAATATGGAGAGTAAGGAGGATTATCTGATGCTTTTAGGGAGTGAGTTCCAGAGGGAACGTTAAATAATGGAATGTTAAAGAATGTTTTAAGACTTAAAATGAACTGTAAAAATGTTCTATGTATGTGATTAGACAGCATTTGTGGATTACCAGGATCAAATATCTGGTATTTTATGACACTGTACTCAAGCTTAGCTGTGTTATTTGAAAGTATCGTACCTCATCTCTCCTACAACTACTGAAACGCAGCCCATAACTTACAATAAACTGTCAGACACTTTAACCGCACGTGTGTCGACGCAGATAAGACTCTCGTTGTTACGGCTCAACAGTCATGACTTCCCCGCAGTTCTACTATTGGAGGTCTCTGCGAGCTTTTATCACTCCTCGGTGCGTCTCTGTTAGAGGATGTGAACAATATTTATAGATCGCAGCCAGCAGGAGAATCCCCCAGACGTGGAGCATTGTAGTGGAGTGTGGAGCGTCTTCCACTTTGTATGCAAAGCTGAGTTGTGTTGTGCTTACAAACGGAGTGCCTTTTTCTGCAGCAGTATTGTAAGCAGGCGGCTGTACGTATACTGTATGTGTGAGTTACTGTATTACAGCTGAGGGGTGTTTGATTTGCAGCTCTCTGTGAATGAGTCACTCCTGTCCTGTTGTCTTCATTGGTGGTTTTGACTTCAGCTCACACTCCAAACCAACACATATAAAGAACTACAGACATGGCACTTCATCATTTTCTCTGTTGTAGTCTTTAAAGCAGGGTTTCTCCTTGATAAATTAGTTTCTGGCGCCTCCCCAAAAGAGGTTTTAGTGAGTGCCAAGTTAACTCACCAGCACCAGAATGATATGAATTGAGAAGAAAAAAAAGGATGTGTTAATTGGGGTTTGATTTGCTGAATCGTAATGGATGTTTTTCTTTATCAAGTGAGTAGAAATACCAAGAAAACACAGATTTCTGTCCAGTAAAGCAACACAGACTCATTGCCTTTACAGACACCCCCCAAAAGGCTCATTCTGATTCCGGAAAAACCCTTTAATGTGGCTTCCTTTGTGGTCAAAGACAAATGTCTGGTCATTACTGATGCAGCCACTGACCTTCAAACAAACACTCTTACAAGATGTTAATTATGAGACTGTGTCCTTACTCTCCCCTTGTCTGTCCCCTGACAGTATTTCATCCACATCATCGTCCCGAGATGGGAAACACTTACAAAACAAAGCAAATATTAACTTGTAAATCCTTAACTGCATGGTTTGCATGTGATTATTATCCTTCAATGTCACCGAGCTGTGGGTCAAGTTATCTGCGTAGATCAACTTAAGGCTGCAGCATATAAATTGAAGGTTTCATACTGGCCTAATATCATGCATCTCAGCGGAGGAAGTGTCGACTCATCCTGAGCAGAGTTAACAAAACCTAACACCGCCAGAAAAGCTCCACTCTTGCAATATTTTATTCTAGAAACCCTGAGAAATCTGTCAAAGGAAATGCAGCTCCCTGAATAATAGAATGGCACGCAGTAAAGCCAAAGACAATAAAGAACAGAAACAATAAACAATAAAAGAGATGAGTTGAACCTGTGTGGTAATGCATCATTTAGATTTGGTCATTCACAACAGCGACAACTGCTCTCATCAAGCTCTAAGTCTTGGTAATTTCCCACGAAAGGAGCAGGAGGAGCAGGTCACATGGTCTCAGCTCAGCCTACGAAGAGCTGCAGGTAGAGATTTCAAGTGCTTTCTGACAGCAGGAGTTGTTTTAGCTGCAGGGCTCAAAGCAGCACGTCTTCATCATGCACAGCAAGTGCGAGCGGTGTTTGTGTAGATGTAATAAACACATATACTCTATAAATCTGCAATGTAAAAGGCAGAAGTGAAGTGAAGCTGCATGGGATGGTGAAATGATTTAGATTTTTTAACACTTGCACAAGTTATTACAAGACAACAGAGGGTCGTGGATCACGTCTTGCAGCATCATGGTTCGATATATCGTATTTTTGCGTTCTTCTGCATGCATCTGCACTGCATAAACAGACAGTTTTGCAGTTATTTTGCAGAGAGCTGGTTCTTGGACAGAGCCGGTTAAGGTGTGTTTAAATGAGGCATTCAATAATGGAGTCAGACGGCACTTTGTCAGTGTGCTGGACAATGGAGCAAAGTCTGCTGGGTCCAAGCACATTGATTCATTGTTAACTTGTTGATTTGCTACCAAATTACAAATGTTGCTCTTTTCAAACCTATAAATCCCACTTAAGCTTACATATATGTGTATTTTGGGGATTTTAGTTGCCCAGAATATGACTTGTTTTGGCCTCAACATAATACTGCAGTGAAAAAATGGTGGTAGATTTGCAGTCATGACACTATTATTGGCAATTTTGCACTATTTTAACAGTATTCACATTATGTATAGGCCTATTTTTGTTCTGCTGAGGGAGCATTAATAGAGTTCGCTCAGCTGTAGCTGCTGCTTAATATGGTTCACATGTGTGTTTTTTTCCCCTCCCTTTCATTACCAGAAAGAAGGCTGTCATGGGTGTCATCATACTACTATTGATGTAACCACCTGGGACGGACTCTTATTTAATGAAAAGACTCTGACTCATCTCCCGCTGAATTATTTTTATCCTTCAACCAATTTTCAGTGAGCAGCCCTTTTGATAAAGAAAACTACGTTCCTGAATGGTTGGTGTGATGCAGCGCGGTTCGTTGTTCCATTCGTGCTGTCAGAAATAAACCAAGCGAAAAATGAGTTTGGGACTTTTTTATTATTATAATTCATGTTTGGATTTTGGCTTCAGAATTAGATATTTGAACAAAAGTCATTTCAGAAATCAGTCAATATTCTAATTTCCCCCCTCTGTGTTATGCAGTTGTGCTTGGACTGTACCATTAGCGCTCCAGGGGGAGAACAGGCAGCCACAGACCCAGTAGTTGAGTCACAATAGGGGTTTTGACACATATGTGAACATCAAAAAACTCTTAAACTACAAACATTCACATAAAGAGCATCATAAAGAATGCAGTGAAGGAGAATTGTTTCTTGAATAGCTGTCAATCTCTTTTATTGTCCTTGTTTTACTGTTTGTTGTTTATTGGTGTATCATGTATGTGTTTCATATAGCTTTTGGTTTTGTATGGCTGCTGCCTTGGCCGGGTTGACCTTGTAAAAGACATTTCTAATCTCAGTGGGACTTCCCATTTAAATAACGGTAAATAAAAATTGTGCTACTCAAAGGCTGGAGCCTTGGGCCAATATATCGTTACTTAGAATAAACATAGAGTTGGAGCCTTCAAACACCTTTAAAAGTGTTTCTCACCCTACCTCAAATACAGCCTATAGACTAATAAATAAAAGAATAAACAGCCTAGATGACTGACCGACAAGATAAACAATTAAGAGTAAAGACAATGTTATTAAAAATAATGTTAAAACAGTATGTTTTAATAGTATTCTCTTAACATGTACTGTAGCTAATGAGTTATTGCATTCCCTGTATATATAATACATAATGTGGTTGTACAACTGAGTCCTAATGGTATAGCCCAACCACAAGTGCAAAACCCAGAAACAAAAAAAATCACATTACTTAAGTTATTTTTGCTCAAATGTAAACAATTAAAAATGAATCTGAGACAGTTACCCATGTGTGAAGGATTTTTTAAATTATTTATTTATGTGTGGATAATGACAGTTTCAGACCCATTTTCCATTTGATTCATTTTAATGGTGTGAATTGAACAAAGAACTGGTATACAAAACATGGACCTTAATTTGACTTGATTTAGGTAACACATGTCTATTAGAGCCGGTGACTTGTGTATTTTGTCACCACTGGACATGAAAGGTACTTAATTTATGATTTTTTTTTTCGATAAAGAATCACTTATTTACATCCCTTTCATCCCAGCAATTGGCTGTGTCTTGGACTGACATAAAAGGTTCTGTTAGATCCTTCTGTTAGGAGTGCAGTTAACGGGAAGGCCTGAACCTCCTTTTGCTGATGGATGTTGACGTTCAGTTTCTGAATGCAACTGGACACATCTTGTTCAGATTCACCTAAATCTGATACCAGGCATGAGACATCCTCTAGATTTGACACACCACTTAATATTTTGGTGATAAATGTGAGAAGAAAACTTTTGTGAATAGCGTGAAGTTATGCCGCTGATGTGCAGTAACTCTGAACACTGAAGGCAGCCTGTTGTTCCCTTCAGCTCCATGTGGAGCGAAGAGACCTCTTCATCTACCCCACGCTGTGTCGATGCTGTTATCGTATTGTTGGGTGTCATGATTGTTGCTGAAGGTGAAGAGGGCTTTCAGCAGTGATCTGGCCAATCACAGTGGGGCTCTCTCGGTGGTGGCAGTGCATAGTGGGCGCCTTTCCTCAAGAACAGAATTGTGTTTTGTTTTAGCTTTTCATTAGTTTGCTATCAACCCCCATCATTTAATAGTATCTTCTCCAGAGAATTGGAATATTACAGAAGAGCTGTCTTTAGCTATTTTATGTCCTCTTACCTTCATTGCTCATCAGCAGTAATGGGGTGATAATGTGATACTCGGGAGTGTCTCAAGAAAGGCCATATTGGCTATAGAGAATATCACCTAGAGAGATGATGAAAAAAGGGGGTAGCGTCTTCATCCAAAAGTGATTCACGAAGATTTAATAGTTAATGTTTCACCTGCACTGCAGAGACCAAACCAAGTGTCTTACTTCTGTAGAGACAGATCCAGTTATGTGAGACTAAGTAAGAGGTATCTGAGGTGCAGTTTGGCTGTGGACAGACACACCTGGCAGGACGGAGCATTCACAGCAAATTCACAACAACTCCCAAAATTCGTAAGCTGAGGAAGAATTCTGAAACTTTACAACCCCACAGATCCCAGTAATAATTTTCCATTTATATCTCAAGCCAATCAATGAGATATTTATTAGCTTGTTGGTGGTTATAGGTGTAATTTCGGAAACAAACGGCTGAACAAAGAAGCAAGAACTCATAAAGAGGGCATCTAATATTATGAATATTACCTGTGTAAAACCTGTGTATCAGAGTGACATGTTTGCTAGTTTTATCCATGTAAATAATCCCTTTCTGTCTTAAAACTGATCATATGTAACTCTCCTCCCACCAGCTCCGCTATGACTCTGCTTAAAACCTGTAAAACTACTCTATGCAAAACAGATCATGAAGAAGAAGAATGATACAGAAAGTCACACCAGACAAGTTAAAGGGATTGGTTCCTTAGGTGTGTTAGGAATAAAACCCCTGAAGTTTGAATCTGTGTTTTGAGATGGTCATTTGTATACTATAGTTTTAGGGTAAAAATGCTCATCCATTGTGTTGACTACTTATTTTGCACCTGATACACTAATCAGGATTAAAATTATGACCACCTGCCTAATATTGTGTAGGTCCCCATTATGTGCTTAAAAATGCTTTGAACCATTGGACATGGACAAGAGGACCTCTCAGGGTGTCCTATGGGGTCTGGAACCAGGATGTTGGCACTGGATCCTTTGGCTACTTGGCTTGTGCAGTGGGGCCTCTGTCAATCCAACTTGTTCCACTGCATCCTGTTGATGCTTGATCACAATGGGGTGTAGGAAGTTTGGAGGTCAAATCAACATGTTGGGCGACAATCAAGTTCCTTAATATGTTCCTGACTGTTTGATGTTTTTTCCATGTGGTGGGGTGCATTTTCCTGTGGGGGTAGGCCAGTGACATTTTGGATTTTCAATTTGCATGAGTGAGTGTGCTTGTTCTAGGACAATGTTTATTTGGGTGTCTGAGTCTCATCAACATGGATGTTAAAATCCAAGGTTTTCCAGCAGAACTCCACATAGTACCAATATGATCAATGTTATTCACTTCACCTGTCAGTGGTCATAATGTTGTGGCTGATTGGTGTACGTCTTCAAGCATATAAAAAACATATAGGCATGGTAAAAAGATTTAAAAAAAACAACAAAAAAAAACTAGATCACCAGAGCAGGTATTTAATTATAACCTAAGATGGATACTTAGATTTTTAAAAAATAGAATAAATATTATCCTAAATACAATGTAATTCTGAATTTATAACTGTAATTTCTGAAATCACTGATGTCCGGTTGCCTTCTTTTTAAATACAAATGCCACAATGCACAATAGTGTCATCTTCCTCCAAAGGCTATGTTTGTCTGTGATGCTCCTCGTCTGGCTCAAAAATCCATTATGCAGGATTTCCTCAATGATTCAGGCAACAGACCCTCAGTGGCTTTTCCAGCCCTGCCAGTGGCACTGACTCTCTGCCAGCATGCAGCTGTGGGCATCTTGGCATCGGCTTTCGTCGTGGACTGTTTTCATAGATGTTGTTTTTAGCTGCACTGCCAACCTGCACGAATCTCAGTGTCCAGTAGTCAGAAAAGGTCAGGAGGATCTGTTGGTCTTCATGTTCTGTTTTAGCTCACTAGGAAGGTCAGCACACTTTCAAGTCCTGAGTTCAGATCTCTGGGATGACAGAAACACTTTTTAATGTTTGATATTTTCAGCCGCGGCTTAAAGAAATCCTAAAAATGTACATCTTTCACATTTCTGAGGACCCAGTTCTTACAGAAGAAGCTTGGTATGCAGCCAAGAAACACACCAAGGAGGAGCAGGAGGAGGATTCCTGCTTGATTAATGAAAGACAAAGGTGATAATCTAATAGATAGATCAAATAACCCAAAACAAACAGCTCACACAGAAGAAGAGATAAACATCAAGACTATTTGCTATCCAGGAAACAATCAGCCTCGTGACTCTGTTGGCAGGTGTTGAAGTAACTTGCCATGAAATTATCGGTCAATATCTCATTTTGTTTTCACATGAAACAATCTGATGAATTAGTCATATCACTTCAGTTTCAGTAAAGCTGAATATATTATCATTCTATGCCTGATGTGAACCAGCTATTCTACATTTATAACACAGGATGCAGTGAAGGGCACAGAGAGTCTCCAAACTAGCAAAACCAGAACTCAATGAAAAGTAAAATCTAAATTAACAACATATTAAATCTGCAGATCTTATAAGATGATAAGATAAAGTGTGGACACTGTCAGAACTGGTTTATACAAAGGTAGCCATTGTGCCAGCGCACATTTATTCGAGCCATCCATAAACCAGTGTTCAATAAACAATGCTGTCACTGTGAGATTTATACCTGCCAGAGCTACTCAGTTAGAGACTGAAGCTGCAGTTTGCTTTGCATTGTGAATTTCCAGCATTAATAAAAACCAGACTGACCATGCGGCTTGATAAAGGTACAGCCCAGAGATTAGAATCAGCAACTTTTATGCTGACGTCTACACACTCACAGACACATCATCGTGTTTTGGATTGCGGCAAAAACCTTTTAGAAGTGACAGGAGTTTTTTTGAGTCATTTATTTACTTAATTACATGCCATCCACGTTCTGTTTATTGATGAAAAGATAATCGAAATTTGTTTGTCACTTGGACTTCAGACTCTGTTATTTCTATGCATTCATACTATTATTTTATATGCCTGCCACTGATATTAACATCTACTCCATAAAATGCTATTTCTATTATACCATTAGCTTAATTTCAGCATCCATACATTGTCTCTTATCATTAGCATTTTGTTATTATGAATATAATAGCATGTGTCAAAATGTCAAAAATGGCACTACAGTGTTATTCCTTAATTGCCTTTTCACTAATTATTGTCTATTATTTAAATATTCATGTGTACGCCCCTTCTAAGAAGAAACCTGTTTTTTAAAAATGCATTTTCATGAGGCTCGAGGCTTGAATGCCTTATAGATAATTTCTTCAAATTTGGCGCAAACATTCACATGTGCTCAAGGATCAACTGATTCGATTTTGGAAGGAAAAAGCTCAAAGGTCAGTGACCTCACATCTGTCCTTTACACGTAAATGCAATAAATCAAAAACACCCGCAGGGAATTCTCACTACTTCTGTCACAAACATCCACTTGGACTCAGGAATCCGAATGAGAAATTGATTTTTGTGTTCAAGGGTCACTGTAACCTCACAAAACACATTCCTGGCCACTACTCAAAAATTCATATGCTAATTATGGCAAACTTTTAGGATTGAAAGGTGAGGCGATAACATTTTACAGTACATCCGAAAGGTCAGCTCTGGACAGACGTAGATATAAAATGAAACTTGGCAGAGGTATAAAACCAGGAGGTAGTAATTCTACTTTTCAATCTGGTGCAGTGTATTTGGTGATTATAACTTCACTCTGAACTGTGATGACATGTTGCGTTTAACTCAGTTTTACACTTATGCACCCAATGTTTAGTCACTGACAATATTCCACAGGATGTCACACTTATGTCACACTAATAATCATAATTAACTTGACAGTATTCCTCTGAATTCATTCCCTTTCCTATCCACTACTGCAGAATTAACACTAAACCGTTTAGTCACACAGACCTTGATAACTTCCTGCTGCAGGGGGAATGCTGAGTGAATTTTTAAGAATCCGGTGATCACATACAGCACAAGGATTTTCATGGCCCAGAAGTGGCTTTAGATAACTGGGCGGCTGCAGCCTCACAGCGGTACAAGGTTACTTAGATTCTCTGGTCAAGGACTCACAGCAGAACAAAAGCTGAATCTGCTGAAAGCTTCCAGCACTTTAAACAAAAGCTTTGTTTGCTATTCAGCAGAATCATTTTTCTTCCATGGTGTATTTACGTGTGAATACACTTGTTAATGCTTCTACGTTTGGATTGTTGATTGGAGACACAATAATGTCAAATAATATTAATAATAGTGCCTTTTGAAGTATAATAGTACCTTAAGTTGAGACTGTACAAGTTTCAAAATAAGGGCTCACTAGAAATTCAAATTTCTACATTGTACTATGTCCAGTCCCTGCAAATATCAACTTTAAAAGTGTCAGAATTAAATCCAGATACTCGGCTATATGGATGGCTGAAGCTTTTCTCAGTAGAGTTTGAATGTTCTCCCTTTGCCTAGCACAGTTTTGAGTGTGAATAGTTACATTTTTAGTTCATAAAGCCTTAAATCTGTAAAGAAAACATATATGTAAATGTATATATTTGTGTCAAGAATGTAAATTCTAAAGATTTAGATTTTTTTCAGCGAAGTACACACATACTTGTATCCCTCACGACTGCATCTATGGATTTTATTTTTTAAATATTCATTCCTCATAGTGTAGAAACAATCAGTAGTCCGGCCACCGCTCAGCTGGCTCAGTGAATTCATTATTTGTCACTGGTACCAGAGGTCGCGACATTGAATCTCGGGTGGTGCTGAAGGAAGATAACAAAACTCTCGCCGCGCTGCTGGCTGTAATTTAGACAAATACGTTGTGTCTGATGCGTCAAGGTGTGGTACAGCCAGTGTCACTCGTGTACAGAAGGTCCTCAATTTACTCACCACAGACTTTCCTCTTGCATAGTGTGTTCTTTGTTTTCACCCGGGATTATAGACTGCCACTAGTTGGGCCACAGTTTACAAGCCACCACTAATAAACTGCAGTCACTCATGTACACATGATGGATAGCTGGTGCTGGTCTACTTGTGGACTTGCATGCAAATTGTGCTCCCAAGCTACATACATGAATGCAAATTACTTGTCTCCATCATAGAAGCTTTTAGTGCATGTGACATTTAAAATAACGTCATCCAAGCACTTGATTTAGCAGAAACTTTGAAGTAAAACATATAAGGTAAAAATAAATGAGTGTGTGTTTCAGGTTATGTTGAGGTTTGATATCAGCAGATTTCAGACAGACATGTTGCTTCTTATTCTCCAGTGTACATGTACCAGTTCTTCTCAACATTTGTCCTTCGTGTAGTTTAATTTAATTTAATTAGGTTTGATTTAATGTAATTTTAATGTCATTTTATTGATTTTAGTTTTTATTTATTTAATTTATCTAATTTTTTATAAATTTTAAGAATAATTTAAATTAATATTACATTTTAAAAATCATTTTTATTTATTTCATTTTTTATTTGCTTTATCTGATTCATGTAATTTTATATTAATTTTAATTAATTAATTAAAATTAATTTAATTACATTTTAAATGCATTTTTTAGATTTTTTAAATTAATTTATTATAATTCATGTAATTTTATATCAATTTTATAATAATTTAAATTAATTTATTTCTTGCAAATGAATGGAATTTAATTACATTTTATTTAATTTTATTTTATTTTACTTTGTGTTTTAACTTCTCCTGAGCTAGCATTGAATAGCCTCGCATATTTGAGGATCTACATCAAAAAGAGGCACCGAGGTTCTGTGTCTTTGATGTGCAACTGCTCTTTTTTTTTACCACTTCAAACAGAATCCTGTGATGCCGGCTGAGGACAGGAGCCAAATGGTGATCTTTATATTTACCAAAAGTTGCAGTTAATTACACACGCATGAAGCTGCTCACTGCCTTCTGTCACAACCGATTGTGCTGTGGCCATGTTAGCAGGTACTGGCCCTGGGAAAACCTTTACAAACTGCCTTTGTATTTAATAAGATCTTAGGATAAGCGTTAGTTTGCACAGGAAGACTGGAACATTTTCTATCTGATAATCCTGCAAGTGAGTAAAATGCCGCCTCACGGAGCTGCACTTTGCACTGTGCACTTACACACACCTCTCCATCAGTACCTATGAGATGTTCAACTACAGTCTATGTATCTCTATCCATTCTGCTAAAAGACCCAACTACAGTCCCCGTCTCTCTCCGTGGTGCTGAAACCTTCAACTCCAGCCTCTCTGTCTATTTCTATGAGCGGACATGTTTAAATGCAGCATTTCTGTCTCTATTCGTTGTGCTGAAACAATCAAAATGCACTTTATGGGGGCTGGGAGGACAGAACTGAACAAAAACAGAAATGCACATGTATTATTCTATTAAAATCCATTGTTTCTTTTACATAGGGGAATATGTTGCTCCCAAACACAGCATCTCTACAGCAGAGTGGACATCATTAAGTCACCAAGTACACAGAATACTGGAAACGTTAATGAGCAGATTGAGACCAGAAATTACAAGTCAGTAATGAGTCACACATCGGGGACACATAGAGCTGATGAGGTTGTTTTTTGCTGGCTTGTACAGTGTTTCATAAACTCCTCCTGGCTTGATGAAGCTGCCATTTTGGAGGACATGATTGTGTTGTCGGACACGTCCATGTAGAGTTGGCTGAAATAATTTCTTAGTCAACAGATGTTCAAGTTGCGGACTCTAAAGTGCAGCCAGCAGCTCATTCTCGTCTTTCTCTTGTCATTTGTGGCATCATGTCATTTAAACAAAGCTGCATTTTAAGTTGGGCTTTTATAGTCCCTGGTTACAGGAGTGTCTGTGTGATGGTCACTCTATCTGATCACTGTTCTTTAAAGCTACACCTGACTCTGTGTGGATTAACTGGAGAATTTGTAACAGCTCAAGATCTCTTTATGCACAGCTGGATTCAACCCTTTTCTAAAAGTAGCAATAAAAATTCTCCAAGTCGGAGAAGACGATCATTTGCATGCCGTGTTATATTTGTGTGTTTGCAAAGTTTGTGGAAAAGTAAGTTAGTTTCACAGTTTACGGCAAAACATTGCTTTTATGCAAATGTTGACATTCTGGGCTAATTTGCCTCCATAACATATAACATTTCTTCTTTCAGACTGAAAAAAATACACATTCGGGTATTTATGTTGACTACACTTTCTCCACTGGAAATCTATGGAAATTGGAGAATATTTAATGAGATATTACCACATTTGTATAATTACACAAATCATTTCAATAAAACTTGTAATACAAGTGTAATACAGAAATCAACCAGTGAAAGTGAATGGTAATGTCTTCATGATTACAAATTTCCCCATATGTATATGGTTTTATAATACATATCTTTAAAAGCAGTTTTTTGAAAATGAGTTTTTTTCATACTCTGAGCCAGAAATCTCTACTTCAGTAGCTCTTACACATCTTAGGGTTTTAACAGAGGGTTTTTATCATGGAGAGTCCTGATTTATAGAACATTCTATTCCTGAAAGCACAGCAAAAAAAAAAGGCTTTGACAGTATCCTCTGATTTATGGACTGACAAAAAGAAATCAAATCTAAAATTTCCTCTATAAAAACCTTTGACTCTAATATGTATGGAAGTAATACAAGTTAGTGCTTATTTAGGTGGGTAATACGTCATTTGCATATGTACACATAATGTTCCAGAAAACTTGTAATTGGTTTATTGTAAGTAATTAACTGGGGAGGTTTCATGGTGATATTCATTAGTTAAAAATGCACCTGCAGTGTCTCCCTTTAAATCACACAAACGGGTGGAAATTTGTTGTTTAAAATTATATAAATATATAAATTTGAGTTTTTTAAGGCTGGTGAGTTTCTATATTTGTTGTCATTCTCAATAAATCCAATTTAAAAAATCAATCAGTGCTTCAATAGCTTCTGACTTCCCTACTCAGTCTGTAATTATCAGCATTAAACCCATTTTTAATTCTCAAGGCTTATAATAAAATCTGTAAATTGGCATTTCAGATACAACTCAAACAGAGATAATGGTGCAGGACAGTGGACTCAAAATAAACCCTGTTAATTGTGCTGAGGGAACGTGGCTCATGGAGAGAAGAAAAAGAAAAAGTTTTAAATTGCTTCCACTTTTCAAAGACTAAACATTCAGCTACGCCTCCTTTTTCTCAACACAAACATCTAAAAAGGCAGATTATAGTTTTTAAGCTCTGACCCACAGTTACTGTTCAAAATTCCTCACAAACACAGTCATAAACAGCTTTACGCTGCTTTAAACTCCTAACATAGACACTCTGTCTTTACATATTTCAAATCAGCATGTTCAGCCGAGTCAGCTGGGTGTGAAAGTGTAAGTGATAGCTCTTTATGAACTCGCTCGTTCTCTCTCTGCAGAGATCCGCGAGGCTTTCAAGGTTTTTGACAGAGACGGGAACGGCTTTATCTCAAAGCAGGAGTTGGGGATGGCCATGCGTTCGCTGGGCTACATGCCCAATGAGGTGGAGCTGGAGGTTATCATCCAGAGACTCGACATGGATGGTACGTCGGCCTCATTCTCTCTCTGCTGTATATAATCCAACAGCTGGGCTGTACGCTGACATGTTTCTGTGCGTTTCATCAGGTGATGGCCAGGTTGGCTTTGAAGAATTTGTCACATTGCTTGGCCCTAAACTCTCTGCAGCTGGCATGCCTGATAAGTTCCACGGAGCCGACTTTGACTCAGTGTTTTGGAAGGTAACACACTAATTTACCAGTCATGTCGTGTAAAATGAAGTCATTTAAATAACAATGATCCGAGCATTTTGTCAGATTATTCATTGATTTTCAAATGGATTTGACAGACTGCACCACTCTCATAACTACATTAGACAGTATCTTCATTCCTTGCATTTAGTTACATAATCAAATTAATTATTTCAGTGTCTAAAAATCACTGAGGAGGTTGTTGCTGATATTGTATGCACCTGGATTCTACCCCTGAATAAGACAACAAACACACTGTTGTCCGTAAATGTATTATTGCTAACAATAAGGAGAATGAAAGTATATATTTGCAAATTTTTCAACATGGGGGGAGAGACCTCACTCCTAAGTAAGGAAGTGAAAATGCAACAGCTTTTATAGTGAACAAGCTTTTCCTATTGGCTTGTTGTGAATTGGTTGTAAGTTTAAACCTTATAGTTGTCCATACCATTTTTCCAAAGACAAAAACCTTAAAGGGTGTGTAGCAAACAATGACTTAATAATTCTGGCCATTTTAAATGTAGTAAAGCTAATAATGTAATAACTTGCCAGTAATGTAGTAGAACATAGAAGTGTTTGAGCCAATAACGTACATAATACGATGTGTTATAGTGCCAGACCAGTTATTTAAATACAGTTTGAAGTGAGGGCTGAATCATTTTTCCTTGAGAAATGTTTGAAAAAAGTTTTGATTATATGTTTTCCAAGAAAAAAATGTCGTAAATTAATTTGACAATGGAACATCCAACAGAGACACTGACATGGAATTATGAATTTACATATCTAAGCAAATAAGCAATATTCTACATAAAGATTTTGCACTACAAATAATTCTCAAATTGGCTCTTACAACCATAATTGAGGAGAGGGAAAGCTACACAGGACGTATGAATATGACGACTATGCCATCCACTATAATTCAATTCAATTCAATTCAGTTTTATTTATATAGTACACATTTACAACACATGTCATCACATAATGCTTTACATAGCAGGAAGAACAGAAAACAGAAAACCCTACAATCCTAAGTTGCTTTGGATTCTCTATGAGCAAGCTTTTCAGCGACAGTGGAAGGGAACCAAAAAACCCCATAGGATAGGGAGCGGGAAAAAAAGCCTCCAACAGAACCAGGCTCAGGGAAGGCAGCCATCTGCTGTGACCGGCTGGGTTGGGAGTGGGGATAAGTGGGGAGGGGATAGCAGGAGAGGCTGAGGTGGGGATGGCAGGACATAGACTATACCTATTTTTGATGAGCAAACTGCACAAAAACTGCAGAAAATATTTTATTTCCAAGAAATGCAGTCCTATTGATTTATTACTACATTACTGACTGCAGTTAATACATTTTCAAAGGATTTCTTTTAATGCTCGGTGATACATATAATAACCTGTCAATAACTTATTACATTATTGGCAAAATGTTATTACACTATTGGCCGTTATTATGTTATGGTTGCAACAGGCTGTAAACATATCTTCTCTGGTTGACCTCAAAACTTAACCTTTTGGACCGCTTAAGCTATCTCTTAGTTACTCTACGACAACCTAAGTGCTTAAGTGGTTGGTTTTACTTTCCCAGGGTTTAGGACAAACATTTTTCCTCTGCTAACTACACCTTTTCCCTTTGTTTTCTGTGGTTCTCAGTGCGACATGCAGAAACTGACGGTGGATGAGCTCAAGAGACTCCTTTACGATACTTTTCGTGACCACCTCACGATGAAGGACATTGAGAACATCATCATGACCGAGGAGAACCACCTGAACAGTCCAGAGTCCCACGTGGACATCGACAGTAAGTCTCATTTAAAGATTCTACTCACACATTGCTCTGTTGAGACTCAGTTTTGCTAATTTTCTTCTATTTCCCCTCTTGAATCTTTCCACAGCAAGTCCAACACAACAGGAGAAACACACGTGTGTGCGGAAAAGCCTGATTTGTGCCTTCGCTATTGCGTTCATCATCAGCGTCATGCTCATCGCAGCGAATCAAATGCTCCGCAGAGGGATGAAGTAAATACGAGTTTCCAGCTGGTTATGAAGGGATTTAAGGACAAAAGTTAACCAAAATACTTTGTTGTTTTTTGTGTTTATTAACAGTTGACACCCATAATGATGCTCTCACAGTTTCTCTCTATAATGGATGAAATGATGTCATGCAGTGGTTCTCTGTAACCACTAATCATTACATACAAACATTGAAATAGAGCGAATGAAAGAAAGGCATCTCAAGGGCTGATTAGTATCCAGTAGCATCTCACTTATTCAAATTGCCAATGTTTTCTAAGTAATTAGACAGAAAAGCAGACTCCAATTTATTGAATATTTAAGTGTACAGTGTGTGCTGTAACAGTAGCCGTGCTGTGTCAATGCATTTAAATGTTGCACCTGCCATTTGGAAATGCACCAAATAACGACAGTAACGAAGCAATACAAAAGTGGGCGACATGCTATTGAGTCAAAACATAAGGATGTGTCGCTGCGCACTGCATACTGTGTCTCTTATGTGTGTGTTTACTGCAGCGTGTCAAGATGTTCAGGATAGAGGTAGAACACGCATCACATCCAGTTTAAAACTTTGCTATACCAGCACCATCTGTGATCTGAATCTTACCAGCGTAGCCCTGCAAATTCGAAACACAAGACCGGACTACTAATGGCTCTGAGGGTGGCATCGTCATTCTGTTGCTCAGTGAGTGAGTTGTTGGTCGGATTGCCACTTTGAATGCTGCAACTAATGATGGATGGCTTCCCCTGACATTCTGCACAGACATTTCTGTTCCAATGGATGCCCTGATTTGAACTCTGAAGCCACCAGGAGGTGGATATTTTCGGTCATTTTGTCTCAGCAGCTTCATCAGCATGTTAACACTGTCATTGTTGCCATTCTAATATCAGTCTTTAGCTCAAAGCACTGATCAATCTATGTGCGTTCTCGTCATGAGATCAGGCCAGTCTGTGAAGTGCACTGACTTTTTCTTTTTACTTAGACACCAATCAGCCACAACATCATGACCACTGACAGGTGAAGTGAATAACTGATCATATTGTTACTATGTGCTGTTCTGCTGGAAAACCTTGGATTTTGACATCCATGTTGATGAGACTTAGACACCCAAATAAACATTGTCCCACAACAAGCACACTCCCTCATGCAAATGGAAAACCCAAATGTAACTGGCCTAATCCTGCAGTAAAATGCACCCCACCACATGGAAAAAACATCAAACAATCAGGAACATATTGAGGAACATGACAATGGTCCAACATGTTGATTTGACCTCCAAACTTCCTACACCCCATTGTGATCAAGCATCAACAGGATGCAGTGGAACAATTTTGATTGACAGAGGCCCCACTGCACAAGCCAGAGTACCCAAAGGATCCACTACTAACGTCCTGTGCCAGACTCCACAGGATACCCTGAGAGGTCCTCTTGTCCATGGCAAATGGTTCAGAGCATTTTTGAGCACGTAAGGGGGACCAACACAATATCAGGCAGGTGGTCATAATGTTATGCCTGATCGGTGTATCAGATGCAACAAATTGAAACACATTTCATTTCAGAATTCCCGGCTCAGCTCGACTCAAACCGAAGGCACATGACATTTAAAAGAACGGACGTGAACAGAATAAAAAAACTTTGTTGTCCAAATTTTCTACATTAACAAGTACAAGGAAACCAATAATTGGAATAAACTGGTGAACAAGCACAGGAAAAAGCAGCGCTGCAAAGAGGAGGGGACTGCAGACATGGTGGGCTGTGATCCTCGGCCGCATGCTACGTACTCCAGTCAACTTATCTGCAGACAAAAATCCCACAGCGCATTTCTAAAGATGTCATGGTTTTTCTGCGAATTAATTACTTTGTTTTAAAGCTCAGAAGGAGCCCTCGTGGCTGAGAAGCTTGGGATTGCTTTTCTAAATCAAATAGATGATTTGTCGTAGGTTCAGAAATTAAAACTGAACAGTGAACTTCAAATTAAAAGCGTGACATAAAACGAAATCTCTTCAACAAGAGTGAGTGCATGGGTGTTAGTGTAAGACATCCAGACTCCCAAGAAGACTATTGATCTCTTGACCTCCACACACCTGTTTTATATTCAGCCTGCCTGCGATACATGCACAGTGATGCTGCACATTTGGAATCTGTGCATCTAAAGCAGACATGAGGCCTCCTGAGTGACAGAGAAAGTGGAGTGAGTAGTTTTAAGACCCGAGCTACCAGCAAGGAAATGAGTTTAGTTTAGACAAAAGTACGTATTAACTGTAATATTTATAGCAAATGAGTATGAAGTAATTTACATGGCACACTTGCATGTACATTAAATTAGAAATTAAATGTGTGTTCTATGTGTGTGAGATAAATTTTTTAAAATTCTGACGTATGTGTTCAAATAATTATGCAATTTGTAAAGTGATCATTGCAAAAAAAAAAAAACCTCAGTATCTGACATTTTCTTGTAAATGTCGATTTTTTGTGGATGTGCAGAAAATATCAAAACACTTTGCAGTACGCTGTGAACAATAATTTAACATATCATGACAAGTGTTGTTTTCTGGCTTTTACATGGACCACCAAAACAACATATTGTTTAAAGTATAACATGGTTATATTTTCTTACTCAGATAAGTGATACATTAAATCTGTGTGATTTTATTATGAATATAAGCATAATGTTTTGTATAAAAAATACGAAGAAGAAATGTACAAAAAATAAATCAGGTTTCTGATATATGATTTCCAGGTTGACTGGACATTCAGATACGAGTTCTTGTGTGTATTAAGACCATGCACTTGCATTAACTTTTCTGATTAATTTATCTTCAACGAATACTTGTCAAATCCGACAGGTTTTACAAAATGCTATATATTTTTTCTTGCTCTTTTTATCTTAAAAGTTTATCAAAGCTATACCACAAGAGGGGGAAAGTGTGACGCAGTGAGAATCATTCTGGCAATAAAACGGATATTTTATCTCGTATGTAGTAGCTGTTTATGTAAAAACTATTTATATGACATCACATTACCTCCTCATATGAACATATCATGTAAGGTATGGCTTTTGTGTGAATGTAAAATATAGTTGCTGTGCCAAATCTTGTCTTAAGACATATAAGCAAATATCGTCCTATCCTGTATGTTACGGTGTTTTAATGAGAAGATTTATGTACAGTTTGTTGACAGGTTGTCCTAACTGTTGTTATAAATTTGATTTGAACTGTGGATGTCTTTTGTTCTGTGCCTTCGTTCTGCACTCTCACACCACTGAAGTAACTTCAGAAAGACTTGGGACATCAATTACACAAATATATCACTTCCTATAAAAAATGAATGGTACTTTTGAAATGAAATGACGCCAACAAGCATTTCTGTATAATCTTTCTCCTCCCCCTCTGTTCTTGACAGAAATTTCTCTAACTTCCAGGTAATATTTGTTGTACCATTCTACTGTGTCACATAGTAGTTTTAATGTCTAGACCGACAGTATCTTGCGCTGTTTTATTTCTGTAACCGTCCCTGCACATGTCGAGGTTACTGCATCAAGTGGTGTTTAGATGCATGTAGTCCAATAAAAACAAGTGCATTCAAAATGAGCCAGCGGATTGTTTTTCTCCTTGCAAAATGTGGCCATGCACAGTTGGTACTATTATCAAGCAGAGATAATTGCAGTGTGGTTTACGGTGCCTCTCTGTTGTAGCCAGGCTTAAGGTTATGAACAATTTGTGCTGCAGCAGCTCTTGTGGGGGATCTGGCACTTCTTTAAGTGCCCCAATGCACAAGCACTGAGGTACATTTACTACATTAAAAAATGGTAACAAAGGCACCAGAATATTGTAAATACAGCTCATCAGCAGCCTCACTGACAGTAACACCCTTGTAGAAAGTGTTGAAATCTGACAAAATGCCTTTGTCAGGCATTCAGAAAGGACATTCTGACATATTCTGGTGAGTACAAGCGTAAATATGAAAACTATTGACAGCTGAATTGAGTTAAGTTGCTTCTGTTTCAGGGTTGCTGTCACACTGCTATGGATTAATGCGGTCTGATCTTCATCTAGGTTACAATTAAACACAATCTGACTGAACTAGTAAAACATAAACAACTGTAGCTTTCTTTTGTCTTTATTGAACACATTAAGCAAACATTCACAGTGCAGGACAAAAAATGAACAAAGTGAAGCAGGTGAATTTAGTCAGGAGTAGAACCTCCTGTAGCAGCAACAAGCTCCATTAGATGTTTCCTTTAGCTGCTGATGAGAGACTTCTTAGTATTCTTCCCCACAAAACAGTTTCAGTTCATCAGTATTTCTAGGATGTCTTGACTCAACAGTTCTCTTCAGGTCTTGCAACAGCATCTGAATTCTATGCAGCACTGGCATGACCAATCCAAAACATGATTTTTCTTCTTTTTGAACCATTCCGATCTACATGTTTGCTTTGGGTGATCGTCTTGTTGCATCACACAACCTCTGCTAGGCTTCAGGTCATGGGGAGCTGCCCTGACATTCTCCTTTAAAATTTCATAATATAGACGTGCATCGAGAATGGTGTGCGATGTGTTTTTTTAGTGATTTGTCATACAGTTTTCCTAATTCCGCAAAAAAAAACTGTGTTAAAAATCCCCATTGAACACAACTGTCAACACAACCAGCCATCTTTGGAACCCTGTAGTTCTGGTGTACTTTACAGTAAAAATTTCATTCAAAGTTTAAACAGGTCACAAGGCTTTAAGTGTGATTCTTTGAAATCCGTATTTTGATATCTTTTACGGTTTTTACGCAGTGGCAGTTTAAGTCTTCTGAAGCTTTTGAAAATATGGAGGGTAGCTGAAAATGTCATCATTTCACAATGCATCATGTGGTTCATTGGTCTAAGGGTATGATTCTCGCTTTGGGTGTGAGAGATCCTGGGTTCAAATCCCAGATGAACCCATTATTTTGTGTTAGTATTGCCCCGGGGCTACTGCTGAAGCTACACAGGTGTTCTGTCATCTGTGAAAAGATGATTCCCTTGCAGGGGAATAAGTGATTTTTGTTGCGCCATTTCTGATGTGCACATACAGGTAACTTTCAGAAATATGAACCACCACCATTAGAAGTAGCACAGTAAAAGAGAATGTCCAGCTGTAAAACAACAAAATCTCCCTGAAAAACAGACTTGATATGTCTGAAAAAGATGTTACAAAATAGTAGCTGTAGCAAATGATTTAATTGCAGCCGACAGATTGTTTCTGTGTTTGACAACTCAACTGTCTATTTGCTTTCAGTTGCACCTGGACACCGTAGTTGCATTTACTAAGACTTGAACATCAAGAGTTTCATTGAATAAGCTTCACCTATCAGATCTGGCAGCCCCATGAGATTTCATGGTTGGCTGTGGCCCCCTTTGAACATAAAACCTACACAGACTAAAGATGGAAGACAAACACAGGAAGGAGAATACAAATGCGTCTTCTCTTACTCAAATCATTGCACAGATGCATTGGTATTATTGTTCCAGCTTATTTCTGTGAACGCTCTTCCCCCCTCCATGCTTTCCCTCTGCATCCCTTCTCAATACTCGACAGAGTCTTATTACTCAGAAATGGATTAACATATGCTGGTTACTTATGATACAATGATGCAGCTTCTTTAAAAGCTAAATATCAACCAAGTGCAAACCTAATAAAGTTGTATGATCAGTTAAATGTACTTGAAGTATCAAAAGTAGCAGTACTCTTTATGCACAATGCTGCCTTTCAAAGTCATTTAGCATCATATTACTGATAAATTAACATATAAAAAACATTTACTGTAGTAATGCAATCAACTTTAGCCACAAATTAGATCCTATATTGTTCTTTGATGTGCCTTCACACTTGATATGTTTTGCACGTAATATGCTTTTAAGTTTTGTCTGATGTTGACACACTGAGATGAACAGTATTTCCTTCTGCTGCATTTTTGTGGCTGAACCGACAAATAAACCTGCATCTGGGATGTGAAAGACAGCGACGCAAAGGTGTAATTTGGCTTTTTGTCAAAATCAGATCATTATGCTTAATCATTTTTACAACTTCCAACACATCAACTTAAAAAAACACTGTTCACTTGCTGACTAATGCATCCCAACCCCTTGACAGATACCATTATATCAACATAATCAATGTTATTTGCTTGTTTTAATGTTGTAGCTGATGATTATACATTCAAACACTGAAGATATTCAGAGAGAAAAGCCAGGATTTGGGAGTGCTTCTTCGCCATCCATCTTCTTCTACACTGCATTTGTTGGTGAAGTGGTTTGTTGCTTAGTCCTTGTAAACATCTCTCCATAGCACTACTAATAGTCAGAAACATCACAGGGTAGCTTTTACTGGGTGAGCAAGCAGGTCTCATGGAAGTCTGAGATATGTTTTGGACAGATGACTGCCTCAGACTGCAGTCTAAGAATTTGAACTAAATTGACAGAAACATGCAGCACTTTAATAAGGAGTCTGCTGTAAACACTGCAGGTAACTGACAGTTTAATTACACACTTTTTTTGGCTTACAAAGTGTACACGTCTCAGCCACTTCAGGATTTTCATTGTAAATCCAAGGGATGTGTATGATGCTCACTGAAAAAAAGGGCATTCACAAACTTCCTATCAAAGCTTTAATTACAAAATTTAGTCCAGAGAACAGTTTCTTAACTTTGCTATTTGGTGAGTCAAACTGTGAGTCATGACATCAGGAATCCTGCTGGTGAGGCTTCACGGAATAATACAAGAAAAGTATTTCCATCTGCTCAGCAATCATGCATTCCTTTTGGGACTATGTGACTTCCAACGCAACTCCTTGGAGGAGTCTCACTTTAGGGACATGCTACAGCTGAATAGTGCATCAATGAACAACACATTGTCACTCTGACATTGTTAAAAAGTCAGTTTTGAGGGTTTGTTTGCAACATCTGTAAGGCTCCTGCTAATGTCCCATCTTGTTTTGCAAGTTCTGTAAAGAAATGGAATCTAAACATGCAAAAAGATAGTTCTTTGAAATAATATCAATAAAAATGCAGTCTATAAAAAAATATATATTGGCAATATTTCTATTGGCACGCAGATTTTAATACTGTTCCTAATAGACAGCTTTTTTATATCAACTGAAATCCTCCTTTCAGACTGACAAACCTTCAAATGCAAATGTGAGACCATCTTTTAATAACAATTATTTTCTGAAACATTCTATTAGTGCCTCATACCCACTTAAAAGTGATGTGAACCCCACAGTGAATGTCTGTCAACCCCATTCAGTGTTCACTTTGACTCTCCATCCGCCCGGAGGAGGAGGTAGAAGGGAGGGTGGAAGGTCGGGAATGGAGAGGAATTGTTGAGGTATGTCAACTTCTGGTTGACCCTCCTCATTGTCTTCCTTAGTTTTTAGATCTCTGCAGAGATAAATAATTGAACAGTTGAATTCTAAATCAACAGGAATCACCATTGGTCATGCTAACCATGTAGAGCTAAGTGCTGAAACTAAATTGAACGTGCGTACCCTTTGCTGCTGAGGGCAGATTGCCTCTTTTCCCTTCTCGAGAGCCAATCTTCTATAGTTGGCTCAGGCCTGATTCTGTCCTCAGAGTCCTCTCTCTGCCGTCTTTCATCTGAGATAAAAGAATGATTTCCCTTTTCTCAACATATGGTAGTTTACACACTCATCTTTGTGAAATGTCCTTGACAAATAGTAATGGTGTTTGTATACTGCAGATTTCTGTTGTCGTCTGCTGTTCTTGCTGCTTTAAGTTTAGGTTGAAGCATCTGTAGCACCATGTATCTAACAATTGTGTTTGAGACACCAGCAATCTGGTGAGGATTTGTAATGTGAAAAAATGATTTTGATTTAAAAATATTCATAAACTGGAAAAGTTATGTGTATTAAAACGTGGTGTACTTTGTAATATACAGTAATCACTTGCAAATTTTAGCAGATGGTGGACAGCACCATCCTGTGGCTGCATCTTACCTTCCACCTGTCTTTTTAAGTGAAACAGCTCCTCTTCGGACATGTGAGAAAACCTGCAGTTGGGAAAATCACAAATTCCTGAAAAGAAAGGGGGAAAAGAAATTAGACATAATGTCCTGGTTAATAATTCATAAAAGTTTAGTCCAACTGCTGTTACCTTTTTGGAGAAACTTCCTGCATGGTTTCTTAGTTTGCTCGTCATACAGAATGGCTGCAGCGTCTGTGAAAAGAAAAACGATTTTCAGTTGGTTATATAATCTTCCACCATAAACTATACAACAGCTGGGTAATCAAGATGGAATGACATAAAGCAAGCATGCTTAAGTCTCCAATCACAATCTCATAAATAGCTTGCTTAAAATGTTTAACAGTAACTTGCTAACTATTGGATCGATGTCAAGCTAAGGAAATTTAAAACATTTACAGTTAAACATTACATCCATCAGCCACAACATTACGACTCTGATGGGTAAAGTGTAGAACATTGATCTTATCATTACAATGCACTGTTCTGCAGGGAAATTTTGGGTTGCTGCAGTCACATGGGTGTTACTTTGACACGTACTACCCCAGCACTACTCCCCAATGACAGCAGCCTCCTTTAGCAGGACAAAGAGCCCTGCCAGACTGCAAACACGACTCAAGCACTGCTCAAGGAATAGAACAAAGAGCCCAAAACATTGACCCACCCTTCAACTCCCCAGATTTCAATCTGATTAAGCATCCACCCCCAGACATCTTTTGTCTATTGCCCCACAGTTCAGAGCTGTTTGAGCAGCACAAGGAGACCTACTCAACATTAGGACGGTGATTTTCATGTTATGGCTGACTGATGTGTAAGCCATAACATACAGAAATATATAATTTGATTTTAACTGTTACCACATCTCAGAGGTTTCAGAAACAACTATAATCTCACCCCTGAAATGGTCAAACCAGGCCTTTTTAGCTCTGTGATGCTGAACACCATTTAGATGTTTCTTCCTGTTATGCATGTTGTCCTGAAAGGACCGGTCACAGTAGTCACAGTAGTACCTCTTCCCCATCGTGCATAGATGTCACCTTTTGAACATCTAAAAGACAGTAAAGAGAGAAAAGCATTATGACAGTACACAGCGAGAGAATAGGTGTGCTAACTTAAATGTTCTCTGTATAATACTACTTTTGCTGAGTGAGCATTGCCATGTTGCTTTAAATACTGATTTAAAGAGTTCTTCCAAGCAAAAGAGAGAAGTTTGTGAAAAAGAAACATTAAAGGACACAATGCACACCCCCTATTGTGCTAGATGACGGTGAGATTCTCTGATACACATGGTTGAGGACACCTGGTTTAGCTGCAGTTTCATTCAGCTGAAACTGTTATCATTTGGGCACAACAATCAGATCTAGTTTAGCATGTAGCTTCACTTTAAACCCCTGCAGCCAAATGCCTTCTCGGCAAGTCTCACCCCACACCAGCCAACTTGGTAATACCCATAAGCAGTTATTTTGAGCGAACAAGACCACAATCGTATTTAAATAAACAGGAATGGCAATTTTGATTGTCACCAGGCCAAAAAAATCCATGTATAGAATCACTAGTCATATCTGATGATTAAAAAAACTCTAAAGTAGTGTGCCCCACAGATAAAGTTGAAAAGGCCTTTTCCTCTGTAGTTCTATCATACATGCACACAATTTCATAGCACCAAACTTGTATTAGTCCAAGAACACAATTAGTTGGATGTTGACTTGTGTCACACCTGCCATGTTGAGCTGTATGTTTTTAAACATACAGTCAATGGTTCTAATCAGAAGATAAGTTACATGGCTACAGTCCTACTCTTGTTTACTTTTGATCACTTCCTTCTGTATTTATTTGTTAAAAAGAGCATCTATGCAGATATGACTAAAAAATGATTATAAGCAAGGCATGAACTGTAACCAGCAACCAATTTACTATCAAGAACACCAACAACATCAGCAGTATCAGACACAAACAGGTGCCCTTCTTTGCTGCCATCTACTGGATTAAAAGGTGCCTCATTTTATGCGCCAGTGTGAACCCATATTGTGCTCTGATGATACACCATGGAGGTTACAATCAAAGCAACTGGTGATGCATAAATACAAATAAAAAACATGATAATCAGACAAGTTAAATAAAATCATCTTAGTGTAATATAATCAAATATAAGTTAAAATCCACAATAAAAATGAAACCACACGTACAAAGACCAGACCATAAAGAAGATTGCAAAAACACCTTCACACTAATGTAAACTTTGAGACGAGAGTATTAAGACTTTAAAATAAGGAACTGACTTCATGTTTTATATAGCTTTAGTGAATTCCAAAACACTGGTCAGAGCAACTCAAATTTTTGTCTATCTGTGGCAATCCCAACTGGGCCTTCATGAAATCAGCAGAGAGCTCTGCAAAAAAACAAACAAACAAACAAACAAAAAAATAGCACATCTTCAAACAGAGAACAGAAGAAAGGGCACAGCAACACTGGCATCTCCTATTGAGCTGGTATGTCCGAAAAACTTAGAAGGATTTTCTCCAAAGACAACAGACTGGTACTTCAGACTCAGCAACACCCTGAGACAAAAACTGTTTCACCCCTTAAAGATAAAACACCCAGACACATGCTGAGCAACGTTGTATATGCAGTTCAATACAGAGAGGAGTGCATAGACCTAGATATAAGGAGATTAAACAACCACTTGCTTCTGAAGAATAAGGGTGACTCCTTTGACAACACCAAAGTTCACATTCTGGACAGAGGAGAAAGATCATTTGAGAAAGAAGCAAAGGAAGCTACCTCCGTTAAATTAAAACCACAATCTGTAAGCAGAGAAGGGCAAATGTGACACCAGTTATCAGGTGCATATAACACAGTTTTCACGTTTATCCCTACAAAGTTTCATCACCATTAACAGCGTGAGTCATCCATCACTTGGCAGTTTCACATGCCTCGAGGCATGTGAGTCTCAGGTCATTAACTGAACATTAGCCATGTGAGTTGGGGGTAACAATATCAGAATCCGTTTAATCTCCAAGTAGGTTTTCACATTTGAGTTTTGATGCATTACAGTAAACACTGACAAGTAAAAAATAATTTTAAAAAAGGAACAGAAATATTTTAAGAAGCAAGTGTTTCATGTAAGTAGACAGCAAGTGTTGCAAGACAAAAATAAGAGGCAAGTGTTACAAGTCAAATCAACAGCAAGGAATTATGAAAATAATGAAAAGTAATAGGGCTATTACTTAATTATTATTTACTTGAGAATGTGCAAGGTTGCATACCACACAGAGTAAAAAACTTGAGAAGTTTATAGGATAAAAAATAATCAACACATAGACTCAATGGGTATATAGATACATATATCTTTGACTCCCCCAGATGCTTGAATGAGAAGAGAAACGTCTCCAAGAGCCAAAGAAAGAAGTCCACTTGTCTTCTACTGCAACTCTTAGAATAAGCTCAAGACGTTTTAGTTTCCTAACAACGTGTCTGGTTATATCGCTAAATATTGTGTTGATAAGTTTAGGTAGTTAGCTCACACGCGCAGTGTTACACCAATAAACGTTAAGTTTCAGTCTTTATGTACATTTAATTTAAACAGCAAAGAACATACATTACCATGGACGAATCTGCTGTCCTCTGTGATGTTTAGTGCAACAGACACCGCGTAAAGAACAAAATACTGCTTTACATGCTTCTCGTGGCTAAGACACTTTAACTTGCAACAAACATTACAGCGGAAGAGCCATTTGTAAGGCGGAACCGGAAGTTACTTGACGCAACATCCGTCCCTGCGCAGTTCGCATTACACCACCAACATGACGCTGGTCAGGTCCGTCTACAATCTTCTCTTCAGGAGAACGTCTACTTTTGCTGTAACCATCATGGTTGGAGCCGTCTTCTTTGAACGGATATTTGACCAAGGCGGCGACGCTATTTTTGAGCAAATGAACCGCGGGGTAAGTGCGTTCTTTGGTATTTTATTGCTGCTGACCTTGTAAGCAGAGGGCGAAGCGGTGCTAGCGCTAGCTAACCTAGCTCGTCCGCTAAAGCCGGGTGACATCGTTCTTCAGGAACTGCTTGTTGATGATGCTCATTTGTTCATATGAAATGTCTAACGTTACATAATGTGCGATATATTGCAGAAACTGTGGAAACACATCAAACACAACTATGAGAACAAAGACGAAGAATAGAACGCGGCCCGGGGTCATCTAAGGCTGAAGTGAAACTGTTGTCACACTTCCATTACCCATTCTTCCTGGACTACACATCTGAAGCAAGCAGCAGTCAACTTGGACAGTGTGTTCAAAGTCATGCCCGGACTGACAGGCAGCAACCAGAGGATCTGTGGGAGCTGACTGACGGTCCAGACCACCGTGAAGATGGAGCAGCAGTTCCCGTCGCCTCGTCCCCGTTCCCTGTTGTTGTTTGTAATGCCTTCGTTCTCCTCACAGATTGTACATTGTTAAATTAAACATGTGTAAATGTCTTACACATCTCGCAGTGTTTTGATTTGCCATATGGACTGTGGCATGCATGTCTGCGGTTGACTCACATTTAATTTGCTGCTTTACTGGGACATATTTAGTAATTCCACAGGCATGTTATGTAGTATGAATGTGTGTGTGGAGCTCAACATCCTAATTAAATGAGTATCTTCATAATGGGACATGGAATTGTGTGTCTGTGAAATGCAGTTACTGCGACTATGTGTGTCATCTCAAGGAAATCTTTATACATATTCTTTGAGAAAATAATATATATTTTATAAAATACTTATATGATTTTAATCCTTAATATTCAAATTGTGCATGTAAATTGGCACTATAAATCACACGGTTGGGTCTTAGCCTCAATATTCAATATGTGTAAGGTTAATCTTAGTAATTGGCAATCCTAGTTTTCTACTGAAAAGCTCTTTGGCGCAACCGCTGTTGATGTGCTACATAAGTAACTGTCACTTGACTAGTTCACTGTGATATAAATTTACAATTTGGACTAAGCATAGAAAGTGGAATGACCTTACTTTGCCTCAAGCACAGTGTCTTGTATGTGAATAACTACTTACCAAATAACCTTGGCTTGACTTGGCAGTCTTAATTTTTCAGTTTGAGTTTCTAGACATTTTAAACTCCAAAGTTATATGTCACTTGTTAGCTGTTTCCATTCTAGGAATATTTCTACAAATATAAAGAACAAATAGGACTTCTAAACTTGCTGGGGGTTGAAAATAAAGTTACAGTATGTTATTGAAAAAGGATCTCGACTAAAGATCCTTTCCTAAATGAAAGGAATGATGTTATTTCTCTAATCATAACACATTTTTTGATGACTTATTTCAAAATTATCCATATGCAGATACTGTTGTGCAAGAGAAGCATTTAGAAATTCTGTTTTTTAGGCATTTTAGGGTATTTCTACTTTATTAAACAGTTCAGAATGAAAATACACACAAGCAGAAAAGGCTCAATGCTGATTTTGAGACTAAAAATTACACATAAACATAGGAGCACTGCCAACTTCTCGTGGTTGCCATATCTACCACATTATAACAATATACAAGCAAGTATACATGTGACAAATTAGTAAAAATAACTAATGAATAAATAGCTGAAATATTTACATCACTATTACATTTACACAAGACAAATGACTTCCAGGCTGGTAGATTTCAAATATACTCATAACTTGGGTTACTACAATACAGCCCTCTTAAAGATGATGACTTGCATGCAAACACTTGTTAAACAACATAATATTGTATATTTACTTCCCAGGGAAAGAGCACCATGGCTCCAGACTAATTCTGAGGACATGTTTAAAAAATAGAATTGAATATAAAAAGTTACTTATGGACTTATAAAGGCCCTGATGTGTCTACATACCTGCAAGCAGATACCTCACAAAGTAACTGAAAGCCTACACTCCCCATATAAGCATGACTATCTTTTTTAGAAAATGACAACCTTTTTAGTCAAGCCATGCAATCAGGTGAATCACTACTGATTGCTTCTGCCAGAGGTGAAAATAAAATGTACACATGTGGATGTTGAACTATAATTACTGTGAATGACGTTGATGACGTCTTAAGTGAACCACTGGGGTCAGGGGAGGCCACGGTCAGTCAAATGCATTGCACTACAGCACTCAAGTCTCAGACCTCTAGGTGGCGCACTAACCCTGTCTGCCTCAATGAAGAAAAGAGACTCAATTAAAAGACCTGTTATCATTGATGTCTCCTAGTCTGGTGTAATTACTGCAGGCTCAACAAAAACAGCACCGAGGCTCACAGAAATGATGCTATATCCCCTGGAACATGCACAGAATGTGGAGGATCAAGCAGGTTTTGCACAATATTACTGAACTGCTGATCATGTAAATCTTACTGAGGAAGCAAATGTCAATATTTAGATATGTCAACAAGGAGGAGTGTTACTTTTCATAAGTTAAATCTAAAGTCATTATAAAAAATAGTGTAAACACACAACTTTTTCACATATTAAAAAGGTGTTTATCTCCATCTGAGTGATTTGGAATAACTGTGAGCCATCTGTAATCCTTTTTGGGAGTGATGAGCATTTTTGAATGTAATACATGAAATTTTGGTCATGCAGTTCTCATGTCGTCGCATTTACAGCTCAAATGTGCATCAGTTCAGGTGGTAAATCTGGACTGACATTTGGTATTTATCGTCAAAATGTAGTAAAATAAGAAGTAAACATCCTCTAGAAGTAGGCAACATACACCGATCAGCCACAACATTATGACCACTGACAAGTGAAGTGAATAACATTGATCATATTGGTACTATGTGGTGTTCTGATGAAAAACCTTTGCCATCAATGTTGATGAGACTTAGACACACAAATAAACATTGTCCCACAACAAGCACACATGGTAATTTGATAATCCCAAATGTCACTGGTCTACCCCCACAGGAAAATGCACCCCACCACATGGAAAAAACATCAAACAATCAGGAACATGTTGAGGAACATGACAATGGCCCAACATGTTGATTTGACCTCCAAACTTCCTACACCCCATTGTGATCAAGCATCAACAGGATGCAGTGGAACAAGTCTGATGGACAGAGACCCCACTGCACAAGCCAGATTACCCAAAGGATCCAGTGCCAACGTCCTGGTTCCAGACTCCATAGGACACCCTGAGAGGTCCTCTTGTCCATGCCCAATGGTTCAGAGCATTTTTGAGCACATAATGGGGACCAACACAATATTAGGCAGGTGGTCATAATGTTATGCCTGATCGGTGTATGAACATGTTCCAGTATAAATTAGTCTATTGTACTTTTTTAAAATTACAACTTAAATATAATACAGCAGTAAGCCATCAGTAAATGGTATCTTTTAACCATCCCCATAGCCTAGTCAGCCACAGGCTCACACCTAAGTTTGATAAGTATTCTATTTCAGGTGTGACCATTTTCTCACAAATTGTCTTGAATTTGGGATCAATGTCTTGTTTTAGGTTGTAACCCAGGATGGAACTCTCTCCAACCGGCTGCCAGGGCCGGAAACGTCCATCTTGAATGTTTTGGACTCCAACTGCTTCTCCACCTTCAATACAGATGGCTTTCATCTCAGCATTTCTTCTCCTGAGCTGATTTACCTCCTGTTTCATTCTCTCTCTCCCAAAAGCCTCTACTCTGGCCCAGAAGGTAGCATTAAAATGCTGATAGAGTCTCCAGTCAGCTCCATTCCACTGCAGAGCCTTAGCTCTCATCTCAGAGTCCAGCCAAGACACAGACAAGCTTTTGCGAGCATTAAGCTTAAAATACAGAATGTCGTCCGTACTCCAACAGAGTAAATCCTTGAGAAGAATAAGAGACTCCTCAAAATATTCTGCTATGAGGACCAGATGAAAATGTTTCGATAAGTTATGAATGTCTCTCATTACACGAGGATCATCAGCATCAAGGTTGTTATGCAAACCAAAGTCAAAAGAGAGCAGATTTTTAAGATAGAATGAGTTGTAGGCCTCTGGACTGTAGAAGGCCTGAGGATTGTTTAGAAACGCTGCCAGTTTGTTCTCTCCACTGATCCTCCATGTGAGGGGAACTGCTCTGTGGTAGTAATGGAAGGAGGACTCGAAGAGATCCACCGGGTCACGTAAGATGGTGATGTAGATGGCATCCGGAGGCAGGAGCTTTGCCACTTCTTGATGGTCAAAGCGCATATGGTTACAGACGATGTTGAAACAGTCTCCGGGCCTGTAGTCCTTCACCTGGGAGCACAGGAAGGGCGATGGGTAGAAGAAGTCGTTGCGTCCATCGGGGAATGCAAACTTAAGCCCATGCTTTTCTCCAAACCGGAAGAGGATGTTGAGGATGGTGCTGCTGGCAGTTTTATGGGTCTTCATGAACATGATGTTGACTTTGGGTGAGCACTCCTGTGACTGGGATTTTGCACTTTGAGAGGACATTGTCGAACCTTTCCTTAATAATCTCGCCATGCTGAGAGGACATGTGTCTTCTTGGGAGCTCCTGCAAATAAAGAATAGTTAATTATACTGACTTATCCTTAATAAAATAACACTTCCCTTTTAAATATTTACCTCATTTTCCCTTGGCTTGAGTTTGTCAGGCAGTACAGCAGCAGCATGATGTTGGGCAATAAAATCCAGGGAATCAGCCCTCGTATTAAAGCGGTGCACTTTCTTCCTTTGACGCCAGACATTATTGAAACCTGAAAATAAATTTAAAGCACAGACATGTACAGAGGAAAACTGCAAACAGTTTCTTTTTCCTGTGTAACTGTCATGTGTATTTAAAGAAAAAGTTAAAAGAAGATCCATGTGAGAAACTGTGGAATGAGGAGGAGGGAAACAAAAAAAAAGGTAATGAAGAAAACTGCTGCATCATTCTTTCTAGTAAATAAAACACACCCCCCATGTTGACACTTTAAACATGTTTATGGTTCTTAAATTTCCTTTTCAGCAAACAGCAGAGAGGGAAGGAGAATAGAGACTTTAACTTATAAAGCATCTTGTAACAGAATAAAAGCGCTCACTTTAGGAGAAAACATATTTAAAAAGAAAATGGCAAAATATGTGAACAGATTTCTGTTGTTGACTCTGGACTGATGCTTACTCCTGATAATTGCAGACAAATTCAGGCAGGTGGTGTCCTGTGAACAGGTGTGTCCCTTTGCATTCCTGTTCTGACTTATCTTTGACACTGATCATCACAAATGCACGTAGTTCATCTGTAACATTTGATGAAAACGCCTTTAACACGTTTGTGAAAGCCACATTACATAATTAAAGAAATACAGTTCCTACATTTATGGAAGATGCAGTCAAACTTTTCATTGATTGTCATAACAGTCAGACTACAAATGACATGGTAAATCAAATAATACATCAGATCATTTTGTACGGTGTGAAAGTGTCTGTAGAAGGAAAAACAAATGCAAAGCTTTACCAACCTGGAGTTGACAGCATCAGCAGGATATGGGCGATTACTTTTTATGAGTTGAAAGGAAATCTATTGTTCAGTGTGCCGTATTCTCTCCCAGAAGCGGTAGTTGACTTATTGGTTGCTGGTAGGACTGAAAGGAGTCAGATTCTCCTCCTCCCTCAGGGGCTGAACTGGTTTCAATAGGCTATTGTAGAAGGACACACCTCTGCATAACTGTTCTGATGGATAACTAGAAGTTAAATGTAGCTTTAGAAAGTATGTGTTGAACAAGATTCTAAGATGTACTAAGATGTGCTAGATTGAACCCACTGTATCCATATCGACATACAGTTTAATCAGTGTAACAGTATTTCTTCTGAAACAAGGCTGTTTTTACTGCATACCTACTCCAAAGTTTATTTGTGATACAACCTCAGTCTTAAGCTATTAGTTTTATTTACCTACATTTTCTTATCTGCAGTAGCATATCAAGGAAGTCAAATCAGGTTATGTTTGATAACCTTTTTTTATTGTATGAAGTGGAGAATTTGTCAGTCCAGTCATGAGAACACTGGAGTGTGTGAAGTCTTTATCTTTGTGTAATATTAGGCAATATTTTAACATTACAACAGCTGTCTCCAACCCCCTGCTCATACTGTATACAACAGAAGAGAGTGCATCCCAGTGCAAAATCAGTTAAATGATTTCAAATTGTGTTACTTCTCAATATTGGCATACTATCTAAGCTGACAAGTAGAGTTTTTTTTCTATTGACCTTTCAAAAACAGATACGTTAGAAAGACCATGTTTAACATCCAGGCCCTACAGAAGAAGCTCAATGCAACAAAAGTGAATACATCTGTGTTTACACAGATGTGTACAAGTTAGAAAAACCTGTGATCACTGAAACAAAACAGAGTACACCTGTGATTCTGAAGGTCTAAGGCCTATAAAATGATCCATGAACACCAGAACTTTCTCAGTTTTCGACCTACTGGCTTCGTCTTATCTGCATGTCTGCATCATGGCTAAACATGGAAAACAATTGCCAAAGGAATTAAAACATGTGAGATTAGATAGTGAGACTTTACAAAGATGAAAAAGGATAGAGGAAGATCCAGTCAACTAAAAAACAATCAAAACACAGTTGCAGCAGTAATCAGGAGGTATAGGACCAGATACAGCACCACTAATCAGAGCTGCAGTGCTTGTCCTTCTAAAATGATGCCACAGACAGTGCAGTATTTGTACAATTTATCTCTGTTAAACAGACAGGCATTTGTTATAGACTTGGCACAATAGTTATTAGTGGAAATTGGTGTTTCTGTGACAACTCAGACAATGTGATGGACACTGAATAATGTCAACCGCTATAGATGCCATCCAAGATTTTTAAAAAAGTGCTTGCTGTTCAGAATCAAAAACACACCAAAACAAAACAGAAGTAAACTGGGCTAAAAATGCCTTTAAACAGGCTGGATGAATATAACAATCTTTAGTTAGATGAGATCAAGATAAATTTCTTTGGTTGAGATGGAGTGACGCATGGTTGGCATGAATCTAGCCAGCCAGGCCTACCACAGTCAATGCATAGTTCCAGTAGTGAAGCACAGAGGTGGAGTGATGCATGAGTGTAAAAAGTCTTGGGAGATGGCATTTAGAGATCGCACCGTGAATGCCTGTGGATATACTAAAATACTGGCTGACATAAGCGCTCCCAGTCTGCAGAAGCTGGACAGATAATGAAGCATGAGAATGATCGAAAGCACAGATCACACAGGAGTTTCTACAGAAGATAAAGTTAAAACTATGGCCTCGACAAGTACGTCACCTGACTTGAAACCAATTGAACCCGTTTGGGGTACATAGAGGTTTAGAGCAACAGGCACCTCAGCTGAGAACAAACACCCTGCTGTCCAAGGTTATGCAAATACTGCGATGTGATACAATTTTAAATCATTCAACATTTGATATTGCACAGGGGTGCATTTGCTGTATGTTATTTATGTAGGATTTAGAATGTGTGTAGCCAAAATGTGTACAGAGCCCATCACACTTGAAGGGATTTAGTCTATGAATAGTGGCTGAATTGGTCAGATGTCAAAAATGTATAAAATAACACACGACAGTGCCATAGAAATGCACATATTGCACTAAACATATTGCATTGCGTGCTCAGTCTCACCACATCTGTGTGCTGTGAGATGGACTGACTGTTTTTCTTCTGTCTCCAGATACCTGGAGCAGCCGAGGTGCTGCCTCGGCTGCTGTTGTCTGTGCCTCAGGCTAATCTGACAGTTTCAGTAGGTCACATTAAATTGGGACAGGGAGTCCACTGCTGTGTTGTAATAGACATAGTTGATGTCACTGACATCACAATGTCAAAGGGCAGTCTGTTGATCAATTTCACTAAGAGATAAGAGCAGGCTTGCATCCATCTAGTCTGGGGTTGCTGGACTATCTGCAGTGGCAGAAGCTGCACTTTGCATAACATTAGGGTAACAAAAGTCTATCTTTAACACATGTTTACTTTTACAAATATTCAAAATCTCCAAAGGCATAAAAACAATCCTGGTCTCTTTACATTAACCACTTTTATTGTAATCAATATTTACACATATTTTTTACAAGTACAATGATACAGCAGGTCATAAGGAAACAAACAAAAAAATACAATAACAGATAAAACCAAATTTCCGATCAACACTTTTCAAAGTTGCCACATCCACATACTTTGACCAAGGTGAGACAATCAACCACCACCTTAAAACAGGACCATCAGATCTATAAAGATCAATAACGGCAGCGTGATTATGCACTATGGCCATTAAATTAGTTATTATGATCATTGTTGGTGATATGTCAGAGTTAGAAAAATTTGATTCATGACTTTCTACAGCTGCTATAACAAAATGTTACTCCTACACGACTATTGTTTAAAATGCAAGCAGTAGAAATGCAGTGATAGTGACATTTTCATTCTCAGTTTTAACACATTTTCTACCACTTTCATTCAACCAGTCACAACCCCTCAACGGACAACTCACAAATGTTTCAAAGATATTAGAGAGCATTGAAACCAGACAACCTGACACAACCAGTCTCTGTAAAATCTTCTCTAGAAAAATAAAACCATGTGTAGCTTCACCTTCACCTTCTGTTTTTCCGAGTACTTAGTTGAAGTTTCCTTGAAAATGGCAACAGCAGCTACGTCATGTTTTTGGAACATTTTGGAACACGGGTCAAAACAGTTCCTGTTTTTCTGCGCTGAATACCTGTTGTCAGTGTTTGATAACCAGAAGATGTTGGTGAATTCACAGAAATTAAGTTAGGACCATCTGGTGCATGTCAACAATTAAACCCGCCGAAGCGTGAATGATTCGTGAAGTGCATCACACCGAGTCACTCTTTGTTTGGTGCTTGTTTGAGAGGTACTGTAAACAATCACCAACGGTAGTGGGTTTGTTTCAACACATCCACAGCGCACTTGACATTTTATCTACTCTTTGTCTTACGGATATCGATGCGCAGGGATCAAGAGAGATTAAAAAAGAGGATCATCTGGGCTGTGCTGCAGAACCAGACATGTAAGTATAGATCACCTTTTATGTAATCAAAGTCTATATGCTGCACCAAATATAGCACATTATTTGTTGATAGATTGACAAAAAATCTGAAATAAACATGCTAATTAAAACAATTTACAATTCCCCTTAGAGGTGTGCACAGTAACAAAAACAAAACCACGTACTACAGTGCAGTAGCAGTCAATCTTGTTAAAACAATCATAAGGCACTTCAAGTGACAGCTACCTAAGACAGAAACAAAACATATCAAGAGTCTCATTTTTAAACACAAATGTCAGTTTTTATGTACAAGCAGGCCACCTTTGGTAGTCAAAAATACACAATATACGTTTCTCAGCTGTGTAAAAAGAAAAGATCAGCACTGAGAAACATAAATATTCTAAAGTCTTTAAAAATAAGCTTTTTTGCAGATTTTATTCTGATGATTACTGCAGTCATGTTAAAGTTTAGAGATAAATAATAATCATCACTTCTTAATGAAGCAGCTCATGTATTGCTACAGTGTGTTATTAATACAGTGCTTTCACCCCTCTTTATCACATTAACTTCTAAAAGCAGAAACCGTACAACATTTAAAATACCTGTCAGTGAAAACGCAAAACTTTCTTCTCCACTGTGCAGCCGAGCAACCCGAGGAAAGACATAGATCTCCCACTAGAAAGAGCTGCTAACAGTTAGAGGTACGCTCAAGACAGTGGAATGCTTACAGACTTGTCACAGTCAGTATGTTGTGGTCCTGTGACTCAGTAGACAGGCTTGTAGAGAATCTAACCGGCCAGCAGTCTGCGCTTCAGCTCCTTCCACAGCAGGCTGCGCTCTCTCTGGGATCCCTTCATGAAGCCACGGTTCTCTTGAGCACGGCGAGACAGATAAGGAATGACCTCGTTGACAGGGCCGTAAGGAACATACTTATAGACCGGGAAACCTGCTTGACCTGTTTTCAACAGAGCAGAGAGACAGGTTTAAAATCAATGTCCACTGTCTCCACCGTGCGTACATTCAACGTCAAGCCTTTGGAGATAAAGTCCATCAACAGCATGCGAGGTAGCAGAGAAAGAGTCAAGAACATTTGCAAGAGTAAGACAGTAAATATGTTTAATGCATCAAGCTGACAGTAACTGATAGAGCTAACAAGGTACATATAAAAATGCGCCACAAGGCATCTAGGAGAGAAAGTACATCGGTGTTTGTTCAGTAAACTGTGTAAATGTGTTGACAAATATACTGATAACACTGATATGTGAAAATGTGAAAAGGTCAAACTCGTCTTATGTCTCCCTCATGGCTGTTTCAGCACTAACCCTCACTATTCATCTGAAATAAGCATAACTGTTAAAAACAAAAACATGTTTTTTTTTCTTTAAAAAAATCTAAGCCCCGGGCCCTTCACAGTGGCACGAAGCTAAAGCTCCCAGCTCCCACTGGGCCCCCAAACCATATTCAAGAAAACACGTGACAGCTAATAGGTTTCACATGGGAGAACATTGGGATCTAATTGCTGTTTCATGCTGTATCATGTACAAAATGTACAGATTGTTGTTCTGCAATACGATTGTCAGGCTAGTGTAGGGTGGTATGTTTGTGTTCAGATTCATAGTGTACACCCCTACAGAGGGAAAGTGATGCAACATTTTGTAACAGTCAGTTAAGGGCACTGCCAACTAGGACTGTTTGCTCCAAACAGATCTACAGATTGGCTGGACTATGCCGAAGGTCAGTGGCTGCCTCAGTATAGAAAAGCTGACATATGTAACGACTACGTTTCTGTAGAACCTCTATGGGCATATGACCGTGTGATATAACACTCCGTGATTCCATAACTTACTGTGTACTTTTAGTATCCGAGCTGAGTTCAACATACCTAGCGGGAAGCTGATCTGGTCACACATGCCGAGCAGCTGTCCAAAGTAAACTTTATTCTCAGTGGGTGAAAGGCCCATCTCATTCATCCTGACAAAACAGAGAAACACATGTTAAAGGGCTGTTACATAATTGGTGCAGGAGTGTAGTATTCCACCACTGATGTCATAATCTCGTTCTGCGAACTCCACAATTGCTCTGGAAAGTTGACAAAGAGTACGCTTTACTTTGTACACCTAAACCATCAGGGCTAATCCTTCATGAATGAGAGCTTTAAGGCTTTCATGTAAGTTCAGACCAAATCTGCACTTTCCTCATGCCAAATGTTTAACCATCTTTGAATTTTTTCACGCAGGACTCAGACAAAACGTACTTCTCCAGAGTGAACTTGACAGTGTCCTCATTGTGAGTCGCAACCATGATGTTTGCTTTCCGGCTGTGTTCAATTTCCTCCAGCACATACTCCAAACACCTGGACAAATAACAAGAGGTTTGGTTGGGATTTACATATTTTCTAGCTGAATGGCAGAAAGAGCCTTGATAATAACTCCAGACTTACCTGTGATACATCCTGTTAGTGGCCTCATAGTCTGGGTTTATTGGATCCTCGTAGCCAATTTCCTCGGCTCTGGCTCTCTCTTGGTACATGTAGGCTCCACGGACCAGTTTGGCACCAAAGTACCAGCCCTCCCGCCGAGACAGCTCAACATCCAACGTTACGTTATCATAGGCTTCCTAAATAGAATTAACATTACAGAAGACACATTTAAAGTTTTAAAGCTCTTATACACAAATCAAATTTCTACCTAAGCTACAAAAGATCTCAGTGTTACGAGATCCTGATTTTGTTAGAAACTATCTTAAAATATGACAAAACTAACTCTGTATTATGAAATAATACACAATACACTTTTGGGGTAGAAACTGGCTGGAATGCTGGTAGAATTTGGCCTACTTTTTTCAGTAACTGAGCTGGTAAAACTGGTTTTTGCACGGTTGTTGTTATAATTTGGGCCACTTTTGTACTGATGGTGTGGTTTTCACCAATGAAAAGTTGGACTACGTTCCAGGGGAACTGTGAGGGAGGTGCAGAGGGAGGAAAGGGGTCTAAAAACAAGCTAGACAGGATATACATTTTAGATTGGGTGTGAATTACACTTTCCCAGAATGTCACATGGTCCACTGCAAATGAACTTTCATATACCCTGTTCAGGTTCACACAAAAAGACGCTTTAGACTGTTTCCATTATGTGACGTCTTCGGTGTCAATATAAATTTTTAAGCACAAGTGATGAAATAAATGAATTGAACCAGCAACACCCTGTCTCTTCATAGTCCCCTTCATGTTTTTGAATAATTATGAAGTATTTTCTTATAAGATAGTTTTGAGGTCTAAGTCCTAATTACAAAATATCTGGAAATTGTTGTCTTTATTACATTCAGTGAGTTTTTTTTAAGGGGAAACAATATAATTTATTATACAATGTAACAAAAATCTTGCCAAAAGACATTGTTCTGCTTTCTAATTTATTAACATTATTAGTAAAAATTGTCATGATTAGCTGTAATGAGGGCACTGCAGTCTCACCTTGAGGTAACACTGGTAAGTGTTGAAGATCACTGGCTTCTCTCTGTTGAATTTCCTCTGCATTTCCAGGGTCAGTCGACTAATAGCTGGTTGGAAGTACGTCTGCTCGGCATCCACCATAAGCCTCACACCATTATCCATGGCATGCTGTAGTGCACAAAGAACATGTCTGCATGTTTTCTCTGCATCCTCAAAAACATCCTTTTCTTTCAATTATGTGTTTTGCCAGGCCATGATAAGTGAATTTTATTGAGCTAATGTGCAGTTGTGCACAGCAGCAACAAATATAATTCTGTTCTGATTTATTATATTTGTGTAATCCAGGGCCTTGATTACAAAGAAAACTGGGTTTAGATTCCTCTGTGTCCTCTGATTACTACATATCACATCTAGATATATTTGTTTTATTGTCCTCACCTTGGCCAGAATGTCCATTCTCTGCAGCATTCTCTTCATCTGCCTCTCCTCCTCTGCTGTAAATTTGTTCAACAGAGGTTCCAGCTGGCCTGTCTACACAATCAAACCACAAAATGTTAAATCATTTGCTTACTTTATGACCTCACAAATTTTATCTGTAAGAGTTGGGAGAAGTTTGGTGGGGCGTGGGAGCATTCTGAACGCCTCAACCTTTTGCTCCTGTGACGCATTTCAGACTGATCAAGTTTCGCAACTGCCTTGAATTACACTGGCTCCGCTAACGTATGCATGAAAGCTCAATGCATATCAATACTTCAGAGATCAAGAGAGCACTTCAAATTGTAAAATATGTAATGTTTTAATTCATAGGAACAAAATATTTACTATTAGGTTATTATCTTGTGGGAAGAAGATTAATCTATTGCACCACAGAACTTATGTCAACTAGTTCCCACCATGTGATAAAGAAATCAAGCTTCTGGTGGAGGAAACAATGGTGGTGTTGGCCTCGACTGTTCTGCTTTATTGGTTATATCACATTTATCGGTCAGGATTGTCGTGCTGAGGAAATGTGTTGCATTTTCCCTTATAAAGTGGCCACAAAAACAGGTCACATTCTTTACTTCCAGAAATGTACAATTTGAAGATTGTAAGTTTGAGGACCTAGTTGTTGGACAGTGCACAGATAACAGTGCACTGATAAGGTGACAAATAGCTCCAATGATTTAACCCAAAAAAAACTTTCAACCTCAGCAACTCCAACAGTCAATTTATTTTCCCTTTTTGCTTTCAGAGCTGGTCTTTACCACTAAAGGCTTAAATGACTCACCTCAAGGTTTGGCACCATAAGCAGATTGGAGATTTTTGTTGTATCGTTTATTAAACTGTTCCAGTCCAGCATATCTATTGTTCTGCAAATAAGATAGGAAAAATGGAAACGATAACACAAAACAGGCAAAATTCTAGTTAAACACACTTTAAAATATGTGTATTTGGAGAGTCTTGGATGAAGATTAATTCTGTGTGTGGGCTAAGATTAGATAGTAGGTCTTTAGGTACAAATGAGTAACTATCGTACCCTGACAAACCCAGCTTCTCTCCAGTAAACCAGTTGTCAATGTCATCTTTGGCTCCAACGCCCATCTTAGTCAAGCTTTCCTACAAGGAAATATTTCAACAATTAAATATTATTACAATTATTTCAGTCCATTGTTGGTTTAAAAGAGTACATGGCACTGAGAATAATGAAGGCTTCAACAGAAAAACAAGACACCAGCTCTGCTTAAGCAAGTATGAACCTGCTTTAGACTTCGCTGCAGGCTGAACACACCTTGAGTTGTTCCAGTTCCAGCTTTTGCTCCAAAACCATCATTTCAGATATTCCCTGTTGTGCAGCGAGGAAGTTAAAGAACCGTCTCCATTTAACCAGGACTTCTGAAAACTGGAGCTGTTCAAACACAGAACAAGTTCTGATGTCACTGAATACTGATTTTGATGGTTTTAACTGCACTCATCAGCAATTTGTTTACAGCAAATAATAACTCCTGCTCATTATGAAAAGGAAAATCATTTTCATTTGAGAAAGCTTTAACACTACGACACCGAGGTGTGAATCCACTAACTCACACAAAAAAATGTTGCTAATTTTCCTTCCTTGGAATTGACAATTTCAAATGACTAAGCAGTAAATGGCACTGACTCAAAATCACAAAGACAGATAAATAGCTCAAAAACTACATTTTATGTCCCCATTACCCTTTGATCACTGTTAGTTAATACTGAAGACGAGAAGCGAATCTTACAAGGAATTGTGGGCGTCCCAGCGCCGTCATCTTGATGGCAGAAAATCCATCAGTAGAAGCTCCGCCTGAAATTGATCACATTTTATGTCATCTGATGTTATATAATAATTCCATTCTGTTTAAATCAGTTCTCTCATTTATAATGTCAGTTCACTTCATTTCTTTACAACGGTTTTATTATAGTCTTAATTGCTCATTCAGAAACCTTACTACTTACCAGAGGCTTTAATGCAGTTTATGAACGTCTCCATTTGGTTGTCACATTTGGCTTCATCTGCATAGAAGTATGTGCGAGCGCTGATGACGCCTCCACGTCTGTCTCCAAACTGACGATGGGCTTTGTACTTCTTCTCACGATGATCGTCGCCTAAAGTGAGAAGACAGTAACTTTAGCTGCTTGTGATGACAAAAAGTGAACTTAGTTTAGAGCTTTTTTCCCCCCACTTAGTTTTAAAGAATTTTAATTCTTCCACAATATTTATTAATTAGGGCATTACTGTTAGTCAAATGTCTTGATGGTCGCTTCCAGAGTTTACTGGATACTGTAAAAATACAGTAATAATGTTAAAAGTTTATTGTCTTTGTTCTATAACTTGACTGTAAAATCATTAGAATTACTTCCATCCTACAGTCTTGTATTTTGAGTACAAAAAGACAACAAATGTATTAAAGGCAAAAGCATTTTATGGCTTCTCTCATAGTTTGTTATTTCTTCAGTTAGTTGGCAACTCTTCAACCAATCATATTCATGTAGCTCATCACAAATTATTTCATAGCACTACTACTATCCTCAATACAACTGCAAGAAATAGTGATAATAACAATATATATTAAGAAATTAATGTTGTTGAGACATATCTCTAGTAGGCAATGTTAAATCCTAATCATTAACTCTTCAACACAAACTAAGCTTCATCTCACTGCACCAGCCGACTGCACATTTCAGACACCACCAGATCCAGATATAACCAGTACTATCCAGGCTGGACCCTCTCGGTCGCATGACTAAGCATACCGACCAGGACACTCAGTTACGGACTTGTGTTGCATTCAAGATTAAGCAACTGAATGTCAAAGCGCACCAGTATTTCGAGCTGGTAGCTGCACCACATTCGTCCATGAGTCATGTAGGAGTGGATAAGTTGCACAACATTAAATACAATAAGTCAAAGTTGTTTTCAGGTCATGTACATACCTGGACTTTCTTTCTCTGCCTCAGAAACACATGAACTGAAAGAGAAGGAGGGTGGAATCAGAACAGATGAGCTGACTTTTATACAAACAAATGAACAGATCTCAGTTTTATAATTCCTCATATCACCTTTATTGTTTAAAATCTGCTGAATAAACAGACAGTATGGCAATAATGAAGACAGGATGTCTCAAGACTTTTCTACTGTGATCCAAAAGGGCTAAAGCTTGCATGTTAAGGAAGGTAAATGTTTTTTTATTTCTTATGATGCAACATGAGTGACGCATCAGGGAACAAATGGCAACACTGTGTTGTCAGTTTTTTTTCCCAGAATGGATTTAAATGGGGTTTCGATTAAAGTAACAGAATCTTGAGCACGTGTATGTCTCTGCTTGGTAAATTAAACCCAATTAAAAAAGACACTATATGGTTATTTCCAGCTCAGACTGTTGCATAACACTTCCTTGCATGTGTCTCATGAAGGGATCCGGCACACTACTCTAAAGGCTTGGCAGCATTTCCTTGAGCTCCAGCCTCCCAGCTGAATAACAAGCTCGACCAATCAGAGGAGAGGGGTCAGTCTGAGCCGGCCAATAGAGGAAAGGCACCGTTTTCCCACTAGAGAATAAATAAAACACCTTAGGTTTTGATTACAGTCAGGTTAATGTACTGTGGAGGGCATGACTCAGGCTGCTTTGATAGGATCCAAAACAGAAGCTATATATGATAAGAAGGAACTGATAGCAAAGTGCAGCTCAGTGGAAGATTTTACACAAAGTGCTCTGAATGTAAATAAAGGAGACAAAAGATGATTTGCGCACATGTTAAGCAAACACAAGTTAAAATTCACAACTACGGTGATCACACCAGACTTTCTGACTGTATTTTAAATGTAGGTGTTATATGTTTTGAACAGTAAAATCCAATTATATCCTCTACATCATGACTGGTTCAACCTGCTTGGAGAGCCTGAAGCAAAATAAGCTGCGTCGCCCTATATAATGCACTCCACAGTCACAGAACCCAATGACCTCAAGTCAGAATGTTTTGGTGTAAACTTACAATCTAGTAAATATACGTCCCTAAATTCAAGAACCCACAACTAAAGTTTATATATCTTGTTTGGCTTATAATGACAGCACAAAGCTACTCATTAGTATAATAAGCTTTCATTCCTACGGCTGTTTTTTTTTTTGTCTAGTGTGCAGCTCCAATTACAAGCCCTGCACAGAGAGGTGGAAGAGAGGGAGGGTCCCTCTTTACATGGACTGCATGAGTATTTCCTTGTTGTTAAAAAAAAACATGGGCTCAGTCAGGTACAAACTGGTCTGTTGTGGCGCAGTTAGAACTCTTTATGGGGCTTGGGGGGGCTATACAAATATAGTTGACTCAGGTGATTTTTATGAATTTATTATGTTGCATAACTGTTGTTGTTGTTGTCTTTTTGTTCTTGTTCTTATTGTTTCCTCTTTTGGAGCACATGAGGCATAAATTAAAGTTAAAATGCAGCTTATTTATGCTTTATATTTCACCCTATGCAAAACCATGTGGTCTGATTTAATACTCACTCCATTTCCTTCTTCTCTGCCTCCTCTTGTGTCAGGTCCTCTTCCACGCTGTAGTCCAGGACGGCCCCCACACCAAAGGCCTGGTTCTTCTGAATTAGCGGTTTGATTGAGTTGTGGTCCTCTCCTGCCACAAACTGACCGTAGAAGGTCATCTTCATCATCCTCTCAAACATCCACTGACCCAGCAGCTTCTTACTCAGGTCCATCAACTAGGAAACACAACCAGGAGGAGAAGTTACAAAGTGTAAACAAGCTTCTTGGCCACTCACAAGTTGTTACATGCATCCAGATGTTTTTACTAAACAGGAAGTAAACTTTTTTGAACTCACCTCTTTGTTTTTCTCAACCAGGACATCAATAGTGCACAGCTTGAAGACCAGCAGACTTCTGAGCAGCTCAATGTTGCCTTTGCTTCTGTAGGCTTCCTGCGTGTTGTCAAAGTCGATGTGGGTTTTGCTGAGCGGCATGTTCGTCAGGTTTTTGGTCTGGCTAATGAGCTCCACCGGCACAGCCTCCACCACGGTGCATCCATCCATCTGCGGCTCCTTCTCCTCTTGGCTCTTGGCGGACGCGACTGTCGAGCGACATCTCGCAGGGGAAATTCGCAGCTTTCCGATGTTGCCGGGGTTCGCCCTCACCAGAGCAGGTACGAACTTAGTGTACGACATGTTTCCGTCTCTTCCTGACAGCCTCCTCTGAGCGAGCTGCCTCCCTGCTCCGATGTTAAGTAATGCGCGCGCTCGGGGGCCCGATGTCGTCTCGCGCCTGGCGGAGGGGGGCGGGGCCTCACGTGTTACATCATTGTGCCAGGCATCACGCGCTGACACATGCTGCCAGCAGTGATGTTTGAGTTTCATCTCTCATTTTATGGCTCGTTTTCTGTTCTGCAATCAGAAAATACGGAATGTAACTCACTTAAATATGAGAAATCATTGCAGTGTTATTTGTAGCATTATTTTTGTCAATAGTTGGTGGTGCAATATCATGTGCAACATTTTAATCTCATGTGCAATATTTTATTTAATTTCATCTGCAATATTTCACTCAGCGTACAATTTTCTAATCTCGTGCAATGTTTCATTTCGTGTGCATTATTTAAATCTCATGTGCAAAACTAACATGAGGAATATTTCATACATAATATTGTATTCTCATGTGCAATATTTCATGTGCAATGCAACACAACATTTTAATCTCGTCTGCAATATTTAATTTCATTTTAAGTACAACAATCTCACATGTAATATTTATTTCATGTGCAATAATTTATTCTTGTGCAATATTTTAGTCTCATGTAATCTTTCATTTTCATGGGCAATATTTTAATCTCGTGCAATGTTTCATTTCGTGTGCACTATTAAAATCTCGTGCAAAAATACCTTCAGCAATATTTCATTTCATACATAATATTTTATCATCATGTGCAATATTTCATTTTCCTGCAATATTTCATTTCATTTTCAATATAACAATCTCACATGTAATATTTAGTTTCATGTGCAATGTTTTGTATGCAATATTTTAATCGCATGTGCAATATTTTATTTAATTTCATTTGCAATATTTCATGGTGTGCAATAATCTAATCTCATGCAATTTTTCATTTCCTGTGCACTGTTTAAATCTCATGTGCAAAAAAACGTGTAAAATTTCATTTTCATATGCAGTATTTCATTTAATGTGCAATATTTTATTCTCGTGCGATATTTACTTGCATGTGCAATATTTCATTTCATTTCCAATATAACAATGTCACATGACATATTTAACTTCATGTGCAATAACTTATTCTTGTACAATATTTCAATTCATGTGCAATATTTTGTGTGCAATATTTTAATCTCATGTGCAATATTTCATTTCATGTTTAATATTTAGATCTTATGTGTGCTATTTCATTTAATTTGCAATATTTCAATATCATGTGTAATATTTCATTTCATATGCAATATTTCATTCCACGTGCTATGTTTTAATCATATTTTCAGTGTTTCACTTCATGTGCAATGTTTCAATTCATGTGTAATATTTTAATTTCATGTGCAATATTTCCTTTTCTTGTGTGACATCACTTTACTACTTCACAGTCTATGCTAGTGTTACTTCTTTTCTATTCTAGTCTTAGTTATTTTTGTTTTCAGCAATGGTGTCTTATGTGTTTTTACTTTTCCATTAGGAAATTATGCAATTTTCATTTCTGAGCAGGGATTTTCTTTGGGATTCATAACGTTTTATCTATATGTCTTCACCATTGAAAAGCATCTGCATATTGGAGGCCCTGGAGTCTATAGTAGTTCACCTCCTGCAGTTAATGCTATAGTGGTGTTTGTATTTGCAGAAGCTTTAAAGTTGCACAGTTTTTCACCTCTGCAGTCAGGATTTTGGTATGATTGTGTGTTTTTCATTCAGAGTACCTCCCTGTCTCAATAAATACATAGTGACAGCATTAGATAGTCTCCACTAATGCAATTCAGAATCAGAATGGCTTTCTGCATTGCTAAATCATCAGTTTAGCAATATACAAATTGAACATACTGCACAGACGTTTTCTGACCAAAAACTTTAAGAGCTCATCCCTGAAACTTTCAGAGAGAACTAACCAGGGCAGGATGGAGTTGGCATCCCGCTATAGTCAAGGCCTACAGGAGGAAAAACTGTGCAAGAGTCAAAGGAAAAGAGCATCATCCTGGGAATGAAGAGGCATCTGGTGACTACATAGAGTCATTTTTGCCAAGCTACATGGACAGACAGAAACACTAACATATATAGGAAAAAAGGATACTGATGTTTGTATTATAAATTATTTCTATACTGTGGCCATTATGGTGGATGATCCATCTGGGCCCGTTGTGTTTCAGCAGCTGTACTGGTGCTTCAAGGATTGTAGGGCATCAATATTACTTAGTTTTCGGAACTGTTTTCAGTAAGCAAAAATATGAACAGCATGTGATGTTTTATTCAATTCTGTCCATTCTTTTTTAACATAGGGGAATAAGTATTTGTTGTTAAAAACACACAACATCTGTACCACAGAATGGGCATCCGACAACAAACAAGTATACTATATTGGAAATGATAATAGAAAGATTAAGAGTGGGGTCATAGGACAGAAATTGCAAGTCATTCTCACAAGTCATTTCTTTGTCATCTGTTGTCAACAAAGCTGCATTTCAAAAGTGGCCTATTCTGTATACTGACCAATACTATCTGATCATTGTCATTTCAAGCCGCTCCTGACTAGGGTGTGGTTGTAACTTAATGGTCAAGAATTTGTCACCAGTTGAACCGCGTAAAACCATTTTTTAACAATTGGCTAGCTTTTCATACAATTACAATTAAAAGTAGGCTTTTGATTTTTTTTCCTCTAAGTCAAAAAATAATACCATTTGCATGCTGCGTTGATAATTTTGTTCAGAGATAGGCTGTGAGTCTAAACCTGCTCGTTCTGGGAGTGGAGATCTATCGAAGCCAGTAATAATGGCTGATCTTGACATGTTTTGACAACAGCAGGTGGCAGCACCACACATTACGTAACTGCTGACTACCGGAAGCGAGAAGTAGAAGAAGAAGCTAGCCGCTCGTTAAGGTTGCTAGTTACGCGGAAGCGGCACAGTGTGCACACTGGTAGCATCAAATCTACAAAAGAAGGCGTCCTCGCTTGCTTTATAAGGTAATCGTGCACATTTGTTATTGTAAATGCTGACTGTTACACGCGTTTAATGTGCATTGCCCAGTTACTACTATTTTAGAGAGTCAGAATTGTTAGTGTATTTTAGCCGAAGCTAAAACTCTTTAGCCTGGCTAGCTGACCTTACGTTATCAACAAAGAGACTCGTCAGTTGTTGTTTGCTGTTGTACATATTCAGCACTGTCCGGCCACAAACGTTAAGCTGAATCGTTACATGGCTACTTATTAAAGATGTTCGTTGTGTAAACTGCTTTTAAAGCAAGAAGCCCATCGTATATAACCGACATTAGCTAATGCTAGCTAGGTAGCCGCGGTTTGCTTTAGCAGTAGCTGCAACGTTGTTATAGAGCACTGCAGAAGGTGAGTGCTGAGCAGCTCCCCGCGTTTGTTGCCTCATAACTAATAACAAAATTGACTTGTTTGTCTGGAGCTTTGGACATTTTCGCTACCGGTATTTTTAAAAATCATGTATCCACCTGCCAATTATTTAGCTTTAGCTGCAAACAGGTTTGGTCGGTTCACCATGCACAAGGCCCCGGAAACGTCTTTGACCACAGACGAACGTTAGAGGATTAGAAAATGCACCTGCTAGTTTTATGGTTGTGATGTTGTTCAGATGTTTCCATATAGAATACAAGGAGTCACATGCACTTTTAATGACTATGATAAGGAAATGAAACATTTGAGTCACCTGTTTTTAACCCAAACACATTTGAAGGCTCTTGGAATATGATCAAGAAATGTTAGTTTTTCCTATGATTTGTAACACATCTGTACACATCAGTGTCTGCACACACACTGAAGTTAGTGTTGTCTGTTACTTGGGGGGATATTTTTAAGTTCCTCCAAATGACACTTTATTTTTAATTTGAACATTATATTACTGTAACTATTTATTAAGGTTGTTGGACATTGATTGCCTTGTGTTTTAAAGCTTTCAGGCTTGGATCCGGGGTCCTGTGCCATTTTTCTTGAACTCATCAGTTACTGCTGTCATGACTGCATCCCTGGTTTAGCATTTTGTTTTTGTCTAAATTAAGGAATTGCGGATGGACTAATTTTCGGATTGGAACTAGGAATAGGATAAGGACCACTTCCACAGCTATTTGTGAAACCAAGAAGTGATCTTAAAGTCTGCAGGTGCCCCCATTCTGTGTCAGCAGTGCCACCCACTCCACCACCATGTCTGATGGCCGGATCTATGTGGGGAATCTTCCCGTGGATGTCCAGGAGAGAGACATTGAGGATCTCTTCTACAAATATGGAAAAATTCGCGAAATTGAATTGAAGAACAATAGAGGCACTATCCCTTTTGCCTTCATCCGATTTGAAGATCCACGGTGAGTTTTTGGGATGGTCTTTGGCAAGTCGAATCACATTCCCCTTGTTGGACACCTTAAATATTGTCGTATAATATCATCTCCGGTGACTGCCAGCAGGGGATGGATGGAGACAGCCTATCCAGCTTATGTCCGCTAGGCCTACTTTGGTAAGGGGTTCTTTGCTCTCTTCTCTTAGGGATGCAGATGATGCTGTCTATGGAAGGAATGGATATGGATATGGGGACTCCAAGCTTCGTGTGGAGTATCCTCGATCCTCTGGTGCTAAATCTGGCCCAATGGGAGGCGGTGGAGGAGGACCAAGAGGAAGGTTTGGACCTCCAACACGGAGATCCGAATTCCGAGTCATAGTAACTGGTAGGTGGACGGTATAGGTCGTAGCCAGTTAATAGTAATCACTCTTTCCATTCGGCCTGGAAGTCAAGGGGACTGGTAGGAAGGTGGACATAGGAGTCGTAGGCAGATGTGTTTCTCTCTTTCTCATGGCGGACTGGAGGACAAAGGAACTAGTAGATGGACATCATGAGTCGTAGGCAGATGTGTTTCTCTTTCTCATGGCGGACTGGAGGACAAGGAGTCTAGTAGAGGACGTCATGAGTCATAGGCAGATATGTGTCTCTCTCTCTCTCTCATGGCGGATTGGAAGTCAAAGGGACTAAGTGGATGAGGTCAAGTCCGCTCCTAAAGTCATGAAATCAAATCAGTAAACTGAAACCGGTCATGTTGGCTGAATAATCCCAATCACCGGCTATAGTGACTGGTAGGTGTAATTTTGTCATTGTGTATCTTTGATTATTTTTTGTGTGCTACATTTAATCAATGTTTAGAGAAACCATGTAATTGGACTACGTATCTAACACCAAGTGTAAGTCGTCATATTACATATGATTATAACAGAGTGCTTAAAGTTTTTTACCCAATAATTTCATTTAAATTGTCGCATACACCATATTTTATGAGTAAGGCTTAGATTTCCTTGATTATCAAGGCCTTTGTCATACACAGGATATTATGAAAACTGAATGGAGAAGTGGATAGAGTTATACCTTTCTTGAAGCTTAAAAGATTCTATACATTTTACTACTGATAATTCAGGCGACTGTCCATTTGATCATTTCCATCTCTGTTTGGCATTAAACTTTTATTTTAGCAATAAGTAACTGTGCTGGAGAGAAAAATACCAATGATTAAACCCTGTGTACACTTTATGTGTTGGGTAAACTACAAGACCAGTGGAGTATTGCCATTCAGCCCAGCCACTCACATGGACTGCAGTTTAGTTGCCTGTTGTTGGAATTAGTTTCCAAACGAACAAACAATGTTGGGGAGGAGCTTTGCTTCTAAGTTATGTTCAAACATAATTATAAATCCATCTTAATCTAAACTTATAGTCCTGTAACATCCAGGAGATTCTGTGTGCTTAATGATAATTCATATGAAGATTCACAGCAAGGAAAAATGCATACAAAACCCAGGCTCTTGCCACTTCTCCATCTGTTTACATCTAGCCTAACTTTGACTTTATTAGGCCTCACACTTCATTAAAATGATGCACAAACTAAAACAGTTTACATGTTAGAGAGAAGATAAAAACCTTTGTCTGCCAGGACGTGTGTTTTGTCATTATCATATTTGTCTTTTCCCATTTTAGGATTACCGCCAACTGGGAGCTGGCAGGATCTGAAGGATCATATGCGCGAAGCAGGCGATGTTTGTTTTGCAGATGTGCAGCGAGATGGAGAAGGCGTGGTGGAATTTCTCCGCAGAGAGGACATGGAGTACGCATTACGCAGATTGGATCGGACTGAGTTCCGTTCCCATCAAGTGAGTGCCATTGAAAATGAGATTTATTGTTCCATACATTTGGATGGTAAAGTAAAAGCAAACAGCTTACTTTTTTTTCTTTTGTAGGGTGAGACCGCTTACATCCGCGTCTATGAGGAGAGAGGTACTCCTAACTGGGGTCGGTCACGTTCCCGTTCCAGATCCAGAGGGCGTTATTCTCCTCCCTACCATAACAGGGGATCTCCCCCTTCACGTTACCAGTCACCTCCACGCCATGCTATGTCAAGGCATAGTCCACCCCCCAGGAGGCACCCTCCACAGCACAGCCCACCACCACGTCATTATCGGTAGGAAGGCTCAGCAGTTATAGAAGGAAATGGAGAAAACGTTTTGTAATTCAGCATTTTATCTTTTTTTTTTTAACCCCAGGCCTCCTCGTAGGACACACCATTATTTCTTTGATACATACATTCCATGATCAGAAACCCCTGAACCATGTGCTCTTCCCCTCAGCCTTAAGGATTTCTTCCTTTTTGTTTTCCAAACACCCACGTGTTATCTGGAAGCGAGATTCTGTGATTTTGCAGTTTTTTTTCCTTCTTCGTGAGGTAACTGTATTTGACGATGAAACAAGATATTGGATCCTGGATTGTGCTGTCAGACTTTGACAGGAACCAGTACTCGTGTCTAATGTTATAATGTCCAAAATACATTTTTACAATTATGCAGCTATGTGATCAAACGTCATATTGCTTCTTAAATTGACATTTTTTTCCTTTCTTGTATGTCACATTTCTGTAGCTTTAAGTAAGAAGTTTTTGCCAATCTAAGAACCTGTGAAGCTAATCATCATCGTACAATTAGTGAGCCTTTTAGAGTAGTGACACATGTTGACTGTGAGCCTCATCTGTCTATTTTTTTTTTTTTTAATGTGTGAACCGCTGACCGAGGTGGCCTGTAGGTGGACTATAATTTGTATGCATCTCTAATGTTGTTGTTTTTTTTCTTTATCAATAAAATGCAAAATTTTACTGTGACAATTTATTCTTAACCTGAGAACTTGTTGTTTTAGTCCTGTACTGTTTGAAGTCAACCATCCTTCAATTTAAACGAAGCAGATATTTCAGTCACAAGACACTGATGATAAATACCCACAGTTGCACTGCCTGGGACACCCTAATATATATATATATATTATATCACGTTACAGTTTATAGTGAGATTTTGCTGAATCAAATAATCTTATATGACTATATTTAATACCACAACTACTACCCACAAGTTATACTGCAGCTTGAAAAAACTAGGTGCAAATTCTGTCCTGGTTGGTGACATATTAAGTTGGCTTTTTACACAGCAGACATTTGGATTTTTTTTAATGTTAAAAGCATAAGTTTTAAGTAACCCTTTAAAACTGGCCTTGTTAGCGTCCCAGTAAACCACAGTACCAGGACTGAAGCAGTTGTCACAAATTTGAATATTACCACTTGTGACTTCTTGCTATGATTTGTCAAATGTCAGGTGATTTATATTATGAAATAAATAAAACGTATATTATTTCAATAAAGGCAAGAGGTACTTCATAGCTAATATAATCACCCATATAAATGATCTGTGAATATACAGTAGACCCCGAAATGTGTAGCATAGTTGACTTTCCTCAAGTTACTGTGTAGTGTAGTTGAAATGTGGAATTAATCTTGTGTTTGCAGTTGTGATAATAGCACAGAACATAATTCAAATTTTAGAGGTCCAAGCTCCTAAATTAAAAACAATTAGGTTCACTTTTTTACCAACATGTCCATTTGTACCAAGAATTCAAAACTTCATTTCAGCTGCAGCTGAGCCGTGATAAAAGGGGAATATAACACAATTTTGCCATTGGACTACTCAAACACGCCTTCATATTAGCTTTTGCTGAACTAATTGGAAGCTTATTGTATCTAAATGTATTTTACAAACATATTCAACTTTCAAGTGTTAAAACATTCTCTAAAAAACACACAAGGCACGTGGGATGCAAAATATAAGATTTTTAATACACAATAAATTAATTGTACTCAGTGACCATTTTAGAAGACACAGAAAAAAAATAAAAATATATTTATTTCCAGTGGCATACTTTTTATCTTTCTTTTCGTTAGAGTCAGACTAAGCCCATATACAGACATTGTATTGCATTTAATAAATATGTACTAGCTTAGATTATTTTTTTGTACAATTAGTCAGTTTCTTCTCAACACATTGTTTACTGTAAATCTTCTGACAACAAACAGCAATACACAAACAGCAATACTCAGGCATGTTTTTAGAAGATCATATGGAGACACGTTAGCAGTGATAGCGAAACACTGTAATTTAAGCCGCAGCGAACCAAACGCGGGTACAGCTTGGGCTATTTTGGAGCTGTAAGTGGCACAGATAAAACAGATTTCACTTTTATTGGCATCGAGCAGTGTAAAATGTTTTGTGTTTATCTGCTGAGATTTTGAGGAATCCATCTGTTAAGCTTCTCTCACACAGATCAGAATCATGGAAAACCCAAGGATTTCATTGGATTAATTGTCTACCAAACTGCCTCCACCACATTTTTCCCCTGGAAAAACACAATGCTGTTAAATGTAAGTCATGTTGTATAACTTAAAGCTGAACCCCCTTTCATGGATTGGATTAGCTGCAGAAAGTTCATTGATATATATCTCAAAACCAACATTTGTCTATATCCTTACATACCACTGACTACCACTAAACTATCCCTTTAAAGGCCTTAATTTGATCATCTGGTTCGTACAAGACAGTGAAAACATCAGGATCTCATTTTTTTCTAGGAGCTGAAGTTCGAGGTATGACAGTCTAGTGCTGCAGCGCTGCAATACACTACAACAAAAAGGTTGAGTGGGGAGTTTATGTGCTCACTGCAGTAAGTGAGGCCTCCAAGAAACCAGAGAGCACCAGATAAAACTGAGCACATTTTGGCTGTTCTTTCAAATAACCATGGTGGAGGGTGTTTCCTGGGTGAACGAGCTCAACAAGAAGAAGTAATTAAAAAATGTATTTGAGAAATGTCCAAATGGACCTGTGGATGTAGTGGTGGGCACTCAAAGCTGGTATGAACACGAGAATATTGAGGTACTAGTGAAGACAAATGCCCACGAAATGTTACTCAGGGTGCAGTCAAGACAAGGCAGCCCAGATCAGTCGGGCAAGACGCAGGCAGAAATAAACTGATGTTGAGGGTGAAAGTAAAAGGGGGAAGTGCAGAGTGTGAAGGAAGCACGCTGTTAGTGATGCACAACCATTTCACACCATCTGAAGAGCTCTCACAATGCTGCATGGAAGTAGAATGTGTTGGGTTTTATGAGAACCAGCAGCTGTGGCGTTCAGCCTGAGCAGCACTGTGCAGTTTAAGAGTATACCGAACATCTGCATTAACCATTTAAACAAACCGTTTTCAAAAGAAGCATTAGTTGGACCGAAACAAAAGCTAGCATGGGAGTCAAAGGGTGAACTTGAGCTGGTTGAATCAATGCATAGAGGAGGTCAGAGATAGAAGGAGCGCACAGTATGGAGAGGAAATGGCGATACTGTAAATGCAAACTATGTGCAATCACGCTGGGCTGCACAGAGTTCAGGTCTGCATACGCTGCAAGCTTGTGTGCATCAAATACATAAAGAGAGCCGTCAAATGTTAGAGAGGCCAGCAAGTGGTCCTCAAAATGGCTACTGAGAGGCAAGCCAGTGACCGACCACACACACACACACGCACACACACACACACTACTTGGACACAACTGAGCACCGACCAACGCCTAACAGGCTGGTAGTACCTCCAATGTTCACAAAACCAAATCATCTAATGAGATACCGTCACTGAAAATATGTTCAGTTGTATCGCAAAATGTTTAACCATGGCAGCTACAATTTCAGCTAAATAATATTAATAATGAAAATATATTCAAGTGTATCACAAGATGTGTAACTCAACAAAACTGTAGAATATCAATTTGGTTGCTGTATCCCTGAAAAAATGGCTAAATTTAAGGCAAAATAAACAACATCCTGAAGCAGTTTCAACGAGGGTACATTCACTAGGTGAACAATAACACTTGAAAAATACATAAATTTACTGGCAATATTTGCAACTCCTGAATATAGAGAGGAGCAACTGGAGAACAGTTGTTACACAACTATCTTAGAATATTGAGCAGCTTTAATGACCAGTTTTCTGTTAAGCACGTGCCAATCGCTGCAACATCAATTCCCTTTCCTCTTGAATATGTGACTATTATGTAACTGCGTCAGTACCTTGAAATAAATTTAGTACAAAGGATCATGGGAGCTCAGCATCATTCTCCATCACTTGTTTTCTATGAGCGTCTGCACTTTATGGACCAAGTCTCGGGCCATCATCAAGACCTGCGGGACGTTGTGTCGCTCGGCCATTTCTGAAAAGAGAATTCAAAAATCAGTTTCTGAACATACAGGAATTTTACAAGAAAACTATCTTTTTTATTTTATAGAAAGCTTTTGTACCAATTTTGAAATAGTTGTGTATTATCATAGCTGAGATATCGTCTTAACCAACTGCTCAAAGCCCTTTTCAGACATGGGATACATAACAGAGCTGTTTGATCAATCTGGTAAAACGAAAACATTCTCACATATAAGTCACATTTTTTATTTTTGTTCACTGCTTCATTTAGACAGATCAGCCACAACATTATGACCACTGACAGGTGAAGTGAATAACATTGATCATATTGGTACTATGTGCTGTTCTGATGGAAAACCTTGGATTTTGACATCCATGTTGATGAGACTTAGACACCCAAATAAACATTGTCCCACAACAAGCACACTCCCTCATGCAAATATCAGTCCCAAATGTCACTGGCCTACCCCCACAGGAAAATGCACCCCACCACATGGAAAAACATCAAACAAGCAGGAACATGTTGAGGAACATGACAATGACCAAACATGTTGGTTTGACCTCCAAACTTCCTACACCCCATTGTGATCAAGCATCAACAAGATGCAGTGGAACAAGTTAGATTGACAGAGGCCCCACTGCACAAGCCAGAGTACCCAAAGGATCCACTACCAACGTCCTGGTTCCACACCCCATAGGACACCCTGAGAGGTCCTCTTGTCCATGTTCAATGGTTCAGAGTATTTTTGAGCACATAACAGGGACCAACACAATATTAGGCAGGTGGTCATGATGTTGTGCCTGATCAGTGTCTGAACCACAGTGGAGGACAGAGCCATTCGATATTTGTCATTTATATGAGAATAAATCTAAACTAACAGCAGCTGTGCAAATAACTAACAGCCTAGTTTATTTATAATTTCCTAAATACTGACAATTACCATTGAAGAACTTGATGATGTCTGTGAAGTCCATGTTATTCTCCAAGATGATGTCTCTATACATCTCTACGAGTGCCAGGGCGATGAAGAGCACAAAGTGCTCAGAGGAGGTGTGCTTCGCTGCCCAGATGGTTTCCCACACAGAGAACACATCATCGTACACCATTTCTGTTCGGAAAAGACCGACAAATCAGATTACATTCATATGAAACGATGAGTTCACTTCACAGGCGATTAAACCAAATGTTACAATGCCTGATTTTCCCATCACCTCTTTTGAAGTCGAGGAGAAACCAGCGATAGCAGAAGTAGAAGTGGGTGTAGTCTCCATTCTGTTGCATCAGTTCAAACAGCTCAGAGTCCAGGATCTATTACATATAAAAACAAAATGTCATCATTGCACTACAGTTTGTTTGTGTATGCATGTGTCTTTAACACTTTTTAATACAGCTTGCAGTGCAATATTGTTGCATGAATCGGAAAGGTACTAATGAAATCCTACTTATCTGTGCTTAATAGTATCTACAGAGGAAGAAAACAAGACTAGAGGGAACAAGTTAGTAATAACTGCATATTTTAGAGGAACAGAGAAATCCATTGTTTTCATATTTGTAAATGCTGGGAAACTTTGCGGAATAGTATTTAAGTGAAATTAGTAAAATCTGTGGGGGTTTTTTACTGTGCAATAAGACAGTAAAGAGAGTTATATCCTGTATTACAGTCTACATAACCTTTTCTTACTTTACAATGTAAATTACACTTTGTAGTTTTAGAGATGCACCTTATTTATAAGCTTGCCTTTAGAAGACATCTACACCTACACGTCAATGATACATTCATGTCGTACTGATCCACTTACAAGAGTAAAACACCAACTTTTGACCACATTTGTAATTCGTTCTTATCTCAGTTTAAAACAGACAACTGAAGCTACACACATCTATACACATGTCTATAAACCCATGAATTATTATTACTGGTATCACTGTAATTGAGAACAGTTTCATTGCTTCCTATTTTCTTACATTATATTACATATATACCCAAATGAACATCACTAACAACTCTTGTATTCTTGTGACATATTATTATACTATAATACTATTATTATACCTTGATGCTTTTTACTACACTGTTCTGTGCATTTATTTCCACCATGTCCATGATAGCTGAGGTCTCTGGTGGATCCTCAGGAGTGGAAAGCATGGGGGAGGAAGACCAGATCACTGCTCCCCTCTTGTCCACTACACACAATGTCAGCATCGCTTGACTAGACCCCTTCCTCAGGGTATGGGGGGCTGTTTTGGAATGAATTATGCAATGGGTCAGGTGTGGGTGCAACTTAGAACTGCACAAAACCGGCCTCAGCAACCAAAATAAATGTGAATCTTGGTACATAAATAAACAGAGAAGTGGTTCAGGTCAGGTTTACATTGTGATCCAAGGAGGACAAGCTACAACATAACAGACAGATATAATAAAAGACAGATGTAGGACAATCAAATAGGGCTAATCTTAACGTGGTACTATTACTTAAATCTTTGGATTACATCCTAAGAATAAAATATGCACACTGTAATATAATATCTAGCTGTTCTCCCCTTTTCATGCTTTATTTGCACAGTAAGAAAAAAGCTAACAGCATTTTTCTTCTTTCCTCTAACCTAATGAGTTGCTTCTCCCTTGATTCCCTTAGTCTTATTTTCTTCCATTTTTCCTGCACTTAAATGACAGCAGCAACCAACACTATTTCATTAGTATCTTATTCATTCTACAAATGTCAGTGTAAATTACAGGTTGTGCTACAAAGTGTTAATGTGTCAGATGAGTGCAAAAGTATGCACATACCTGGATAAGAGAACGCATATTTGCAAAGTGAGAGTCCATGGCACCCCCGTGAGGAAAATTCTGGTTCATCCTCTTCATCAGCTCAGTGAAGCAGCTAAATGCCATAACCTCTGGGAAGAGAACAACAAGTCGTTCATGTAGCCACTGATGTGCACTGAGGCGAAGCTTATAATGACAAAGTTCACACTTCAAAAGGTTCACTGACCATCATCCAGAATCACCAGCAGGGGAGCCAGCAGATCGCACATGCCCTGAACGTAACCCGTGTCCAGGTGCTGCCACACGTAACTACAAAGACAACCACGTTTTTCAGGTTTTACACTTTTTCACCTTTTTAGTCTTTCACTTGCGCATGGTGGCGCATTTACCTGCACATGATGTTACGTAGTTTCTCCAGGTTCTCAGGAGTGAAGTACCAATATGTCCGATCACAGCGTCTCACGTCTTTGTCTATGCGATGCAGGTTGATCAAGTACATGTCCAGGGTTTCTTGCTGCAGAAATAACAGCAACATCAGTTAGTCAGTTAATGTTTTAAAGAAAGACTGTCTTTGTGACTGTGTGTCATGCTTACAGAGTAGGTTTGCTCCCCTGAGGATTCATCATATTTGGCGTCTCCTCCAGCTTCTGCAGACTCCGGCTCAGTGAGCACGTTCTCCATCTCAGGCTCCTCTTCAGAAAGGCCCAGATCAGTGCCCTCAGGACTGGTGTTACAAGCCGTGTCCAGATGGTGATCTAGGATGAGCTCCTCAGAAGCCATCTTCTCTCTCTGTGCCAGGCAGACAGGAGGTGCAGCGAGGCCTACCAGAGGCCTGGCCTTGATTTCCTCAGAGGTCACACACGTTATCCCTGCAGGAATGTCCTCCATTTCCAAAGCAGAAGGAGAGTCGTCTGAATCCGCCGTGTCCGGAGACTGCCGAGAGTGGGACGATAATGAAAGGCTCCCCCTTGACGCTGACTGAAGAGCATTCAGTACTTGTCTGACTGGAGAATTTGAACCAGGTTTCTCAAATGGAAACTCTGCAGCTTTTTTGGTTTCAGCAAAGTCACAAACGGTTGCTTCGGCATCCTTTGTCTCTGGCTCTGCGGTGCAGGGCTTCGTCGTCTGTGGTGGGATTTTTTCAGGTGTCGTTTCAGGTGGTTTAGAAATCTCACTTGGTGAATTGCTATCTTTTTCTGCTGTGGGTTGATATGACGGCTTCACTTCCTGATCTTTGCTCTTGTTGTGTGGCTGAAGAGTCTGCCCCAGTGGAGGTGCTTGGAAATATTCATTATGAATCTCCGTTTCTAGCTTTAGAACATTAGTCTTCTCAGGGGCAGATTTCAAATTCATATTTGTGTCTACTTCTTTTAAAACCTCGGGTGTTAATGCATCTTTTTCTTCTACCGCAGCATTTTCCTCAGATTTCTCTTTTGACTTACTGATTCCAGGCTCCTCAGTTAACTCACTTTCTGAAACTGTCTCCATCTTTTGCAGCGCAGCCTTGTCCTCAGCAGCTGGGTCCTTTACATCCTCCCCTCCTGATTCACCTGATGGGAGCTGATTCTTTACTGGCTGTGATCCAGCTGAAGTTTCCTCACTGCTGACACCTGATGTTTCTGCTGTCTGCGGAGTTACTGTAGATTCAACAGCTGATTCAGTGGCAGGCGGGCTGTTGTCTGAACCTGGACATTGATTTGAAGGATCTGGGGTGGGAAGTTGTTGACTTTCTGTGGTCTCACTTGGGATGGTTTTCACTGGACTGCTGCTCTGTGTCTGTCCTTCCACAGCCCTGGACTCTGTCTCAGCCTGATCTGCTGCTTCAACCGACTCAAACACCTGGTAGAACAAGGAAAGTTATGAGCATGCAATACATTTTGGATCCAATACAACTGAGATGGACTAATGTTGAAGGATTACACCAGTGGTTTGCCTGTGTTAGTGCATAACTATAAATCATAATGGCCTTTTTTAAAAGTTGTACTAATGGCTTTATTAATGGCTAATAAATAATTAACTAATGCAACCTGGATAGCCAGGTGCTGTAAAATCCTATTGACCAGTGTTTAGCCTCTCTCTTTTGGTAATTAAACAATGATAAACTGTAAATCTCAATTCTCTCAACCCTTTTCTACAATACAAGAAAGCATAAAGTCCAACCAGTCAAATGGATTTTTTACAACAACTACCGCTTGGATTGCTGTATAATTTTATGCAGATTTTTGATTTACCACCACCAACGGATCAGACTTTTTACTGATCCAGTATAGCATCTCAATATATACAGTTCTACATGGGTTGACACAAGATTTTGTGGAAACTTGTTTCCCAGATGATGAATCTTTGGTAATCCCCTGACTTTTTTGTTATTATGATGCTGACACCTTTATGTTCTGTAAAATGTCTCAACAACTATTGGTTAGATTTCCATGAAATTTGGTACAGACATTCATTTTCTCCTCATAATGAACTGCTATCACTTGTTCGTCTGACTTTTAATCCCTTAACCCCTGAGATTTTGAAATTTCTGCCAGGAAAAAAATACCCAAATTCTGTAAGCTCCACAAATGTGAGGCCAGAATTGAAGTTTTACTTCTGCCTAATCAAAACTCTAAAATAAAAAGGTGCATAACAACCTTGAATGTTTGTGTTGTTTGTGCTCGTGAGAAACTACCTTTTCACTGCAGCTGGAATCACTCTGTGAGGTCGCATTCTGTTGATCTGAGCTGCTACTTAGAGATGACTAGAGAGAAATTAAATAAAAATAAAATCACATAAGAGACAAAAAGCAGAACTGTTAGCCAAGTTAATTTCCTCTATCCACTAAATCCACTAAACAACAACAACAACAACAACAAAAAACCTTGAAACTACACCCTTATTACAAGAAAACCAAATCTTGGGTGTTCAACTTTGTGACAGTTGATGAAGTGATCTTGTGTGATGTATGGTTCCACTGGGAAATGCAATGATGAAATCACTTCACTCTACATGTCTCAATGAAAAAATAGCCAAAAATAAATTATTTGCTCTAATCATATTTTGTAACAAACAACAACAACAACAACAAGAAAACGGCAGTCCTCAGCACAAGTGTAAAGCTATTAGTGACTGAGCTGAAGAATTCACAGACTTTTCAGCTGAACTGCAGGCAGTGTTTACACAGACCACATAGGAGACAAGTATGGATACAAATCAGAAGTGTAAATCATAAAATACCTGTGGTATGTCGAGCCACCTGTTTGTTTTTTAAGTATTAGTAACACCTGTGTGCACTTGGAAAAATGCTGAACATGTTCATCCTAGGTTTTTAGCAATTTTTGTAAAATGAATATTTAAAGAAATTTTTTTTTTTTCTTTTTGCATAATTTATGGCATTAAAAGTCTGTTCTATTGCGTAGAGGACATTTTTGAGCTCTCTCTACTTGTATCCATGGCTGTGGTGCTGTTGCATAGAGGTGCAGGATTTAAATTGCAGTGCAAATTAAGGCTGCAGTAACTAAACATTTGATGGGCAAAAACCCAGACAGTCCTCAGGGTTCAGAGAGTTAACACGATACATATGCTGTGTTTGTTGTGATAATGGTTACATAATGTGGCACATTGTCAAGCATAAAGTTCAAACTTGCATCTGTGCTGATGGTGGAGTCCCGCTGCACCGGTCCTCTTTCCACACTGGCTCCGGACGAACATCTGGCGAGGGCCTCAGCATGTTTCTCTCGCTCCCTCTGTCGGACAATGGCCTCACAGCCCTGCCACTCCTTCATAGTCTGCTCGTACATGATCCGCATCTGCTCGTCAATCTGAAACAGAAACCCTCCATAAACAAAGGCTACAACGTCACCCGGGGAGCATGTGCATCATCACACATTATATAAGAAATACCTCCAGTCGGCATTTCTCAGTCATGGTGAACTGATAATGTCCCAACAGGAAGGGCCAGACTTCTTTGCGCAGTGACGGGGCGACGCCACCAAAATACACAAGCCTGTGTATCTCCTTTTCCTCGTAGGCCTGAAAAACAGAATCACACAGTAATCTCACTGAGCTAACAGACTCTTTAGAAGTAGAAGTTCACTCTACAATGCAATACAATACATGTGTGAATCTTACAGAGCTGTCCTTGAGGAAACTGCCCCAGACCTCAACAGAGAGGCCTCCTCTAGCATCACAGGGGGCATCAGGGTCAACTATAGTGGTGTTGACCAACGCAGAAAGGTGGGTGCGGACTGTGGACAGGTGGCGGCAGTACGCAAGCCCTACAGAGGAAAGACATGCTCACTGTGGGATGACTGGAATGAATGATTGATCAGAATAAACTGTCCAAAATCCTGAAAAAGTGAAGCACAGTTGTTTATACTCACATCCATAGAACGCACGGGAGATGATCTGGTATTTCATGGTGTCGCAAAGCAGCTTTAAGGGAGCCCTGGTGAAGTCGGAAAATGGCAAACTTAGTCAAGTGCAATAATCTGAATGGAGATTTGAGCCTGCTGTTGGGAAACACTCACCTTTCCTGATTGCAGCCATTAGGCAGAGAGCCATCGGAGGAGCCGTTCTGAGAGCAGGAGGAGCAGGAGGACTTTCTGGGGGTCGGTTGCCACATATTGACACCCTGATCCATCAGCTCCAGGGCCACTGTACAGCATAGCAACCCCTTATTATTATTACGATTGCTGCTATCAGCATGAGAGGCAAATAAAACCAGATGCAATTCCAGCAGATTTGGAAATTAAAGCTCCTGTCTAATAGTACAAACTAAAAAAAAACATGGGGAAACAAACCAAGGGTGAGGATGGAGATGGAGATGGAGGTGTGGCAGACAAATTACTTTATGTCCATGCAAAGGCTCCTGATTGTCGATGAGACTATAACATGAAATGGACACACAGACGCTAAATAGGCAGACAATTTATTATAATATAGCAGTTTAACTTAAGCGAGAAATTAATCAAAAAGAAGCACACTGAATACACGCTGAAGGGAAGAACTGATTAATCTAATCTCTGATGATTCTTTATTGCATTATCTCAGGGAGGGAGAATGGGGAGATTAAAGACACTCACTGAACTCCATCTGATTGCCAGGAAAGAGGATCCGAAACACATAATCGGTCGCTTCATCATCTTCCTTATCTGATACAGAATCACACGAGCCGTGTGGACTCCGCTTTCGCAGTTTGGGGAACACCTTTCCCTGTGAATAGGAAGATAAAGAACTCTAAGTGTTGTAATTCCAAATATGAAACAGTGACTGTTACAATAGAACTGTTTTATGATTCCCTGTACATGCTGACCTTTCCTCTCTGATTCCAGAGTGGAGGGTCCAGCTGTCCGTGAGGTAGCAGGCCGGTTTCCAGGCAGGTGAGGAACTGAAGCAGGTGACCTCCTTTGGGGAAATGCAGAGGAGGTCTCTGGATCCCATCCTGGCTCACCAAAACTACTGTCCCACCACTGTTCACTGCAGAAATCAGCACAATTAGGACGAGATAAATAACTCTTAAAATTCGCTGATCAAAACTATAAGGGGACTTTATAATTATACCTTGCTGATGACAGTGAAGATACACAATCTCCTCCAAGCGAATTGTCATAGCATAATCCCAGTAAACGCTGAAAGAAAGATGAGTGAATATGAGTCATCTGTGTAAAAACAAGACTTTGTTTCCACTAGACTGAACAGTCTGACCTTTTCTCAGAATCCAGCTCCCCAACGTTGCCGTTCATCAACTGATTGGGCGTCCATTTCAGAGTCATGAGATCTGCAGTCTGATGTAGAGAAAGGTAGCCTGGGATGGCCTCCATGTCGTCTCTCTGCGGACATAAGCAAAAGGTAACAAATCACAACGTGTCTTATGGCAATAATATGTAAACCAGTTACATACAAATCAATTAACCTTCTGAAAGCTGTTTCTGGGCATTCCTTGCTTCTGTCGCATTTTTACTTAGTGGGGACTAATTTTTCACTGTAACATAAAGTTCAACACCTCCATAGAAACAGCACAACCATGGCCAGAAATACAGGGAACTCAAAAATGTTTTGTGTACAGTTCAGCAATGTTTTAATGCTGAACATTATGAACTAAACTAAAAGTTTAATTTCTTTGATTATTCATTTGACAAAAATTACAAAAGCTATAGATATTTTACTACTTACATTTCTAATTTGTTTCCAGTTGTATCTCCTATCTCCTGGAAAGTCCCTGAGTATTTGTCACATGACTGCTGGATGCACCTGAGTCAGTCGTGGCATTTCACTTGCACCAAGGAATACAGGATTTTTAGTTTTTTACGGAATCTATTTAGTCCAAAGGCCTTGTTTTTGGAATTGTTACAATGACACAAGTAAAATAAATAGATTTTGATGACATATTGTGATTTTAAGCTTAGATTTGGTTTTACCTGACACATCACACATGATTAGATCAAACCTAATGATTCTTAATCTGTTGAATATTTTTTTTTAAGTTCAGAGGGTTAACAGATCAAGTGTCCTAGAAAGTAGACAAGTTTTGCTTAATATTCTCTCTTTTGAATTATGTCCTATGATTGTAATATCATACTATAAAGGAAATAAAAACACATACCGGCTGCACCAGGACATTGTTCTTTCCAAACAGCAGTGTGGCTCTGGAGTTTTGGTGGAGTGATTCAACATAGTCTCTCACCCACATGAGAGGACGATCATCCATGCTGCCGCTGGACTGTCTCTTCTGGATCTGGTTTGTGTTAAAAATGACATCATAAGTATTACACACATGCAGTAAAGTAGAACATGGCTGGCTGCTGGTTGCTTTACTAGAAAGGGATCAGTTCTTTGACTATCTAACCAGAGCAGGCCTTCTGGAGGGAGAATCCTGTCGACAATGGCCACTGTGGATACGATGCCGCTGCACGAGCTCATCAGCAGATGGGTCTGTCCAGAAATGGTCTGCAGTCTTTACTTTGGTATACTCCAAAGCACAAGGGCCAACTGTAAAACAAAATCATGGTTTAAATAAAGCTCTGACTCATTAATTATATAATCTAAAAGTTGGTACAGTAAGAAAAAAATACCCAGTAGAGATGCAAGAATAGGTCCATCCACAGGATCCATCAGCATGGCTTCTTTCTCATAGAATGCACTTAAGCAAGTAATACAAAATGAAATATTATGGTATTAGCATCAAAGTTTTCAAATTCACAGCCACATTCTTCTTTGCATTTCAAAGTTGTCAAAAAAAAAAATAAAAATAAAAAAAAAAAATATATATATATATATACAGGTTGTTTTACTCTTAACAGGTATGATGTTATGAAGAGCAACAGAGTGGGAGTAAAATGTTGTGGCTGAAAGGGTTGAACACACAACTTTAACTCAGATCTACAATCTGTAAAAACAGAAAGATTAGTTGGCTTTTGTCATTTCTGACAGTCCATGAACCATCCACCTGTGATGTGCTGTTCTGTTGGAAAATCTGACCAAATCTACGCTTAGAAATGTGACATTTTATCAAAAAAGTTAAATCTCTCAGTATTGCACATGTCCTATGTTTTTTAAAAATGCTCAAAAATAAATAATATGCTCTAACCAGATTTGGTAAAAACTAAAAATTTTGCACTTCTCTGCTCAACCACAAAGGCATGAGTAGCTCAGCTGTGACCAGCAGTGACGTGACAAAAATTCAGGGACTCTCGGCTGAACTGCAGGCTGTGTTTACACAGAACAGATAGGAGACAAGCATGAAAACAAATTAAAAATATAAGTAGCAATATATCTACAGCACATAGGTTTATGTCAAAATTGGGGCATTGAATTAAAGACAAAATATTTGAAATCCAGAGACCTATAAATGCATTAAATAAAATGGAATGATACCTGCTGTTTTCTACCAGGTACAGGACAATCTTGTCCAGGACCTTCTCCATCAGAGCAGTTCGGATCCACAAGTGTTTCAGTGCTTGCGGAGGAAGGTTGGCCAACTTGGATTGCCGACTGCGGTCATTGCTCAGTGAGGAATTGTTCTGCTTACTAGAGAACAGAAAAAGAAACCTGACTGATGAATAGTTTGTCAAAAAGAAACAAAAAATAGAAGTTAGCAATTCACTGGGGCACAATATAGCAGATAAAAGTAGAAACCAGTCAATAGATATGCTAAGAGAAGGAAAGCATGTGATGATTTAATGTCTCTGGTTAACATTTTACCTGTTTTCGATGAGCTGTTCCAGCTCCTGGACCTTGTGGCAGAGCTCCTCAGCAGGCGAAAAGCTTTTTGCCACCTTCATGAAGAGTGCAGCAACCTTATTACTGCACAGCAGGCCTGCAATACGCCGTTTCAGGCCATGAAGCACACAGGCCTCCACCACAGCTACACACAAACACAAACACACAGAGCATTAGTCAATATTTAGCTTAGATATCTTTTATTTCTATTGAATTTAATACATATTTCTGTGTCCTTGAGGTGGAATGTTTTTATTTGTCCCAAAATTTAGCTTTTCTCTTATGAGCGCAACTTAATTTCCTCTGTGTGATAGCCTCAGGCCTTAATACTCTTTATCAAAAAAAAAAACAGGTGAAAGGCAAGCACAGGTGGCACAAGTAGAAATAGACTGAATTCAACACTGTCTACGGTTGCTAGGATATGAGGGATGTGAATCACGTACCCCTCACTTCTGGTTAGTATCAACACCTTTGAAGGGTGTTAGTCTACTTTAATACATATCTATCTGTCCATCCACCTTAATAAATATAAATAGACATGACTAATGAAAATAAATCATTGGGATTTAAATGGTCTGAACAGATTGTGTGGCTCTGTGAGGCTGAACTCGTAGGAGGTGACGGGGCTTGACACAAAGTGATGTCATTCTATGTAGATGTAAATATGGTTGTGACCAATGCAGTGATTTGTGTTATTCTATATATAGTATTCTTTGGTATAATTTGCACATAACAAAATTAGACACAAAAGGAAGACAAATTTTAGGCATTTTAAGATACACTAAACAAAATTACTCTGCCTCTTTGATTTACATTGTGTTGTGCAGTCTGGGTCGCTAATCTTAAATTAAACATTACAGCTAACAGAAAAGACATTCTTCACCTCACCTACAATTTAAAACAAGCCCGACCAAGAATGATGGCTTTTAGTGTGAGATGCAAGAGAAGCAGGCAGCAGAAAAAACCATTTACCACAGAAGGATATAATGTGGCTGCTGTCTGCATGCACAAATTTCCTCGTTACTGCCTCCTCCATAATTTGCTTCACCTAAAAGAGAGACGTACGCGGTGAGACACGTCTTAATCAGTCTGACAGTGTTACATGAGGTGACAAAGACAAAATAAGAACTGCAAGAGTAAGCGGTGAGAGAACACATTATCAACAGAGAAGCAGCAGCAGCACAACCCCACAATAGATTTACAGAATATGCATATACTGATATAGTTTGGAGCATTATGCACATACAAAGACATGTATACAGTCAATGGAATAATGCATTTGGATCCTAAATAGAGTGTGAAAATAGTGTAAGGACACTATTTTCACACTCTGGTAAGTGTAACTGACCAACATATTTAACATAAAACAACTATTAAATAAACTACTATTTCTTCTCAAAATATTATTAGTTGAGTAATACAAGTAATATGTAATAAAAAGAATACATTAGTAAAGTTACAGTTAATTGGCTAGGGTGTAAAACAAAAAAGATACTTTATGTAAACACAATTGTAATTTTAATCCACATTAGCTCAGATCGATAGATCGATAGATCGATAGATCGATAGATAGATCCCTACTGTAATTGTCATTAAACAGTGAAAGACAATATATGACTTGACTTATAAAATTAGTACTGGGATGGATATGTACACACTACAGATAATGATGATATATCTCCCTTGCTTTGATTTTGGTATTATTTCATTTTCAGTGGTTTCAAGTAAACACAATTCAATTTTTGCAGTGCCAAATCTGCCCAGTTTTGACCTGCTTGCCGTTTTTACCTTAGAAATCAACACTTTTGGCATCCAGAACTATATTACAGAGATACATCGATCAGCCACAACATTCTGACCACTGAAAGGTGAAGTGAATAACATTGATCATATTGGTACTATGTGCTGTTCTGCTGGAAAACCTTGGATTTTGACATCCATGTTGATGAGACTTAGACACCTAAATAAACACTGTCCCACAACAAGCACACTCCCTCATGCTAATGGAAATCCCAAATGTCACTGGCCTACCCCTGCAGGAAAATGCAACCCACCACATGGAAAAACATCAAACAATCAGGAACATGTTGAGGAACATGACAATGGCCCAACATGTTGATTTGACCTCCAAACTTCCTACACCCCATTCTGATCAAGCATCAACAGGATGCAGAGGAACAAGTTTGATTGACAGAGGCCCCACTGGATCAATTGCTAACATCCTGGTTCCAGACCCCCATGGGACACCCTGAGAGGTCCTCTTGTCCATGCCCAATGGTTCAGAGCATTTTTGAGCACATAAGGGGACCAACACAGTATTAAGCAGGTGGTCATTATCTTTTGCCTGATCGGTGTAGAGATATATTCTAGATTTGCTAAAACCAAATGTATCTCAGAGCTCTGAGAAACAGAAAAACCTCAAATCTTTCTCCTTGCCTACTCTAACTTCTCCGTTCCTCCATCTGCAGCCTCAAGCACTGCAACATTTGGGCCTTTACACACTAACATCATGTCCTGATTGTGCTCTGACTGCACTTCAATCACACTTTAAATCTTGTCTTTTATCATAAAAACTTAACAATTAATTTGATCGTCATAAAACGTTTTTATCATATTTGTAATGTTTGTAAAGCACATGAGGAAATCTGTGTCTTTCTGTCTTCATACATGAACTAAATAGACAGTTCTGTTAAAACAGCAAAGGTAGAAATGGGTGCTTTTGACCCCAATATAGTAGCGCTTTTAAACATCACAAACAGAACACATTGATATCAAGTCATTAGAGACTAAATGATCGACAAAGTCATGACAGATTGCACGAGTAGAATAAAGCCAATGTGAGATGTGACAACTAGTACAGCTGTTGAGTTCAAAATCCTTCATCTGACCCTTCACAGTTTTCAAGCACAAATCTCAGAAAGCTTCCAGCCCAACTTTATAAACACTACAGCCTGCTTTTGTATAATTTCTTCAGTCTTTGTAACTTCTACACATGTAAGTTCCACCACATCTGCATCCTCTCCCATGCTTTCAAGGAGCACCACAAACTTTAGATTGCAATATCTGGTCTTTTAAGTCCCTTTGTCTGCCTTCCATTGCATAACTTCAACTTGAACATATAAAGAAGGGAATAAAAATGCACTCAGGCCTTAGCTGTTTTTGACTTTTTTCACTTAGTTATTCCAGAGGAGTTCTGTTCTTGACATCTATTGATCTTCAGGGATGTCACAACTGAGATGCATAGGCAAGCACTATCAGAAGAGTTTTCTTCTTGCATCCTTAAATGGGTACTCTGACTATTTATCACTGTACTGCACATAAAGTTGGAGAGTTTGGGAAATTACATTGTAAAAATATGGTTACGGTTGAAGCAGAAGACTCCAAAATATCCTCACTTTAGATTTCCAAAAACAGTGCATTGTAAATTTCCAAAAATACATCTTGGTATTATTGCGGCATAAGATCCCTCCCTGCCAGGCAAAAACCAACATTGTAATGCTATGTTCATAAAGCAGGCTTTCTTTCTTAAATTCATCTCCAAACCAAAACCTGAGGAAAGCTCAGTGACAACACTGGGTGTTATTCTGTCAGACTTGACAAAGCTCTTCTAGAGCCACAGAAAACATTAAACAAGTGTGTTCTCAGGGTAAATAACACTCCCCGTGACGAGCTGACATGAGGAATTGTTGTTGTTCTCTATTTCACTTTATGAAATGTCAGCTTGTTGAGAAGCTGTGATTGTAGTCAGTCAAAACAGAAGACTGATACAGGCTTTCATTATAAATGCAATTTTTAAGAAGTCATTTTTGGTGAAATGGTGAAGTATTTGTGTGTTGATAAGCAATGCAACATTAATAGTAAATTTATTGCCATACTCCTCCACACATTGAAAAATCCTGACACAGAGTAAGACGCTGCCGTATTTAAACATGTTACTGTTGGATGTTCACAATTCAGGTCTGCCTCATCAGCATCTGTGGAGCCATTGTTGCAACAGAAAGGTTCTCTGTGTTGTTTTTGTCCGTCTTTTTCATTAAGAGTCCGCTTTGTAATAAAAAGACATCCATATCAACTTAATTAATACCAAAAAAATCTAACATTCCAGCAATATTCTGTTTTTTTAAAATCTATACATCCCAGCTAAAGGCCCTCCTTGGTGCAAGATCTGAACTAGGAGAGCCATAGATATTTTTTTTCTTTTTTTAAGAGGCAATGAGTCACAGGTGAGGGGGAGCATGAACACAGTAAGTCTGGAAGTGCCCAGCTTTCTTAGCAATGAATAAAACATCCTGTTTTCCTTCCCTGGGGGAGTCATGGATCCTCTGAGCAGTTTGGAGGGATGGTGTGCTGTTTTCACTGTCAGGTCCATACAGATTCATGTCTGAATGCATTCAAAATTTTAAAAAAAGGCTTGCATATTTTTAGTTTTTCCAATTGTTGCTGCTAAAATGCCAATCTAAATAAGATGGCAAGGTCACACCTTGGAGTTTTTTGATAATAAGCTGGTGTGTTAAAGGGAGATATTATCATCTTTTTTCCAGGGAAAGAATGAGAATGAATCATGTGTGGGTAGGAATGAAGAAATCTGGCTTCTTACATGTGTAGATTTTTTTTTTTAATCTTCAACATCATCATCAGTATTATCGTCATCATTATCATCACCATCACCGTCATCGTACGCCAGTGATCAGCAGCAACAAACACACCGGCAGCCTCGACAACAAACACACTCACTGTCTAAATGCATTTATGTGGAATAAAGCGTCAGATTGATCATAAACAGGCCTGTGGCGTAGTCGATGAACGACGTCCACACTCTCTCTCACACACACATATGCATACATACACAGTGTCTGAGCTGACAGCGCCGGTAGAAATAAACAGGGATGAGCAGGATAAATAACATTAAACGCAAACGAACCTCCTTTTTCACATTGCGCAGCAGTTTCTGTCTCGTCTCGGCCTCTGTCACGGGAGAAAACATGATGAATATGCTGATCAGATGCTGGGTCGGAAATTAACGATGATGTGCTCACGACAGGGAAATAAGACGTGTACCTCCCATCGCTCCGGGCAGGATGAACACAGCTGCTGACAGCTTGTCTGGAGACGCTCTGGATAAAAGCGTTTTAGACAACAGTTGGATGGAATTAAAAATAAAAGGCAGAGAGGCTCCGGGATGTGTTCGATGTGCTCCTTACGACTAAATTAAACCTATCTGCTACCTCGTCGTGAACCACCACCCCTTTAAAGACACAGTAACCTATACGTTAAGGTGCACAGCGCCAACACACACACACACACACACACACACACACAGAGAAAAACAATGATAGGCAAAGTGTATTTCTTGGTATGTAATTATTATAAGACAAAAGTCAAAACTGAAACACAAAATTAATGATATAATATGACATATTTTATGATATATGTATGACATATGATTTATATGGTATGATTTTCAAGTGATAATGAAACAGCTATGCTATGCTATGAGATATACTAAATAAAATATATGATTTGAGATGTATGATATATAATGTGATATATGCTATGTTATACTTTATATGATATGTAATATGATATGAGAAATATGATATGGCATATGCTAAATGCTATATGCTATGCTATGATATAGGAAATGATATGACATACTATGCTATGCTACGCTATGATATGCTATGCTATGAGATATAATATATAGAATATATGATATGATATGACATATATTTAATTTTATATGCTATATGATATGCTACGATTTATACGATGAGAAATATGATATGACATATGCTAAATGCAATATGCTATGCCATGATATATGAAATGATATGATATGATATTTTACCAAATTTCCCCTTGGAGATAAATAGAGTATTTCTATTCTATTCTATTCTATGCTATATGACATACTATGCTATGGTATGAGATATACTATGTAATATATGTGAGATATATAATATGATGTACAATATGCTAAATGCTATATGCTATGCTATGATTTATATGTGTGAAATATATGTCATATGTTAAATGTTATATGCTATATGTTATATGATATATGAAATTATATTATATAATATGACATATGATATAAGCTAAATGAAATATGCTATAAGCTATGGTTATCAAGTAAAAGTGAAATGCATAGGTGATGATATGATTTGATATTACCTGATATGAAATGATAGATAGATAGATAGATAGATAGATAGATAGATAGATAGATAGATAGATAGATAGATACATAGATTATGGATTATTGGTGTTATTGCACAGCTGAGTTGAGTAACTGAAGTGTAATAGCCAACAGTTCGGGTCATGAGCCACTGCTCTCGACTGAGGTGTTATGATGCCTGATGGCTTTGAGGAAAAAGGATCTCCTGAACCGTTCAGTCCTGCAGCAGGATGCAGTGTAGCTGTCATTGTTAAGGATGGACTGCAATGTCCTCAGTGAGTCCAGACTCCTGCTGAACACAGAATCAGCCTTCTTTATCATCTTGTCCAGCCGCCTAGTGTTCCTTTCAGTCATGCTGCCACCCCACCAGTCCTCAGCATGAAAAACATACTGGTCTCCTCTGACTGGTAGAATATATGCAGCATTTCACTGCATACACTGAAGGATCTTAATCTCCTGAGGAAGAACAGCTGGCTCTGCACCTACTGGTACATGGCATCTGTGTTCGCGAAGCCATTTCTTAGATTACAAATGGTGAAGTTGTGGACTTGGCTGGCAGTGGCTGTAACTGAGATACCAACATTCCATTCTCATCTTTTTCTTGTCATCTGTGGCATCATGTCATTTGATTAAAGTGGACATTTTATAGTCACTGGTCAAAGGAGTGTCTTTGAACTGGTCACGATATCTGATCATTGCCCTTTTAAAGCCACACCTGAGTAGGATGTGGATTAAATCAGTTGCTGTTAAATTCTCCCAGCTGAACGGCTCAAAAACTATTTGCACACAGTAATCTAAATTTAACTCTTTTTTTAAAAGTATAACAATAGAAATTAGATATTTAACTTTTTCTCTAAGTCTCTGGGGGGTTGCAGAAGTCAGTAAAGTCAGCGGTATGGGGTGTGCATGAGTGACTAATGTGAGTGTGGGTGTCGAGTGCAAGTCAAAACATAAAAAAGAAGCTAAAACAGCATAACCAAATCAGGCATGTGGTGCCTGTGGAATGAAGTGGAGAGAATGATGAGACTGCAGCCAGAACTTAGGAACCCAAGAACACATTGAGTGTTCCAGGTGTTCCAGATCACCTTATGCAGCCACCTGCAGCACCAAAAGCAATAAATGCTAGTAGTAGAACGATCTAAAAGAGGACCCCAGGGATCATCACAATATGTACTGATTTACAGTAATATGCAGATGTGTTTACAGTCAAGTTTTGGCATATATAAAAACTGGCATTAGGTTTCTCTTTGGCTCCTTCCTTCAGGGGTGGAATAGAATAATACAATAATTTGAATATCTAACTATTGAGATCGTTACTCTCAATAATTACTAAGTTACTAAGTGAAAGTAACGATATAGCAATGTAAAAGCACTGCATTACAAGAAAAGTGCCACATAAAAAATAAATGTAAAATAATGTAAAAGTAAAAAACGTATTTACATGAAAATATAGTTAAAGTGTTACTAGTGTAGTCTCTCTGACTGATATATTTTCATGTTTCATGGGGGCGGCTGTGGCTCAGGTGGTAGAGCGGTTGTCCACTGATTGCAAGGTTGGCGGTTCGATCCCCGGCCCTTCCGCATGCCGAAGTGTCCTTGGGCAAGACACTGAACCCCAAGTTGCTCCCAATGGTAGATTAGCGCCTTGCATGGCAGCTCTGTCGCCATTGGTGTGTGAATGTGTGTGTGAATGGGTGAATGTGAAACACATTATAAAGCGCTTTGGATACTACTAAGGTCGAGAAAAGCGCTATATAAGTGCAGACCATTTACCATTTACCATGTATGGCGTCATTAGATTATTGTAATACTGAAGCATCAGTGTGTAAACAGCATATAGCTGCTGTAGGTGGAGTTAGTTTGAACTCCTTTACATACAGTTTTAAACACAGTGACACCAGATAAATATGAGATGTTGTCAGATGATTAATGAAAGAGTAAAGAAGAAATCTGTTTTTTAGCATTTAGATTTTTTCTCTGATTTTTTTTTTGAGGTATTGAATCATGTGAACATCTGCTGAGATGAAACCATGTGAGACGCTGTTAACAATACAGCTGAACTGTGTTTGCAATTACATACTGCTTTTTGTAAGATGTCAGAAGCAATAAAGGTTGGAAATCACTGGTTTAATCTTTAGCAATGTGTTTCTATTGTGTAAAATCTGTGAAAAAGTGAAACATAAAATATTGTACCATTAGCAGCAATAAAAGTTATAATATGCAATGAGCCTGTTCCCCACTACTGCCTTCCATCCAGCTGGTAGTGCCTTTATGTTGAGGCCTTCAGCACCTTAGCAGCATACAGGATATACATCAGCTTACGGATTGCATTTCTCATATAGCTGCCATGAACATTCCATTGCTGTTGAAGTATTAACAAATTTAATCTTATTTAAATAAATATCTTGACTCTTTATAGTTACTTTACAGGAGATTTTCCTAAAGAAGGTCTAGGACAGAATCGTGGCACTATAAAATGTACTTTTGCAAGTTAGTTTGCAGGAGTCTGATTGAAACTTTTGGATATGCTTGTCTCTTTCCAACACACCTGCCTCATGAAATAGATGTGCACAGAGTTCCCTTGGCACAAGCAGGAGAGAAACCAATCATGTTAGAAGTGTGTGGATGAGTCAAAATATGGTTTGATGCATGTTGGCTGGTGCAATAAGCCAAAGGAAGAAGGCTGAGTTGGATGCAGGAGGTCCAGCTGAGACAAAGTGAGACTCCCAGAAGGACCTTAACCTTACTTAATCAAGTTTTAATCTACTAAGTGTAGAGCAATACTGAATACAGCAGATGTTTGAAATAACACATTTGAGTTTATGTAGTAAGCAAATAAATGCATAAACCAGCTGCATTTACACAGATCAGGCATGACATTATGACCACCTGCCTAATATTGTGTTGATCTCCCTTATGTGCTCAAAAATGCTCTGAACCATTGGGCATGGACAAGAGGACCTCTCAGGGTGTTCTATGGGGTCTGGAACCAGGATGTTGGCAGTGGATCCTTTGGCTACTCTGGCTTGTGCAGTGGGGCCTCTGTCAATCAAACTTGTTCCACTGCATCCTGTTGATGCTTGATCACAATGGGGTGTAGGAAGTTTGGAGGTCAAATCAACATGTTGGACCATTGTCATGTTCCTCAAGATGCTCCTGGTTGTTTGATGTTTTTCCATGTGGTGGGGTGCATTTTCCTGCAGGGGTAGGCCAGTGACATTTGGGATTTCCATTTGCATGAGGGAGTGTGTTTGTTGTTGGACAATGTTTATTTGGGTGTCTAAGTCTCATCAACACGGATGCCAAAATCCAAGGTTTTCCAGCAGAACAGCACATAGTAGCAATTTGATCAGTCTTAAATACCAGCTTTGCCAACTCCTGGCGTCCTCTCAGCCACCTTGATGAAGTCGTCACCCCACCACCACCACCACAACCACCACCCACCCACCCACACACACACAGAGAAAGAGAGAGAGCATCTGTTGGCTGCTTTTCCTTCACTCTGCAGTCCAACTCACCACTAACCATCTTATATCAGGTAATTGTGGAGGCCAAGTCATGTGATGCAGCACTCCATCACTCTGTTTCTTGATCAAATAGTCCTTGCACAGCCTGGATGTGTGTTTTGGCTTGTCATCACACTGAAAAGTCAATGATGATCCCACTGAGCACAAACCAGATGGGATGCCGTATTGCTGCAGAATGTCGTGGTAGCTATGTGATGCCTTTAATTCTGAATAAACCACACCAATGCCACAGGGAACCATAGAATCTTCCCTGTGTCTCATGTGTCAAGACATACTTGTTAGAACCAAAAATCTTACATTTGAAATCATCAGGCCAAAGTATTATTTTAAGTCCATTTCTTGTGTTTCTTGGCTTAAGGTCTTTCCCACTAGTGTTTTTTTGCAGCAGTTTGACCATAAATGCCTGGTTCATGCAGTCTCCCTTGTAAAGTTGATGTCAGGAACTAAACTTATCATCTGAAGCAGAAGTATCTCTTGGTCTTCCTCTCCTGGTGGTCCTGACCAGAGCCAGTTTCATCCATGGTTTTTGAGATTGCACTTGATGGTGCTTTCGCTGATGATGATGTTGATGACAATCAATGCACCAAGCTCAGTCACTGTCAAGAAATTAATTAAATACAAGGCCAAGTAATCAAGGTTGTAACTAAGTATGGACAAAAATGAGTTTTAGATTAAAAAAAGGTAAACTAATTAAATACAACAATGGAAAAACTGCTCAAGTGCATTGCAAAATTATTAATAGTGAAATAATAATTATGAATTAACTGAAGACTGTTGGGAATAAAACTTGATTTTCATTTCATTATTTGCGCTATAATTGGGGCAGAATGGGCAGAATTGGGCAGAAATGCAGTCCTTCCTGGCTTCCTGTTACTCCCTTAGTGAAAAAAAACAGGATCTTCCCCAAGCTGTTACAGTAATGAACATGACCTGAGCCCCCCACCGATACCACCACCCCTAGTCAGTCACATAAACTCATAGTAACTGTGCAATATTAAACCTGTGTGCTTTGAAAACAATGAAAATGTTGATACAGAATATATGCTATATTGTTGATCTCAGTATAACCGCAATAAAGCTACTACTACTACTACCACTAAAGTTCATCCAATTCAGTAGATGATGCTACCATGGAAAATACAAGGGTCCTAGCAATGGGGTCCTGAAAATGCAGACACGAATTACTCCATTTAAAACAGGGCTAAAACCAGCGTTTATAGAGTCATGGAGAAATAAAGCATTTTTTGCAGTATTTTGAACTGAAAATTTAAGGGCACTCTCTGGGAAATGTGAGACTTTCATTAATTTGCTGAAAAAAGGGCACATCATGGGACCTTTAAGTTCATATTCTAATACCACTTGTGTGGGCTGCAAGGCAACAAGCTGCCTTACATCGACTTTATTCACATACATGCTGCACCCATCACACAGGCCCTTAGTATAATGATTTAGAGGATATGTATTTACCTAGATAACGCTGAAGTGAACAAGGAAGGAAGCAGACAAGGAGGCAAAGAGGAGGCAGTGCTCGTGTTGGAATGGGACACCGCTTTGTTCAACAGTAGGAGGGGAGGGCAGACGGTCACAGTTGGTTTGCCTGCTAGAAGTGTTAAATACAAACCGCTGGGGCGGACTATCCTGTCTTATCTTTGTGTATCTGCAGTGCAACGTATCTCGCAAATATTTGCTCTTCCTGGAGTCCGAGGATTTCTCTTCAGGGATGTCAAAGCGAGTGCGAAGCAGAGAGGTCTGCGCTGATTGCAGTGCTCCGGGTACGATGCCAAACAAGCTAGCTCCAACGTTAGCCGCCAAGCTAACCAGCTAGCCCTGACTACAACTTATCGCTGCGTCCGGTTAGCTAACCGAGTTAACGTTACCGAACGCAGACATAATTAGCAATTAGCTATATGACTACTTGTGATAGTTGTGATTTTTTCATTGTGGGAATATTTGTCTAAAAAATAAGTCGTGTTTGTGTTATAACATTAACTTGTATCTGATTCTGAAACTGTTTGCTTGAAATGTATTTAATAATAGCGTTTTTCTTATGTTAACATTGAGCTAGCTTAATTTGACAAATTAGCTAGCTCACTAAGACTAGTATTTTCGCACAACGGCTGTTTGTAGTTGTGTTTGTGGATGTGTCGAAGGCATGGGGAAGCACCTAACCTGAAGCGGTTGTGTGTTGCTGTCAGCTAGCGAATATTTTCATTTGTCTAGAGTCGATAAACGCTTCAGTTTAAGGATGTGTGAGTTGGTATTATCCCTTTAATGTTAGACTTATAGGTTAATAAACATTGCATGTGTGTTGCAGAGCCTCGCTGGGCCTCTGTTAACAGGGGTGTGTTGATCTGCGATGAGTGCTGCAGCATCCATCGAGGTCTTGGGCGACACAGCTCCCAAGTCCGACATCTGACTCACTCTTCGTGGCCACCCTCACAGCTGCAGGTGCGGAAAACAGGGACAAAACCCCCACAAACCATACATCAACATGCAAATGAGTAGAATCAATAATTGCTCGTCATTTATTATTTAATGTGGAAGTTACACAGTCATCAAGTGGCTAGGACTATCTCAAGTATGGTACAAATGGATTTTACGCCATACTTGTTAAATTGTTAATGTGTTTTCTTATTTTAGATGGTCCAGACACTGTATGGTAATGGAGCTAATTCAATATGGGAACATAGCCTTCTGGATCCTTCCTCTTCAGTGAGTGGGAAGCGTAAAGCCAACCCCCAGGACAGAGTTCAGTAAGTGCTTTTAGGGATTTTGATATATGAGTGATGATTTTGGTGTGTTTGCTTGCACTGTGATATAAAGTTCTATTGGAAAAAATATTTTTTATAATTAAGTTCAGTAAACATGCATGATTGACTGCAACTATCTTTGAGAACTTACTTGATCAGACAGGCAGAAGGGAAAATATGCATGAAAAGAACATTCGGTTAAATGCAATGAGCACCATCCTTAACAGCTACATGCAGTTAATACAACAATTCTGTTAATCAGCTGATTTATTGTGCAACCAACTGAACTGTAAAGGGTTTGTGCAGTGTTTCTGTTATGGTAAATGGTTAGTAAGCAGTATGTGCTTTGCCTCAAAAGACAAAGTAAAACAAAAAACAAATCTGCAGGGCAAAGAGATGTGATGTGTTCACCCACATCCATTTGCAGGTATAAACACTGTGTCATTCTGGTGTCTGGCTGGTGGAGTAAAGATAAACAGTCAGTCACACATAAACACAGTCAGGCTGAGTTTGACCCTCACTCTCAGAGTAAACGCGTTCAGTCACCAGACAACAGCCTGATGCAGCCATCTTGGTTCCCAAGTACAAGTTCTGAGATGGACGCTATGTTATGAGGCTTTCCCACTGCAAGAACTTTCCCAGAAAATCAAGAACCCTTTAAGCAACTCAGATGCTAAGCATGCATTTCAATTGGAGGAAACAAGACTAAATTTAGTTCCTGAAGGATAGTTCCGGGAGACAAAGGCAAAACTGTATTTTCTTATGGTTTGAGGAACTGTTGGGGCCGTTTGCTGAGCTAAATTGGTCAAACACAAACCCTGCAGCTGCTTTACCATATGTGCCACTTCACTCACAAAACAAGGAAGTACTCTAATATTAGTTGGAACATTTTGTTGTAAAGTAAAGATTTGGCTTTGTTGCTAACTTCCCAATTAGTTTTGTAAACTGCTCTTTACTGTATGTGTACTGAAACTAAACAGTTAATTTCAAATCAAAATTATCATTATAAACCATGCAATAAGCAAATTGCAAATGCTGCAGTTTAGGATATAAGATATGCAGCATGTCTGATCAAGGATTTAAACTGTCATATTATGGGTTTCACTGTCTTATTTGCATGACAGTCACATTTTTGATGGTATCTGATGTGGTAATGCTCCATCGCATTTCAAATCAATCTAACATTGAATAATGAAGTGAAGCTTGACTGTAAAGAATTAAATCACAAGTCAAACCGCACTTGTAGTATCTGTCTTTAAAAAAGCAATTAAATATTTTCCCTAAATTTTCTGCCTTAATCTGGGTAGGCAGGTAGGTAGTATGGATGTGAATTAATCAGCAACACTTCCAGAATCTTGTGTTGTAGTGCTGTAGTGATGGAATAAATGAGAAATTGCACTGACCACAATCAAAGACTGTGCATCCAAGTTAACAGTTCAATATGTATGGATTCTGATTTCACTATTAGTCATCAGGACAGTGCTATTTGTTTCACAGTTATGGTCCAGATTTGCAAATCTGAGTATCATTTCTTTTTGTCCTTTTCCAGCCCCAACAAGACAGAATTCATCAAAGCAAAATATCAGATGTTGGCATATGTTCATCGGATGCCTTGTCGGGAGGATGACAGTGTCACAGCAAAAGACCTCAGCAAGGTGAAAATTTGCTTTGTTATTGGGTTTTGTCTTCATTTTATACATTATTCATTTACCAACATTATTAGATGTAAACATATCCCAACATTGTCCGTTTTAAGAAGTTTTTTGGAGACGGCACCGACAGACCATAAACCGATCATGATGTGGTTAAAGAAGGTCTCACATTTGTCTTCAGAAAGCCACAAGTTGCTCTCACTTGTTTTGCCATAGCACAGCAAGTGTTTTTGATTTTTAGCTGAGATATCTGACCAGTTCCTGTAAATTTCAGAAATGGTGCGACCTATTTATAGATTTATAGACATGTTTATTGCTGCAGCAACACATTGCCACTCACATTTTCACATATTCGTCATGCCAGGCTCAATATAGCATAGGCTTTCTGATCTCATTTCTGGCAACAGCTACATCTATTTCATACTAACCTTTGATTCTCTAAATTCTTTAATGATCGGTTATAATAGGTGGGCATTTTAAATAACCATTTAAGATTAGTTAAATCAATTCTTTTTGAATTGTAAAAAGAAAACTGCACAAATTTGTGTGCATAAACTTGCTGCCTGTGTGTTGCTTTTATTGTAATATTTACTAGCAGGAGAATGCATTATGCCAACTGTTCAGTTTATCAAGTGAAGACAACACTTGTGTATGCACTTCACAGTCAAATTCAAACAAGCTACTTGTCGATTTTCTTTCAGCAACTCCATTCCAGTGTTCGGACAGGGAACCTGGAGACCTGCCTGAGACTCTTATCTTTAGGAGCACAGGCCAACTTCTTCCATCCAGTAAGTCTAGTAATATAAGATAAAAAAAATATCAGTTTTGTTGAGTTGAAGTTGAAATAATACTAATGAATAATCTTCTTTTTCTTCGACCAAAACAGGAGAAAGGAAACACCCCACTACACATAGCAGCAAAAGCAGGTCAAATGTTGCAAGCGGAACTGTTGGCAGTTTATGGAGCTGATCCTGGAGCTCTGGACTCCAGTGGAAAGACCCCCATTGATTATGCAAGGTAAAATGGTGCCTGTATTTTTAATTTAACACTTGCTTATGATTTTATTTGTTCTGCTAAAGTTTTGTTTTTTATGGTGTGACCAGTGGGACTTCTGTATCAACTTATAATTTTAGAGATGCCACAATAAGGAACATCCTGTTTTCAAGCTCTGAAGAGTGTTGTATGTCATAGTTAATTAAGTTCATAGGCCATCTCTTTACCCTACTGTTTCTGGTAAGCTCTTGTGTATGTACTTTATATAAAATATGGCAAACTGCCAACAGCTTTTACTATTGTTGTGGTTACCATGTCTAGCCTTCGACGCAGCTGCAAGCAACACCTCAACAGATAGAGCCCAGCTCACTGGTGACTGTGCTACAGGAAATGATACATATCCTATGAAGACCTAAACATGAACTCAGAAAAAAGTACTGATGGGTGTCTGCTAATATGTACGCTATTTATACACTGATGTGTTAATGGGGAAATGTTGGCCTTTTAACTTAAAGAGGAAGTGACAGAATGTAACCAGTAATGGGTTGGAAAAATGGTAGCCACAGCTTAGTTAGAAAAAATCACTGTCACCAGCTGAAATGGCTGAAGTACTCAACATGCCCAGCGCCACAATGAACACTAGACACAGTGGCATTATGTCAGAGTCTAATTCACTAATTCAATGAAGAAATTACTGAATCAGGAGAGGAAGGAAAATTCAGCTGTGCAGTATGCTAGCTGACTCAGTTCAACCAGTTTAGAGAAGTTAGGGTTAGAAGGCCAAGGGTTTTTTACAATAGAAAGGCAGTGCTGTTTGCCAGACTGTTCAGCATGGCCAGCAAACACTCTGTCTGCTTCATTTCTTTTAAATACTTCTTTATAGAGATGCTTTTTTGACATAATTCAACAGTGTTAAAGTACAGTGTGACATATTTATGAAACATGACCTTTTATTTCTAATCTTGCAGACAAGCTGGACATCAGGAGCTGGCAGAGAGGCTAGTGGAGATACAGTATGAACTCACTGACCGGTTAACATTTTACCTTTGTGGTAGAAGACCGGGTAAGTACAGCAGATGCATCAAGCACAGCTGCTGAATGTCTTTAGACACTTGATGTTTTTTATGTCCTTTCTGGTAATGATTCTGTATTACTCCCTTGTTGTGTTATAGATCACAGAAATGGGCAACACTTCATCATTCCACAGATGGCCGACAGGTAATAGCTGTGCTCCAAGCTGTAGTCATTTTTGTACTTGGTTGCAAAAGTTGAGATCTTGTAATTCATGTATGGCTTGTGAAACAAGATAGACATTTACAATATAATTGCAAACCTGTTTTTCCTGTGCTGCATTGGATGGATAAGAAATAAGTAAGTATTTGTATACATATTACTTGCTTTTGCCATATCCTTTGTCCTTGTTAGTGTTTTTTCAGAAGGAATGAAATAATTTAAATATTTTGTCCAAAGCAGCCTGGATTTGTCCGAATTTGCAAAAGCTGCAAAAAAGAAGCTGCAGTCGGTGAGACGTTTTACATGTTATTTGTTTCCAGTGACTTCCAGAATGTATTCTCCTATTCAATCACTATTAAGTTGGTTGAAAACTGAACCAACAATTTTGCTTTATTTTCTTTCAGCTAAGTAATCATCAGTTTGAGGAGCTGGCCATGGATGTTTATGATGAAGTGGACAGAAGAGAAACAGATGCAGGTAAAATTCTAAGTACTGTTTCAAAATTGCAGTATATAAAGGTTTCTATGCTTGCATTTTAATTTGTATTTTATGTGTTATATGCGTCTTACCTTGTGGGTTTTCTTTTCAGTTTGGTTGGCCACTCAGAACCACAGCACGCTTGTAACAGACACTACAGTTGTGCCTTTTTTGCCGGTAAATCCTGAGTACTCGTCTACTAGAAACCAGGCAAGTAATTCCACTAGCATTGCCTCTCGTTAAAATTTCACTTTTGCTGTGTGAATAGAGTGTTTTACAATCCTGCTTTATCATTTCCTTTATGTGTTTTGCTGCATGTGCTGTCACAGGGTCGTCAAAAACTGGCAAGGTTTAGTGCTCATGAATTTGCAACCCTGGTCATCGATATTCTAACTGATGCTAAAAGACGACAGTGGGGTAATTCCTGTGACAGTCCGAAAGGTATGAAATGATATTTTATGTTTCTGTTTTTTTGTTTGTTTGTTTTTACCAGATCTTGCATTTCTTGCTAATGTACTTTAGTTTTTGTTTGTGTAATGTTTGTGTTGCAGTAATTATGCTCATTAATATATACACAGAAGATCATTAAAAACACGGAAAGCAAGCAATAGAGAAAACTTAAATTGGTTTGTGCAAGTGAGAAGCGGAAAGTCAGTAGTTTTGGAATTCAAATGTGTACCATTTGGGCATAGCGACATGAATATATGAATGTGGATCATGTGTGAATTGGGGCTTAATAATTGGAAGTGCCTCATCCAGCAACTTGCAGCAAACCACATCCCAGCCTGTTTTCTTCCTTGTGCATACTCAAAGAAAATTGCAAGCGGTAATGAAGAAGAGCAAGTGCTGATTTTTGGGATTTAGTAAATGAAAAGGAAATGTGGTCCTTAGCCGTCTGATTTAAACAGCTGCTTGTAGCCAGCCCTCATGTTTGATCTTTAATCCTTTGATCTTGTGCTCTGCCTTCAGAGAATGTAGAGCTGATCCTTCAGGGAATAGGCAGTCGCCATAACAGCGAGAGCCAGGACAATGACCAGCCAGATTACGACAGTGTGGCATCAGATGAAGATCCGGTGCAGGAGGCCACATGTGGGGACAGCTGCAACGACGGAAGGACCAAGGTTAATGTTGTTAGGAGCCTGCCTTTACATTTAATTACAACATCTTGCTTCACTTTTCAAGCTGATCAGATAAATTCTATCCTTTGTATATTTTTCTGCAGAGCTCAGAGTCTTCTGATCTGTCTGATGGACCAATCACAGTACAGGAATTTATGGAGGTGAAGAGTGCCCTCACTGCATCAGAAGCCAAAATACAGCAGCTTCTTAAAGTCAACTGTCACCTTAGTGAAGAGCTGCGGTTGATGCAGGGCAAGGTTAGTTGAATTGCATGCAACCAATATGTAAAGTGTGGATTTCACTGCAGATTGTTTGCAGTTTTTTGTCTGCAGTCGTATGCACTATACTCATAATTTGATTTCTGTCACTTTAGTTAGGTTGTAGCACCCATTAATATTTCAAAATCCATCTTTAAAGGTCACTTCACACTTGATGTATCGCGTTTGTCCTTTCTGATGCATAATGCTCTAGTTACTGCTGTCAGTCTGTTGCATTAATATTATAAACAGTATGTTTTCTTCAGACACTACTAAAATGGTTACTTAATAATACCTATTTGCTTCCCCTATAAGGGTCATGTACAGTATTATCTGGATGAAATGTATTTAACAATGTGCAGAGCCTCTTTTGACACTTAAATGCTACTTTAAAATGTTGGAAATGGGAAGAGTACCTGTATTAGAGGTACATTATTCAAATTATTGTTTTAAAAAAGGGATATTATGTTGTGCATTTTTTAAGACCTCTGTAAAATGTTGGTTCCTTCTCCGTGACGCCAGATACCTTTTATTGATTTGATTGCACTCACCGACTTGAGTAATTTATGTTAAAGTTATGCCTATTAGAAGGTGTCAGACATTTTTTACTAGGGCTGTAATCAACCGAAGAAATTCTGGGGTGACTGAAATCGTACCTGCTCTTGAACTAATTGATTGGTCACGAGTGATATAATAATCTGCATGTTATCTTTACATGAGCTAAATCGGTTATAGTACCCTGAGTGCACTCTACCTGCTATCCTTATTGGCCTAAATCAAATTATTAATTAAAATATAAAGTTAGTATTTGCAGCAGATTAAATCATAGTTATTTTATATTAAATTGATAACAACATATTTGGAACAACCTGCCCATAGTTCTATGATTTCTGAGACTAGAACTATATCAACTGTTGAGGAGTATTATACAGACAGCTTACTGGTTTTTGATGATGTACCCTGTTGGTTGTTGAGCGGTTACATACAAACTGCTGACGACTTTTTTTTGATGGTGTCAGTTAGTTTGTCAACAACTCTGAGTAAATATTAGTAAATGCTTTTCTCTTTATCAAAGTAACAGCAGAGATTGTGTGACTAATGAGAATTTGGTTGAATGAGAGCTTAGACACTTCAGTCTCTGCTTAAGAGTTGTATGAAGACCTGATTTTGGCATGTAATCAATGAAAATACCTAGCAAATCATATCTTTTCCTTGTTTTCCCCCTACAAGTGAAGAGGGAAAATAGCTGCAGTGTTTCCGGATGGGCCTAAATTCCTGTGGCAATCATTAACAGGCACCAAGCTTCCTCTGCTATGCAGTTCACTGAAAAGGCAAAACGAAATTTAATGTTATAGTTATTTGTGATGTAAACCAGAGATAAAATTCATGTAGAAACCCAAGTCACATGTCAAAAGAACTACACACCCAAACCACAAATGGTTACCACTAAGGAGGACATTATGATCCATCATCATCAATCTGCAGAAACGTCAGTCGTCAGTTATGAACCACCTAAATGTAGCAATGATTAGTGTCTGAGTGTGGGTGAATCACTTGAATTATGAACTGAAGGGTTTCTCATAACAGAAATGTCATCAGATTAGATTCCTGTCACTTTGAGAAGGCATGTAACAAATACTGGCAATGCACAATAACTTATAACTATTTTATCTATAAATTAATTACAGGCATATTGCATCACTTAGCTACTTGTGGCTTAGTTTTCCAAAAAAGTCCCAAGTAGTTCCCAGGGGTGTGTAGACATGCAAGCTTTTACAGTTTCACTTGCTGAAGTTTTGAGGAAAACCCTTCTCTGTTAACATTTGGCCAAACCCAAAAGCAGTGGTGACACTCGACCCAACAGGACCATCTTTTTCTAGGAACATAATCGTGGTTATTCAGAAAAGTACACTGACCCTATTGTGCGCAGTTTTCAACACTCTGGTAGAAAATTTTTCCCCTTTAACGTCCTTTTTATATAAGTACAGAGCCTTTTCATTTGGTATCCTTTTGTGGTGTAATTAAAGACTTTTCAGTATATGCCATCCTATAGTCCGTTAGGCAACAGCTACAGCACAATTCTTTCTGTGATCTGATCAATTATTGTCCATTGGCCTGTTCTTAGTTGCCTTTATGAGACACATATGCTCCTAATAATGTTACTATGTGTGCTAGCAACAAGGGATAGACCAAATTTGCTTGTATAGAAAACAGTATGTTGTGTATACAAAAAAGATGATTTGTCCAGCATTTTATTGAATGCCTCCAATTTCTCCACAGCTCCTTCTCATTGTCTCTACAATCAGCTGAGAGTTAACGCAACATACTGTCTCCTCCTGCTGGTTTATTTACTCTATAACTGCTTTTGTCTCTCAAAAATCAATTTGGTGACACAGTGAAGCACCAAGATGGTTCTAAACGTACAGGTTTTTGTTCATATTCATGTCTTGTATGTCGTCACAGCCAAGCACATTAATTAAAGCAGAGGACCAAATTGTAGACAATACAGCTTGTGTGTTAGCCTGGTTGTACTAACCCCTCTATCCCCTTAATGCTTCCTCTTTTACAGGCATCAGATTCCCAAATGTTTTTCATCATCACACTGAATTTAGATGTCAAATATCCCAAATTATTTGCCAACATAATATGATAATTTGCATAATAATATGGACTCTTCTTAATTCTTACACTTAAAGCTGACACATTTCACACTGCTCTTTTTTTAGTTTCTAAGCTCTGTTTTGTAAATAAGGGCAACTACTTCTGTGGCATTTTCTCAGGGGGTCATACTTCAGGTTTTGCTATCAACATACATTGTCAGCATTTCATTTGTCAGGGAAGCAAATGTTTTGTTGTGAGAAAAACCTTGAAGAGAGACCAAAAACAAAACCGAGATGAAGATGAACTCAACCTAGAGGAGCTGCTTTTCACCTGGAGGCTTAGCTGCATTCTGCTCTATTATTGATGTCTGGCCGAGCTTTTGTGTAGGAGATCAGCCCTCAGCTGGAGTTGAACTGAAAGATGTTTTGTTCTCCACAGCTGAACTCCCTGCAGACTGAAAACACAACACTGCGATGGCAAGCCCCCAGCGGACAACAACACCCACAGGGGCCCTTTGGTCGACACCCACCCCGTGGAGGTCGCGCCATGTCCATGTATGAGACTGGATCTACTCCGAGGCAGTACCCCCACCGGGTAGAAACGGCTCGGCATGATGATGGGGTTGTTTTACAACCTTTTCCGACCAATGTAAGCACAGAAGCACTAGTGTTCCTGCTCTCGATTACCCAAAATGATGATGCCTGGCTTGGGGCTGGTGTTGGTTTTTCATTCATTCATTCATTCATTCAGTCAGTTATTCATTGCATCTCAATAGAGTATGCTCAACTTGGTTTGACCCCTTTCTAGATTGGTAGGGGTCCTTTGGGGACGGCTGCTTCCTCCCTCCCTACCTTCCCCTCTTCCCTGTCCTGGTCGTGGGATGAGAGATCTCGAAGGGTTAAGTACTGAAATCCCCTCGGCTCAGAGGCAGCTTCAGGGGACGGTGAAAACTGTCCTCCTGCTTGACCCCACAGTCTTCTCTCTCCTGACCTGTGTCTTTAAACTGCTTTGTATCAGTGTCGCCTGCCTGCATGCATGCACTGCAGTGCCTCACTTTTGTGAACAACCTCAGCTTCTTTAAAGTAAACATCAGAAATATCGCTGAAATGTTGCATTAAAGGAGTGCGTTTGAATGCTCAGACAGCTGAGTCCAATATCTATGAAGGATGGATGAAGTGATTCTTCACAATGTGCTTATTAGTGATAGCCACTGATAAGAGAACGTCGGCTGACATCTGGATTTCTTTGCATCTACTAATCGCATCCACTGCAGTACGACTGTGCTACACCACAATGACCTGATTGAATATTTCCTGTCTTTTTCTCTTCATCTGCTTTAAAATGAGATGTCTGATGGTGTAGTTGTAGCTTTGATTTCATAAATGCATGATTCTAATTCATATGTGCCCACAGTTGCTGTGACAACAAGTTTGTACTCATCATGTGCAGTTTATATAGTGTATTTGATTGATGATCCACTAATGTCCCTATAGGGCTGTAGTCTGGGGGGACAGAGTACCATGGTGGAGAATGACTACGACACTACACCTAACCACTCTGAACTGGAGGACACTGGGTAAGAACTTGCTTTGTTAACTTCGGACCCTTTTGTAGAAAATGGAACTGACTGTAAAACTGACAGAAATTTAACTTTAAACACTGCTTTGGTAAAACCAGCTGTTTGGATCTTCAAAGCAATACGTTTTATATGCACAAATTCTTTGAAATGATTCATTGATGGTATCATTTTCTGTTAAAGCACACAAATAAAAGAAGCATAAACCTGAAAAGAAAGTTAAATATATGAGAAAGAGTTTCCCGTTTCTGGTGTGAAAGATAATATTATTATAGGCCACAAGATGAGAGAAGAGAAAGTCAGAGTAATTTTGACAGGTGTTTAGAAAGAGTCCTTGATTGGTACAGTCTCCCTGTCCAAAGATAATATAGTGTGGCTTTTAGGAGGATTCGGACATGAAAATACATGAATTTCTTTGCATTTGATAACATAATGTCAAAGCAAATTTTATTTATTTTAAAGAAAGAAAGCAGAAGCACACTTGCCAAGTAAAATTTGCCTGATATTAGACAGACCATTTTTCCATTTATATTGCTTCTCCTCGATTCTGGCACACAGCTTGACAAAAGCTTAAGAACGATGTTAGTCGCACCCATGGCATTAACTGGCTATAATTGTTACTCTTTCTGCAGCAGTCATCGGACTTTCTGACCCAAGAAATGGCTGTTTCACATCATTAAGGCAGGCGAATCAGTCAACTTCACAGTCTAGACCAGGGCAAAAGCAAAATATTTAATAATAACACAGGTTTTAGATAATATAACAATATATATACATTTCAGAATGGAAATAAAATTATTTGGACGTCCAATTATGACTTCACTGAAGATCCCAGATCAACTTGAGTATTTCGTTTGCCTTCCTTTAATTTGCAGAACTGCTTGACTGTGTATTGTCATGGAATCATCCAGTTTCTGTAATAACTGTGATGAGAGTTTCTTCCATGTTTCAGCCTGCAAAGCTTCATCCAAACTAGAACGTCCTGTTGGTGGTTTTAGGTCAAAGGCCTTTTATTTTCTTCTCGGCAGGTGTCATGCTCGTTTTTTATTATCCTGTTGAAAGACAATTTAATTTTTGGTTGAATTCTTGGCCTGCAGTTTACGTTTTTTTTCTTGTATTTATAGGAGCCCTCTTCCAGCCTCTGAAGCTGTGGAACCAGAGGAGGAGGGTGAAGAAGATGCCACTCTGCCTTGCACAGAGGATGTCATCTGTAAGACAGAGCAGATCACTAAGAACATACAGGAACTTCTGAGAGCTGCCCAGGAGACCAAACATGAAAGGTATCGTATTTAACGATTACCATACAGGTAACATTAAATGTCAAACATAAAATTAGTCAAATTACATTTCAAAAACATAAAGTATTTGAGTAAAAGTCAGCTCTTTTCATTATCTCTCCTGCTGTGAACCTCAGCTTGCTTTCAGGTCATGCCATACATTTCAACAATGACTGTATGTCTGTCATTCTACTTGGCCTTTTAAAGAGCACAAGTGATTCAGTGGCTTCTAGGTCAGTGGTTTTCAATAGCTTTTGGATGCAGGAGGCTCTCATCTTTTCCAGCAAACTCGTGATTGATTCACACCTGAGCTGCAGCGTGAATGCAGCTTATAATAATGCAGAAACCCAGCAGCACTCCAGACAGGGATTCGCTGATTTTGAGCCTCGTAGCCTGGTTTCTGTCCTGGTGTCCTAGAAACTGTGTCTGTCTGCTGGGGGTAGGTCCTGTATCTGTTAATGCAGCTGACAGGAAATAAACACCACATGATGACATTTTCCCCTGTGGCCTGCCAAATCCACAGTGAGTTAGTGGTTTCATAAATTCATGTATTAATTTCCTGTGTTTTTATGGTTACACATTACAGCTTGATTTCTTTATGCTTTTGTAATGGTGTTAGATATATTATTTCTGTCATCTTACTTTTTCTTCACCATAAATATTTTGGAATTACCAGTGTCTGCCATCTGTTTCCACCCCTAGTTGTGCTTCATTTTTTCAATTGCTATTTATAAGTGCATATGATACCACTGCAGCGTACATGTTCAACAGAAAATGTTGAAAAATGAATAGGATACTCAGTTGTACCTTACAGTATGGGATTTTTTACAAACTATATAATGAGACATCAAAGGCAGCAATTATAGGAAAAACATGACCATGACGCAAAAGCAGAGTTGAGTTAGATTACTTTTTATTGTAGTCTCCTACTGAATACAGCTTACATGGCAGCTTTTGTGGTTTTGTAATCCGTTGATTACAAAAAAAAGATATCTAATCTAAACGATTTTGGATTAATTCGAAATCGAGCGTTGAAAATGTTGCATCATGTACTAGAAATGAATGTAGCCACAAAATTTTGAGATCCACAAAATGTAATTGTTCTCTTTTAAAATTTCAAAACATTTTCAATGCGTATTCAGCATTTACAGCTAGCAGTTACTCCTCTCAGGTTGCCAGTATATTTAATTGTGACCTCTGTAATACTGTTTTTGGATGATGATTTTTTGATAATGGCATTTTATCCAATTGTGTTTTAAAGTGTTCTGCTTGATAATGTAACGACAATCTAGTTGCACATTTGTTTCAATGTAAAAAGGGTAATTATAGTAGCTTTTTTGTAGTCTGATTACATAATCTCATTTAAATGTATTTTATTATTACCCAGAGGGTTTATATCTACAATATAATATCTATCAGATGTTGTGAACGATAGTAACGTTTTATTTATATAGGACTTTTTAAAATCTAGTTTAGAAGGTGATTTACAACAATAAAATACATTTAACAAAACAAAAGAGGAGTACAACCAAAATTACAGCAGGAGATGCACCACAGTGAAAAAACAATGTGACTAAAAACAGTGGCATTACAAATTAAAACGGTACAACTAATAACTTAAACACAATAACATTTAATTTGTGATTTAAAACTCCTCAGAGAGTTTGCTGATGTAACTCCCAGAAGGAGACTCTTGCACAGCTTGGGACCCATGACGGCCAACGCACAGTCCCTTTGTGTTTTTGTCTCGATTGAGGTGCCGCTAACAGGTCTTTTTTAGAGGACAAGAGGAGCCTAGCACATATATAAGGATATATGAGGCGTTATTAGTTCACTACAGTACTTTGTTCTGAGATATTACTGGCTTAATGCGTGCTTTCACAGCTTAATCATTGGCCTCTGGGGGGGATGAAGCTGCATTCAGCTTGAGTATAAGTCTTGATGTTGGTGATTTTTCTTTCTGTCCAATGTCACACTAATGAAAGCCATTTATTTTGTACTGTCTAATAACCCAATGTTATTTCACTCAGGCTGATTATTTCACAGTTTCTCTGGAATGTTGCACCCCTGCCATTCATATGTTTACTTACATAATCATGGAAGTATGAAAGGTATTCAGTGGGTCTGACATGGCTAATGTAAAGCTCCCATCCGTTATATAATCCACCAGTCAAGGCATGTTGTGTTGAATTTGAACAGTTCTACACCATCAAATATGGCATTAAGTATGAGGTATTCGACTGAAAATGTTTGCCACTGAACAAGGCAGCAGAATTAATTTGTAAATAATCTGGATTAAATGTCCACTACCCTGTAATCATTACAACTCTGATCCCCACAAGAGGCATGTTGTCTTTAATAAATTGCCAAAATGACACAATTATCATAGCCAGACGCTGTAGACGTGGCAAGAATAATAGAAAAATAAAAAATAATCCTGACTGTCCTTGAGCTGGTCATCTGCGACATACCGTTTTATCAGAAATCGTAACTAAATCTAAACTTAAAATAGTGATATTTGTTAAAAAAAATCTTTTGGTTCCGCGTCGTGTTTAAAAATAAACTTTCAATTTACCAGATTCTGTAAAAATCTAAACATTTGGTCCTTCTCGGTGCAACTGAGAAGCCATTAGCAGCTTTACTTTGACGAACTGACGTGACAAAAGTGCTGAACTGGTCTAAACTGCAGGCTGTGTTTACACGGAACAGAAGGTGATAAGTATGTAAACAAATTAGAAATGTATGTTGTAAAAATCTACAGTATGTAGAGTTATTATATTCAGCACTGGTAACAGTTGTTCGCACGTAAATAAATGTACATGTTGATTGTATGGCAATTGTAAAATAAATAATCAAAGAAACATAACTTTTTTTTCTTATTTAAGGCATTTTAACTCTTATACAGCACAAACGCCATCTTTTAGTCCTCTCTGCTTCTAGTTACAGCTGATGTGTTTTCATAGAGGTGCAGGACTTTATATTGCATTGAAAAATGAGCCCATAGTGAGTAAAAATGTGACAGGAGTTTTTAAGGATTTAAATATCTTTTGTCTCCCAGCTACCTTTCAGTGGTGTCATGTTATTTATTGTTGATGCAAGGAACAATACTTCTGGTTGTGCTGTTTTGTGGTTGGGTTTTTGAATCTGTTTCTGTATATGGTGAAGGGAGAGGTTGATCACCCATTCGACTTTCTTTCTCCTCCCACAGCTTTTTGCCTTGCTCTGAAAAGATCTGCATGGCTGTAACGGAGATGGCTGCCCTGTTTCCTAAGGTAAAAAGACTCCCACCAGATGCTCAGTGTCTATCCCCCGAGTAATTTGTTGTTTGTTTGAAAACAGCCAGAGGGAATCCAAAATGACTTTTCTAGATGGGTAGGCCCCGTTCATTGCATTACTTCATTTTATGTTCACCGTTTATAAGATTACTTTGTTTTATGTCCAGTCACACACACATCCAGTGCTCCTGTGCCCACTGACCACAATGACTGTTTATTTATGGACGCTGTCACATCGCCTCCCTTATCAAATCTTCCTCCTTCCCCCAACAGAGGCCGTCCTCGGAGACGGTGCGAGGGTCTCTGTGTCTGCTGACTTCCAGTGCCAGCCGGCTCCACGGGGAGTGCCAGAAGGCCGCAGAGCACAACCCCTGCCCCTCAGATATCCAGCTGGTCACTCAGCAGGTCATCCAGTGCGCCTATGACATTGCCAAAGCTGCCAAGCAACTTGTTACTGTGACAACCAAAGAAAACAACAACTAACTAAAACCCCAAAGACATTTCTGATGCACTTGGCGTACAGTTTAGCAGTTAGGTTGCTACTCTTTCATCCTAATCAGTGTTTTCTTTTTTTTTTTTTGTTCTTCCATATTAACCACTGTAAGCGTTCACATACATTCCTTGAGGTGGGGAAAAAAAGGATATGCCATGCGAAATTATGGAGCAATCAGAAGTTTTAGCGCAACATGGTAGTAAAAACAAAAACACACTAAAAGATCTTGGTGTTCTTCACCTCCTGAATTTAATCCACTCAATTTTCAAAAGTGCAATGTTGCATGTATATGTAAAACAATTAGAACCACTAGCAGTTGCAGAGCTTTTTGCATTCAACTTTCCTCCATAGTGCTTTAGTGGACAGCAGAGGTTATTAGTTGTGCTCCGTGAGGTCTGATTTCCTGCTTGTCAGAGAGGACCAAAAACCTACAAGACATCAGGCATCAAGGATCAGAACAGATGAACCTCAAAGTAACACTGGTCTCTATTTCTTTTGCCAATTTAAAGGTGTTTTTTTTAAGAAGCAATGGCAGTATTTTGACCTTGAATCATCGTGATGCCGCTCGCTTAAAATGTTTGTTTCGTCGGCAAACTGTGATTATAAAAAAACGGCTTCAGTGTTTTGAGCACCGTGTAGGTTTCAGCAGCACCACGAGTGTGCGATCTTTCATTCCATCCAGCAACTCCAGCAGGTGATTTTACATTTCAGTCCCTCCGCTCTGGTTGAAAATGTGTTTATAAGTAAAGTATCAGTAGTTTTTTGGAGTTCTAATGTTACAGCCATACTTATGATGTTGTGTGTGTGTGTGCGGGTGTGTGAGTGGGTCAAAGTTCCCCACAAACGTGGCCTCAGCGGCCTGTGTAAAATCCACTTTGAATCAATTTTAATAGCATTATGCAAATATGTAAGATGTATGTATCCATGTAATTCTTTATCAGAATAACCCAAATGCTATTCTATTTATAAACTGTATGTCATACCTCTAAGAAAATATCAATGTTTATTTTCATAAGCTTCTGTTCGACACGATTGCTCCTCACAGGCTAACGTTTGTTCTGAGGTTTGGGACGTCTCAGCTGGCGGTTAGTTATAGGCAACTTGTGATCTCTGTTTATTCGGTGTGGTGCTGTAACTCCGGTGTTTTAGATGCTTCCTGTGGTCCAACACGTACCGCTGTGGTTTACAGCCAATGATAACGTAACCGTGTCTTCAGAGTTAGAGTTCCTGATGTAGAACACCAGTCTAATGTGACACTCATTGTTGTGAGCCAGATGGGTTTGAACCAGGCCTGGACAGACGACTAGAATACGCCGCACAACTGCAGGTAGAGAAATCTGGTATTTAGTGACATCTGAGCAGCATTATAAAGCAACTGTAACCATTCCAGGATGAATGTGGGATTTCTCCTTTGAGCTATGTCTTTGTGGTTCAATGATTATTTCCAAATTGTCTTTTTGAAGAAAACTTTATTCACCTTTATAGATGTAGCTCATTTAAAACAAGAGTCTGGCCCTAAATGCTTTCCATTATAGACAAAGGGTTTACCTATACAAATTTGCATGACTAAAAGGAATGAACAGTATATAAATATTTAAAACTTTCTATAGTAGCCCTTTTCAGGAGTATTCATCTGAAACTCATTGTTAAATAAATAATTTTGTTAATTTTTCTTTCCCATGTTTTTTTAATCAATTATTTTTTAATGACAGTGATGCCAATCTCCCCAGTTACTTTAACTTAATTCCACAGTGTTATATTTATTTAAATTAGTTCAATGACTTGTAGTTCATCTACATGGTTTTTGAGTATTTATTATTCACTATTAAGTCATAACAGACTGAGAAAAGCTATTTTTTTGGGGGGGGGGAAACCTGTGAAAACAAATTAAAAGCTTTTCTTCAGGAGCTTTCAGTTGGGTCTCAGTGTTGAAGGGTACGCTCAGTTGTAAGATCAATTTGTTAGTTTTCTGTATACCTCTGTTTTTCTTAATTCATTTTTAACTTTGTTTTGTCTTGATGGTCTGGCGAGTGTGATGCAGATTTGTAATGAGCCACTAGTTACTTTCTTTTAGCTTTATTCTAATGATTTAAATTAGTTTGAGTTGAACTACATAAAAGCATAAAACACAGCCACCACCTATAGTCAGCATTTATCTTATCTAATACACCAACTAATGCTATTTTTATAAGGAAAAAAAACTTGAAAGCTGCTAGTTTATATGCTGATTTGGCCATGAGAGCAATAACTGATCTATACAGTACACAGCCATTTAAAGTAACCTCCAATACTCCATTTAAAATGATAGATTTTTCAACTTTTACTAAACAAACTACTGAGTCACAATAATGAAAGTGCAAGTATTCAGTTACTAACCAGCCTGGGGTCAAACCTGCCATTTAGCTCCCTGTAACCTGGAGCCTCTGTGGTTGAAAACAATCCCTGCCTTAGATATAATAAAGTATAACTCATACCTCTACCTGCTCAGCGTCTCATTCGTTCTAGTGTGTTTTCAACATGTTTTGTTATGTTCCACCTGTTGGAGGAGGAGGAGGACAGAAAGCGATAGGGGCGGCTGGTGCGCGCTTCCCCACCCATCTGACAAGAGCTCAGTTCCGGGTTCTTTTCCAGCCGAGAGCTGCGCGCTGCTACTGCTGCTGTTTTAGCGCTCTGAAGGCAGGATCATGTCGCTTTTACTGGACAACCAGTTTAAGGAACTGCCGCCGGACAAGTCTGTGGACACCAAGCTTTTCCTGGAAGCCGTCTCCCATCTGCCCTCGTTCTTCGGTGAGTGTAAAACCTCCACCTGAACTCGGTTTCAAGAGTGACTGTCACGCTTCACACTTGGTTTCTTGTGACACGTCTCTTCAAATGACTTGTCTGATCACCATGTGAGTTCTTTATTTCACACGGAGCTGTCGGGGATCCAAACCAGCTGTGCCTATAGAGCAACTCTTTGTTTACTCTCTGAACAGAGCGCACATTGACCTCATTGTGACTTAACGGAGGCTATGCATTCACTGCATTTTTTCCCTATCTGTGAAGCCTGTTCCATCCTCTCCCCTCTGAGCCATGTGTGTGGTGAAGTCATTCATATTTTATTGCCTCCCTCTCTCAGATGTCTTGTTTTTTCTCTCCTCTTCCAGACTGCTTGGGATCAAAAGTGTTTTCAGTCATCAAATCAGATATTAATGGCAACATAATGGTGAGATACAGGTCTGGCTCTTGTGTGTTTGGTACACTGGTGTGTGTCCTTTTGAATTTAAATGGGGATTAAATGGTGCAGCTTCTGCATGCAAACTCAACCCAAATGTGCATTTTCAGAAAATTACAGCCGTGTACAACATGGATCCTGCAAAGTACGCCACCCTGCAGGACATCCTGGAGGCCGAGAGGGAAGCCCACGCAGCGGAGTGGCCTAAAGTTGGAGCCACCTTAGCTTTAATGTGGCTGAAGAGGTGAGTGCTCCATAAACTCAAGGTTCATGTCATACTGTATGTTGAACTATGGACTTTTTTTAAAAGAAAAATGCTGCCTCTCTCCTGCAGGGGTCTCCGTTTCATTCAGATTCTGCTGCAGAGTTTGGCGGATGGGGAGAGGGACGACAACAACCCCAACCTCATTAAGGTCAACATCACCAAGGCCTACGAGCAGGCGCTGAAGAGATACCACGGCTGGATCGTTCAGAAGATTTTCAATGTAAGAAAAAAAAATGCACATCTGGAAGAAATAATACAAGATAGTGGGAGAAATCAGACCACATCAGTTGTAGTGTTGTGTTAATGGATGGCCTCAAATACAATGTTTTTAGGGTAGAAACCAGAAACTTAATGTTGCATTTATATGTTCATGCTTCATTATGTCAGGCATGCCACAGCCTCCTAAAGGCAAAATAGAAAATATACGAAAAACTAAATTTTAAAAAAAGCAACCAAAGCAAATCCTCAAACAAGCAGGATGAAGTTTAACTTATCTCCTACCAAAATATCTGTACACCTCATACCTTACTGTTTCCTGTTTGCATGATATTTTTATTCATCTTTAAAAACTGTAGTCACATTTACTTTTCCACATTATCTTTTTCGTATTCTTTTTAAAATAGTTTCATAGTCTTTTTGACATCATCGTCCCGACTATTTGCACCACACTTTAAACTCTTTAATGTTTGTAAATTGCTTATTCATCTGTATTTACGGTGGTGGTAACTCTACTCTTTCTGGCATAACGTCGGGATTTCTCCTCTGGGATTAATTAAGTTTTTCTCTTCCATTCTATTTTAAAATTAAAATTCTTCTTTATTCATAATTTGCAATCTTATCTCTGAACAGTTGTTATCAGGGAGTGACCTGTTGTTTGCTTTGAACGATATTTGTGCAGTAAATTTAGCTAAATAAATAAATGTCAAAGTGCTTGTTTTGTTAGTGTGCTCCTTGCATCCCACATTATGGACTATCCTTATAGCTTTTTTTGTTGTATGTTTATTGGAGTGTAGCATTATATGTGTTACCCCACACTTCTGCAGTGATCAGTATAATGCATATGAGGCTTTTAAAGTCAAAATGTGTCTACACCTTTCAGTTAATCCTCTTCCACCTAATGAAATTGAGTTTTTCCCCCGTTTCTCCCCCTCGCAGGCAGCTTTAATTGCAGCTCCCTACAGATCGAACTTCCTCAAGGCTCTGTCGAAGGGAGAGGAAGTGAAAGAGGAGGACTGTCTGGCGAATGTGCGTCAGTTCCTGGTTCACTACACGGCCACCATAGACGCCATCTATGAGATGTACACAAATCTAAACGCAGAGCTGGACTACACTGTTTGAAGACTCAGGAAACAACTGGACTGAAGGTGCAGCAGCATCACTGCTGTGTCACACAAGTCCAGGTTTTGAAGGTGTTTTTAATAGGATTGTTTTTCCTTTCTGTGTGGTATTTATTACTTTAATTACGCCTTAACTAATTATTAATACTGTATATTTGGTCTTAAAATGAAGCGAATGCCTTAAATTTAATCAGAAATTACAGCTGAAGGTGTTTTTTTTCTTCTTGTATTTAATTTCAGGTGACTGCAGGATTGTTATAGCAACAGAGCTGCTGTCACTCTTAGGCAGGATTATGTTAATGTGTGAGTTCGCTGCTTTATTTATGACATTATCAGGTGGCTTACACCTGCTTCATCAAGAGAGCAATATAAGACTGAAAACGCTGTTATTACAGGGAAGCATTCCAGCTAATTTCTTACATTCAGATGTTTTCTGCCTCCTGAGCCATGGAGTTGCTCCACTGTTAAACTGGGAGCAGTGGCCCCAGTTTTTTTTTAAAAAAAAACCTTTTAGCAGCTAATTTTAGTTTTTTAAAATATCTACTGAATCCACTGAGTGCCTTGGTGTTACTGAATAAATGCACAGCGCTCCATATTAAGATATTTGCAAAGCTATTTTGTCTGCAAAGAAGAGTTAGCAGAACAGGAATTGTTGTTCTCTTTGTTTTCTCTGAGTGCTTTTACCTGTTTGGAGTCTGCAGCGTGTTTAGCAGGAAGGTGTGGTTCAGGTGTGTTTGCTTCTTTTGTTTTGTTCCGCGGCCTGTTTGCAACCATTATGTCTCAACAAGCAGTAAGTACGTGTACATCTGTTACTTACTTAATGACTGGAGGCATATTTATTTCCATGGCTACCGTTTGAACAGATGAGCTGTTTGTTTCCAGATAATCTTCTATGATGAAATTTGTTTCCATAAGATCTTAACCTCAAAAGCAATAAATCAAACTCAGTAGACTGATCCTACACTAGGTGGCGATGTTGACTTGTTTTTGTCTCTGTTAATCACGGTTGGGGCTGCCATGAAATATTTGAAATTATGTTTGGTGATAACAATCTATGTATTAAAGATGACTGAGATGTTAAATGACCCAGTTCTGATTGATGTTTTCTTTAATTCTGCAGGAGCCGATTAACTTAGGGCTCCTCAGCTGCACGGTAAAAACATTTTTTAAGAAGATTGCTGGCAAAATTATTAAACAGTTGATTTTAAACACATTTTTTTTGCAAGCTGAAGCAAATTAAAGGGAAATCTCTCTTCTCCATGTATCCTAATCCTCCAAATCAGCCATCCTCTTCCCCTGCCCAGTTGTACTTATCTGAAGTGTGTCCCAGAGGCCGGAGTGGCTCTGGTTCCTCTCCCAGAGGAGCCCAGCTTGAGCTAATCGTCTCTGAGCAAGAGCGAGAGGAGCATGTCCGTAATCCTGTATGTTTATCAGCAGTCCTGCCTGATAGGATGGAAGAGCTCCAAGCACAGCCAGGACACAACATGCTAAAGACCGGAAATCATTTACAACAATGCCTCAATGACAAAGCCGCTGACCTTTAACTCTGACATATTTGTTATCTGCAATGAGGTCATCAATTCAATATTGCAGTTTTATTTCCAACAGCGCATCTAACGCCATTATTCACACTATCTAGGTTATTTGTTTTATAATAGGCTACTTAAAGTCGCTATGGATGCAGCTACAGCGTACAATTTAGGAGGACAAATTTAGCAAAATAAGAAGCGCAGGCAGGCACATCATCCGAGATTAGCAATTCAATAGCCAGCCCATTTCTAAATAATGTGAACAGTAATATTCTTGTGAATTTATCTTCATGAAAGCATGCATTTTTTATACCAAAGTGTAATATCTGCAGGAGAAGGCCCGCACATTTCCATTTGCACGCATGTTTCCTGAAGTGTTCAATGGCTTCTGCCTCGAGCTCAACGTAATTCACAGTGATAACAAAATTAGCGCTTTCAGTTTGCATCATTTATAAAGGAGCCAGTCCAATGCATTTCAGCTAAGGATTGACTTACATCATATTATAAAGCTGAAATCCTTCGGTGAAAAGATGGATCTTAATAAAATGAGAGAGAGAGAGAGAAAAAAAGACCTGGCTGGTGGTTAAGCCTTAAATCCCTTTGCAATAAAGCCAGAAAAATGTCTCCGCTTTCCACCACTAGTTCATCATTCATGAATATAATAACGTCTGCGTGTTTGCCAAATAATGACTATTAATAGGTAATAACACAGTATTTGCTGGGTTTAGAAAATTTAATTTACTCGACAATCCTTATTAAGAAGAGGCAAAAAAAGGGCGGGGTGAGGGATTAGGGGTTCATACATTGCAAAAATGTAGTTATTTCATCAACAAAAACTCATGGAGAGCGCTCACATGTTCATATATAATAATTGCACTTTATAATTATAGACAGTTTGCCGTGTAACTCAACAGGCCGACATAAATAAATAGTATCACAGAACCAGTGCAGACACACAGAGAGCTACTCAGTCATACGTCTCAAACCATCGGAGATAATATAGCCCTACAGAGAAGACACTGTAAATGATTCAGGCAGCCTGCTTTTCAACATGGCGCCTCCGTTATACATACGGTGCTGCAAGACAGTGTCACAACCTTCCAGAGAAAGAGAACTTATTTCATTCAAGAAAAACACAACTTCTTAAAGTTTATAAATGTTAAAAATACAACCAAAGGGCACATCTTACTTGGCCTGAGTGCCACAGTGTTGATTTGGATAATGCAACAGTCCTAATACGTTGAGCTGAGCGTTAAATCAATTAATGTGTTAAATTACATAACTTTGTCTGTGACTGTATAACAAAAAATATTCACATTTATATGCAAATGATCAAAAATATGCCTCCATATAGTGGCCAGGCTGTTGCACTGTGAAAAGTGGAAAAAAACACAAACATAAAATCCACAACGAAGCAGTCGACAGTTAAAAGCTCAGGTAATAGTGGAAGAATGTTTCCTCTCAAATAAGAAGCGATTTTATGTAAAAATATACAGTATATTCACAAAAACTGTTACCAGAGATCTTTCCCAGATTCAAGTACGTGTGTTTTTAAAGAGGGATGATTATTTCAGTTCAGTGTGTGTTTCCGTCGTTGTAAAAGGCCTGCAGAGTGATATCACCTGCAAATTATACTGTGGACATTAGGATGTAATTGTGATTAGGTGCTCAGTATTAAATGAGTCGTGTTTGATGGCCATTTGGGATATAAAAATAAAACGTGAAAAAGTCCATAGGATAAACCTGTATCTTGATTATCGTTTACCTTTTCAGGCTTATAACACTAAGCCTTCTACAAATACAGTACATGCACAAACTAAAAAAGGGCATGTCTCTTCCTCACACTGACACTTCCGTGGTCTATAAAAGGTTTTGTCACGCTGTCGTGTGGCAGCACCTCGTCTTATCTGTAGACGGGGAGCTGGATGTGTTGTTGGTGCTCCAGCAGCTGAGGCATCCCCATGGCTTCGTACCCACGGCCCAGCATACGCTCTTTGATGCAGGGGGGGTGGATCTCACTGATGAGGCACTCCAGAGACTGCAGGCTGCTGCTAAGTACTGCAGCGTGGCACAGGCTAGAAGTAGGCAGCCCACAACAGAGGTTTTGGTCTGCGCTGTAGGCCTGGGTATGAGGAGGAGGAAGAGGAGGAGGGTGGAGCTGTGGCTGGTGATGCTGTGGATGGTGGTTGTGGTGGTGGTGGTGGTGGTGATGGCGGTTTGGGTGGAGGTGGGGATGGGAGAGTCCCAAGTCTCTAGGCCTGGCTGCACATGTACCCGTTGCCAGCACCTGAGAGGTATGACAGTCAGCGTTGGGAGTGCCGTCCCAGAGAGGGGCGTAGTACTGTCCGATCGAGAGCTCCCCCTGCATGGCGGCACAGTTTAGAGAGGAGCCGCTGCCAGGATGCGGCCTGTATGGCAGCTGCGAGGAGCAAGCCAAAGGGATGCAGGTTTCAGGAGACTGGCCAACCCCGGCCTCTGCTGCTCTGTGCCCCTGAGCGCCGTTACTCACACTGTACATCCTCACTGCTCCCTGCTGATAGGACTGCTGCTGCTGCTGCATCTGAGCTTTGTGCTGCCACCCTGTGTAGTCTCTCTTCTCTAAGTATCCAGCTTTGGCTATGTCTGCGCTCTGCGTCGGCAGCACTGCCCCCGCGAAAGGCAGACTGCTTTGGGGCGGCGCTCCCAGGACAAAGTCTGAGTCTGAATGTGCCACGGCAGCCACAGCCTGCAGGGAGGGGCTGGACCGGGCCTCTCCCCCCAGCTGCAGGGCCTGGCTGTGGGGAACTCTGCTCATCTGCCTCATCAGGCTTTGAACCTCTGCCAGCTCAGACTGGGGGGCCAGGCTCTGATCTCCGGAGGCTATCCCTGCGCTAGAACAAAGTGTCTCAATGGGTACATCAGGGGGCTTACATGAGCTTATACGATAGGCCTTATGCCCATGTCTGACTGTGTAGCCATTATTCAGAGGATTATTATACGGTGCCACAGGAGTCTGGCTGTTTGCGTGTTTAGTCCTCCTGCCCTCCGAGGTTTTCACCACACCTTTCACCACCACGGAGGCTTTGACGACGGCCAGCAAGCCCTGGTAGCCTCCTGAGTACGGGTGTGAATAGGGGCTGTAGCGTTGGCCTGTGGTATCTAAGCCGTTGACCGTTTTGTTGAGTTGCTTGTGCTGCGGCACCCGGACATCTGACGGAAAGATTTTGATGGACAGCGGGCTGTTGGCGGTTTTCTGGGCAAAAGCATCCAACTCTGCAGGAGAAGGGTACCGAGAAATCACGGAGGCCGGCTCGCCTGGGGAGAGAGAAGGCAGAGGAAGTGATTAGAATACAAGCAGTCCAGCAAAAGTTGTTGTTTTTTCCCCCCCTTTTACAGTCTCAAACCAGTGTTAGAGGATAATGGCAGACATCAACTGGTGTTATAAACTAATTTAAAAGTGAGGAAACACCTCCAGCACTTAATGACATTAATACAGATTTAGTTTAACACAAAATTAGTTTAACAAGATGAAAAGTAGCAACAGGAGAGGAGAAAACAGCCTATTTTACTGTCATTTGTGCCATTAAACCACAGAAAAAGGGATTGAAGTCTAGTCTCGTTTGACAAATTGCATTTTTAAGGTTGAATTTTAACAAATAAGATAAATGATAAATATAAATATTGATAAATATTGATAAATATTCAGCAAATTTCCTAAATGTTAAAACTCTACGTAGCTGATTCGCACCTCATTTCTCGTTGTTTCTCAATAACTTTGCAATCAGTCAAGCATCACCAGCCCCTGCCTGCGAAATTTTGTTCCACTTTATGCTTTTATAAACTTGAACCGATTCTACTGTAAAAAGCCCAGAGCCGAAACTGTGAAGGAAAAGTTGACGCTGATGGAAAAAGAGCAATCATCGAGAGCGCTGCTGATTGAATTGTGTGCAGGAAAGCTGACGGGACAAACTAAGATTGGATTTAAACACTATTATTCAGGCAATTTCATGGCTGCTTAACTCCCGGCGACTACGGAAAAGGTGGAAAAAGGCGCCCCCATTTAAAAACAATAAATCTCCTGGTAGAAATTACCGCCACCTTTCAGAGTGACACTTTTATGGAATTTCTGACATAAAAAGAAAAGCTGCTGAAAATTAACCTGGATCACACTGTAAGCCGGCGGAAATCACAGCAGGCAAAAGAACATGGCTGTAATCTGCAATAAGGGGCAAAAAAAATAAAAACACTTCATTTCATTTTCAATAACAAAACCAATTCCAGCTATGCAGGGGAGAGCTCGCTCGTTGTTCCCATTTGAAATTGATTTGGGAGTTCATTTCATTTCAGGCCTACAGTGAGCCTCCCGACTGTGAAAATGAGTCAATCTACAAGATCCATCTCATGAAAGAAATAAATTGGGTGTTTAAAATGGAGGGAAGAGGTAAGGTGGAGTGTTCAATCCATCCAACAATCTCCCAGTGGAGCAGAAGGAACAGCACCATGGTGCCAGGAGCATGAATGAATTCTGCAGAGAAATACAACAAAGCAAAACACTGCTTATTATGTATCACAGTGTAGTGCGGCTATAGAAAACAATGACATCTGGGATGTTGGAGAGGTGTTTGTACTGTATACAACATCAAGATGGGAGCTCTCTCTTCTCTGCTTTCCCATAATACTACTCAAGGAGAAAGAGGTAACAGGAAAAACCAGCTGCAATAACAGTTTCTGGCTAAAAAACACAATATTCATGACCAGAAAGGAGAAGAAACAGAGGATTGTATCCACCTGAAGGCAGCCGTAGAAATATAATAACTCTTTACCACAGCACAAAATTGGTCCATTTCCTGCCTTTGGAAACGGTGCTCCATCACCAAAGATTGCTAATTTGGCAAAACAAATCTCAGACGGGCATTTTTAGCCATTTCTGGTTGAGTAAAATGTCAGCGCCGAGGCCTGCACGCTGCGATCGGCTCGCCGTTCCACAAACACTTCAAACACTCTGAATGCTAACACGTCTTCACAGGGTGTCTGATATTGTTAGTCCAGAGATTACAGCCCTGTCAGAGCTATGGAGACACAACACAGCTGCACTTCCTACTGTGGCTGCCTTAATGTGGCACTATGGAAACCTCATTAGCAAATAGGCACGCTGCATTCACAGATTCATCATCTGAAGACCGCTACTGTGTGACATATGCATGGAAAAAAAGGAGGGGGGGATCATTTTAGGTGACAGAAACCACTGGATCTAAATTACGGCTGCTTCAGTCTTGAGGACTTTAATACCAATCAGTGGTGTTTAATGGATCAGCACAGTCGTGTTTACCGATCAGTGATGTTTTTTCCAAAGCATGTGGTAGCAGTAATCAAAGTATATCCTGGAGCCAGTCTTCACAATATCCACTTGTTTCCAGAAGAGAACACCCAAGCCAGATACTACCTAAAATGTGTGCTTCATTTATAACAATCTTTCCCTCTGAAGCTGCCAACTTGAAAAGGCCTTCTGTGTATCACCCAGACTCTCAACGTGAGGGCTCATACATATTAGGGAAAGTGATAGCTGATGATGTGCGTGAAGTGTCTCCTCCACGGTGCTCCGCGGGCGTCCTAAGAGGTCACGTGTTCACTCCAAAACGTTTGAATTAGAAAGCTTCACTTAAAAATAGCTGGCGTATTTCAAAGCATGTGCATTAGTCACTTTCAGTGCTTTCTGTCCTTCAACCAACAAGTGAAACACATGAAGGCAGCTGTTCTCCCAACATATATGCAGGCTAGGATTTGAATGTATGAATCAGGAAATGTTTTCATGTCACAGATGAGAATTTCTACACAACAAAAGTATGTGTGGTGACTTTAATCAATCTGTTGCCTCTAGGAGATGAGATTTTTACTCTAAGTTTGCATTAATACAGGTTTAATTTTTAGCACAATGTCAGTGTTTAATCCAGAAGAAATGTTACAAAAGCAAAAGGAAGTCATTAAAGCAAAGTCAGCTTATCTGAGTGGCTCCAACCTCGAGGGGTCAAAATATAAATCACGGCGGTCATGAGATTATTAACAAGAAAAGGAAAGGAGGAGAAGAAACTCCTCAGATCTGAGGTAAAACAATCTGAGAGGAGAGGAATAGAGTTCGCTTGAAGTGGCGGCAGCTCATTTACATTTGCAACCTGCGCTGAGGGATCACAAGCGCCACTCGGCTGTAAAGGATTACAAGCGAAAGAGGATGCAAAATGGTGGCATGTCTGTTTAATTTGGTGGCTAAATCTTTTAGCGAATTAATACAGAAAATCTCCACTTTGCATTTCTCTGAGACGCGGGTTTCCCTATGTTTCTTTTCCTAACTGCTCCTGTGGTCACACAACCGAACTCGGCGCTGTAAAATAAAGATAAGAAATGGAAACAAATATGAGGCTGTTCGCATGACAACGGGGGAAATGGCAGCTATGTGTTGCGAGGTAAGGAATGGCAGGGAGATAATTAGCAGTCTGACCTTAAGCACTTAATCACCCTGAACCTGCAGACTGCACGCTGCTTCTCCCTTCAGCCCTGACAGCGAGCACAGAGGCAGACAGAAAAACAGCACAGAAAATAACATCAGCCGCTTTCCGCAAGCAGCCTTGGCCGCCGAGGCCACCATGCATTGCTTAAACATTCTCTGACCTTTTAGCATTTTCCCCACGCTTGCATTAAGATGGGGTTGATTGAAGCGAGTCAGATGGGGCTGAAAAGCTTGGCTGTGTATTTATTTTTGCTTTAAAAATGAGCAAAATGACAGTGATGTGTGATGCATCCAGAGCCCTGGTAGCTTTCACTAGTCAGGTTCTACACATTAAACATGCTGCTCAACTGTTATGGCACCAAGTGAAACTGGCACACTTTCATAGGAAACACCTAATCCTGATTTCCTCCCTCCACGCAGGGGACGTGCTTGGAAAGAAAGAGCTGGGGGTGGGAGGCCAATAATAAACTCAATCACCACTAGGCCTGAGTTATTATGTGTGTTCATGTGTGCATTAAAAAAGGCAATCTTAGTAATATTAGCATAAATGTAATCTGTGCTTTTGATTTAACCATCCCGTGATATACAGATAAACATACACATGTGGTCTTTCACAACCTTTCATTCCACCCACATACAATCCCACTCGGTGCTTTCTACCACTTTAAACTGGCTAATCTTTTTCCCGTGGTCACACTCGAAGCCATTTTCCCCCCAGATTAGAGCCGAGACCTCATTGTTTTGGAGCAGTTTGAGTTAATCACTAATTTATGGGCAAAACAAGCCCCAGAGGCAGGGCTGAAACACGAGTTGGACAAGCTTATTGCGTTTCCAAAACCACGGCTTCCAAAACCATTTCTTGCCCAGAGGGAAAACAGAAGGAAACAATTACAATGAGTGCTAGATATGATTCCCACATGAGATAAAAAAAAAAACTAAATTCATATTCCTCACTAATATCCATATATGTTGGCAGAACGGTGAAGATAAAAAAAAATCTCACAGGTCTTTGATGTTAGGCTAAAGACTTATCTTGAGCACTTTTGTGAGATAACATGTTTACGAGTGTCAAATCCTCAGCAGGAACATGGCACCGAAAACTGGCAGTTAATTACAGAACAGAGCTTCTCAGCAGGCATAAATACTTGTTTACCACACCAATAATCCTGATATTTAAAATACTCTGGCCTACCTTAATAACCAGGGACTAGGCTCAGCACATTCACAACATTCACGACGCATTTAAAACCTATTTCTCTGTTACCATGACAACCTCCTCTATGCACCCAGTTGGCCCAAAGAGCCCAGTCATTAGAACCATGTAATTAATTGGCCCTGCCTTCATTCATCTGTTTGAGACAAGCTCCTGCAATCGACTATCTGCCGGTTAGACGGAGCAAACGGCTAAACTAGCAGCTGCCGAGTCTCCTTCTCGATACAGAATGGAAATAGAATTCTGCTGTTTTAGTTTGGATCATTTACACCAGCGATCGACTGATGTGTTAGTTTCCAGGGTCGATATCAGTAACTGATTTCTGGAAATGATAAACATGCATTAAAAATGGAAACTCTGTGTCAAATTTTAGCACAACACAAACTCCAACGCAAGAATTTATTGAATTACTTCGGTTTAATAATGTTTCACATATGTTTAATTAAAAAATAACTTTTCAATGCTTAGCCCTCAATGTTGATTGGCTATTACTCACGATGTGTAACCAATCAGATAGCGCTGTGGGCGGGACATTACTCAACACCACAGACTGACAACAAATGCAGAGCAGTCTATCAAAACCAAAGTAGCACATTTTAATATTGTGGTATTTCATCAGCAAAAAATGCCGAATATAGATATTGAATAACTGGCCAGCTGGATAATCAATTGACCCCTAATTTACATGATTATGTGCAGATTCTGTCCTGCTGTTATTGATCATTTTAAAAGTTAATAATTTCCAACCTCCAATGAAATTTCAAACACTGGACGTTACACAATCCGTACACGGAACATGGTTTAAAGCTGCATAAATTTCATTTAAAAGTTAACACAAAGATAAAGAGCAACGAGATCATTGTCTTTAAAGTTGCTGGGGTTTAAAGCCCTCCCCCCCCCCAAAAAAAAGAAGAAATAAGCAATTTTCTCAACAGATAATTTTAGGTGACTCATACTGCTTGGATTAAACTCTCCTGGGTGCAAGAGTAAAGAAAATCTCTTTCCTTGATACAAAGTAGAAGGTAAAAACTTATGTGCATAGAAAAAAAATGAGGTGAGAACTTAACTACGATGGCTCCGTTCTCAAGTGCAATGATGAAACACTTCAAATGTGCTACTGATCTGATTCGCACCTCTGACTGGCTCCGTCTTCACAGCGATGGGAGCTGAGACTGAGGCTACTACAGCCACACTGACACACTTTCATTTAGAAATGGAATCGCAAAACTAAAATGATCTCTGTCCACACACTGCATTGTTTCAGAAATAATCTCTATGCATACTAATAAGCCTGAAAATGTATATCACATGAGCATTCACACACACTGGACACGCAGGTGTAAACACGGGGGTTGGTTGCTTAGTTGTAGAAAACACAGCGACGGCGAGAAGATGGGAGTTTTTCCTCAACTGAACAACAGCTGCTAGTACAGACAAGGTCAGCAAGGCCTGTAATTCATTATCCATGTTGAATTAACCACCGGCGCTCAGGCTGATGTCTTTGTTTTCTTGCAGAAAAAATAACAGCAGCGAGACGGCTAAGGGAACAACACCTGGTGACAGTAAGACCAATCAGAAAGCAAAAATGGGTGTCATCCAACGCAACCAAGAAGCTATTAAACTAAAAAAGATCAAGAGATTCTTTTAAAGTCTCAGTCTTAGGGGTCCTAAGATGTCAGCAGTAGTAGTAGTAGTAGTAGTAGTGTTTAGAGCAAGGGTGCCCAATCCTGGTCCTTGAGAGCCCCTGATTCAAATGATCAGCTCACCGTGAAGCTCTGCAGAAGCCTGATAATGATCCTGATCATTTAATCATGTGTGCTGGAAGAGGGAGACATCTAAAATATGCTGGATAGGAGCTCTCGAGGACCAGGAATGGGCACCCCTGGTTTAGAGCCATTCACAGGACCACCAGAACATCTCTCTCACACTAACCTCTCTATTAACAAGTTTCTCCAGTAAACACACAAAACTAAAAAAACACTCATTCATCCAATTTTCCCCTTTCCCTTCGTCTTTCTGTGTCAGCAATCTCTATATGAAGAGTCTCCGCAAAACAGAGTAACCTCGGGTGCTGAACACTTAGCTATGTGTGCTCGAGGAGGCTCTGGCGAGTACTTCTTTGCGCCAGTGTCACTCCTCATTTGTTTCTGTGCCGCTTGGCCCAGCTTGGGCAAAGTTTCCCCTCTCAAAGCCAAAGCCGAGCACGGGGCCAGCAGCGTGGGAAAAAAAAAGCATTTCCAGCCCCCACTCTCAAGCCAAGATAGCGAAAAGGAAGCGAGCCTCTCATTCGCTCTCATCGCATAATTCCTAACGCTCTTTTCTCAGAAAAAAAAATCTCTCACATGGGTTTTTGCGGGGCTGAGACCCATCATGTCCCGTGCGTTCCATTTATTGATAGCTAAAAATGGGAATGGCTTTGAAAAGCACAGCAGCGGCTAAAGACCGTCTCTATTTAACTCGATCCAGCAACGACTCATTTAATGAAGAAGCCCCGGACCACACAGACGAAGCTCCCATCAGCAGTCTATTCCCTGTGGCTGCGCTTGAAATGTCAGACCGGAGCCGGAGGGTTCTGCACTACGCACAGTCGCAGTACATAAAACTCAAGGAGGGGGTGGAGGAGGCCCTGCAGGTAAACAGGATGAGAAATGCATCCGTGGTTCTGCCTGAGGCAAACTGGGCCCTTCTGTTCCAACATTTAGCAGACAAGTGCTCCACTGATTCCCAATTAATATTTAATAACAGAAGGGAAAAAAAGACAAAGAGGTATTTCACCCGAGGAAATGAGGGATGAGTAGATGGGGCTTAAGAGGAATGGAATTTCCTGCATTTCAGATTCGAGTGTGGTTGGATACACATTGTTTGGTAAATAAGAGAGATATAATAATTACCTACAGTCTGTCACACCAACAAACAGCATTTTCACTTATTTTAGGTGATTATTATGCAATGCAGTTGGTTCACATCTCGTTGAGTGTCCTGTTTGTCTGGTTGCACCTGTTAGATCGGGACAGCTTTAATGGTCCTTTTAAGTATATGGGGTTCAGTGACCTGAGCGACATGGTTCCACTCAACCTGACCTGAGCGGATGTCTAATTATCCAAAGTAAGTGAAAACTCCTGTGTGAATGTGCAGGTGTTGAGGGCAGGTGTCACTGAAAACTGGCAATTACAGGGTCATTAAATCTGGAAATAATGATGTGCTTTGTATACTTTCCGTACCATTTCCAAAATGTGCATTTACTAATTTGTACACACTCTATGGAAGATTAAACTTTGCAGATTATTGCATTTTAAGATATCTTGCATGAGGATGCACAGGCCCATGCAAAAAAACCAAAACATATACCAGTAATTATCCCAGATGAGACCGAGGTGCACTTATAGTATATAGGATCAAGCCAACATATCGACTGTATATATTGAAATTTTGTGTTCTTGTCAGATAAAAATGTGAATGCATCCACTGTATCCGTCTGCATTCGGATGCTCTTGCTTTCCACGAAACCACAGTCTGTTTCTGTTCTGTTTCTCTTCATTTCCAGCAATCCCTGTTAGCTTCTGCAGTGCAGCAGCTAATCTCCCATGGGTCCAAATAAACCACAATAAATGATGCATGATAGCACAGCCTCAAAATAATAATAACACAACACCTACACCAAAAGGAAAACAGAACATCTATAAAACGAGCAAAATAAGTTATGTTTTGTGGCTAAGTACATTCATAAGGCTGAAAAACACACCCAGAAGAACAATTAAATTCTAAGCAGATATAGATCTTTGATACAGAGTAGCTTCGGACCAGAAGTATAATGCATCAGCAATTTTTAAAGCAATAGAGAAAAGGAAACCACAGCAGAATAAATTCATTTGTGGCACTGTGATCTCATTATGTGAATGTAGGCTGCCCAGGAAGAAAAAGACTATGCAATTTGGACTACTGCACAAATAACATGGATACAGAGTACATCAAGAAAGCAAGGTTCAGACCAAGAACTAAATCTGCAGACACGCTGCATTTAATCAGTTAATTGAAAGAAATCTAATCACAAATCCCAGTCCCTAAGATACCCACTCAACCTTTCAGCGAATGCAGTATAATCAGTCAAGATGAAGGTCAAACGGCACTGACATGAAGCACTTTCTGCTCAAAATGTGAACATCGTTAGTTACCCTGTATGGGAGAGTTGATTAACTCTGCAATTTCAGAGTCCACTTTGACCTGCGTACATTTGCGCTGCAGGAGCACACTGATTACTAACCCAATTAACAGGCATCATCATCAAGAGGCTCATTATTTTAATTCAAGAAGCCTCACAGCGACCAAAATCTCAGCACACTGGTAAAAAAACACAAACATGTTCTTTATGTCCATTTGGAGACGAGAAGGTCAAGCAGGGCACGACTTTTACAAAGTAAGTCAGGTACGTGACCAAGATGCTGTGTTTATGTTTGTGGTATTTTGTGTGGTATTTGTCTTCGGCTGCGTGACAGACTCACCTTTGCGGGTGCATGGCTGCAGCGGTGGTGCTGGCAGCAGTAATGGCGGTGGTGGAACATCGAGGCTTTTAGGTGTGCAGGCCAAACGCTGCGACGAGAGGTTCTGCCGTCTCTGGATACAAGCGAGCATGATAGTTCACTAGGGCTGCGCACAGCCTGGGTAGACCTGCTGAAATACAGAAAAGTCACAGGTTTTTACTCCATTGTCGACACTTTTAACACAATAAAATACTAGCTATGGAAGACCAAGCCAGATGCCAGACACAGTGATAATGCTCACAATCTAATCTTTAGCAGGTACCGTGTTTACCGAGTCTCCCGTCTTAGTTTAGCACATTAGAACAGAAAGCACAGCTGAGCCTAACGGGGATGAGCTTTGCAAATACCTGATCCTAAATGAATGACTTAAATGTTTGGCATGAATGTCTGCATCAATATCTCTGGACAATCCCTTCAGTTTTAATCAGAAATGTCAACATTACGGTCACACTAGAGAAAGTCAATGAAATGCATCATCTGAAAGGCATGTCGGTGAATACAATCCATCTGGTAGATGATGGGAAATTTCACTGGATAACTTAAAAGTGTGATCTGCTGGGGGGATTTCAGGGAAAAGTCAGGGGATGACCAAAGAAAAGCTCCAGGATCCACAGTTATCCGTTACAAATTTCACGGCAGTCTACCAATAAAGTTGTCAAGACTATCAAAGACACGTCATCTTCATGGTGTCACTGGAGGTAAACAAAGGCAGTCAGTTTTATCTTCTGGAGGCCATGAATGTTTGCGCAAAGTTCAAAAGCAATTCATCCAGTTGTTGCCGAGCTATTTCAGGCTAGACCACAGTAATCTGACTTACCAGATGTAGACTGCAGGTATAAGCTTGCCATTGGCTGTCCATTCTCCTTCCACCACCAATGCTACCTACCAGTGATACCATTTCCAAAATCTGCCTCACTCCAGGAAACGACAACCCCTGTGCAGCAACCTACCACACTGAAAGCTTCTGTAAGTGCGGAGAATTTGGAGCTTGCAGTAAGGCAGCCCTGCTAGTTTGTTTTTTCAGTAAACTAGCTATTTCAATGACAGTGATCGCCTCCTTGCAGGCAGAAGTTCCACAAAAACAATTCCCCCAGCACTTCTTTGAGAGGACAGTTTTGCTGCACATTTGGCAGAGCTCCACCCAGTATGTTTGTGATTGGTTTAAAGAAATACAAATAAACAAAAAACAACAACAACAGAGCGTTTCCTCCCCAATAGCAGATTGATAGTATGGTGCAGTCAGACCATTCTGTGTTGTAGAAGGGTCTGACTATGCAAAACTAGTCTGGAGTACAGTGGTAGCAAAAATAATGCTGGTAACACTGGCTTAAAACTTCACTACAGGTAAGTGACCTCCAGCACTTCTGTACTCATGTTTTTATGATTCAGTGCTGAAGCAGTACAGTTAAGAAAATGCCTAGAAATAAAGTAGATGAAAACACCTCATTATAAGCAATACAATCAAACTCCCACAACAAACATCAGTTTGTACCGCAACCACTTGGGCCCTTTTACCATATTAAGATTCAGGAGATCCTCTGTGAAGTGGAGGGACTGTACATTTAAGAAAGTAATATCACTTAATGACGAGTCCATCTCCTCCTCCTGCTTAGTTGTTATGATGGCTCTTTCCTGTTATCAACCTTGTTCTGTCGATCGTGATCACACAGCTCATTTACAAACCCTCCCGTAGCCTCAGGCCGTGCGATTCAATTTCTAACCAGCCCCGAGACCTTGGTTTCTTGTTCTATAAATTTATGGCCGTATTGATCAGCGGAGAGAGCCAAAAGCAGCTCGCTCCCTAAAATAGGCCGCGCTGTTTGCGGAGTCAAGTATTGTCGGTGGAAATGGGAGCCTGTGTCTGAACAGGACTGCGCCTCTCCACAGCTGTGCTGATTGAAGCAATCATTGTGAAGAGAACGCCAGGCAGTGAGGGAATATTTCACTGATAATCACATTTGACATTTGCTTTGATTATTTGAAAGAGTCAGCAAATCTGAATGCCAGTATTGCAAAACTGAAAAACCTCAGGCTACTATAAAATACGTATTCCTGTATTTTAATCAGGTATCTCACAGACAGACGCCTGCTATCAATGCAAAATATCACGGATGTATATGGTATTAATAGTTAACCAATCCCCAAATGGAAACACTGTATTTCCCTTTAAATGCAGTTGTCCCCAACAAGGCTGATACAAGCCTTAAGCCTACAGCTGTCAGACTGCCTTTTTCCTTGTTCGGTTTTAAGGTTCTTCTGGATTTTTTGTTTTTGTTTCTCCCTCAGGGTCCGGAGGGCAGCGAAAGCAAGTCAACCACAGAACAGAATGTTCAGCGACGGGCTGCAGAAACATGATTACCTTCGCCTCAAAAGGAAGAAGAGACAGAGTGGCTTTTATTTTACTCAGGTGCCAAAAAGAAAAAAAAGACTCCTTCCACTCTTCCCTCTTCTTTTCCCCGCTCCCCTCCTCCGCTCAACATCTGTCCCTTGGTGACAAGCTCACTTCAAACTGCTCGGTGCAACCTGTCTCATCTCAGCACACACATCTGAAGAGCTAAAAGCCTCAATATGGTCCGATTCCATTTTGAAAATAATAGCAATTTCACAACAACCCTTCCATTACCACACATTTGTCAAGAGGGAGATACTGGAAAGGCAGAAGGAACACAAGAGAGAGAAGGCATCTCCAGGGAAATCCCTTCACAAGCAGAAAATGAGACATGAATTGGAATACCTTCCATTACTCCCATAATTTGCAGCTGGAAGAAAATACATCAAGGAAGGCATTAGAATTCAAAGAGAGGCCAGCAGTGGCTTAGCGAAAAAAGTTTCACTGAAAGCAGAAAAGGGAGCCAGAAATGGCTCATAAAGTGCGAGTAATGATGGTTTCTTTTATGCTACTGTTTAAATTTAAAGAGATTTTATGAAAACTTAAGCTTAAAATTGCTTTTTTCACTGTTGAGTACAGTTACTCGAAAAAAAAAAGGGACCAGAGATAGAAGATCAAAGTGATCCAGAACGTGTGATATTATCTAGGCTGAGTCCTCGAGCAAGTTCAGTTCTCTAGCTCTCCGTGTTTTGCGTAATAAAAATGTTTTGCACTTTCTCATAATGGCATATGAAGATATATCACAGTTATATGTGGCTGGAAAGATGCAGAAATTCAACATATGCGACAACAGCGAAGAAATTGCAATCTTTAAAACTGCACTTTTCAGCTCAGCTTCATTCAACCTTCACAAATAAGGTCAAGGACGTTGTCACTGGCATAATGATCAGTGTTATTCTCCTTCACAGCCAGCTTTCTTCAATCAACTTTTCAATCAGCAGCAACTTTTCCAACTGACCTTTGAGCCAGACCGCTAGTCGAGGTTACAAGCCAGATGTGAAGCTTCGCTTAAAGTCCTGCCACCTCCAGAATCTCGTGTGCTCAAGGACGTCTCTGACACACATAACAAGGGAAAGGACACAAAGTTTAAGCCGCGAGAACGGTTAATTCTCGCCACTCTCAGGCGACATCCGTGCAGCTGATAAGCAGCGTGACGCGGTCCACTGAGGGGTCTGCCTGGGAGATAAAGACCTTGTGCTTTGCAGTCCATCTAACTGTTCCCCGTGGTGTTCTGATAAGAATGTTTTTGGCAGTTATTTTTCAAGCTTTTCCCCCTCCTTCATGTCTTTGACAGAATGCAAAAGTGCTTCATTTTCTGATGTGATATCTGTCCTGGGATCAGGACGGGGCGTTTGGTGAGATGATAAGGTCGAGTGAAGAGGGAGGTGATGGAGAGACTTTAGTTTAACAAGCACAGCTGATGCTTTAAACTGAATTTTAATAGCATCTGTTCGACAAAAAAAACAGAACCTCCAGCTAAATTTCATCATCCAACTTGAACCATTCATGTCCTGACAATCTAAAGCAGACAATCCACCCTATGTGATCACATTTGTAGAGATAATAAAGCTGGATATGCGTGATTACCCACACAATACACTGCAACATTAGAAAAATGTGAAATGCCTCATGACTCGCTATACCTGTTTGGGTGTACAAAGCAGCAGCGCAGGAATATCCATCAAAGCAGGATAAAGCCCTAAATTATACAGAGACTCAGACAAGAGCATCTGTCTGACCTTCTGGAGTCTTTTATGACTTCAAGCAGCATCAAAGGTCAGAGCAAAGATAGAAGCAAATTGCACAAAGAACCTCCCTCTCAACAAACATGAAATGCACAGATAAAAGATGCACACTGGCCCTGCACACACACACACACACACACACACCCTCACATTCACACACACCCCTCCCCACCCGACGCATCTCAGCTCCTGTTAGCAGTTCTCAGGATCCTCGGTTAATAATTAGATGATAATGAAAAAGGTTTAAGACGAAGCACCCTTTTCACTCTCTGAGTGGATTAGCATGAGTGCTATGCTAATGTTTTCCCTTCGTTCCACACAGAAGCTGCAGACGAGCAAAAGAGGGGGAAAGAGAAAGAACACAAAAGCAAAAAAGTAGAAGGTTAATTTAGGAATAAATAAATGACTAACAAAGAACAATTAGTTATTGTGGAAGAGGAGAGGCAGAATCTCTCTCTTTGAATGAGCATGACATAGTCCATGAATAACAATCCACTTACTGTATAATTAATTGTATGTTATCTATGGCTTTTATACCGTCTTCAAAGTAGACTCTGCAGGAACCTGTCTAAGTAATGGAGACCAGACAAGTCGTCTTATATACAGACAGAATTAGACAGCAGTGCTGCTGCAGCTGCTGCTGGATTCATCTCCATACACACACACACAGATCACCCCCAATCCCCTCATACATTTTTAATAGAATCTATTACTTCTGGATTAGCCGATAAGAGCTGGCCTGGTTAAATTCTATAACAGTTTACATAATTGGTATCAGAATGGCATATAAGAGAGACCCAGATTTCTCTCTTCTACTTCTGTGTAGCGGGAGTTTAAAAAAAAAAACCAAACAAACAAACAAAAAAAGGGACACAAAGGTTCACATACAGGATAACCAAACAACCCAGAGTCACTCTGCTCCACGCTGCAAGAACACTCCAGGCCCGCGGCTGATAACAATGAGCCTCATTACCATTGAGATTAGCTCCTGTAAAAAGGTATTACAACAGTGTTCGAAAGCGTTTCCTATAAATTTTTTACGCAGGCACAAAATTTATGCAATTTATCGCCGGGCAATATTCAGACAGATGTCCAGAGCGTTCGGTTGGATGTAAATCATGCAGCGTTAATGGCTGGATGACTGGAAAAAACATTAACATTGCAGTTCCTCCCAAGCAACGTTTTATCTCCGACACGGCTGAGTTACAATGAAGCAGATCAGTCTGAAAATCCACTGACAGTCTTTAATAGTCTGTCAACTGTCTTCCTACTGCAAAGGACATTATAACTGATCGAAAGCTAACATAAATCAAACTTGTTTATGTATGAAACTACCACTGTAGTATGTCACTGTTTACTTCTATGCCATTGTTATGTTATTTCAGTAGATTGAAATTGTACTGATCATCCTGCACCGCCCTTGAATGTGGCTTTTGAATAAAAGAAAAACATAATTAAAATTCATTACAAGTATGTCAAAAGTAATATATATCCTTGTCAATTAGCTATAGTGCCAGATCCACATAAATCAACATTTAGTTGCCCTCTACTTATTTTGGTGTGTGTATGTTTACTAATTTCTTTCTATACTGCATCTAATTGACATTGTTTGGAGCTTAACATAAATAACACTTAAAGTTGAATTACGCGATTTTAAATCTAATACTCTTACTGTGAATTCCAGTGACTATCTCCTCACTGTCTGCTAGTTGTCACTGAAAAACAATATGGTGTCGGTACATGCTGGCTCTGTGAACTGGGAAATAAAGCGGCTCGAACCAAAACATACAATGCTATTCCATGTGTCCATTTTGAGCTGGTGTATACACGTGCTCAAGCACAGGCCAGGAGGAAAGTGATAGGGAAGGGGGATGAGGCAGAAAGGCAACAGTGAAAGTGAGAGAGATGGTAAGTAGGCGCCTTTTCCATAAATCTCCATGTTGGTCTTTTGAAAACAAATGTAATCAGCAGTGGATCTGATTTCAAAGGACACTATTCACGGTGATACAGTAGTGACCTGTATTATACTGTGCTTTATCCTCTAGTTTACTCTTAATGGGACTATAATTTACAAAATCTACAATGTGCTGTGATCAAAAAGTTGAAACTAGCAATGAGACAATAAACTCATGAGGAAAATGCTAACTAAGGTAGCAGATCAAGGGAGAAGTAGGACCATTTACATATAGATTTTTGTGCAATCAGACTTCTTTTTCACTGAAGTCGTCCCCTTCTGGCCATAAGAAATCATGCAGGTGAAAGGCACTTCTGTGTTAGCTGAACTTTCCAGACTTCAAACATCGTTTTTTGCCCCACAGTCTATGATGTTTCTATCTACAGCAGGAACTAGAGGCAGGCTTATCAAGACTTGGATTTTTACTGTAACAGTCTCCCAATCACTTCTGTCAGCCTCTCTGTTTGCACTACGGTGTAGAATCCACTCAACTTAATGGGTGATATGATAATTTTGTGACACCTCTGGCAACATAATTCCCATTCTACTCTGCCAACAACGAAGGAACTTAAAATGGTTGCTGCTTTGCTGCTTGTTGTGTTTGGACATAAGACAAATTTGACATTGTTAAAAAAAAAAGAGGAGAACAATGAAACGGCAGGAAAAACAGCATTAGTTGCTACAGTCTTCTCAGTGTTTATCCAATCAGCTGATTTTCCATAGGTCAGAAGTGCCTACCTCAGAGTAAGTACTTTTTTTCCCCTTTGAATGCAGCTTTGAAAGAAATATACAGGGGAAAATCCTGCTGTCAAAACATGCACACAAAGGTGTAGGATGCCCTAAAATGAGGTCCTGCAGTGGAAACCTGTTCTGATTCATGCTATCTATCAAGATGCCTACAAGTTAAACCTTAACAATCTCACTACACAATGACAGACTCCACCTCAATAGGTGAGACAGCTAAACTAAAAAAGCGAAGCACACCTTATAGTCATGCATGAAGTATGTACCCACATTTCATTATTGATCTATTTACTTAATTCTCAACACAACAGTGTCTACAGCAGAATTTAACACTTAACACTGCAGCAACAAATGGTTTAAAATGAATGACAGCACAAGCCCCTGAGATCAGAGCTTGACCCAGTAATTTCAGCAGCAGTATTTGTCTGCAAGGTTTGTGGTTTTGACAAACAATTAATCATTTACTTTGGAGTTAATAGAGGTTATTTCATTGAGTCTGTCTTTTAAAGCAGTAGTGGTATGATGATTAGCAGTCACCCTGTCCAAAATAATCAACAGAAACTATAATTATTCTCTGACATTTTGTTTCTGTACATTGTTTCTGCCCATCTTCCATTTCGGAAAACACAATGGAGAAAAGAGGTCTAAATGTTCAATTTGTTGTTCAGAAGACAGAAATTCTGAATTTTCACACATAAAGATGTCGAACACAAATTTCGCCATGCACCCAAAGCTGCACAATTAAGTCTTATCTTTGAGAACAGCCTCGGATCCGTGGTTGGGAGTAAAAAGCCTTGGACTGACCCAAATCTGCCCTTGCACATGGCCGGTGCCAAGGTAAAAGAAACACACTGCATGGGGTAAAGTCTGGCCAATGCCAAGGTAGCATTAGAGGGTAAACAGAGCCTTATCTTATCCTTATCCCAGCATGCACACTGAGACACACTGTCAAAGAGCCACGGCTATGTGGCCCAGCCTTTAGAAAACCTTGACTTCAAAAGATAGCAGATCCTGAAAGGAGTGAGTTGTAGGTTCGGTGGACAGATAATTTCTTTTATTTCCAGGAGATGCAAACTATGATTTTAACTACATGTTGGGTCTACGCAGCTATGGGCAGGATCACGTTTAGTTCTCCAGTTCCACGACCAAGAAGATAAAAATGAGTTTATGTTAGACAAACATAAATTGCTCCCGAGCTCAATCCTCTGGCTGCTTAGTTTACTGTTACATCGTTAAGGGTCACTGATTCCTTCAAGCCATTAAAATCCTCAAGCAAAACATACAACTCATTAAAAACTGCAGAGGAAACGCTGCCTATATGGCTCTTATGTGGGAGATAACCTAATGAGAAGCTCTCTTACCGCGCATCGCAGAAACATTATAATTTTCCACGAGACTCTTTGATCTGTGGACCAACTTATGATGTAATCATCTCACCGCCTTTCTTCTCAGGGCGAATGATGATGCATCAATTGCAATTTGGCAGCAAGTTAATCATTAATTTAAAGTAATTACCGAGCAGCAGCAGCGTGCAGACGAAATAATAATAATGACCTTAGCAGCCCCCATCCCCTCCCCGGTAACCTCAGAGGCCCCCCCGTCCTTAACCTTCCACCCTTAACCCACGTCTCGCTACCCCCTCATCCTATTAGAATGAAAAGAACAATTAGACAGATTTCAAAAGAAGGCAGGACGCTCATAATCACACATGACATCTCCAAGCAGATAAAAAGGTGATTAGAAAAGGGTGCATGAGAGGAATTGCTAAGCAACCAAGCCACTGACATTTATCCCAGTAAGACTGACAGAAAGGTTGGGTGCGTATACATTCCCTGCTCCACCTTATCTTCCTGTCTCCTAAGCGTCGCCTAATGCACAGCAGAAAATCCACTGTACACTTTAACAGTCCTTAAAAGCAAGGCAAAGGATGACACGGCAGAAAAAAAAGACGTGACCTTAATCGGTCCTCGTACTGGCCCGGGTAATAATCTTCCAAGAAAAGGTCATTCTCGTGGCGAGCAGTTTCCTCCATTCAGTAATTCGGCAGGCCTGGAGATTGAGCGAGCCGGGGGAAACTTCACAATAAATCAGAGCTCAGCTTCGCTCCTGAGAAGGCAAAGGGAAGCAGGCAGCCAAATGACAAATCCCTTTTCTTCACAGAGTTGGAATTACTGCTGGGGTTGTGATGTGAGATCAGAGGGAAACCCCCATGGGGATACCTGCACATTGGCTGCTCGTGATACAACACAATTTAAAAAAAAAAAAAGCCTCTCAGACAAGTTCGGGCTCAAGGAACACACATTTGGAGCAGGCAACCAAAAAATGAATATGGAATCACAAGTAGTTAGTTGCAGCTTGTCTGTTCGCTGGGAATGGGGGTGTTAACATGCAGCATTAAACATCCTCTGGCTCGGTGAGAGTGAGATTGTAGAGCAGATTTATGGGTTTAAAGTCAAACTAACACACTGTGTGATGAAATGGCTCCACATTTTTTTTATTATGACACTGTGCTAAATCAAAAGCCATGATTTAAATATGTTTATAGGAAACTATAAACCCAGGAAACCCAGAGGAGAGGTGACATATCTTTGGGTCAGAAAACAGCCAGAAAGGGAAAAAAGAAAGAGGATAATAAAACACCAAATTGCAGGCTTTTCTCCTGTGCCTCTGGTGGTAAAGCTGTGACATCCCATCTCTGGGTAATAAAGGATCTGGCACAAGCAAAGAGAAAGAAAAAAAGCATGCAGGGTAGAATTTCACACCTGGCCAATAATCTATAAGAGCCTCTGCTGCGGCTAACCTTCAACCTCGGCTGCCACCGGTGCAGTGAGGTGCGATGATCCCACCTCCGGCTTCTAGACAATAGAAATGGAAACCTTCTGAGGCAGCCCCCTGAATGACCGATAATATACTTCAAAGCACTTCCCCACATCCACTGAGATGCTGACATGCAAAGCGCCTTTCAGTGGCCGCAAAGCCGTCATCCAATTCACGTGTGGCACACAGATATTGGCTCATAGTTGTGGGAGAGAAAAGGAAAAAAAAAACATGTGTTTGTAATGCAAATGCAATTTTACGCATGCAATAACCAATTCAGGCCTGCTATTCCTCACATTTAAACACATTTTAGTCACTATATGTTATTAAATAAATCACTCTAAACACACATTAACCACCTCACATTGCACTCTGCTCATGTGAATACAAATGAGCCCATAGATATGATGTATATGGCTGTAATGATGTATAGTAAGGGCGAGACGCTCCTATCCATTAGTGCGCACTGGGCATCTTTCACCACTTCAGCGCTGTCGACCTAAAATCAATCCTCACATTAAACACTGTAGCATCTTAACAACCCCTAAATCTGTTTTTTTCTCTTATTGTTATGTAGTAAAACACAATTAAAAAGCAAATCAGACGCAATGCAAACAAATTAATTTCTGAACTAAAGGAGAAAAGCAACACATTTTCCAACACAGTGAAGCATTAGAATGGGAATAAAAGGCATAAAGAGTGTCTTACAGAGTTTTGTCTTATCATAAGGCTTGTTTATCTTTGGTTCTCCACGGCTGATTGGTTGTTCTCCTGCTCGGAAGGCGTATTTCCTCTGCGAGAGCAATCCGGCCACTGATTTCGCTGATGCGCACTGCAAACCTTTGGAGAAACATCCATGGATGATCCCTTCTTGTGTGTGTGTTTTTTTTAACTGCGCGTCCTCAACAACACGTTCAGCACGCAGGGGATCGATTCACCCGGTCGGGCTTTTTCCCGTGAAGCAGCCGCTGCTCGTGGATCATCTCAGCAGCCGACCGAGCCGTGTGAGCCTCACGGAGGGATGTCGGAATGGAAATGAGTCCTTTGCGCCGCTCGAACCGGCTCCGGGCCAATCAATCAAAGCTGCCATTTGAATATTCCCACGGCTCGGCCAATCGTGGGGCAGAGAAGGCGGCCGCTGCCGTGATGCCGAAGGAAACACGTTTCTGTTTAGAGGAAGAATTTAAAGGGGAAGGACATCCGATACAGATTATCCCAAAACAAATTCAAGTTTTTTCGGGGCTCTAATGACTCCTGCACATGCGATCGATCAGGAGAGCTGCGTAAAATCGACTCCAAATTGGATCACAGGTGCAGGAGCAGAGGTAAACACTTTGAACTATTATGCAGACATCAATATGAAACTATCCCACCTGGTTATTTGCAATAAGACAATTATTTTTTGGATTACAGGTTTTCCAAAAATGTTATGTTTAAATATGTAACTAACAGAAATCTGAACACTTAATGCAGCCAGGTTCAAAATTCTTGCTTCATTTTTGATTTTTCGACACACATTGTTACAGAGGGGATTATGGATATCTCTTTTAATCATTCCATAAATTAGAAAAAAGTGTCAAGAGCCAGAAACAAATCAATTTTCACTATGTTTCAGGTATAAAATGTCATATAAATCAGCTTATGACTGATATAGGACTAAAACTTTCTATAAAAACATTTGGGATATAGATAAAGAATGAAGATATAGTGATATACATAAGTGCTGCTGAAGAGTATATTTCTGGGTCAGAGTGTGAGAAACAACTCATTTTCAGAAAACCTGAAAAATATGTAATGTAAAATTCTACACATTTTTATTGGAAAGCACTATTTACATGTAAAAATGTCAACAAATAAATGTCACCATGACATGTTTCCCAGCATTGATACTGAAAGAATCATCTTTGTGTATGACAGGTTTTCTGTAAATGTTTTAGGTATGCAAATGAGGTATTATCTCCTTAAATAAATGCTAATTGACATAACTTTTCAACTGGAAAAGTGTGATAAATAAACACCTAAATATGAATTTTGGATGTGTTTTTTTTTCTGCTTAAAAAGGACATGGTATGAAAGCAAAATAACGACACTGACCAGTGCATCAGTAGTGTCTCATATGTTAAATGCATATAAGTGTCCTCCCTTCAAATTCCAAAAGAATTACCACAAGAATATTCTTAAACATACACAATATATGGCTATATAGAGTACTACCTTGTATTATATATATCTAAAAATATATTGTAGACTAGCTGCGACCCTAGAGGATTAAGCGGTGTATAGATAATGGATGGATGGTTAGATATCATAGACTGTCATTATTTTTGATATACATTAGAATGCAGGTATTGTGTTAAATTGCTTTATAGGAAACTTCTGTGTAATAATTTGCCACTTCATCATATTGCAGTGTAAATTCATATTCATTTGCATGTAAAATCTGAATCTGTTCTGTAACTGTGTAAATAAGTTGACCCTTAAATGAATGTAGTGAACTCAAGAAGCACTAAAAGTTCTAAACTGTTGGGCTTGTTCAGTATTACTTTATCTTTGTTTGCTTTGCGAAGCACTTTGTATGTTTGTTTCAATAAGTGCTACACAAATAAAGACATTATTATACATGTAGTGAATGTAGACTTATAAAACAACATAGTGGAAAAACTCTGGAAAAAGTACACATCAAAACTTTTCCACAGAGAATGCACTGGAAGTCCCTCTCCGGTCATTGATTAAACCCCTAAACACTCATCTCTGTGTGTCAGAGTTACATATTTAAAGGCTTTTTCCATGAAAACAACCCTCCTGCCTTAAAATGTCTGAGATTTAACTCTATACTGTTGCTTTCTCAAGATGTTTCTTCTCACCCCTCACTACTCATTGCAGCTCGAGCACATGAGCTCGCCTACGACTCTGTTCTAATAATTACAATCACTAGTAATTCTAATATTGGAATAATTCAGCTGTACCTGTTCAGCCATTTCTGAAGAGGAATACTGATACAGAAAGCCACACTTTGTAATCTGACAGATTGGTTCCTTAGGTTTGGTACATATGAAACACAAAAGTCTGAATCTGTTTTCTTCAGACTGTCTGCAGTTTAAAAATGGAACTGCTCAGCCATTGTGTTGACTGCCTATTTCATCATGTGTCTTCCAGCACGTACAAAGCACCATATGGACATGTTAACAAGGTAAAAAAAAAAAAGTAGATTTTCACCAGAGGGGGTCTTTAATACTTTCAGTCGCTGATTGTGAGACGTAATAATAGAAACACAACAACACCACAAGCTGGAGCCTCATAAATAGACGTGTTTTTTTTCTTTCACAACAGACATTTTCACATGTCAGAGCAGGAAACAACCAGGTGATGCATTAAGTGTCCCAGTAAACTACAACAGAGAGCAAACAGACTCCACAACACAAAGACCTTCCATCAGGCTCAACTAAATGGAATGCGGCCATTTTTAATGTTATGAATTGCACATGTGCTTTTTCTACTATGACAAGCCAAATTATCCGCTGTAAAAAAGATCTGTTGCTCCTGCTCGAGAAGCTCGATAAAAACATCAACCATCTGTGGCGAAGACAAATTTATTTTAGAAAGGATACACTGTAAAGAAAAAAATCTGGTAATTTTACGGAATGTTTTCTTTTTACTGTACAGTTTTTTTTCTGTTTATTTTTAAATACACAAAACTATCAACAACATTGCAACAATGCAACCTGCAAAATATCATTAAGAACCTGTAACTGTGAATAACCATGAGAGTTCTATATTTAATTATAATCTTAGTTTTTATTTTTCAATTTAATTTATTAGAAGAAACAGTTAAGCTTAAGTTTAATGCTGTGCAAACATTTCTAACATTTTGAAATTTAAAATACAGTTAAGAGTTCTTTTATGTTTTTTAAGGCATCGATTTGTAAGATGAGTGATATCTTGTGTAATTACAGGAAATTAATTAATGTGTTTGTTTTAGTCAATGTTAAATTTATATAAGGATTTATTATCTGTCAAAATGCAGTTTATAAAATCATTATGTCTATCACTAAATTGTTTTAGGATAAAAAAACAAAAAACGTGAAAATAGTGTAATATAGCATTGTTCTATATGCTAATTTCCAGTTTATTGTGCTTGTTAGTTCAATTGTAACAGAACTGTAACCTGATTTGAAACTAACTAATTCAGTTTAAAAAGTGGAATAAGAGCGAGCACCATCGTACATTCCTGTGTTGAAATCAGGAATCTGCTTTCATGTTATACATTCTGCTTCCTGAGGTGGATACACCTAAATTAGAGCATTTATCAATATAATAGCCTTCTGTCTTGTTACCCTTAAGGACACGAGCTATGTGACATATTCGGATTGAAACGCCCGTCTATACGCTTGACTACTCAGCCAGCCTAAATCTAATAATAGTTCCCCGTGGCTGCCAAAATGAACATGCTGTAAGTCTAATGGCATCACAGCATGAGGCGATGCATTACAGAGGAGAGGTAAATGTACCTGTGAATTTCTGTAGGAGCATGTGAACGTACATGACGTGTCTGGAGACGCTGTCATACGGGTGGGAAACATTTTGACGTGGCAAAGTAGGAAATGTGCTGGTGTAAATGATTAAATTAATGATTGAATTATATTTAGTTGCTTTGGTTTCAGGGTGCTGGTGTTGCAGATTCACTGTCACGCTCTCACATGCTTTCTTAGAATGGAGCTATTATTAATCTTATTACCACCTGTGCTTTTCTTATTATGACAAGTCAAAATGTCATAAATGTTCCACTATAAGTACACAGCTGCAGTCGCTTCTCCTCTTAAAGACACAGCTCAACATTATGGGTAAGTTGTTTTTCCAGTTTATTGATTTGTTGGATGGATCTGTCCCCTGAATATAAGAATACACTAGTTAGCTTAGCATTTTAGCATAAAAAGTGGAAGCACTAGCAAATAGATAATAGACTGCAATTCCACATTTCAGGCTTTCCAGAATTCATACAAACCAGTGACTCTGTGTTGCCACATTCGTTAGAAATGTATGCATTTTCTGGCTATTTCTGAACACTGAATAAACAAAAATGTCCATTATGCATGAAGAAATGAAACCTCAGTGAACAAAACCGGCTATTGAAGTGTTATTTTTATCCTTTTGGCGCTCATGATTTTCCTTTGATGTTGGCTAAAACCTCTTTAGGGGGGAGCCAAAAATCTGTCTATGCAGGAAAAACAGTGGTTTTTAAATTGATCTGTATCAGTCCTCTTCTCTAACATCCAAGAAACACTATATAGTTGTGTAATGCATGGTCACTTTTTTTAATTATTATTATTATTATTTTTTGCAGGATTGATTTACTGGAGGTATTTTTGCTGATAAGACTTGAAGTCAAGTTGCCTGTCCAAAAATAGTTTGCACATAACCCCCAGTGAAGCCATAACTTTTGTCTTTATCTTTCAGTCTTTGAACATATTAAACAAATAAAGCATTAAGTGAAAGTTAATGTGCCGTAATAGGCGCTAGAAGGTGGATTTTATTACCTTCAGACAGAGCGAGGTGAGTTGTTTCCCTATGTCTTTATTCTATAAGTCAGAAACTCTCTGCAAGTAATATCCTCAAAATGTCAAAGTTTAAAACATGAAACCTGGCAGAAGGTTTGAAAGGCATGCTTTCCTTTTTAAAAAGTGCCAAAAGAAACTGTGAAAAGATCAGATTTTCAACCTTCCTTTAACGAACCATGTGTGACATGCAGTTCCTTTAAAAATAGCCAAATCTAAGCTCAGAAATGTGATATTTCATCAAAATGACTTCATTCTACTAAACTCATTCAAAAATGTAGCAAAAAATATAGCGTGCATCACCCATATCTGCAATAAAAAGCAAAAAGCAAACAAACAAAACCAAGAACCAAGATGCTGTATGACTCAGCTCAGGAATTCTGAGACTTTTCAGGTGAACTGCAGGCAGTGTTTACACAAAGCAGAAAACCAATTAGAGCTTGAGAGGAAAACAAAACCCACTTGAGCAACACAATAATTGCAACAAGGCTCGGAAATAGGGGAACAAGTTGTCTCTAAGTACTGGAGGATACATTCAGCAGGGTGGAATATCTTTCTAGTGTGAAAAACGTCTGGGTTGTAGAGTTTGTAAATGTACTACTTTTTTCTAGTGTTGGTAAAAACCTGGAGGCAATGATGAACATACTAATTGCAATTTTTTTCTCCAATTTTTGTTACACAAAAAGAATTTATGACATTATAAGTGTGGCATACTGTACAGAAAACTTTTCTGAGTTCTCTCTATCTAGTCATGGTTGTGTTGTTTTCATTGAGGTGCAGGACTTCATGGTACAGTGAAAAATTAGCCCACAGTGACTAAAAAATGTGACAGGAGCAAAAAACACGTAGAAACAAGTTGGGGTTCAGAGGTTTAAACTTACGGTTTTCTATAATCATTCTCAAATTTTGCATCTTTGATCCAGAAGATAGACTTTTTAAAGCATCATTCACTCCCAAAATCTGTATTTGACTTAAAACACCACATTCATTCGTCAAAACATAGCAAAAAATCCTGATCTCAGCACTTTACACACTGATCAATCTCCTCAACAATGTTAGAAACATGTAATGATGAAACCCAGCCATACAAATCCAGCCTTCAAAAACATGCCGTTTGTTATCTTTTTAAGGAGGACAGTCAGATGCACACCAAGCACTGAGATCTACAGCAGACATGCGCTGACCCGCTGTTGCCGAGGAATATTGAATTGTTTCTTGACAGCTCCCTGAGTGTCATTTTTCAGTATGAATGAGGCCTGCAGATGGCAAATGAGGTTACCATGCCAACTGATGTCCCTGTATTGAACGGAGGAGATATAGATGGGAAACGGTTCTCCTGGTTAATCACATGTTGTTAAACTAGAAAGTAAAAGGAGTTCACTTTGGCTAAAGGACCACTGGGTAAACACAATCCTCTGTGGTTAAACATGAGATCCTCATGTACTGGGTAATAATTGTTCAGTTTGCAGAGGGATCATCTATAAATCTTAACCCAACAACCACCACTGGTATGTCTGGAGAGCAGCAGCATTCAAATAAATAGTCATTACAGAGCAGAAGTTCATTACACCAAACTATTCTTCTATGATCTGATGTGTAGGCGGGGTCAACAACATGCCTGTGTGCTACTGAGACAAGACTTGTGTGGATATATTGTATATTTCTATTTTGTAACACTGTTTTAAGATGCTGCATGGGGGGGAGAAAGCCCACTATTATTATCATTTACATTCAGCTAATTGTATTTTATGCTCATTTACTCATTTTCCCTCTGTATCTCCTGGCTAATGTTGCATATCTGAGCAAATCCGAACCAAAGTGCTTTTGTTTAATTGAATAAAAAGCATTTATTGAGTATTTAGAGGATTGTGCATTGGGTAATTGGAATTCACTTCGCTGTATTTTCTGCAGTTACGACCATTTACGCCAACTGATGTCAAAGATTGAGCACAGATGGACCTAATCGTTCAAGATTCAAGAGTTTTTTTTCTTTGTCACATGCTCATACATACAGTATGTGCAGTCAAATGCAAATTAAGTGTTCTCAAGGCTGTGCAATAACAATTAGACATGATAAAAAAACAAAGCAATTCTTTAAAAGCAATACAAAATTAGAAAAAGAGGTAGAGACACACCCCCGCCGCTGTACAAAGATGCCTTATTCAGGAATAAAACAAGAGATGCAACTAAAACCTCATAGATAATCAAGTATTTAGACTCCAAACAATGAAAGCCAAAAAGGATGATAGTAATATTACGGTTGTCTCGTTCCACAACACAGCAAATTGGTGACAAAAGAGTGGACAAGATATTCCAATAAAAGCCCGTATATGGCAGTAACAGTTGGTTTCTTGATCTCTCGTACTGATTCTGTTTTGGCCGTGTCATTGTGTCTGCACGGATGTCAAGCTGTCCCTCTTAAGACGCTTCTCCGTCGGAGCAGAATGAACCTGGCACTGACACTAATAAAGAGCTCCATCTGTGTCTGGCAGGCAGAGGCAAATGAACCAATTAAGGCCTGGCGAAGTCTCCTCTTTGCACCTATTGGCAATGGCAGCCGTCATCTCCATCATGATGAAAAGGAGAGAGAGCAAGGGTAATTAAATACCAGCAGGGGCCGTGGGGCAAACCTAATAACTCTCTGTAACAAGCCAATAAGAGACTTTATTGCTTAAGGGTTCACACAACCCAAAGCATGTTAATAGTGAAGACGATCACTTACTGCACACTAACATTCGGACGGTTAATAGGCCCTGCAAGATCCTCGGACAAAATTGACCTTGTGGAGAGATATCTGGAATGGCTAAGAGGCAAAGTACAAAAAAGCCTCTTGTGCTGCTGTTTATCTGCCACAGGGATCTCGTCTGCTCTAGTCAGAACTGGCTTTTCACATCAACTCAAAAACACTTCACCATGCCGGGTAAATGTGCAGTATGAAGCCCTGTTGTAGCACGTTGCCATCTGCTGGAAACAGAATGCTTACACAACAGCATTCTGCAGCAGATGTGAGTGCTACAGCAAATACTGACTGACTGATTGTTACTGTCTCTGAGCACTGACCACAAAAACCACACATGAAGAAGCTGTTGAAAGATGATGGGACAGACTGTGCTATGATCATTCTGAGTGTTCATTTGAGTTGCTTGAACATGTGTTTGATTAAGGCTGGACATGCAACAACATGGTGAATGTAAATAGTATGTAATACACTATAATGAAGAGACTGTAAAGGAGTTAGTAACATGTTTTTTAGTCTTGCCATGAACTTCTTAGTTAGTTAGATAACCACAGTTCTAGTGTTGTTTCATAAGCATGAGGCAGAAAGTCCTGTAAACTAAGCTGTCAAGATTAGACTGGTGCAAGAAATTCATCCATAGCATGTCTTCTTTCAGACTAGTGGAAAGAAAGCATCGAAAATGTACTTTAAGGTGTTTATTTTGATACGCTTTGTCATTTTCACATTTAAGCATAAAATTTTACATAAGTTGCTATACAAGAAATATTTCTCTTTAAATAAAAAATCAACTGGGACAGTTTTATGATGATATCTGTTACAAATATATTAATGTTGTACTTACAAATAGATACAATCTAGAGGTTTCTAATAAAAAAAGTTATTGAATTTCACAAAACACATCTTCAATGGCTGTTTTGTCAAAATAATTTAAAATTTATTTTCTTGAGCTAGAAATCTTCATGTTAGTAAGACTACTAACATACACCAAACTTTCAAGCTATATTTATATCAATATTCTGAATATTTTTTACATAGACATAATCATTATTTATGGAACACATTATTCCAAATGTGACTGATTAAATGAAATATCCAAAACGCCTTTTGTAAAAGCCTGTAACTATAATATGTTATCAAAATCAATCAAAAACGTTATCCTATATTTACATTTCTGTTGTGAATGTTAATGTAAACATAGGGCATTTTATACATGATATATTACCTAATTTGTATATTTAGACATAACATTTCAGAAAATGTGTGATAACAAATATTATCTTAATGTAATTATTTATCCGAGGAAGTTTCTTGTTGAAATACAGCCTATTATTATTTATTTATTTATTTATTTATTTATTCATTTATTTTACCTTGCTCAGTGGTTCCTCTGTTCTCCACAGGGCGTCCGTTACAGCCTAATACGTTCCTACGGCAACGCGCTGAAGCTTCCTCCTGGAGGATCATGGGAAACCATTCTGGCTACTGAAGCGGAGGGAGTTTCGAAATATTTCAGGATTATCTACGATATAACATTGAAAACCCGGAGTTATATTAACATTCTCGCGAACATTTGAAGTAACTATAACCTGTGAGTACAGTCTTTGTCGCTGAAATATGCAGTTTAGGCTTTTCTAACGGACCAATTCTCCGCGCATCAAGCTAACTTAGCTGGGAGGCTAACGCTAGTTTACTGTGCGTTAACGGTTCAAATAATGGATTTGTCCATCTCATAACACTGTACATTAACGATATCAGTTAATGCCGCGTATTGTCGTCAGCGCAGAATGATTTCATAGCATATTTAAGAGTGATATGTGCAGCTAGCTATGTTGGAAATCAGAATGTTTACCTTGCAGCTAATAAACTTGCTGCTCGCTAGCCAACTTCTGGGACTTTTCAGTCTTGACAAGGGCTTCCTGAATGCACAACCACGAAGAAGAACTGATGCTGCCGTTTAAACATGGAGCTGAAGCTGGAGGTTGTTTTGTCATCCAGCATCAAACGGAAGAAGCCATGGCCGCGATTCTGCTGGCTGGGGCAGGTGAGAAGATGATTAATAGCAAAGGGAAAGCGTTTGAGATATTGACACTTAAAGTTTGCTGTCTTTTTCACAATAAAATGACTGTGAGCCTGTGTCGGCACCCATTAGGAGAAGGAGTCGGTGTTTCTGTTGGATGACAAGCGGATCAGTGAGATCAACATGGTGTCTGGTCGCACCAAGAAGAGAACTCCTAAACTGCATGCTTTGCTCAACAGTGTGGTGACTATGGCTTCATCACACAATGGTGAGTTTAATATGTAAACTCAAAGCAAATCAGTTCTGATTATTCATTAATTGTATCTTATTTCTGTAAAGCACTGAATGCCAAAACAACCAGACACAAACAGGTCAACACTGTGAAGAACAACTAAATCAGTCTATAATGACAGAACAACTCTTTTAAAAAGAATCCCTAATCCTGAATCATTGTGTATACTATATATCTACTTTACCAATAAGGCTGATTTTGATTGTTTTGTAGGCATGTGGCTTTGCGGACTTTTGGTCTCAGGAGAACTGTTTCTTTGGAACAGAGATAAAGATTTGTTGAAAACTACTGCGGCTGTCCCAGAAGTAATTCAGATTATTACTTCTGCTCAAGGTATGTATATATAGACAAGCTGGCTGGTTTAATGTGAGATCATTTTGGATAGCTTTTGACCATCTTGTATGAGGAGTAAAATGTATATATATATATTAACTCCATGACCTAAATATGCTGCTGCTTGTAAAATGTTGATGCAACATATGCAAGTAGCCTTTTAAACTGGATTAAACCATTCCTGCAGGTTGTGAGTGAGTGCTAGTATGGCAATGTTTATTTGTCTGTAGTGTAGTGTGAGCATTTCATTGTATTTGTCAGTCTTAAATAACTGTTTATTTGTTTTCACAGGGGGTTCCACGCAGCTGTCTCTCCAGGTTTCATGGGAGGGGATGCGTGTGCTGCTGGTAGCCATAACTGGGCAAGTGTTCCTGTGGGAGTGTATGGATGAGAGGGATTTGACAGGACTGCGAGATGGCACTGTCAAGGGACACTGGGCACATATACAGCCCCTTGATGATACCATTTTGCCTTCTTCTCAAGACAAAGAAGCATCCCAACACACCATCTTTGTGAAGACAGAGGTCAGCTTACTGAGTGGAATATATATCTTTGCCATCTTCCTATGCAGAACTTTACAGACATACTATTTAGTTCTTATTTTCTATATTACTTATATCTTATTTTATTTTTCTCCAAACTCCCTCAGGTTATGGGTGATTCCTGCTTATCCGCCTTTGTTTTCACACGCGGGAAGAAGCTTGTCATCACCTGCCTTAAAATCCAATGGAAAGAATGCCGTTTGTCAGTGGGGTGAGTGAACAGGTCTATACAACAATCAGGACTCTCCCTGGTCATTATAGTAAATAAAAATGCCCATGTTTCTTTGTAGTGCCGTGGGATACAGCATACAGTGGGTCACCAAGACATACCCCATGTCTCATCTCACCCCATCCTGCCAACCAGTGAAGTCCAGAGGTGCCTTGGTGCCAGCCATCTCCCCAGACGGACAACTGTTAGCTGTCGTCCTCAACCAGAGGCAGCCAAAGGTGAGCATCTGACCTCTATATTTCTTTTTTCACATCAAAATCAGTTCAGAAATGTGAATCAAAATGTCTTTTTCTTATTTTGGAATGCAGGCTACACAGGTCCTTTTTGTGAGCACACAGAATTTTGTGTCAATATCAAGTGGCCTTGGAGGATGTGGAAGTAAAAAGATGGAGATTCCCTCTAAATATATCAGGTCAGTATGCAAGATTCATACTGTGCAGCAGTCAGCAAATTTAACTTGGCATCTGTCTCGATGAGACAAAGAGCAATGATTGAATTGTAGCTGCATGAAATATACAAAACACAAAATGTGATCACATCCTGGCATCACTAGAAAAGAAAACAACAATATCTGTGTAGTTGTGTCAAACTTTCAAATCATGACATTAACCTGCCACTATCACTGCTAAAGGATGTGCTACATCACCCCAAACTGTTTTTAAAGAAAGCCTTTGTTTATAAAGCATCTTTACATATCTTCTCTTTCAGGTCCTACTGGGTGGGCAGTGTCAGCTGGTCACCTGGAGGCCTTTTCTTGGCTTGTGTTCTGAAGAGAGGCTCTCTTCTAATGTTGGCTCGCCTTGGGGGCCTCCTCACTCTAACAAGCTCTGGTTGCAATGTTGACTTTGGGCCCGCACAGTTCCTACCACTACACCCTCTGGTCACATATCGGTATACTTTAAATTTTAAGCATTCTTATTTCTGCCCTCTCCTCTGTTATCTTTTCTATTGATTGTTTCACTTACACGTTTCCCTGATGGCTTTAGACTTGACTACTGAAGTCGTCAGGTCATGATGTCTGTTATCCTAAGCATGAAGGAAGTGTGACTCCAGTGTGAAATATATGATGTTCTTTTATATATGATTTTTTTTGCTCTCTGTGACAAACAACTTTCTGTTTTTGCACCATCTACAGGCCACCAGTGTCTGCAGGCAAAGGGGAGGCCTCTCTGTCCAGCTCCAGCATGTCTGTGCGGGACGTCCTGAGGCAGCGGTACTCTGTGACCTGGCATCCACGACTGATGTACTTCATTGTGTCTGATGGCTACATGGCCACAGTTATGAGGGTGCTAGACAAGCCTTCTCCTGCCTTGCTACTGATAACACTTCTAAAAGATGCAAGCAAGGATCTGGAGAAGGCCAGCCGGATCCTGGAAAAATCACAGGTGATTAAACAGTGACTTCTAGAAGTAGGAACAGTGCCTCTTACCGAGCTTTGGTCTTTGTATGTTCTTTTTGGAGGCTTATTTATGACGAAACATTTTTTTCACGCTCATTTTCAGATTCATGTGAAGGCATGGCTGGAGTCAGTATCTTGCTTGAAACTGGACAGCAGCCTGGAAGAGTTCAAACTCACTGTTTCACGTGAGCCCAACACCACAGACTCTGTCATTTCAGCAGATGGATCCACTTTGCCTCCTTTCCTGCTGGACCAGCAGACATTAGGTGGTACCAAGGAGCTTCTTGAAAGTGTACAGGTCAGACAAATAGCATTAGATAGAACATTTAGTGTAAAAATAATTTGATGACATCAGTTAATAAAGTGTTGTGACTGCTGTATCAGTTGCTTGATTCAGTTGTGATGGCCATTTTAATCTGTTGTTTGTGTATCTGGTTTCCTAGGCTTTCTTTGAGGACGACTCTGATGTAGATGTACGTCCTGCTGGCTCTCATGTCGAGGATGGTGGTCGTTTGGAGTTTGCCTCAATGTTTGATACACTCCATGCCTTGGACACACACACTGACACTAGCCCAGATTATGAAAAAGACTTTGTTGAAACAGACAGGAAGACTCCTCTTCGCCGTAAACTTGGGAAGATCCAGAGTAGGCTGCTAACAGCCTGGGCTTTTGGCTTGTCTCTAGGAAATGCTGTGGAACACAGAACTCATCTGCTGAAGCATACGCTCTGCTATGTGGTGCGATTTGTTGCTTTACTTTATTTGATGCCCAGCTCGATGGTCAAGATCGGAGAAAAAAGTACCTCAGTTTGCTTCCTACACGTCATCAAAGCCCTTCTGTTGCTCCTCGCCTGGGATAGCACTCCCTCAGATGGGCCACGCTGCTTGGGGCTGATGGTCGAGTTCAGTAGACGGATTGTACGCCTTCTGCTGACCCCTCACCCTGACTCCTTCCAGACCAGTCACTGTCATGTATCATCTCAAAGTCTATCCAGAGTCATGCTTTTCTTACAGCTGGTGTCTGATTCTCTTGACCAAACTTACAGCTTGCAGCTCAGAACTGTCTGGTCCTCTGGAGAGAAGGAAAATCCTTCCAAGCCACTACAGCTCTGGCCTTCAGATGTATACTATGCATCTCAACTACGGGATGAAAAGGAAGAGAAATTCAGTTTTGTGCAGCAGGCTAGACCTGTTCCCCAGAGACCATCCAGTAGGTAGGGACAGTCTCTTTTCCCATTTCATACATCAGTGATTATGTGCAAAAGGTTAACTGTTTTACCAGATGCTAACTTTTACCATTTGAATATAAGGCTGCCCCAAAGGCTAACAGAAGTGCTGATTTTTTTTTGGCCAGATTGTTGGGAGTGTGGCAGCTGGTGTACAATATCACCCAGAAGTATGTGGAAGAACTAAAAAGCTTTAAAGGCTGTTATGGCTGGGAGGAGGAAGAGCAACAGTTGTCTGTCATCATGTCACAGATCCAGACAGCTCTGCAGGCTACGGGAGAAAGGCTCCAGGAGGGCCCTGCACTGCTGAGTTACTCAGGTCTAAAACTAAAGAATAATTTATGAAACTGTGTTTCTAGTGCCAGCTACAAGTAAAAAATCATTATTGTTGTTTAGCTTGAAATTGAACTCCTTTTTCTCCCAGGTGAACATCTTTTCCTGTGTGGCTCGTACCTGAAGAGTGCAGATACGTGGCAGATACAAATTTGTGAAGAGATTAACAAAAGTAAGTAATATTGCTTCAGGTTTTAGATTGAAGTACGATAATATATGCTCATGTTCAGTCAGAATTAATTATCATATGCCTTTCTGTTAGGTTGTGATCGTAGTGTCTTCCAGGAGACTCGGCTTTGTCTTGCACTCCTGTATAGTCTGTTATCACAGTACCATCTAAGAGAAGCCCAGGAATTGGGGGACCACATGGCTCAGCTATTACTGCACAGGGCTGGACACCAGAAGGACAATACGACAGGTTAGCCATTATCAATAATTCTTCAGTCTTGGAATTTTTATCTTCGAGTGAGTTCATGCAATCAAATTGTATGTAGATCCTGTTTGGTTAATAACATCAGAGATGAGGGATGCATGATGACATTAGCATATCATCAGTATCAGCCCATAAATGCTTGAAAAGGAAAGAACATTGGCAAGCCGATGGCACCTGTAAATGGCACATTAAAACTGTAAATGTTTACATTTAAAAAAAAATACTTAAATGTTATATGGCATGTTTTAAAGGTAGGTTTAAGTGGTTTTATTGTGCACAGTGAATGTGTACATCTGAAAAGCGTTTTATTTTATGTCTGCATCTGGCATGATAGGCTAGTCAAAATAGTACAATTCCGCTACTCGAAAGTCTTGATGTTCTCTGCAACTAGATAGAAAAAATAAATGCAAATGTTAGTATTGGCAATCGGCCAAAATGCAAAGTTTGGCCTGTTGGCTGCAAGGATTTGGTTGGTCATTTGAACAAAACATGGGAAAGTCACCAAAATATGAGGCAACTCAACAGAAGATACAAGGTTTAAATGAGTAAAGCATCTAAAACAAGACGAGCAATTAACACAAAAGAAAGCTAAGCAGTCACCTCTCACAGTTAGGCATTATAGCAGATAATCACTATTACATTACAAAAGAAAGAGGTAAAACCAGAAGAGACTGTCTGACAAACATAGAAAGCCAAGAAAAAGATGACGAATGAGCCAAGCATGAGAGACTACATAAAATAGAAGATCTAGTTGCTTTTTATCCAAGTTTGGTGTAACAATGTCCCTTCTTGATCTTGACAAGGTTAAAGTGTTCCCAGCACTTTAATTATGATTCTGCATTATAAATGTGTTAAATGAGGGAGGTGTTAATCCTTTCGGCACAAATCAGTCAGCAAAGAATTAATCCCTTCAGGTACTAGCCGTTAGAATTTTGCTCCATTATGATCAACAGTATTACACTATAGTATGACAGAAATGATCTCATGGCTTGAAGTATGCAGCATGGACATAAAAAAATTGTCAACTATGCATATACTGTTGGTCTGCCTTGATTTCTCACAGTAACAACTGGTTTAAATCATCTCAGAGTTTAAGATGTGCTTTTTGATGATGTTGGCAATCAAATGTGTCGAAAGTAATTTCCAGTGAAAAGCCAGCAGCCATAAATTCATAGAGGGAGTAGAGAGATGAGATAGAGGCAAACAACATTTTGCAGATGATCTCTCTGTACAGACATTGATAGTGTGCATTCGGTTGTACAGATGAAAAATGTCACAAATGAAAGAATGAGAGCTAGAAAGAGAAATATGTTTTCCCACTGACTGTTGAATCGTTAGGAAGGCGGGGGTCGTGCTCCAGTGTTATTCAGCCTTTTGACATTTATTGTGGACAGACCATAAACCCAGCTTAATTACATAACAAGTCTAAGTCACTGTGAACTGAAGATGCGTTTTTTTATTATACCTACCTTTGTGCCCTGCAGCAGATTCTCTTCCCTGCTCATGGCTGCCGACGGACCTCCACAGTGATGCAGCCCGTGCAGTGGTTCAGACCCTGGGCAGATTCATGGCGTCTTACTTCACCAACCAACCGCTCAACATCCTGCCCCCTCACAATGTGGCCATCCTACCTCCATTACATCTACCTCATGGTGTGTTCCCAAAACTTTTATGTCAATTAAAAAACAAAAAAAGATTTCTTCACAAATATTGCTATTTGGTAATATATCTTTTCTTAGCTGCCAGTGTTGCGCGTTTGGTGCCTCTGTGCCAGGAGGAAGTGGCTAAAGCAGTTCGACAACAGCATTTGTCAGAAGTATGGACAGTGGACTATGCTCAGGACCTGCTCCTGATAGGAGGTCTGCTTCCTGAGACTGTGTGGTTGGCTTATCATCTTGGAGACTGGAAGACAGCAGTGTCACTGAGCCTGGCCTATACCAGTTACTGCACTGACCATTCAGACTTTCCTTGGTTAGTTTGAAAACATTTAATCAACAAGTCATACAGCTACAGCACGTTAAATTCAGTTTCAGACTTTAACTGTGTTTTTTTTTATGGATGTGACACCTTTTATGACAGGCTCAGGAAGAGAGAGCTCCACCTACCAACAGCTTTAGAACCAGAAAGCATTTTTCAGGCTGAATTGGAGTGTCTTCTCGACAACAAGGCTGACTCCAGAGAGAGCTCAGATAAAGATGGTGACAAGAGCTTCACAGGTTAGTGAGACCTGAAAACTGTAAGGTGATCCCAGTGTACTTACAACCCTTTAATTTTGATGTACCTGCTGTCTCTACTCCTTTTTTTAGAACCTTTGGAAGGAGAAGACTGGGAGTTGTTACAGGTTTCCATACAAGAGATTCTTAAGGCATCAGTCATGGCAGGAGTGAATGTTATGTCCTCACCCTTGTCTTCCTTGATGGAAACAGCTAAAGACCTCTGTTCTTCCTTGCTCGCCCTGGTGCCGACTGGACTGTACCTACCTTCCCCACCTCTTTATTGTCCGCAGCCATCCCCGAACACACAGGTAGAGTAATAGAAGATCAACTTTCAGACACGGGAGTACAGTACTTGTATGTATCAACTCTTTGATTAAATGTTGTGTGTGTCTCCTGGTTAGGACAAAATTGGGACAGTGATGCAGTTTGCAGAAGTTGCATGTCGACACAAAGTGTCTGGGGTTCTCCAGAGATTGCTCCTACTTCTGAGATCTGGTCATTGTTGCTATCCTGCTGCCCAGTGGTATGTTTGCCATCTGCGCCGTGCGAAACACCTGCTACATAAGGTACTTCTTTACAACTTTGAAGAGTTTTTGTTTGATTTAATGAGAGGCTTAAAGGCCTTTAAGCTAACGGGGCTGGCATTTTCAGTCTTAATAAAGACAGGAAGTCATGTGTAAAACTACATTTCTCCTCCCCTTTATTCTTCTTGCCACCAGTACTTTACTACCAAAACATTTCTATTTAACTACATGTTCACTGGTTCATCATGCAAATAAGAAATTTGAATAAAGATGAAACATCAAATTATGATTAGTCATGTTCTGTAGAATAGACTACAAATGTGACCATAACTTGGTGACAGTAAAACTGGTGATTACACTTTTCATGTTGTCTTAAATAGAACAAATACCTGATATTGTTTTTAGATCAAGAAGAAGTATTCCTATCCATCAGCTGCTGAAGAGGAAAAAGCGTTCCCAGAGGGACTCATGAGGTTTATTGCTCGTCGTGGATTCTTCAGACGGGGGCCTAAAAAAGACGGTCATCTGGACCCTGACACCATTCAGACTATTAGTAATATTCCACTCATAGTGAATTGTTGACATCTTAGTGAACTATATCATTTCAGATTGTAATTATTAACTACATTTCTGCTACAAGTTTGTTTCAGGGAGCTGTGTGCTTTATGCTGGATGCTTCATGTCAGGGATCAGCTCTCCATTTGCTGTAGGAGGTATCAGGCTGCAAGACAGCAGGGTGGAGATGAACAGGTATTATATTTCTGTTTGAGAGTGTGACATATTAATGTATAATTCCCCTGATGCCCTGTAAATTTTGTGTGTATTTGTGTCCAATAGACGTCTGGTGATGCAGAAGTCAACTCTGTCTGTGTTGATGCTCTCCGCTGGGCCTGTCGTTTTCTGCCATTCTGTCGCTTCCTCAATGCTGAGGAAACCCTCCAGGACATACTGCTCAGCCTTGTATCTGAACTACCGCCTGTGTCTCTGGTGACATTTCCTCCCCTAATTACACATTTACAGTGAAACAAGCTGACTTGAGTAAATGTTTCATCCCTGGCTGTTCTTCGTCTTAGGTTGCAGACACACTGGTGCGAGCCTTCCCGAAGGAGGAGGAGTCTGTCAGAGTCCCTTTGAGAGAAAAGTACAACTCACTACTGCAGAGACTGAGGCAGTGCAGTGTCCAAGGTACAAACACACTGTTCATTTTCAAGTAGCTTTAAAATGCTGTATAGCACATATAAAACTCCAGATCTTTAGATATTGATTCATTTTTTTGCTTTAACTTTTAACTCACATGGTGGCTTTATTATTGCTACATCATTTTAATTCTGATTTACTTTAATTTTAGTTACTGTAGAGAATGTCATGAAAACTGTAGGCATTGTATTATTTCTGAAAGGCCAGTTGTGATGGCTCCCAAAAGTCCTTGAGCCAGGTCATAACACCTGTTCTTTTTGATAGTGCTAGTTACATATTATCACTACATGCTTACTTGATAGCCACTCTGCATTATTCTGTCTGTTGTCCAGAAGGAGAAAAAGAGGAGGAGAACGAGCTGATGATGATTGTGATTCAAGACAAATTCAGGCAAAGGAGAAAACATCTGGCACGCCTGCAGAGGCACTTGGCCCCTCCTGTGCTTCATCTGTGGGAGAAAGAAGAGGAAGAGGAGGACAAGGGAAGCAAACATGGGATGGCCATGTTAAGACAACTGTCACTGGGTACAAGTTTGAGTACCAGCACTTTAACTGACTATGGCTTCCTTCCAGTGTGTAGTGATGGAGACACAGCAGAGAATACATGTGAGGCCATTTCACCAGAGCAGCACAGCAGAGCTACAACCAGGTAGCCAGTGTGAAATACTAGCGCTGCCATTTTCTGAAGTCCTATGTATCTGTGTATCTATGGCTTATTCTCTGGTCTGTGTTGTTCTTTTCAGGCGGAAAAGTACTAAAAAAGTGAAACACAGAGAACGTGCAAAGAAGCCTGCTGTTAAGATTGAAAGTGTCATTCAAGAGGAGGGTCTCCAAGGTGATGCCAAGGAGAATGATCAGCCCTCCCCACCAGTGGTTGGCACCTGGGAGTTTGAGCTAGAAGATGAGGAGTATATAAATTTCCTGGAGCTCTTCCTCAGCTATGTGCTTGAGAAGGACAGTACTGATGGAGGGGACTCAGGAAGTGAACTCCCTTTGCTGAAGGGCTTCTGCTCTGAGCTGAGGGAGAGAGAGTTGCATTCTCTAACTTTTGATGTGCTCACCACTATACATCGCCGTCAAAGAGATGGGCACCATCCTGCGAGAAAACACTTGGGCAATGACCCACCAGTATTCAGAGCTGGCTGTTGCTACAAGCCTGTAAAAGAAGGTAAATCTCCTGAGCAGCAGACTCCCTCCGTCTGGTGTGAAACCCCGATATCAAGGACTAGTCTTTCTGTCAGCTCTCATCCTGGATGGAGAACTGGGAGGAATAAAGGTTTGTTTGGCCTCCGTCAGCAAAGCAGTGTTCATTTAGACCAAAAAGGGAAGGGAACCCCTTTTGGGTTTGAAACTAGCCCTGTTCAAAGTGCCTTTAGCACGGGGAAGCCATCAGAAAGCTTCATATTTGGCTCCTCAATGTCTGTGGAAGCTGTGACTGAATTGCAGCAGAGCTTGGATCCTAAATTAGAGGCTCAGTTTCCAGAACTGGGCAGGCTGCTGGAGTGGATGGTACGCTGGGCTGATAGAAGGGTGCTACTGGGACATCATGGTAAAAAGAAGAAAGATAAAGGAGGAGGAGTTGGGGGAAATGATGATGAAGGAGTTGTGATTCGTGTCAAAGCCTCAGCACCTGCCATCCTCACTTCTCTCAGTTTGCTGGAATGCAAGTACACTGCTTTACTCGGGACTGACCGCTACAGTGCCCACATTCAAGTTCCAGAAATGCAATTGACCGTAGCCCCTGTACTGCAACCTGAGGTGGATAGGAAGCTGGAGAGAGAGAGCAGTGTGGATACAGGCTACCCTGGATCAGCCAACACTCCCATCACTGGTCTCGATCACAATCTACAGCAAGAAGAACTATCCATGTGAGGGCCTCGTGAGTTATTCAAACTGTCGAGCTGCAAACTAACACATATACATAAAGGCGGGTTTTTATAAGCCAGCCTGTGTTGTAAATGCAAACAAGTTATTTCATGTGGTCAAATGGTAATCTGTTTTTTAAAGAGATAAGTCTTGGTCAGAATATGGACGGTCTATGAACAATATGGATGATCAGAAATTGTTAAATCTTTGCTTGAGAAAGACAAAATTGGCATCATCAGAGCAACCAGACAGATGGTGGTAGTACAGTAGCAGTATAAATGTATATGCATGCTGTTTCTCAATTTGTATTTACTGGATTTGTTTTTTCATTTTATTCTATACATTATAATGTGCTGGATTTATATATGATTTGTTTCTTTGCAGTGCTTCTTGCACAGACGAACCCGAGGAGCTGACATTTCACAGAACGCCCCTTCCTCCTGACCAGCATCAACAGACCTTTGATTCACAGCAGAGACAATCCAGTTCCCAACAACTGTCTCTGGATGAATTGGATGATAGACTTGAAAAAGAAGGTGTGATATTCAATTTTAATGGGTCATCAAAATTTGCTGTAATTCAGACCCTTGTTTCAAAGAACACTAATTTATGTGTTTGATATTTGCAGACAAAGGCTTGGACATGTTGTCTTCTGGTTCCAGTGGGAGCATCCCTGAAAACATCTGCACACCTGAAACAGTTAATATTTGCTACTAATAGTCCCAGCCTTCACATGTATCAGCCAGGTTGCCAAGAAACACTAATAATTAGTGTTTTTCCTTTCCAGAGTTTAAAGCTTGCAGACCTAGACTTCTCAGAAAAAGCTGAAGATATGTGCAGTTCCACCTCTATGTAAGTTTTGAATTAAAAAAATGTGAAAATGTTTTCTCTATTTGTATAATGACTTGTTGTCAAAGTTATAGCAGAAGCTTGTTTTATTGCACAATGCTTTGATATTTTACATCTCAAAATGTAAGATCTGACTGGAGTTGTAGATAACTTTAATTCTTCAACACCTGCCTAGAAGTTATAAACATAAAACCTGCTGAGTTATTTCCTCATTTTGTTATTGGAACCAAAAACCAAAACTTGCTGAAACTGGATGTTGAAATTGTCCTATGTTGTTTCAGCCACAGTTATGCTGGAAGCCTACATAATCCTGCAGACCCAGAGTCCCCTGCTCCTCCCGCCATCCAGCTTCAGACTGCAGTTCATGCAGAACTTTCTGATTCTGCTGCCGTGCTGCAGCCTAACACAGCTGTAGATCCTCCAGCACTTCAGGAACAAAGCTCCACAGCTGATGCACCCCCTGTGGATTCTACAACCGCCAATCAGCCATCGACCACTCAGACTCCAGTAATGAGACAACGTCTGGGTGAAGACTTATTCAGGCTGGTTCAGGTAAGAACAGACTGACCAAAAGGAAAGGTTTAGATTCATACATTACCTCTTACCTGAAGACATTTGTTCTTCATTACAGAATATCAACTACATGAGTCTGATGGAAGTTTTGGGAGCTTCATTTTCCAACCTACAACTTGCCCAGCAGAGCTTTTCTTTGGCACAGACTGACATGAGCTCCTCACACCCTAATGTGCCATCATCTTTTAATACCAGATTCATCCCTCAATCAAATGCCTTACCCATTCAAACTCCCATCTCGGCGGGAGCTCAAGCTCAGGCATCTGTGCCAAATTCAGGATCCAACAACCCTCAGCTCAGTCAGACCCCTGCTTGTATGTTTCCAGCTCAGTCTGCCATGCAGAGCTCAGCGAAATCCTCTTCAGCAGCCAACCAGTATCACAACACAAGTATACTCTCCAATGCCAGCGGTGCAGCTGCAAATTATCAGGTATTTGCAAAATGCTCTCTTTAATTGTGACTATGTGTCTTTCTGTGTTAATACATAACTTGAATCACAGTAAAACCAGGCTGAATGTGGGCTCTCTTTTTCTCAGGAAATGCAGCCACTTTCTGTCCAGGCAGATTCACCAGAAATCCAGTTGAGGGAGAGCAGGAGGTTAATTCCATCCTCCCAGGGACTCCTGGCAACTACTGACACCAGTCAAGCTATTCACAGCACTCCTGCACTGCTGCATTCTAATGGCAGCATACAAAATGACTCTGCATCCCAGATTTTGGGCCTGAAGTTACTTCAGCTGCACCGTCCTCTTATGCCCCAGCAGACTGCCCCACAGTATCCACCACTGCAACTGCAACAGACGCTGCACGCTGCAAACTCTGCAACTGTAGAGGACTGTCAGCACAAGCTTAAACACAATGACCAAGCCACCTCAAAGAAATCAGGTGGGGAAAAAAGAAATGAACCTTCAGTTTCAAAGAGGCGACTGAGTTTTAATCATCCACATGAACCAGCTCCCAGAAACTCTCATCCCCACATCTGGCCATCAGGAAAGTCCAAGGATCAAGAGTTCTCACTGCTTCCTCCTGCTTTACCAGCTCACACACCTGCACCAATGCAAAGCCTTCGTCTGCTGCACTTTGAGCCTGTTCCACACAACAACATCACCTTCCCCAAACTACCTTTACCATCTTCCTCCAGACCTTCTCCTGTCATTGCAGCTCCATTGAGAGAAACACCTGTAATCAAGCTTCTACATATTGAATTTGGGCCAAAAATGGTAAGCAGTACTTCCACTGCTTAAGCTTTTTTAAATTTTAAATCATCTTGGTTTTTCACCCACTTAGAGATATCTGTCTTTCCCACAGATGGTGCCCTTTGCTGCTCCTTCAACCCAAATGACCCGTCTCATGTCTATGGAGGAGTTGAGTTCAGCGATGGGGAGGCAGAATGCTGAAGAGACTCGGCTGCAGCTGTTTAGAGTAGACCCATCCACTGAGAGCACCAGGAGGACTACCACTTCTTCTAGCTCCAACTCCAGCAAAAGGCAATCACATATTATTTTAATGCTAGGGATTTGTTGTTTATTTTTAAATCACTGATTCTTTTGCTCACTATACTCACCTTGTGTTGTTCATAGGCAGAAGAGGAGAGAGGTGAAAGCGGAGAAGGCAAGAAAAACAGAAGTCACATTCGAACCAAATGAGTCTATCATCCGTTCACAAGAGGTAAATAATATTAATTATCTTAAGAAGTATAGTGTCCTTGCAAATATTAAGTTGGGACAATACAGTCACATGTTTTCCCTAATATATATTTAGCTGGCAGATGTGCCTGTGCGTGAGGAGCCTGCAGTTGCTGAAGAGGTCACACCTGGACGGGATATTATAGGTGATTATACAACATATACCTTTTACATGGCTAAATTGATGCACTGTATATTCAGAAGGTTTTGATTGAAAATCTAGGTCATGTACGTTGCCAGTTAATATACATATATTTTGTCCTATTTCAATCATGCAAGCAACACACACCCGTACATCTGAAAGGGAGGACAAAGATCTGCATTTGTCGGCCAAAAATTGCACTGACTGAATTTAAAAGATTGCCACAGCGTCTGTGTTATTGCCAAAGGGCTTCTGCTAAATTTATGCATTTCATTTGAAATGTCAAGGACTGAAGTTTCTCTTAATCCTCAAGATAATTAGTTGAGCAAAATTAACTGAAGATGAAAAGCCTCTTTTGAACTTGCAGTAAAATGAAGGCTGCTAAATGGTATGCTGAAAGAGCATGTGGGAACTTTGTTCGAGCAATTTATCCACTGGTCCTGAGTATTGCATATGTTACACACAGTAAAATGTATAACTCTTGGTGGGAATCATTACCATGTGTCACTTACAGTTCTGTTGATCTGACATTCTTTAACTCTCAGGATCCTTTGATCCTTCGCTGACTGGTCAGAGATTGTTGGATAAGGTCATGTCCACTTCAGCTGAGCTCCATGCCTTTGCTTCCACGTGTAAACGACCCCCAGAGTGCCATGATGCTTTCACCAACACAGACCCAGGTGAGCTAGTGCTGAGGTTAGATTTCATACAGTGTTAATATTTTAAAGGTTTGTAGCAGTTGTAATGTCATTATGAGAGAAAAGTGTAAACCTATTTGCAATTAAACAATAAGAAGTTTGCCCTTTTTATTAGTCAAAAATACATAGTAGAAATTAGATGCATCTTGCCTGCATTTCATAAAAATACAGGTTTGTTTTTATTTAATTATTTTTCAAAACATAGAATCTGAACATGTAAATGTACTGTTGATTTTCTCTTTCAGCCTCTCCTCCCATGCTGGTTGATAAAGCTGTGTCTGTCCAGGCCTCTGTAATGGCTAGTAGCCCTAAATGTAAGTTAGTGTGAAATTGTGCATACAGGTCCAACACACTGCTTTCCCGTGTGGATGTAATCAGAGTGACACTGTATGTATGTGTTTTCTCCATATAGCGCAAAGTTCAGGAAATTTCCAGATGTGTAATGAAAACCCTGTTCGAGACTCAAAGGAGACCCCACAGGAACCAGAGAGGATTCTGGTAAGAGTCCAGATGTACAAGCACTACACAGGGACCAGTACAGCTGTTAGCTGCTCTGAATTCTGCTTTTGGATTCTAACATTTGTTTAGTTTCTTTAACACAGGTAAATTTTGCCTGTGCAAAATTTCTTTAACACAGTTTCTTTAACACAGGTAAATTTTGCCTTGAATACACAGATCCTGCATCATCTAAGCTAGAAAATATCTTAACATGACTCAAAGTTTTCATGTAGTATACACACACTCATACCCTTTTTGTCACATTCTAGCAAGGAGTTACTTTAGCTAATGGAAATTCCATTTTTTTTGTTTTGATATCTTTGTCTTGCAGGATCTGGGTGGCCGGCAGTTTTTAAGTGTTTTAGATCTAGAGGACATGATACACCATAAAGATCGGCTGCCGTGTACCAGCCCAGGAACACAGGGTGTTTCTTCCATCCGCCCTTCTTCACCTACTTCTGCTCAGCTTCATGTTCTTGCAACATCTGTTATAAGAAACTCTGTTGCTGCCGCTGATCCACAACCCTCAGTTACTGTTCCAGATGATCTCCTGACACCCACCACTCACCCAGGTCTTTATATGTATTTATATTGTTGGTTTTACAAAGTTATGTCTCTATGCTGAATGCAATGCCTGCTTTGTAGCACAGCAATACTGGTAGTAATCTTCCAAATATCTTTGCATACCCTAGATATCCCTGAGTTTCCTTCCTTGGGCCACATTCAGCCTAGTAGAGTTTCAGAGAGAATCACTCCTCAAGACAGTGTGATGCTCGATCCATCTGACTCTGATATCTGTCAGGCCATAAGATCAGAGAGTGTCGCACCTTGTGGAGCCTCCTCCTCACCTCCTACAGTCTGGTTCTCCTCTCACCTGACAGAGCTAGATGTCCAGTTGGCTGCTCTACAGAATATTGCAGATCATCTGGAGAAGGACTTGTCAAACTCCAGGATGGTACATAAACATGCCGTTTTTGTACTGCTTATATCCTGCTTATATTTTTAATGTCATCCAAGTTTCCAAATTGACTTCCAAGGGTGACACGTTAATGTAATAGAGCATTTCTGTCTTGTCATTTTGTGTCTCTGTGTAGCTGGTAAACAGTATTGAAAAGCTCACCCCAGATGCGGCTCCGGATGTGAAGATTACCACAAAGAAAATGGTCAGACTGTCTGTCCCACAGAAAGGTAGGAAACAAAACTATTCATCTGTAATTAAAGCTCCAGCTGCATCGTATTTCAGATGACACTGCACGTACAAACAAATGTTATAGAGAAATATATAGCACTTGAACATTGCTTTAAAAAACTCAGTTAACATTGGTTGTATGTTTTCTGTAACAGCATGGCCACCAATACCTGATCCAGATCTTTTATTTGAATCCAATGCCTATGAAGAAGAAAATCCAGAAGATGAATATGTGGTTCCTGAAAGAAAACCTTCTTTTCATCATTCTACTTACCCTAACAGTCCCCAAGCTGGTCCTTCCTACCGTCACACCCCACCAAGTAAAGAATTTATTCAGACATTCCCTAATGAAAATAATTCAACAACAAGTTAGTATGCTGACAGGCAACTTTAATCACTTGTTTGCTACTACTAATGTTTTACTACCAAAATATCTCACACTGTGGGGAAATGTTGATAATTATTTTCTGCTGATCTACTAACAGATGACTAGTGTACTATATGAGCTTGTGATGTTAGATGTAGCAGGACATTCCCAAAATATAGTTTCTTATTTCATCTACAGGGACAGAAGATCAGTTTGCTGAAGAATATGGGATTTCTCATGTGTAAGTTTAAATAGATCTGAGGTATTCTAACCATTTTATGACTCAAATTTTTCTGTTAGGGATGTGCTTACCTTTATTTCCTTTCTCCTCAGCACTTTTACAATATCCTGTCCTCTACTTGTCAATCTCTAGATGTACAGATGAGAATCTGGGTCAGACTGAGCTATCCGATACAGCAGAAATCTTAGCCGAGTTGGTAAAGGAAGGTTATTTATCTCCAACTGACTTGGATTTGTCCTGCTCACAGACTGCACATCCTAACAGGTGCAGTACCTACTACAAATTAGTTCTTTAAAATGACTATTTAAACAACTATGATTATCCCTGGGCTGAAAAGTAATATGACCCACAGTAGGCCGGAACAGCCGCAAACCAGCTGGATGTCGCAGAAACGAGTCTTTCCGGAGGATGAGAGGAGAGAGCTGAGGATCTGGATGAGAAGGAAACAAAGGGAAAGACTGGCTGTGTATCAGAAACAAAGGGAAAGCCTGAGAGAGAGGGAGCGCAAACCTTTCCCTAACTCTTCAGCAGTGGTGAGATATTGTTGCCTTTTGACTAGAATTGATATTTCCAGTGTATGTTATGCTGTTTTTGTAATATTAAATCCGCATTGTTGTTTACCCACTTTCTGCAGCAATCAGCAAACAGAAATCGAGCGACTGTTGCGAGAACCAGAAAGGAAAAAGAAAAGTATGTACCTGTTTACATTGTCTACGCCCAGAGGACATGCAAACGAACATGTAAATTGTTACTTCCCTTTTATAGGTTCATGCTTCTGGAGCAATTCAACCAGAGGACCCGTGAGGCTTGGTCTATGGCCAGTGATTTTCTCAACTCTACTGTAACCTTGCACAGTTCTTCACACACTGAAGGTCCTCCAGTGACCTCCACCACACGGTCAGCCTCCGCTCCACCAACACACAGGTATTTTCTGCAACAGTAACTTGATCAGGATCTTTTCTCATTAAATATTAATTGTGCTCCGATCCAGCGTTTAAGCTGATCATCAATTATTCATCAATAATTCCAGATTGGTTATTAGATAAGCCTGTAGACCAACATTCCTTTCACAACTGAGTGTTAGGATGATGAGGTGGAAATATGACAATTATATGATGTTATTAAAATGTTATATCAAAATAAATGCAAAGGATATTTGACATTTATCAGTCAACTTCACACAAAGAGCAGTAAAAAACTGAATAAAATAGCATTCTCTAGAGGATCCATACCATCTGTTGTAGGACTCTTTGTTCTTCTTTTAGACAAAGATAATTCCTAATAACTCTGGTTGTATATTTCAGGACATTAACATGCTATAGAGTTCATTTAGAACTTATCTGATGCCTCCCTGATGGTATTGTGTCATGTGTGAGAATTTAAACATCTAAAGTGCCTAAACTATGACAGGATACTGTATATACACATATATGGGGAATAAAAATATGAGTGTACATAGTGAAGAAGGCACTATCTCTTTTTGACTTATAGTGCTGCTGTCGATGGTAAAACAAGCCATAGGCCCCAGTTAAGACAAGCTGTGCCCCATGTTCGCCCACAGTCTGCTGATGTGCAGCAGCGGCCTTCAGAGGATCACCGCAGGAGACTGGGACTACATAGACCAGGTATCTTCATCATAATGACTTACATTGATCGTTCACCTGTAAATAAATGATTTTCCACTTATTTTCATGAAACTGTCTACAAATAGCAAACCTGATTTATGTTGTGTTTTGGTTTTAGTGACGTCTTTGCCGAAGGACCGTCTGTCTCAGGTGACCAGGCGTGGCATGATCTCTGACACCAAGAGCCACACTAAACTACAGGCAGCCAGCCAGAGTGAGGAACGGCATGTTGGATACCAGAGAAGGATGGGGGTGAACAGAGGTTTTTCAGCTGTAGGAAGAGGGATCCTGAGGGAACAGTCAAGGAAGGAAGAGAGAGAAGAAGTGGATCGTCCAGAATTTAACAGACTGCAGGGCCTAGAGGAGTCTAACATTGTAAGAATCCAGTTTTTCACCTAGAATTTTGTGTAATCCAACTGCTGTAGATCTAAAATAGTGTCTCAGTCAATCTCAATTGATTAATTGGTTCTTGAATGAGGACTGTGTTTTATTAATGCCAACCACAGTTCTATTAAAGTTTGTGCTATTGCTGCAAACAATAATGTTAGATAGTATTGTTGCAACTATTTTAAATATTTGACAGATCATATCTTCATACTTTATTGCATGTTTTTCAGGTTTTGGCGGCGCTTCTAGATGACCAGGATGATGGGGTCAGAGCAGATGTTTCAGGGATGGACTGGTTGGACAATCTCTCTGGAAGTGCAAGCAGCAGCCTTAGTAAAATAGACTGGGCTGCTATCGAGAGGATGGTGGCTGAAGAAGAATCTTGAGTGTTTCAAGGAAAGAAAAAAGTGCCACATTGACGTTTAAGTAGATGGTATAGTACTTGAAAAAAATAATATGCCTAGAGTTTTTGTGCCAGTTGCAAGTACTATAAATCAGATGTGTTTTAAACTGTGATAATAGATAGTATAATATGCTTAATACATTTTATTTGATCAACAGTGATATTTATTATCATGAAAATATCTTTATAGACTCACTAGATTCACTGATGTCTGCTGTTATGTGAAAATGTAAGTTTGTGCCATTTGTTTCTCTAGTTTTCTACATTTATACTTTATTTTTGTACACAGTCGGCTGCCTTAACAAATAAAAACTTCAAAGCTGTTTCCTGTCCCTTTTCTTTGCTATCACTGTTCATCACATGGCGCTGTTTACATGGTCTGGTTTTTGTTTGTGGCCTAGCGGGCTGCTCTTTCAAGTTATATTTAATGTTTGACTTACTGGGGGCTTTCAGCATTTATCATTCAGAATTATACATTTACATAATATTTAATATGAGCAGGACACCTGGGCTGTTTAGTTGTCTTATACACTGGATTTTGTAGTGGATACATAAACATTTCTATTAGACTGATGGATTCCATGTTTGCAAATGGTTTTAAAAGTAGTTTGTAAAGTGGAATGGGACCCAGGCTTCAGTACATTACCATGAACTCACAATGTATTTTGAGTTGAAATTAAGTGAAGCTGCACTTGAGGTCAGTTTTATTTATTAACAAATTAACAAAATAAATAATAAAAAATACAGAGGCTCAGTAAAACCTCAACAGCACATACAGATTAGACATACCTGTTTAGGACACTGATTTTAGTTCTATAATATGTTCAACCTAAAGAGCAATTTAAGACATTTCTATTAGTGAAATTAAAAAATGCATATAAAATCATGAGCTGTATCAGGTAGTAACAGATGATATATTTAAGGATAAACTTATAGACAAAGTTATCAGCTTTAACAAAGAGAGAATTCAGATTTGATGTAGAAAAATAGTTTTTCTATTATGTTTTTAAAGGGACAGGAGATATCAATGTGTGTATCTGTCATCTGCTTTCATGCAAACAAAAACTTTCTCAGAGAATGCTGTAACCATAGACATACGGCTGTAACCCCACGGCTGTACCGCTAACGCCTAGCGCATGCGCAGAACAGCTACGGTACTGCAAGCGAAACAGGAAGCGAAGAAGAAGAACTTCCGGAGGTAAAAGGTAACATTCATATTTGAAAACATGGACCCCAAAAAAGTGGATGAAGGTAGGAAGTTCTTGCTGTTTTTACGTATGTATGTTCCCTATACCGTTAAATTTACACGAGTGACGTGTATGTGCTTTTTTCCGAGCTTACTTGACATTTATGAGCTAACCTTAGCTAAACTATTCTTGTAAAACTACATGAAAGCAAACATGCTTCGCCTCGGTTTTGGCTAGCTTATTTGTTGTCTGAACTTAAATGTTATATCCTAGAGGTATTCACTTCCCACCGTTGAGTTTGAATAGCCAAATTACTGTAAACATTCAAGACATTTACCCCCCCTAATATATGTATAGTAGAAGACACGAAGTGCTTTTACAAGTCCTGTATCTGTTGTTATTAGCTAACAGCCATGGTTACATGTTTTAGACACACTGCACGGTTTTAACGTTATCCTACGTTACACTGATGTCAAACATAACAGAAAAGCTACGATATGTTTCAGTCAGGACTGCATGGTATTTATAAAACTGATTTTGTGATGTTTTGTTCTTCTGCGCTATATACTGAGGTATCAGTAACTACAAAATGTTCCGCCAGATGACTTGATTAATTCATGATTAGGATTAATTAGGATAATTTTGTAGGGGTGCAACTGCATCAAAAATGAAAAAAATAAGATACACTGAAACGATATACTGTGTAGCTCCACTTTTAAAAGAGGCCACCTATAAACCTAATTAACTAAATCCACCGTATGTTTTGTACAAAAGCAGGTTTTTTAATTCGCTCGATGTGCATTTTCATAATTTGTCACCTAAATGAAGTTTACGGCCATATACAGTCTGTTGTTATGTTGATGTTATTGCTTTATTGTTATTAACACACCAAGACCCTTTACATCATTAATCGTTCTTCACCGTTTGGTGCTTCATATTCTTGCATTGTGTAGAATAACATCCTGATTTAAATAAATTGGTAAGAGATTGTACCTCTTAAGACATCACTGTAGCATCTCTGCCCTACAGAGGGAAGTACTACCCTTCATTTTTAAGCATTCATGTGAAAAATAAATTGTCATTAAAGTTTTAATTATTAACAGCCTGTGATAAACATTTTGCTCTCCTCTTTTACAGCATCAGGCAAGATGAGTGGTGATGGAGACATTGGGTCTGTCATGGGATTTTCTGGGTTTGGTATGTGCCACTCAGCACATGTGGTCATTTATTTGACTTTTTATTTTTTATATGATATGATTATTTGAGTTGTGACGGTCATAGATAAAGTGAGTTTGTTTTGTACCTTCCAGGTAAGAAAGCCCGCACCTTTGACTTTGATGCCATTTTTGAGCAGACACGTCGAACAGCAATTGAGAGGAGTCAGCATGTATTAGGTAAGTTTGTCTTCAGTCATGATGAGACAAAAGCTCTTCAGTAATCGCGAATGTAATTGTAACTGTTGGATCTGTAGAGGAGAGGCAGAGGGAGACCCAGATGGAGGAAGAAGGAGAGAGCTCCAGGTCAGCCAAACTGTCAGTCCACACTCAGAAACAAAAAGCTGCAGCCGCTTTTTCAAGGTAGGCAATGATTTTTGAGTGTTTCCATTTGAGTGACTAATATGTTACAGTTTGTTCTGACTATCAGTTAGCACATCTGCTGTTCAAGTTTAAGTTAAGTTTTCTTTTGTTTTTTCTTCTTTTTTCTAGAGCAAATGAGAGTGAAAGCAGCAGTGGATCAGACTCTGACTCAGACTCAGAGCCTATTGGACCCCCGGTGCCTCCTCAGCATGCAGCCCAGGAGGATGATGAGCTTGTGGGACCACCTCTTCCTCCAGGTTACTCAGGCAGCACAGCTCACAGTGAGGATGATGACGACGAAGAGGAGGCACAGGATGACGACGATGATGATGTGGGTCTAAAATATACTAGTAAAAGTAGACGTATATTATATACGTAAAAGTAGTGGATTACAATATCCTTCTTATAGGTCCACAGTCTGAATCTCATTGAGTTTTCACTTGTTCTGTCTAAAATAAAGGCTCTCTTCTTGCTCAGACATTGTGACTCAGTAGATAAAGCACAGGTGTCACTATTAATAACCAATTTACTATTTCACAATGAGTCTGTTATATCCAGGTATCCGGGAGATAGCGTGTACAATACCAGGACCCAGATAATGAAGAAGTAAAATGGAATTCAGTCTTTTGCAGTTTAACGGTTTACTCGTATAATTTTGCTACTGTCACTTGTCCTGGTACACACTGGGGTGTTTTAAAATCTCACCACAAGATGGCAGCATGACAAAAATAATCACTCGTTAGTCCTGCACTATTAGAGAGCAGTATAATAATATGCCCTTGAGGTGTTGCGTCTTTTGCATATGATTGTGTTTCTTTATGATGCCGAAATGGCAGTGACACCTGAAAGATATCAGCATCTTAAATTATTCGTCCTGCTAAAATATGGGGTGATTCATTGTTTTTCATAGGAAGAGTATTTACACTATGTGATTAAATGAATAAATGTCTCACTTTTGAACAACACAGCTCAGAGCCTAACCCTAAACATACAACGGTGTGACAGTTCTTATGCAGCCTAGTAAAGTAAAAATACACAAAACTGAATGATAGTCTACATTATGACCACATGCCTAATTCACTCTTGTCTTTCTTTCTTTTTTTATTTCCATGTATTCATCTCAACTTTCCACCCCAGAATCCAGTGAAGAAGATTCCAGACACTCATGAGATCACTCTACAGCACGGCACCAAGACGGTAAGACTTCAACTCTCAGTCATTAGAATTGTTGTAAACTCTTTAAAGAAAGTATTCACTGATTTTTAATTTGCCTCAAAAAGAAATTTGTATCTGTCGAATGTGTATTTATCAAAAATGACTCATAATCAACATGTGTTATTTATATTATGCACAGATTTCATTCGAAAAGTTGTATCAGGGCAGCTGTGTCTGTTCCATTTGTTCTAGAAGTGAGAAAATGAATGAACTTTGTTTTGAGACGGATTCAGTAATGATTGCAGTTTTAAGAGTTTTGTTTTGAATAATTGGATCATGTAACTGAAACATTTGGCTTCTATTTATTGTTGTTGCCTTCAGCTGAGGCAGTGTGACTACATTGTCAAATATTTCAAGCATCTGAAGCAGCCTTCTACACTTGAACCATATAGGCTGATATATTGTCTTTTAGTTTTAAATAATGTTATTGTCTCTTCAGGTATCAGCTCTTGGTTTAGACCCCTCTGGAGCCCGTCTGGTGACTGGTGGATATGATTATGATGTGCGTTTCTGGGATTTTGCGGGGATGGACCAGGCTCTGCAGGCCTTTAGATCCCTGCAGCCCTGTGAGTGGTACGTGGAACATCAACACAGTTGCTTAACATGTGCTTAATTAGTTTCATGCAAACATCCAATGCACCGACTGCTTTTATGTGTGCCAAAGTGTACACACATACACAAACACACATGCGTTTGTTGAGCTTCATTGGGCCTTGTGTTAACTCTGTGACATCCTCTCTTTTCATGCAAAATGAGGCTTTCAGAAGCAGATGGTTTAGATATGCGGGTGTTTGTGTATGTGGATGCATGTTTATTCTGTGTTTCATTGAAACTATCATCAAAGATCAAATTCTTTTTTGGTTTTGGGAATCAGTGGGCTGAGCTGGAGCAGGCTTCCCCTTATTAACTAAAATTTCCGCTACATTTAACTTGATTACAATGTGATCCAGTAGCCTGTTTGGTTTACTAACAAGCTGTTCTGTTAAGGTCCGCTGTTCCTCTTTCCTGACTTAAAAAGGCAACTTGTGAGCTCAGTTAACTAAAACATTGAAAAGTTTGAAAAACCGGTGCTATTTATTTGGTGAGCTTTTAATGTCAACCCAGCTATTTCCAACTAGCTAAATAATAACAGTTGATGCTGGCCTCATTTTCTTTTCACAAGTTTTGGCCCCACCTACACCCTACTGTATTAAGGCTGCTTATTATTGACCTGAATTCACTCTGGTGATAGTTATAGTTGTCTCTTCAGAACATGCAATGTTGCATCTGTGCATTGTAATGATTTGTATGTTTTTCAGGTAAAGTTTAGAACATGAAAATTACATATAATGTCATGAAGAGCTCTTAATACACAAATATAGTTCCACTTTAGGTAGATCAATAGCTACGTCTTTCTTTTTCCAATGGGGATTTGTTTTCAGAGCCTGTACACATCCTGCACAGCGTCATACAGATGTAAAATGTTTGTGTGTAACATGTTCGAAAGGTAATTCTTTCCATTTCACAGCTAAAATGCTATCGTGCTCACTGTTGTGGTTTAGCGTGTTTGTTTGTTGCTTGTTGTAGATCAAAGATGCCAATCATCAGGTGTTCATCAGATGTTGGGCTGTTTTGTTCCTATAGTTACATGTATCTGCTGTTTGTGTTTGTACCTGAACTATTTGAACGTTTAAAACCTTCTTATATTATATAACAGTGCTGTACAATCATAGTTTGCAGATGTCTTGCAAATCAACTCTAAAATACAAATTAGAACATAACAGCACCGCAGAAAATAAATCTGAAAATGTCTTCTTGTCATGATTTTTTTCTTTGTGTGTCTCCTCAGTCATCAAATCAAGTCCCTGCAGTACAGCATCACTGGTGATGTCATCCTGGTCGTTTCTGGCAATGCTCAGGCCAAGGTGTTGGACCGTGACGGCTTCAATGTCATGGAGTGTGTGAAGGGAGACCAGTATATTGTGGATATGGCTAACACCAAGGTATGCCAAGGTCATGTCCACGTGCAATTTCAGTTCATTCAGCTTGGTCTTCCATTTTTGTAATTTTGACCATCATTTCAGTTATGATCAGTTATCATCAAAGTAGTTGCTGAGTTTTAGAGACACTGCAGCAAGGTCTGACAGAACAATAAACATAAGCAGTCAGATGATTCCACTGGTTGTAGGGAAGCCAACACATTTTTACCAGATTTCAGATCGATTTATTTAGAGAAAAACTCATAAGTACAGAACATTCTGTAATAATAACTCATTGAGGAGGAAAACTGTGCACACAACAACAGCAACCATGTTATGTCAAGTTAAACTGAGATGTTGGTCTGTTAACGAAGATGTAGGTTAAAAATCAACATTGTGGGTAATATTTTCACTGTTCTCCTTAATCTGCTCAACAAACCTGCCTAAAACCTGTTGTTTTTACTAACAGTATGTGCTTTTCTCCTTGTCTGACTTTTACTGATTACCAGATTTCAGCAATTGTGTTGTTAGGTAGAAATAAAATAATGACCATCAGTGGCCAAAGCTTTAAAAATAGGACCCAAGATGTATTAATCTGGAATTAATATGACAGATCTTACAGGTGTTTATGTTTTCATTACCATAGCAACAGCAGTCTGCCTATGAGTAACTGCTAATTCTAAACACGGATTGAATGATCTGCTCTTCGGCTCTGTGGGTTCAACTTGCCAATGTGTAATGGTAGCAAGGTGTAGCTGCTCTGTTTTTGTACGCAAGGATAATGGTCTGTGATGTGAGACTGGCCAGAGGCAGTCTCAAGGGGAGAGGAACAAAACATACTTTCAGGACTGTCGTGGTTCATTTGTAGTATATACCTGAATCTACAAAGGAGGATCCTAATTAAGTGTCCATGTTTGTGTTTTACTGTGTTTGAGAAAGCTATATCAGTGATCAGTGACCATCTGTGCCAGCTGCAGTGCATTTAGACATGGTTTATACCACCCATATGAATGACTTGAAGTGAAGGCCCATTGATTGCAAGTAGAGTTTTCCTGGATGTCATCCATTCTTGTCCCATCTGGAGCTGATGATGAGTTTGGTTCAATGAAAATGCGTTTTGGCCCGCTGACAGTGTCCCAGTCGATTAGCTGTGTCTCATGTGATAATTAAGTCCTTGCCTCTGCTCGGCCTCTGTTGACAGACAAGTGCTTCCCTCCAAACTCATCTCACTGTAAGATAGATGTCATCTAAGAATGCCTAACCATGTAATTTAATTTTTTTGTGGAAAAACCATAACAGAAACAAATTCTAAGTGCTTTGGTAGAAGGCCATAGAACTTCTTCTGGTTCTGGAAAGCGTTTCACCTCTCATTCATGGGGCCTCCTCAGTTTTGATTGATGAGGAGTCCCAGGTATTTATTGTTATTCACACAACCCAAGGTGTGAGCTGTGATAAAATTGCTTTGGGAGGGATATCAGAATTGCATTATAAGTGGTGTTGTAGAACTTCCTATGATCTGTTTTCTCTGTCCAGAGGAGTTTCGCTTATCTTTAAGAAGCAAGTTGACTGCTGAGGCTTATCCTGTGGAGCTCACTCTGCTGTGTTGTGCTATGCACTTGTGATTTTTTAGTATTCTTTATATACTGGCCACAGACCTATATATAGGGGCCACCATTAAACAGGGGAGGTGGTCTCTGACACCTCCTATCAGCTACTTGTAATGCAGTTGCGACAGATCCTTTTTAGACATCTTCGAACAGGCCTGGAGAATCAAAGCTTAATAGTACAACATTTTCTGTGCCACAGAATTTCATTTGCTTATCCGACCAACAGTCCAAAATCCAAAAACAGAAAAAATGAACAAACACAAACATCAGGGAATCTGAAACCAAATAATGTCTGGCATTTTTGCTTGACATTTTTTATTATTATAATTTTCATTTCATCAGCTAATTGATTAACTAACTAATCCTTTTAGCATTCCTAAACTTAAACCTTAAAAATACAAAAGTCAATCTATGCTCCTCTGGAAACAGTTCCAATAACAACAAACTGGGAATGCCAGTATTGTCCCCTCAGTCCCTTATCCTTACTCAGTTTTGTTGCCAGAGAGGGTTTTTGTTGTGGTTCTGTTTGTCATTAGCATGCTCTGTGTTTACTATTGGTATGAATATCCGTCTGTTTCTTTTTAGTCATTCGCAATTTGTTGTCCTAAACAGTTAAGGAAGAGGAATCAGGTTTGTTTAGGAAGGTAGCAGCTCTTTTACCCTAATTTTGTAACTCTTGTGATGGATGATTGTTTGTTTTGATGTTATTGCACCGAACAGGGACGCAGTCGGGCCACTCACAGCCCATTTGAGCTTTAGCCTCATCATATAGTAGAGAGTGTGTACTTTACCATAAAATTTAACAGCATGGCAATTTGTGATCCTTTTTGGTCATAAAACAGCAAGACACAGGCAGCTTCACTTTATCAGTTATTCAAGTGGTGTGTTTAAAGTATCTGACAGTGAACAGGCTGGCCCTCTTCCTGATCCACACATACCAATGTCATTTGGTCAACTTCTGCTCATGCATGGCTCTGCTTTCTTGAGCGTCCTGTCAAATAGCGGTATGTCATGTCTGAAGCTTCTTTGCATCACATTGAAGTGTTCCTCTCTGACCTGGCAGTTGGGGAGGCCTCTCTCTGGGTTATCCCGCTTTGAAGTCATTTGTTATGAGTAATTCTCCACAGGACTCCTCCAGCAGAGTAAATGGCTAAAAGTTACTCTGCAAGGAACTCACTGTTTGAAGCTGTGACATAGCCTGCTGCACGGCCTCAGGTTCACTGGCTCAGTTATAAGACAAGGCCTATGTCAGGGATGTCAGTGTTACAATATGATCAAGTTACTCAACAGAGAGCCCTGTACAGCTAATGCTGATGAGGCAAAATAACTGGTGCATGTGTCTTTGTGTATAAAGATCTCACATTTGCCATGCAGTTTACACTGCACTGAAAATGCACCATCACAAAAATGTTATAGCACCCTTGAAATAATTAACTGCCGACCTTTTGCATAGCAGTTTTGGCATGAGACAAATGAAGAACAACAGCTGTCTTTGCGCATTACTTGCATGCAAGATTGCAAAATACACCCTCATGAATTTACTTTCATTGGTTCCTACTGGCAGTATTTACCCTTTTAAGTTTCCATCAGCTCTTATGGCTACAATGGGATCTGCATTAAACAAAATGCTCATGATTTTAGGTGGAGTGCAGACCCTCAAAGTGACTAGAAGCTAGGCTCAGACTCTGGTCAGCAACAATTTGGTTTGTGTCTTAAGTGTGCTGTTAGTTCATTTTAATTTTATGCTTTTTTCAGGGCCACACAGCAATGCTGAATTGTGGCTGCTGGCATCCCAAGATTAAAGAAGAGTTCATGACCTGCTCCAATGATGGGTAAGTTTTACACAAGTATTGTGAGCTGTGAGTTAAAGGCAAAGGCTATGACCTCCCCTTGTGCTGCTGTCTGGTAAATAAACCTAATCCACAATTGTGTAAGAGATTTTTTCATGTGAAAAAATGGTTACCAACCTGCCTGCTGCATGTACAGGCATATTAAACATTTTCTGGTTTACCAACAAACATGTTTCATTATCAGTAATCATTTGGAAAACCCATGAACAACAGGAAGCAATGGGAGAGACAAGCTATGCAGGAGAAGTACCGTGCTTTTAAATAATTATCTTGAATAGCATTAATTTTCATAACAGTACAAGTTAGATCTAATTTTAAGTAATGAATTTAGATTCTTTTGTTGCATTACTTCATGTGATAATCTACTGCACAGTGCATGCCAGAAACAGTTAAAACATCAGTAATGATAACATTCACAGATTTACTACTTTAACATTTTTTAACATTTTGTTCACAGTCATCCTTACTGGCAAGCCAAGTTGTATATGTCTAGACCAGTGCCCTCATCCAATGGACCTAATTTTGCTCTCATCTCCTCTGTCACCAGCAGGGAGTCCTCTAGTCCAAACTATGCCTTTGCAAAGTGTAGTCTGACCCCATAGCTGTGCATCGATACATGGCACATTTATACTGGATGTTGTCCAAATGCATCTCTTTATTTATATGCAGTGATTTCAACCAGATTGACCGCAGAAGATAATAGGCTGATATACAAACATATTTGTCTCAGAAAGCAGAAAATTTGCAGCCTACTGTCTCCTTAAAAAAAACACTAGACCTGTATGGTTGCAGAAGCTATAACTCTTGTGTATAGGTGTGTGGGGATATTTGTGAGTGAACACATGTGAGTGAGCTACAGCACAGTGATGAGTCTAAGTGAGTGTGACAGGCAGCAGTGCAGAAACCCAGGGCTATCATCATTAAGTGGAAACAAGGGCCTGGCTTTGTGGGCAGGCCACGGCCCACTGTTTACCAGTGTTACTGCTCTCCCAGATGTGGAGGTTGGTTTATTTAGCTCTTATTGAGTCTCTGGAAATCCTCCCCTGGCACGTTAGCACTGGGTGTTGCCCCTGGCCAGCTCACAGGAGAACAGCGGAGAGGAGCGCACAGGGAGCCATTCACAGGCAGAACAGCTGCATATGAGGAAGGTTCACAGCAGCAGACCAGGTCAACACAGCAACCTGAGTCTCAGACATGGAAAGAGGCAGCGACTTAGAGAGAGGGAGGAACGGGTTATATAGATTTACAGGTGGAGGAGGTTGTCTGTTGAACTGTTGTTCAACTTCCCTTACTGCACTTTTACTTCATCGTGTTGGTAATGTGCTGTGCAACACAGGGGTAACTTGGTGATAAGCGACATGTTTTACTTTCTTGGTGAACCCGCTACTCCTCAAATCTATCACTTCTTCAGTCAAACGTCCCTTTTCATTGCTTCAGTGCAAACAGAATGCAACTGCTGGAGATTAAACAGGTGCCAAACTTACACATCACATTAAAACAGTCCTTGTTTCTGTACTATGAAAGCCAGTTCTTTTCAGACTTGAGGGTTGCCTCTTTACCTTAGTCCCTATCGTTTGTTCAGATTTGCATTATCTGGCTATTGTAACTGCTAGAATACCAGCAAGTGTTAAAACCAGATCAGATCCCCAGTTAGTACTGTGTAGCATCACAGGTGGTATGTTCAGGATCTTACTGTCTATGAATGACAACATGGATCTCTTACCCGTAACTAAAACAAGAACTTCAGAGACAACCACAAACAATAAGCTTCCTGTTGTAAGATGTGTATCTGCATTATTTCAGACTGTATTCTGCAGCTGCCATGAAGACATGAAACAGGGCTTTGACAGTGCTGTGCCATTATTAGTGGACCTTTGGAAGTCGGAACACACTGAATCCTTACGGACAACCAGGCTTTTTAATCCACATGGATTATTAATGCTGTTTGTTAAGGACAGATCATCAAAGAATGTGTTCTCCTTTCTCTGAATCACCACCTCATGATGTATGCTGCTCCATCCATTTCAGTGCCATCCTTTGAATAAGTCTGGATTCTGCAGAGAGGCCAAGCTGTAGTCAGTGGACCTCTTTAGAATGGACCAGCAGTCAGCCAATAGTGCCAGTGGGTGTCTGCTTCAACATTAGACCAACATCTAGGCTTTTCCAGGTCTTTCTGCTTAGTTAGGAGGTCTTTGTTGTGTTTATTTGAATAGGTTATTAAGCATGATCACTGGACCGCCCCGCTCCTTAATTAAAGATCCCCCTGGTTGTGTGGAATCTCATTCATAAGTGCTTTCTCCCAGCTCCTTGAATGATTTCATCAACCCAGACTTTTTTTCTGTGAGAGGAAGTGGATGAGAGGGAAGCACTGATGAAGCAGTTTATTAATGCAGCAGCAGGGTGGCAGCGATTGTCCTCCCAAACTGAGGGTTGAATGGAGCTTCAGTAGAACCGTGCGACTCAAGTTGGTTACTGAAAAGTGTCTCTCCTCAGAGTGATGTGAATATGTCAGCATTTCACATTCTTCTGTCATTTGCTTTTTAAGGTTAGCATTTGTAAAATAGCACAGTGTTTTCCAACAGTATTCATGTTTGATCCAAGGAAGCTAAGTGCCAATTAAACACTGAGCCACTTTGACTTGATCTAAGTCTTTGCTGAAAGGCTGAAGAACTGTTGGAAAACTTCGGATTTGTTTTTTGGGAAGTGAGGGCGATAGTGCTTGGTCTACTCCCGGTGGAAGTTTTTCCTTGGCAGCTCAGAACTTGAAGTAAACTAAAAATATGGCTGGGACTTGCTGACAGTAGTGTGTTTTGAGAGCCACAGCATTTTCTAATAAATCTAATCTTAAACACAAGTGGCTTGAAAACCTTGAATAGTTTCTGTTTAAAGTTAACAAACCATACTGCTTAACACAGTTAACAAAGAAGAACCAACATTGTGGGAAGATTTGCTTTGGTGTTTTTCAGAGCACAACGTCACTGATTCTTTATTTTACACTTTGCAGTTTTATAGTGCCCAGGGGAATGATTAGAAATTAATGTTAAGCTCTTTTTTGTGACTGAAATTTCAGCCAGTGGAGCAGAGGATGGGACAAACGGCGACTTTCTAATTGGGCCCACATGTTACTTCTTCTGAATCTTGAGGCACACTTGAGCATGTGTACACACAAATACACACAATTTGAGGAATGTTTCCAGGAGGTTCAAATGCCAGGGATTCCCTTCTTGCTGGCCTGCTTTCAGGGCTGCAGCTGGACTTGAATGTGTAGCTCTATGCAAGGAGGCCCAGTGAACAACATGGCAGGACATTTTACTGATGGGGAACAAATGATTTTTCTTGGTCATGCTCTCAAACCAAACACAATTGTTTTTGGCAAGCATCCAGAAAAATAGAAAGCCACAGAAAGCAGGTTTTTGATTTGCTGCATGCATAAATTGATTGATATTTTATTGTATGTGCACTAAAAGTGTTTTTTCTGTATTGGGTATTTCTTTCTCTCTCAGCCCGTGTCCTAATTGATTATTTCTACTATTCTGATCTTGTCAAGTAAGTAGGGTCGTCTGTTTTTCAGTGCTCTCAGCCAAATGCTTGGTGATAGCTCACTTTAGATTTTTTTTGAGGAGAAGGGCACTACTGCTGGGTTATTAAGTGTGATCTGCGTGACAGAACAGGGATGAAGACTGAGGACAGACAACACAAAATGTGTGTGAGCATGTTGGGGTGATTCACACTGTTGGACACATCAGGTTCATCCACAGTCCAGCGCATCTCCAACTGTTCCCACCTTACACTGCAAGTGTTCCATGTCCTGCCCAAGAATGCACATACCATACCTTAAAGGGGAGCATTTATCCTTCTTGTTCAATTTACAGTCATGGTGGAATTTTTGACTGACAGTAGCATCTAGTTCTTTAGTGTTTGATCTGTGAATACAGTGTTTGTTTCTTTTGTTGTTGAACTGAATATCAGGCCACATCCTTTTGGGTGTGAAAGCGTCTTATCACACAATTGCTTGGTTTAATCTGAAAAGGTGTCTTGACTCGAGCACAAAGACACCAAGACAGCTTTTCTCAGGTATTTTGTACCTGTTGTGTACGGTCACACCTGCCCCGCTAAGGCATCTTTAGATTGATCTTGTAGCTCAGAGCCACACTGATAATGTTGTGAGTTTTTGTGAATCAGCCTCTCACTGTACCCACAGTCCATCTGTGCTCGGGCCAAAGCATTTCTGTTCTTTGGCTTTCTTGCTCGCTTGAGTGCAATTGTGTGGATGCCTCCTCCCAAATCCCTCTGTTATTTCCCCACTTTATCTTCTTCAGCTGTGATGGGAGATGGAGCATCTTCCCTCTTAATCCTCCTTTCTCATAACAGAGCCCCAGTTAGTCAGTCAACCAGTCATCGGGCAACACAGCCTATCACTGGAATTCGACCAGTAAACAACCTTAAACAAGACGTGCGCCTTTCTTTTCTGTCTCTTCCTTATCTCATCATCTGGGAAAATGATCCTAGCAACCATCGCCCCCACTAGGCCTATAACCTAAAGGACAGATAAAATCTGGGGCCCAGGGAATTGTCACTCCTCAGTTGAAGTGTGAACGATTGTGCTACCTCGTAAAGTGCACATGCATGACTGAGGTTGTATAGGTCTCATTTTATTACATTCACCCCTCTGTCTCTGAGGCGTTTGTTGAGGAAAAGGGGGCTGCTGATTGAAGGGAAAACAGGGTTTTGACATGGAGGAAACAGCAAAGTTATTACCCTCTCAGGTTTTCACTTTTTTCATGCTGCATGTGAATATTTGACATCTCATGCTCTTTCATTGCTTTTGCTCTCCAAAAACAACCACCTAGTCAGATTTAAAAGTTTAAGGCTGCTCTGAAGCTGAAGTCTTATTTTTATTATTACTTCTTTGGAGTCATTTTTGTGACTCTAATGGGGGATAGGAAGTTTTTACACCTCAAAGAGCCATTTCAGAGTACCACACATTAGAGCGGAGAGTTTCCCCAGGTGAGGATGTGCAGCCTTTGCCCAATGCTCATAGTTTTCTTTGCACTGGTGGGCTCCAATTTCTCTGCTCTGTCCCCCTGACAGCCTGCAGTGCCATGTTTTGGAAAGAACCCTTACGATAAATAGCATTCCAACCTGCGCTATGGAAAAGGTTATGTTGTCTTTATTGGGTTGACAGACGCCTACAGTCTTCTGTAAACAAAATAGAGATGTCTGTGTGAGGCAGCAGGTGGACCTATTTGTCATCCAGTCCATGGTTATCACTCTTCTTCCTTCACTTCTCACACATACACTTGTGTATCTACTCTTATAAACACTTACTGTACAATACAGAAAAAACCTGGTTGTATCGTGCAGCATCCTTTTATACATACGTGGCTATTTGGGCTTTTTTTCCCCCCAGCTGGAGACGTTTTGATTTATTAACAGCTTTGGGTTATGTAGATTTAAACACAACTATGCATCAAACAGAGTTTTATTTGACCCTTGCCAGTTCTCACTCAAACCATATGTCTTCAGCTGGCATTTGTATCACATTGTTAGACTTATCCAAACACTGTTGAGTGTGTGTGTCTGTGAATTTGTAGAAGGCCATGGAGGAATCCTTGCCTGGCTGTTAGTAGCAGCCCTGCCTGTGTGTTTATACTCCTCTGCTGACCTCGTGACCCAAAGGTTAAGATGCTCACCAAAGCAAGCAGTCGGTCACAGACACATTTGGATGTACTCTGTCTGCTGTCTGCCATGAGTCTTGTCGTGGGCTTGTGAGAGGTTGGCTAAATGTGCTTGTATGTCTTTGAATAAATGTGTCTCTGTTTTGGCGGGCACCTCTGTCTGTGCAGTCATACTTTTTGATCTTTTTTATTAGTTTCCACACATTTTTTTGCATTTGTTTTATTTAACCACTTGTGTATTGGGGATTTTGCACTCTGAGAAGACAGAGGTAGTTGAATGAAAAGTCCTAACTAGCTATAGATGTTGACTAGCTGTTTAGAGTTAAATAGACACTAGGTTGTAAGAAGCTGTGTACAACATCTCTTGCTTGGACAACCTCCTGACAAAAGTCATGCCAGCGGGGTCAAAGGTGAAATGTTCCACCTTGTTTCAATCTGAGAATGCAGAAACACTATGCTTCCTCTAAGGGCTTTTTTGAGTAACCTAATTAACAACCCTTATTTTAACAGATGCTTGAGCCAAATGGCAGCAAACTGCAATTAATGATTGATACACACGTTTTTCTTTCTATATATGTCTGATGGAAAACTTGGATATTCTGTCTCTTAATTATTGCATTAACTGTAAATGCACATTTTATTTTTAGCACCATTTGAGTTAGTTTAATGTGTTCAATGTTTTATATATGAAGCTGTGACCATAAGAGGTTTTTATTGGACTTACATTTTATGACATTTTGGAATGAAATCTCTCATTTGTGCATTATGAAAACTCTGCATTTAAAGCCCCCTCTCAGTGCTCCAGGTTGTGTAATGTGTTCAACAGATGTAGGAAAGAGAATCAGGATTTCATGGAAGCTTCAGACATACCTGTCAGACTGATCTACTGTTCGGCTGTTTGCAAAACGCCTCACCCTGCAACACAGAGCTGCCTAATCTCATGTTCATGAGAATGACCAGGGCACACAGTATCTCCACAGTCCTGATTTATTACAGTGGGGAGGGTGATGTTGATGATCAAATATGTTTTGAGGGACAGATATTTTATGACTGATTCATGACAGTTGGGTGAGGATAAATTAAATTCTCTGTCTGTTCACAGAACTGTGCGCACCTGGGACCTGAACTCAGACAAGAAGCACAAGTCGGTGTTCAAACCACGTTCCTTGCAGGGAAAGAAGGTCACCCCCACATGCTGCACCTACAGCCGTGATGGGAAGCTCATCGCAGCAGGCTGCCAAGATGGCACCATCCAGATCTGGGACAGAAACCTCAGCGTGAGTCTTAAAAACACACACACACACACACACACACACCAACCACCACAACGTGCAGTGGGTTGTAAACAGAGGATGTCTGTTTTGTTATGGCTTCGGGTACAGAGTCATGAGAGTCAGGTCACAGGGCAGGGAGGTCAGAGGTCAAGAAATCGCTAACATTGAAGAATTTAAATGGTTGGCTTTAAAATGCATTTGACCGAACTGAATAGTAATCTAAAGTACTGGACTAATTAAAATTTAGATTTGATGATGTTGCTGGAGAAAAAGGTCAATCAGAAGAACACCAAACCGCAAACGTTCACCTTATGAAAAAAGTTGGAATAAACAAAGTCAGTAGAGGACTCAAGCATGATCAAATTTTGTATCAATTCATGTAATGGAAACTGAGATATTTCATTGTGGACTGAAATGCTGCTTCAGACTGATATCCCTCGAGCTGCGCCACCAGCAGGGCCAAAAATATCTGTTTATGTAACTGAAATAACTGACGTGTGATGATTGAGTTGAGTTACATGGAAGTTGCTGGGAGGCCCAATCAAAATTTCCCTTTGCACATTTTCCACTATTAGGTAATTAGGTTAATTAAGCGATCAAAGCGTACATTCCCTTCTTAAAGGTTTGCAATGTTGAGGTAATAGTTGATCTTGGCTCCTGGGAAGCATTGCACTCACTTATTTGGCTGTTTTCACTTGAGCTATTTGACAAATCATCACTAGTGATATAAATGACTTCCATTCACGGCTGGAGAGTGCATCTCCTCCATCTTTCTTCGAGTAGGTCTTCTGGGTCGCTCAAATGTTTTTTTTCTTACTGATAGTTACTCTTTAATCCATGTTCAACTGTCTACAAATCTTTCTTCTTGATGGCTGTCACAGTGATACATTTGTGGTCAGTGTCTGCCACAAAAAGGATATCACTAGCTGCAGTTTCCTGTTCATCATTGGCAAAGCAGATTTGGCAGTTTATTGCTCTCTTTCTCAGCCACATACGAAGTTCCAGTCAGATGAAAACAGATGGAAAGATGGGAAAATAGAGGGGAGAGGTGCACTCTGTTGAAGAGGGGGTTTAGTGGACCTACAGCACTCATAATTCAGTATTTTCAAAGACGACATATAGCAGGCATCATTCCAGTGTGATATTATGTTACATTATGGCTAGCTCATTTGCAAACATGGGTTTGTAACCTGATTTTTTTTTCCACGGTGTGAGAAATACTTAGTTGTGGTGACTCACCTGAGAGCCCTTAAAGACTGTAACCCCACATTTTAAGGTGGGACATAAAATTGATGGAGGACTGCACACAGACATTCCTAGACACTGTCTAAGACAACCAGTATCAGGACAATATAGATTACAAGCAGTTGTGGGTGTAAATCTATTTTCATCTGGAGATTAAGAAGTTATTTTTTATACGTATCTACTCTAATTCCTTTGTTCCATTTCATCTCTTTTCATCTGTCCAACCCCATATGTGGACAAGGTTGAATGCTTCTGTTGTTTCATGTGAAAATGGAGATGGTAACAATTAGGGGTTGCGCTGGAACAGCTTGATAGGACAAAGGGACTCATCCAGATAAGTCCAACTGGAAGCAGGCTACATGATAATTACTCCAACAGCCAACTTCATAATTCAAGGACACACAAACAATGCAGTTTGTTTTCCCTGTAACCACTTTTCTATTGTAAGCATGTGCTTCCCTGAACCCATGTTGTGCAGACTCCCACCTCTTCTCCAGTCACCCATCATCCCACCCTTGGGCCACTCATAGCTGCAAGCTTTGAGCAATTGGGTTAAAGCTCTCAAAATTTATTACCCCTCCTTCTCCAAGCTAAATATTTACCCTGCGTCCCATAGCAGCTTACAATAGTCATGTCTGTTTCCTGACCACTGGAGCCTGTCCTGTCTGAATGGCTCAAGAATTTAAGTTGGTGCCCTCTGCCCTAATCAGCAACCTGTGCTGCTGACTCGAATTCAGCCACGAACCTAAAAAGGAGTTGACCTCCTGACGCTTTTATTGCTGCTCCCTCCCACACTCAAATGAGGCCTATCTCCTGTTGTATTGCCACTATTACTCATGGCCAGAATATGCGTGCAGATCAATCATGATCAATCATGTACATGACCTTGATCTATAACTCAGCCTGAGGAGAAGCTATTGAGGATGACACATCTTGTTCTTGAACCCTGACTAGAGTTGATTGATCCTGTGATGGGAGTCAAGTAGGTCTCTTTCAGTGAACTGCCACAGAGAGTGATTGCATGTTCATTCTTTGACCAGAGGGGTCGGTGCCAAAATTACAAGACTGCATTTAAATGGTTGCCAGGTAATGTGCACTCTGTGATACGTGGTGCATTGAGGGTGCAGCCCTTCGTTCCAAAACATTACCACAGAGACCTGAGGAATGTTATGATGTCATTGGTGAACTTATATGTTTCCAGACTTCAAAGTGGGACCCTAAAAGAGGTGGTTTTGATGAACTACATCTTGTACAATGTAACTGTCAGATGACATGGCAAACTTTCTTTGCTTGTCTGCACAAGGTGGTTTTGTCACAGCAATCAATCCTTAATAAGAAAAAATAGATATACACACAGTCCATAGCAGGTTTAAATGCCATGCAGAAATAAAAAGGAACTTGCCATCAGCAACCAAGAAGTTCTAAGATGTTCAGATCCTTTCTTAATTGTGGATCTTTTGTGATTCTTGCCTTTGTCACATTTTGTTCTTGATAAAACTAATTAAATTCCAGGCTCCACTAAACACTGCAGTTTTCACTGTAGTCACATGTGATGTAACAGTAGATTTCAGTACAGTAAAGATGTCATTTTCAGTCTTTCAGTCCAAGTTTTTTTCCCCCATACCTTGAGAGATAACTGTTGTCATTTTCAGATATGGTTGGTAATTAGTTTGCCAGGTGATCTTAAAGGGATATTTTAATTAAAAGGAAACCTACTGAAAGAGGGTTTTCTATGTTATTAAGTCACAGTTTTCACAGGGAGGAAGAATGATCTTTGGGAAGATAAAAAATATGGAGTAATACGTCTTACAAGAGGCTTGAAAAATATTGAAAACTGACAGGAGATCATCAAACTGAGAGGATTTGTGAAGGATTTAGAGCATAGGTGAAATTGGTTGGCTAAAAGCCTATTAAGTTTCTGTCTGTCAAAATGATTGTATTAAAAGGGCAGCTATAAAAATGCCACTGTTGAGCAGATAGCAAGTAATTGAGACTGCTTGGTATCACATCATAAATCCCTCAATGAAACATCCTCCAGGGCTGGTCTGTTCGGCCTTACCAAAGCTTCCACAGTTGGCATGTGGGGTCAGAAATTCATAGTGACTAATTTTCAAAGTGTGTTATTCACAAATGAATGCCATGCTGCACTGGGTGGTCCAGATAGACGGAGCTCTGGATGGCTGATGAACGGCCACCCTGCTCCAACAAGAAGACAAGCAAGGACAGGGCAGAGTGATGATCTGGGCTGAAGTCAGGAGGAGAGATAGTAGGATTCTTTAGGCTCTCTGAGGTTGTCAACATGACCTCCACAAGATATGTGGAGTTTCTTACTGACAGTTTCCTTACATGGTGTTAAAAGAAGAAACATGCTACGTAGAATGTAATTATTTTTTAGGAAAAGGCACCATCTCATTGTGCACAAAACACTATTGACTACATGGTTGCTATGTGAGCAAAAGAAAAAAAAGTGAAGGAATTTATGATGGTGTGTGGCAGAATACCTGGAAACAGTAGCTCTGGTGGGCATACAGGCATCCTCAAATTAAGTAAAGGTAAAAAGTTCACTAAATGACGGATGTGAAAGAAGGGCTCATATATTAACATGTAGCTTTACCTTTTTTAGTTGTTTAATTTTTCAGAAAGGTTACAAATACTAGAGATTTCTGTTATGAGTTAAATGTGACGTACTAAATATTTTCAAACTACATGTTGCATAATAATTTGCCATGATATATTTAGCTTTCTTTTCAAACATATAAAGTAGGGGTAATTAGCTATTGTTTCTTCGTGGCATACTTTCAACAATGTGTTGAAAACATTCCTCACAGATTTTGGTCCATATTGACATGATAGCATCATACAGTTGCTGCAGATTTGTCAGCTGCACATCCATGATGCCAATCTCCCATTCCACCACATCCCAAAGGTGTTCTACTGGATTGAGATCTGGTGACTGTGGAGGCCACTGGAGTGCAGTGAACTCATTGTCATGTTCAAGAAACCAGTTTGAGATTATTTGAGCTCTGTGACATGGTGCATTGTCCTGCTGGAAATGGCCATCAGAAGATGGGTCCACTGTGGTCATAAAGGGATGGACATCGTCAGCAACAATACTCAGGTAGGCTGTGGCATTTAAATGATGCTCAGTTGGTATTAAGGGACCCAAAGTGTGCCAAGAAAATAACCCCACACCATTACACCACCACCAGCAGCCTGAATCGTTGATAAAGGGCAGGATGAATCCATGCTTTTTATGTTGTTTACGCCCAATTCTGACCCTACCATCTGAATGTCACAGCCAAAATGAGGACTCATCAGACCAGGCAATGTTTTTCCATTCTTCTGTTGTCCAATTTTGGTGAGCCTGTGTGAATAGTAGCCTGTTTTTAGCTGACAGCAGTGTCACCCGGTGTGGTCTTCTTTAGCTGTAGCCCATCTTCTTCAAGGTTGATAGTGCGTTCAGTGATGGTATTCTGTATTCCTTGGTTATAACAAGTGGTTATTTGAGTTACTGTTGCCTTTCTATCATCTAAAACCAATCTGCCCATTCTCCTCTGACCTCTCAACAAGGCATTTTCGCCCACACTGCCGCTCACTGAATATTTTCTCTTTTACCAACATTCTCTTTAAACCCTAGAGATGGTTGTGCGTGAAAATCCCAGTAGATCAGCAGTTTCTGAAATCCTCAGACCAGCCCGTCTGATACCAACAACCATGCCACGTTCAAAGTCACTTAAATCCCCTTTCCTCCCCATTCTGATGCTCGGTTTGAACTTCAGCAAGTTGTCTTGACCATGTCTACATGCCTAAATGCATTGAGTTGCAGCTATGTGATTGGCTAATTAGCTTTTTGTATTAACAAGTAATTGAACAAGTGTACCTAATAAAGTGGCCAGTGAGTGTAATTGTTAGGTTAAAAGGTTAAAAAAAACTTGAATCATGCTGACTGTCTAGAAAGAAACAAAATATCTGCATTTGTGTTCTTCTGACATCTGCGCAATACTTTGCGACAAGATGTGTCACCAGCTTCACTGCACCCTGAAAACAATTATGTGTGTATCATTGTAAAGTAGTAATTCTGTGGGAGCTAAAAGATGCGACTTTGAGGGATTAGAAAACACAATCACAGAACAACTTCTTTAAGTCCAATGAAGATGTTTAGGAGTGGTGTAGGACCTGATATGCTTTGAGAGTCTCTGCACAACCTTCATCATGAACCTGTCCTCTTGGTGGCATCTGAAAAACAATCAAACTAGTCCAACAGGCTATCTAGCAAGCCAATCGTAAACATTTACACCATATCTCAGTGCCTCCATTGTAGCCTTCCCATTGTTTCTGTCATTGCCACACAGTTTGATTACCCCTCCCTTCAAGCCTTTCTACATGTGTGGTCACTAAGTGACTTTAAAGAGATGTTTTTCAGCAAAGGAATGCCACAGCTTTCACCCGTTCAGCCCAGTTTTAACCTTGAAAAAGACTTGGAAACAACATGCACATAATAGTCCTGTCATGTGCAGACTTTTCTGTATAACCTGGGCACAGAGGAATACAGTTTAATATAGCACACTTTTGGACTATCTGGACCCTTGACCACAGTGTGATTCTCTAACTCACACCACCTCACCATCACCACTTGTTGATTTCCATGAAAGATCAGAGCAGCTGTTCAGCACTGTGGTTTGGCCACTTGATCCTCAGATGATAACAGAGGTCAGAGTGAGATGTTAAACTGAGTGCACGCTGGGCATCATCAAGACTTTCAGGTGTGCACTTTTAAAAGTACGAAAGAAGAAGCAGAGAGCCTTGCAGTATTTATATAAAAACACTCAGATAGTGTGATTTGAAACAGTTGGCGCTGCGGTAGATTGTTATCATAGTCTGCAGAAGATGAAACCCAATGCTGTGTTCCTTCAGCTATTTATCAAGTCCTGCTGCCGAATGTGTGTAGATGTGGATTAGAGCTCTGTCTGTGTGTGTGTCTGTGTGTGTGTGAGAGAGAATATGTGTGCACATATAAAACAACCTTCCATTACTTACTAGCAGCAGACACTGTTTAGAAAAATAGTCACACTGGCTTACTGAATAAAATCATGACGATTTAGCCTGATGCCTGTTGGCTGGAGAGAAGGCCACAGCTCACAGAGGATGTCACAAGGCGTGAGAGAAGTTTCTAACAGTGCATGAGAATCTGATTTCACAAGCCGGCTGTGTAGATTATCACAGGAAGCAAACACCATGGCATCTACCAGTGCCAGCCAACATCAGGATAGTAAATAAACACTTGAGCTTTCACAACGGCAGTATATGATCTAGAAATAGCTGAAGTGGGTGTATGTTTGTAATAGGCAGCTAGAATAACCAAAAATTACCTATTAAAGGTGCTACTTTCCTGATAGAGATTAATAACCAAATATAAATAGTTATAAAAATCAAATATTTCTCACTATTTCCTCAGTTGTATTAATAGTTATTTAGGTATTTCAGTTTTTTGACTGACCTCTTTTGGATCATTTTCTCTGTTTCTCTTTCATAATTAGTTCCAGAGCTGGACAAGAGTTGTCCTCCTCTTGTTCCAGTTGTTTGTCTTGTAGGATGAAACAATATTTTTTAATATACAAAAGGAAAGCAAACTCTGAAGACAGTATAACATAACAAAACAAAATAAAAAGGGTCAAAACACAGCATGTGCAAAAAGCAGATGGTGTTAATCTTAAAAAGAAAGACGTCAGATGACGAGAGTGAAGAAAAAAGTTGTGTGGAATGATTAATCACAGGTCAAAACAACGGCTCATAATTTTTCTTATTAGCTGACCTGATGAAAACTGTGACTATGGTGAAAAAAATGTGTTTTGAGGCCATGGAACAGGTTGATTCAGAGAAAAAAAACACATCTGTGCAGTTCTCTCTGGAGTTATGTAAAGCAGATTTCATCACCTTGTCCTTGCAGTGTATTTATGGTGTAATATTTACATGTTTTGTGCCATAAACTTTCACCTTGTGACTGCAACTCCCAGAAAAACACAATCACTTTCAGAAAAAAACATAGATGCTGCCTGTAATATCCGCTCCACTGGCCCATTTTTATGGTGTGTCACTGAGCAACATCATAAGAAAAGATAAATACAAGAAAATGGTTCATCAGCACTCCGTCCTGTTCATAGCCTGCTGACTTCACCCAACCCATTGTGCCATGCAAAGATGCCACCACAGTTACATAAATGTGTGTTTGGATACACAACCATTGGCCATTTGCACGGCAAAGCACAGTGGTGACAGGTCATTGTGAATGCATGACTGAAATGGGGCCCCTAGGGCAACACACATTACACAATATGCTTTAGCTGCAAATTATTAGGCCTGCTGTAAGATTAGAAAATGTAGTGTCTGTATTAAATTGACCTCTTGACTTTTATTTTTTCAACCAAGTCAATTTTAGCGGCGCAAATAAAAGAATAGGCAAATATTCAAAGATAACGTATGAGAAGAATGGAATTGGATTGAAAGTAATCTATGAGGAAAATGATGATGGAGAGCAGAAAATTATCCCCAGGGAGAGTACAGAGACTAAAATGGCCAAGGCCTGAAGAAGTGTAATCCATGTTATCTACAGTCCAAGGTAACAGTGTTATCTGTCTCGTGAAAGTTAATAACTTCCCTCCACTTACTTTGGAAGTGAAGTATGGCCTCGTTTCCTTCTGTTATCATGAGGGCACATCACTCATTCACCTCACGCTCCACTTTCTCCTGCAAAATTTGCCAGCTTTTTGCTCTATATTTCACTATCTTATCTGTCTTCCCCAGTCTGTACTCACTTCAAATTCCTTATCCGCCTTTTTTGGTCAAAAGCCTGCATTGCTGCAATTCTCTTTTCACTGATTTATTTGCGTTCGGTTTAGAATTAATGAGAATGTAGCTGTATAAACCAAGGTTATGTTTGTTTGAGTGTTTGCAAGTCTACTTCCCAGACTATTGCTTCACCAGCGTCTAGTAATGATCGATCTCCGTAATCTGGCTGTACTCAGCTCAGGTAAACTAAGGCACTAGGAGGTGGATGTAGGTGGAAGCAGAGAAGGCAAGGCGACAAAATATTGCAGTTAGTGGTAATGCAGCTGGTTAATTTGCTTACGGGGCGATAAATCACAGAAAGAATTTATCAAGTAAAAATGACACATTGAGTATTTGCTAATTTTTGTTTCTTAAATATTGATAAAAAAAAATAGTGTTTTTCTTAGTTTCTTATCATTGTACATCAAATGAAATTGGGTTCTGAGCTTTTGCCTTAACAACACAAAGAGTTTCAAGATGGACTCTTAATTGATCAAGCTGCTAATCTGTTATGAGATTAAGTAATAATGAAAACAATAATTAGCTGTAGCCCTTAGTTGCTCAATATAAAATAAAAAAATCTCTAAAAGAACATATAAAATTCTAATATTACCTTTGACTTAGACTTTTTTATAAGGTAGCTCCAGTAACATAGTGTTGAGCTGGATAATTTCCAGTCTACAACTCCAGACTTGGCACACACACACTTTGCACTACAGTATTACACCGCTTCCTCAGTGAGCACTGAGGAGGCCCATGGAAGGGCAGACCATCTTCAACACAGCTGTTTAGATGAGAGGTTAGGGTACATGGCTAAAATGGCAGGGGTTAATTAAGAATATTTTAAAAGTTGCATTTCATTATCTGCGTTTAGCTTATGACTTACAAAGATGAGATACCATTCTCTCTGGCTTTTGTAATCAGTCTTTTCTCACCTCTATACAATGACCTCAAATGAAATGTCACTTAGCCTACTTGGTTTTCAGTGATACATGCTGATCATCACAGCCAAGCTGAGTAAGATCACATTCTCATACTGTATATAGCACCATACCGGGAAATGGTCACGAGGGCAAAATTATACACATGATTTGGTGAGAACATTGCCTCATTAAATACTTGGGAGGTTGTAATATTTAATGTGTGAACTTCCTCTGCTTTTCCATTGAAGCTGCTATTGTCTGGTACCCAACTAGGATTCAATGTATACAGTCTCTGCTTCAGAATTACACAGTTAGGGCTGTAATTAAGGATCATTTTTAATATCAGTCAATATGCTGATTATTTTCTTGATTATTTCATTCATTGTTAGATCTAGAAAATGTCAGAGAAGAATGAACGATGCCCACAACACTTTCCCAAAGCCCCAGGTGATACCTTTTTGTTCTTTTTTGTCCGACAAAGTGTCTAAAACCCAAAAGATATTCAGTTTAGCTTTACACAGGAGAAAGACAAGTGAGAAACTGACATTGAGGAACTGGAAAGTTGATTTGATTTATGAAAATAGTTTTAAAAATTTAGTTTGTGATGGCATCGTCAGGCTTTCATCATCAGTTAACTCTGGATGTTCTCTGATTTGATTAAAGCCACATTAAAAACCAATTCATGGTTTCCACATGAGCAATGTGAACTTGCATATGGTTCCATCCATACTACAAAAGGTAGTAAGGACGGAGAATCTCCTTGTACCGTCTGGCTTCATAACAAGCATTTGTTCTAAGCACCATTTGTTTTCCTGACACATTCACAGTTGGTGTATATCAAAAATTCTGGGCCACATGTAGACTTGCAGAATTTGGTGGATGATGAAAGTTGCATTAACATGAATTGGCCTTAAAACCACGATCCAGCTTTCACAGGCTAAGTGTGTAAAATTGGTGGGGTGCCCCTTTAACTGTTTTAGGGAGAGGAGGCTGTCATTTATTTCCCTTATAGCCCACACTTTCAAAATAAGAAACACTCTTCTCCACTCGTCTAATGCTTTCTACTATGCCTGTGGCTCATGTTGTTGTTACTATCCATATTTTATAGTTGATCCTGGCAGTCGTTGATATTTTAATGTTACATTTTTAAATAGTTGTTAATATTGACTGACACTTATTTAAGGATGGCTAATAATACCAAGAATCAAAAAGACGCTGTTAGCCTAGGGCTGCAGTTACAAGTGTGTCTGTTGTGCGTTATTGCCTGGTAAATTGTACGCAGTAGGAATATTATAATACCGCATCAGGTAGGAAAAATCAAAATACCATCTGTCAGGCAGAAACCTAAAAGCTTGCCAAGGTAAATGTCTGTGGTCCGTAGTCTTGCTAAAGAGTGTGGTGAGTACAGTGTGTTAAGTTGCTGATATTTCATAAGTTCAAGTGGGCTTCATAGTTAAATACATAGTACGGTGTTCATGGTGGAAATGAAAACTGTGTGTTGTTTTGAAAACGCAGAGAATGAAAAGGTCTTTTTGTTACTGCACTGACAGACTGAAATGTGAACTACTGAAGCAGTGCACTGACAGTTTCATACAGTAGCACTTCAAGAGACTGTCTTTAATATCGGTGAGAAATAGTAAACCAAGGCGGCACGTTTATGCAAACAGGACAGAACAGAGAAGACAGCATTATGTATTCTTCTTTTAATCATCATTTCACTTATTTTTCGGTTTCTTTGCAATGTTTTTATGATACATAGTCTGTATTTAGTCAATTAGTTCTCACTTCCAGAAAAACAGGAACAAAACAGGAAAGAATTGCCGCTATTATGATCTCTGTTGTAGATTTTTTACTTTCAAGCCACATGTACATAAGATTTGACTCTGAAACCACAGGTGTGCTGCACATCACTACTAAACTATAAAACCCTACCAGACCCCATATAAATCTCAACAATGCATTTTCTTCCTAGGTTCACACAAAGTTTCACTGCCGACAAGCCCACACTCCAGGTTCAGACACCTCCTGCCTCTCCTTTTCTTATGATGGCATGACTCTCGCTTCACGTGGAGGTAAGAAAAAGAGCTTAGGTTTATCTGCTAAACCACACAGCAAACTATTGCACATGTTGAAGCTGCATTCATCAGCAGCCCAGCTAAGTGAATCTAGTTTTTATGTCCAAGTCTCCATAAGTGGTTAATTTTTTCCTGAGTGTGAAAATACAGAGGAGCCACCACCAGTAAAACACAGAAGACTCAGGAGAGACATATATACACAACAACAGGGAAGTTTCTTTATGATATTTAATCTAGTCAAGAGGTTTCTAACACAAAGATAAACAGGAATAACTCTGTATAAGAGTCCTTTATTTAACATAACAAGAAAGTTCCTCTGCTGTGACTTTTTGTAAAGTAAATCTCACAATTTACAGTTTTCATGTGGTCTCCAACTGTTGTTTTCTAGGTGATGACACTCTGAAGATGTGGGATATACGCAACTTCAGGAAGCCTGTGAACGTAGCCACTGGACTGACCAACTACTTTTCCATGTGAGACTTTGTACCTGTCATCTTAACTATATACTGCCTATTAGCTGTTTTTGTTAAGGTGCTAATGCTGTATGCGTGTAACTTTCCCTTTTAGGACTGACTGCTGTTTTAGCCCTGATGACAGGCTTCTTGTAACTGGAACCTCAGTCAAGAAAGAGGAGGGAAATGGAAAGCTGGTTTTCTTTGACCGAGGTTCGTTTCAGAAGGTCTACGAAATAGAAGTCACCAATGCAGTAAGTTCTGCCTCGATCCCTACAGCCACAGCTGCTCTTGTTATGTGTTGTTTTTCAACTCGTTGATATGATATGTTGGTTGCGAACAAAACAATGACCTTAAATGTTGAACAGTGGAAAAGAAACATAATGAATCCAAAATGACACATAATAAAACCAATGTGTCTGTTGTTCCTTTTCCATGTTAAGTGGTTTGAGCTCAAACAAAACTGCAGCCCTGAAAATGTTTTAATTTAGCAATGGCTTCTTGAAAACCCAACAGCAGTAGTCCAAGGCCACATTTAGAGATTTTATTGGCCTGGCTTTTGAATTTAATTAACTTCCTATTTAACCCAACACAGAATTATTCCCTTGTATTCATTTTGATTATTTTAGTCAGTATTTAGTCATTTCTAACTATGTAACTATGCAGTAGGTTACACCACAGAAACTGGTTTTGCTGTTTGATTAATTTGATGCTAGACACAAGTCTACACGTTACATAAAATGTAATTTAATTAAAATGAATCAGTTTTCTCAGAAAGATAAATTAGGTTTTATTTTCTTTGTTTTTACCAAAAAACCTAATTGTCTGGAAATATTTTCTCCTTAAAAATGGCCCTAACATGCTCATTTATAGATTCATAATTTTATGTTTGGGATGTATGTGTACATATTTAAATGTTAAAAACAACATGTTATTTTTCTCAGACTTTACATTGCTACAGCACATTGTTTTCTCCCTTAGTCTGCTCTTACTGGTCTGCTAGCCCAACAAAAACAGGGCAATGTTGGTTAAGTGTCATAACCTTAAATCTATGCGTAGAGGAAAGCAGCTCTAGCAAGAGAATAATAGCAGACTGAGAAACAGCCATTCTTTCTATGTTTGAGGGCGTAGCAATGCATTATGCAAATATGATACATGGTAATGTAGATAAGTAATGGAAGAAAACCGTGAACCTCAAATGAGGCATATCAGGCAGGTAGGATTAGTGTTTTCTCTGGGAGAGAAAGCCATCGTTTGGTGTGGACTTTCGGCTTTGTAACTTTGCAGACCTTTTACATGCACAGAAAAGTTACATAACAAACCAAAGGAAAGAGAAAACCCCAAAGAGCAAAATATGGGCTCTTTAAATCACAGTGTGTCTGAAGCTAGTTGGATTTTAGCAGCACAGGAATGCAAATGTTCTCCATCTTCACATGAGGTGAAAAATTGACAGTAGCATTATTTTGAGGGAAGATCACAAAGCGATGAGAAGAGTTATGGAGGAGTGTGATGGCAAAAGAGGAAAGTTTAAAAATGCCTCAAGTCGAGCAAGGAGAAAGTGAGTGAGAAAGGAGTAATGTGACCTTTTCTTAGTGCTAGTTATTCCCACAAACTATTGGCAGTGCAGCTATTCACGCTTTTATATGTACTGACTCTGAGTTATATTTTAAATTTAATTATCTATGGACACAATCAATCATCATGTTCCTTTCATACGGACTACACTGGCATACTCTGTACTTTATTCTAATCCTTCTTACTCAGAAATCCATTTGCCGAGGGCAGCTAGCCATAGGTGCTGAAATCAAAAGCATAGGTGCTGCCTACAGCACGGTTGCTTCCTGCTCCTCCTCCTATGCCTCTCCTTCTTCAAGCCTCTTCAACAGATTTAACAGTGTCTATCTATAGTCATAACTTGAGGTCTGACAGAAGCTAATGCCTCTAACTTGGTCTCCCTGGTTAAGGCATGACGCTTTCACATAAGCTGTTGAATGAACATGCTCGAGAGTCGGGGGAAAGAGACAAAAGATGGGTTTGTGTGCGAATTTGCTTCCTCCCTCCCTGTCAGCCAGCTGCTGTTATCTTGCAAACTTTGGCACAGCATCCGCACTAAGTGAACATCCCTCTGCAGAGTTGCACTGTTTGAGAGGACGGGAGGATGGGCAGTGTTTTGACTGAAGCTGTTTTCTCTGAGAAAGGTTTCACTGTGAAAACTACATGAAGAAATGTATACATTTTATTTTATTCTCTAAATGAGATTCTGAATTTCATATCAAAACATTAGTTTGTTGCTCATACTTCGGTTTGATACAATAATTTGCCATTCACTGTCTGATTAAATAAAAGGATCCTGGGTGTGAGCTCTCAAGTCTGCATTATTAACTGAGAGAACAACAAGGTCCTGTCAGCACAGTCATCTGAAGACACTACACTGAAAAACATCTCAGTTTGTTACTTTTATGCCCAAAAGCGCTAAGAATAGCTTTTTTAACTTCAGTATACTCTATCACTGTCAACAGATTGACAATATTTTGGTGTACATACCACAAAGAAATGCCTTTGTTGAGACAGTAATCTGTCTCACACTAATGTTTATGCCAGTGTTTCTCAAAATTAAAGAACACCTTTTCTGTGTTGCGTCAGTGATCTTGCTTCAGTTACTGTCCTCTCCTCTCTTGTGTCTGGTGGTAGTTAGAAGATGACAGTCTACAAACCTGACAGAACTAAACAATGTCCTCCACTGAAGTACACTTAACTGTTGAGTGTTTGGTAATAATGGTGTCACTCAAAGGCAGTAGGTGGCATTAATAATTTGCAAACAGTAAAATCCACATAGAAATGGCTGTCCATCATTTAGTCCTAGAAATTAACATCATTACGTGCTGTATTTAAGCTTTGTTAAAGCCTTTGTTAACTATTATAAATACACAGCTGTGACATTTTCACCCACTTTCACTATAGGCAGCATCAAAGAAAAGACCTCAGACTCTCTTGGGTCAAAGAGTCTGTTTAGAACTTAACAACCCTCCTCCCTTGCATCACCCTGTGGACGTTTGTCTTCTCTTTCACTTTGCTGGAGAGGGTAAACATTTGGAAGTGATTTTTCCATTGGCCTTTCACTTCTTCCACCATCTGCCATTGTGAGAAACTCTGAAAGCTTCAGCTCAGAGTCACTGGAAGGACGGCAAAAACCTCTTCCTGTCTGTTCACCCTTTTTGCTGTACAGAAATCCAACAGATTTCCCACAAAACCCAAACCAGTGCCACAGAAAACAATGCCGCCTAGAGAGTGGTACAGGCTGCCAGTCGCCTTGGCAATAGTTTTATTTGTGTTAATTGTGGTAACCTCCCCACATTTATATAGCAATGATTAAGGGACTTGAAATACATTTTTCCTTTAACCAGGTCTAGGTTAATATAATTTGAAACTATTCACATATTCATGGGTGACAAATTAAAGGAAAAAACTTAATGAAGTATCTTGTAAGGTGTTGGGCCACCTTACGTGATTTGATACAACTTTGCATTGATTTTCCAAGTCTCTGGAAATCTACTGGAGAATTGAACACCATTCTTCCAAAACATGTTCCCTCATTTAGTGTTTTCAAGATGGGGGTGGGGAACGCTGACTAACACTTAGGTCAAAAATCTCCAACAGGTTGAATTCTTGTGACTGCAAAGGCCATAGCATATGATCGTTTTCATACTCGTCCAACCATTCAGTGACTTTGAATGGAGGTGTCATGCTGGAATTGGGCCACTCCATCAGGATAGAAATGTTTAATCACAGGATAAAGTTGATTACTCAGAGCAACTTTGTATTTACTTGCAGTGACTCTTCCCGCTAAAAGGACAAGTGAGACCCAAACCATGATAGAAAAATACCCCCCACATTATAAAAAAGGCCTACCAGATTCCCTAATTTCAGGGGTTAAGGCTTCACGGTTCTCCTTCAATTTGTCACCCATCTGTGTTTGAGCTGCCTCTATCCAAATTTGTTTGCACTTGTATGAGTAGAAAGCTTTAATTTGTATATTTTAGGTGAGCACATTGAGGCTGAAGGGGAAAAGAGAAGTATCATGTTTAAGAATCACAGTATTTATGCAGTTCAATTTGTTTATGCACTAAAAAATTACATCATTTGTCATCATTTGTAAATTACAGAGGTCAGTTATTACAACATTGTAGTGTCTGTTTATTCATTTTTAAGCATTTTGACATTCACTGGACAAATGGAAATAGCAACGGGTAGGGAAGTTGTAATGGGGAATGATTGGGGTTAGCTGATAGATTGCTCAGAATAGACCAGTTTGATGTCTGTCGTGTTGGTATGTTCAGGTTTGATAAAGTCTGTATAAATTCCTCTGCTATATTCAGCCCCCTCCGTCCCAGCCACTGACCAACAACATAACAATCCAAGTGTAAAGTGATCACCTCCACCAGACTGTATTGGCAGTTTAAACTCAAGTTTCTATAATAATTTTGATGTGGTAAAATTTGCCTTTGTGCAGCAGATCAGTTATTTCTGGCTGACGTGCACTCAGTGAACCTGATGAATGTGCTATTTACTGTGTTTACATCAGCCGTCTGCCTCTTGGATGGCCCAAGAATTTAAGTGCAGTCTTTATAAAGTGGCGTACCAGGCAGGCGAGTGAAAGGAAGGGCCACCAATCATTTCTAACTAAACAGTCTACATAACCCCAGACCTGGATTCTGGGGTGTGCTTGGGAGCAGGGGCTGTTTCAAGCCTGTTTGGTAAATACTTCAGACACGCTTAAGCTTATCCTAGTCCATCAAAAAGGGCAGGGACCAGGTGAGATCCTGCTCAGTAGAAAAGCATTGAGCCTTTGGCTGAATTTCAAATGGAGATCTACTGAAACCTGCAGCTCGTATGCACTTGTAAATGTGACTGTATTTCTGGGCCAAATTTTCTATGTATCCACATTTCATCTTGAATGCATGTGTACTTAACTCCTGGTACTTTGTATTATGTGATCATCATATGTGAGGTGCCATGGTACCTTTGAGAACAGTGTCTCCCAATCACGGTAGGAAGATCTTTTGGTTATAAATCAAGTGTCTTTACTGTAGGATTGCTAATAGTTGCTAACGAGCCTCTTCTGTACCTACTCTGCAGTGACAAGGGGGGCAAAGAGACACTGTTCTAATGTTGCATGAACCTGGCCCTTATTTTCTTGTCTGGGGCAGCAAACACAGCACACAACATTTAGATAACTGTTATTCTGAAATGTGCTACTATCCAGACACTATATGCATGATTACAGTAACTTAATCAGTCATGTAGTCATACGCTTCAGTCGCTGCGGCTACATGCTGCTAACCTGTTTGTCAGACACACACAAGCTGAGGTGCCAATTCCTGTTAGCGCACACTTTGAATTAAAATTTACCTGAGTTAGATCTTTAAGGAGGCAGACCATTAAATTAGCTAAATCAACAGATAAAAATCTTCCAAAATACCAAAACCAATCAGCGATGGACTCCCTGCTCACTGGTATATCTGTCCAAACAACCTCCTTTACAGTCGGGGGTGTCTATTTCTATATAATAAACAAGTCACAGAAATAGTTAAATTGTCATTCAACTCACCAATTTGATGCACTTTATTCTATAAATTGGATGCTGGCCAGATTATCAGCCTCATCATCATACACATCAAAGAAGAATCCCATTCAGATCTATCCAGTGATGCAGACAGTGATAAAGGAAAAGAACATGGCAACGAGTCAGTGTTTAGTATTGCCCAAAAAGTATTGTGTCTCGTGGATATCGGGAGAAGAAAGTGTTGCTGTTAGCCAATGCTATAACTACCACGTCTTGCTTGAAAGCTCCCAAACAGTGAGCTGCTCCCTGTGCAAGGCTTTTCAAGGAGGCCTTTGATACAAATGGTGGGTCTTTTATCTTCACTGAGAGCAACCAAGGGTGAAAGGTAGAAAGGAGGCCTTAACTCTGTTCTTTTGCATCTTACCAGATAAATCTTGTACGTTGTAAAAGTTCTTGCCAGTTCTTCCAGTAAGGTAGTTCATACTAATCACAGACCTCTTGGACAGTAGCCTAGTCAGTGTGTAGCTGAGGTGCTAAAAGTAGCATTCTCCTTTCCCTGGCTGCTTTCACTTGGCCGGTGTAGCTCAGCAATGCACATTTGGATCCACTCACCAGCAGCTAAACAAGAAACACAGCTGACTGTTGTGTCTCATTAGTGCAGCATAGCTTTATTTCATAATCAGCATACATGCTGGGCAAGTGGCTGCTGTCTTATTTATCCATAGTCCGCCTTTGATATTTTAATCTGATGGGACATTGACGCCTGCTACTGAAGAAGTGACTGATTAAAGTTTCCTCCTTCATGATGTGATGTAATTTTGTGGACGTGAAGCATAAACAGGGGTTCCTGGAGTATAAACAAGCTACTCTGAATATCTGGAAAGCAGTGCTATGGTTAGACCGGACTGAGCTCTGCTTGGCTGTGGACTTCTTAGTGGATGCAGTTTGGGTGGGCCCCAGTGAAGTGGGCTGTTTTAGGCACCTCTGTTAAACATGCTTCGCTGTTGGCAGAATGATTAGTTTGAGTCTAACGAGGCAGTTTTCTGAACGTGACTGGACAGCAGTTATTTGGGATTGTTGTCACCTTCATGTTACTGCCTGACTTGAGCTGCGCTGTGTGTGCTGCTAACCTGCATGCTTTGACGGTACCTGTGGAGTGTAACAGAATTCCAAACTGTCATTTCTGCCTTTCCTCGCATGAGGAAATTGTCCCTGTTGCTTCACAACCATGACAGGCCAATTTACAACCCATTACACATTTACACTGAAGCACATCCAGTGTGGACTCTGATACATGTTGGTACACGTTTTTATAAGAGATAAATGTTCTATGGGACGAGCACCTTTCTCAGGAAAAATTCAAAAGATTTTCACACTTCAGAATTTTTGCTTAAATCAGTTTTTATGCTTAAAATAAATTACAGTCTGCAATGCATATTAACATGTGTGCTTATTAGATACTTCATTAGAGTTAATTATTCATGTTATCATCTGTCTATCAGTATATGAATGGAATATGTGAAGCTCATGATAGGCACATCCTGTTAAAAGCATTTTCCAGATCTTTCTATCAATTACAGCTGGCTCGTCTAGTTGAGCAGATTAACCCTCATCTGTCCCGTGAGCTACACACCACTGAGCTGCTGGCCTCATATTGTAAATATGTATGTATGAAGTGAGGAGTGTGGTGCAAATTTTAGAAGACTTTGAATGATTTTAATTTACTATACATACAACGTCTTGTGTCACATACATGGTGAAAATGTTAGAACAGTGTGAAGTAATTTTGAAGTAATTTTATTTATATTGTGCAAGATTTCATTGGTGCATAGAATACTGGCTAATTCTGATTTTACATGTGATAAATTAAAATGTATTTATAGATTTTATATGGTTATATTGCAGGAACAATGAGGAACAGAGCTTGCATGTACATTTATTTCTGTACTGTATGTATGTGCAAGCACTCATCTGTGTCTGTCCTCTAGTGTGTCCATGTGTGTCTGTATGATCATGTGTGTGCGACTGAGACTCCTTCCTCTGGTATCCTGGTGGGAAGCTGAACAGCTGGGCGTTAAGCAGCTTTCACTGTCACAGAATCTGGACGTCCCACTCACAGTCCTACCCACCCCCCATCCTACGCTACTGTCCTAGACCCCATCAGATTCCCTTCTCTGTTCCACACAAAGACATGCCAAATGCTCGCTCTCTCAAAGATTCTGCACAACTACAGGACATGCAAAAGCACCAGGTTATTCATAGATATGTGTTAACCTGCCAGAGAGCTGTGATGTGATAGTAATGTGTGTAAAGGAAGAAGCCACTATTGCAGAAGGGGATTTCTAGCTCTGTGCTGCATCTCACATATCACAGAATGAACAGAGGATCTTCATCACCGTCCAACAACTGTGTGTAGATTTTTCTCTCTGTCCTTCTTTTTCTGTCCCACACACACACACGCACACGCACACACACACACACACCTCTGGATAAATGTGGTCACATTTGCCTATTGGCACTGGGCCATCTGTCACACACAGACTGAGGGATCCAACCCTCATCCCAACAACCAAATATAGTCAACTAGAGCAGCAGAGCACTCTGGGACTGATCCCCACTGTACCACAACCAACCCAGGTCACACACTCACAATACTTAGAATGATAAAATTCAATTGTTGTCTTTTCTTAGCCGAGAAGCAGACACATGCTTGGAAATCTGATCCACAGTAGAGAAAGCTGTTCACAACCTGGTGTGGGCTTAAAAATGTGACCTCCTCATATGTATCACTTTTAATTACTGTAGAAAAAAGACATTTAAGTTGTTGTTATCTTTGTGTGTGTTTTCTAGAGCGTTGTTCGCTGCTTGTGGCACCCGAAACTTAACCAGATAATGGTGGGAACTGGGAACGGGCTGGCCAAAGTATACTATGACCCAGTTAAAAGCCACAGGTATGTTTGGTTTAGACCTTTACAGATAAGTCTGTTTTAGTTTACTTTTTATAGGTTAAAATTAACTGTGAATTTATCCTCCCTACAGATACTGTATGTGTAGCCACAGCCATGTTTTTTTTTACTAAAAGTGTTAACAGTGAGTGTAAGAGCCATACTATTGCGCTATTTAATATATTTGTTCATAGCTATCATGTCTAGTGTGTTTTTTTTCTCTTTTTGTCAGACTAGCAAAGCAACCTACACACTAGAAAGACATCAATCAAAGAGTTACTCTCCAAGGTTAAAAATGTTTGCAAAGTTGAAGCAAATGTTTTAATAAGAAAACTATTTACCACAACTTACTTATTCATCATTGTTCCTTAACAATCCTCAACAACAGTTGAATTCTGTTGGGGAAAAAGGCATTGGCAGTATTATGCTGTGGCTACAAAGAATTGTTGGTACGATAAATTTGTTGTTGTTTCAGTCTTTTCGGTTAAATTGCTGGTTATGACAATACCAAACATTATTCCTCAGCTTCTTGTTTTCTATATGATACCAAAATTTGTAACTCTCTGTCTTCCAGGGGAGCTAAGCTGTGTGTAGTGAAGAGCCAGCGCAAGGAGAAGCAAGCAGAGACGCTAACACAAGATTACATCATCACACGTAAGTTCTTCCATGTGTGTAATAGGCACATGAAAAATACACTTACATACAGCTTCATCCAGAACTTTGTAGAATAATGCTTTTAGCACGTAATAAACTTTGAACTTTGAGTCTCTGCTCTCTCACCTTGTCATGCATTCATGTATCACAACAATTAGTGAAACAAATAAAGTGAAATGCGTCTCTCGAAGCCCTCCTACGATTTTGTTCACCTCGAGTCACTAACTCATCAGATAAGCAGTGCACAATGAGAAATTGTGTGTTCGAACAGCAAAAGACAGACATCACCGAAACAATGCCGACCATCTTCCAAGTACGATGTGGCAACCGAGCATGTTTCTTCTCTTACATAAAGAATAGAAATGCCAGTCCTGGTTTGCATGCTGCCTCTCTTTCTGTCTCACACACGCACAAAAATATTCAAACCCACTCCATCCCATACCGGGGGGCTTTGCAAGGAATGGGAGGGAGTTCAGGGCATTCACAGGCCCATTAGCTGATGGAGCAGAGTGTGGATGATCGAATCGACAGCCGTGGGGCACTGTGCCACGCGACGGCCATGTGCTCTCCTGTCATGCTGGATCACGCTAGGGACAGCCTCCTATCCCACCTCTGTTGGCGTGATCTCCTGCTGATCCAACCACACACACAACCAGAAGCACACACACAAACTACCCCCCTACCTGTCATCCCGTCATATCACCAACACACGAGGCTGTCATCTCTTCTGTGCGTGCCTCACACTCCTTTGCCCCCAGAATGAAGTCATGAACCTACGAGAACTGAACAGCTGCTGACCAGGCGCCGCTGATTGGCTGCCGGGACCCAATTCAGACGCCATTTATTGTTTGGGCTTCTGCAGCCTTTTCAGATGCATCATGTGATTTTCATTGCCATGCCAACAGGGTGTGAAGCAGGCAGGCATTTGACTGCCACAAGTGGTGAGTGACGCACTTGATGCCCTGGCACTGGAAAATTAGAAGGGACAGGAAGCAAGTGATGGCCCATTGAGAAAAGCGAGGGAATCTGTTAACAGTAACCTTTTTGCTTAATGTAGCATGGAGGAGAAGAATTAACACTGAACAGCGACAGAGCTCCTAAATGGAAAATCACTTTATCTAGCTCTTTACTAAAGTGTCTCTTTGTATCCCCTGAGGATAAGAGCAGAGCATACACAATTTCTAACACAAATGCCTCATGCTCACACACACAGTCTCTCTCCCGCACCTATGAGGGCACTCATTTACACTTAATCATGCACCCGTTCACTCACACACTTGTAGATTTAAGTGCTGGGGGCCTTTATTGTGATGGTGTTCACAAAAGTGTGAAAAGCAGCCGAGTGATTGTCTGAATATAAACATGTAATGAATATGCTGGTGTGCACTACGGCAGAAAGAGTACACAAGAGGAGAAATGCTGCCAGAGGTCAACTGGGGCCTCGTTTATAAAAAAAAAAAAAGGCCAAATTCCTAATAAATATTGACGTACATAATATACCTGTTGAGAGTGGAGGCGGTGCTACACAAACACAAAGAGAAAGAAAAAGGATGATGAGTGCAACAACTGCAACAATCAGGACAATTTCCTGAATTAAACAAAGTGGTCAGATGTGGAGGTGGCTTTGCTGCTTAGTGCCAGACTGCTTAGTATTTGTTTTGCATATATGTGGGCATAGCTTATGAAATCACTCATTTAATATTTGAGAACAATATACATCGTATTTCACTCCAAAAGGCGTTTTCTATTTTACAGCTGCCGATGAGTGCAGGTGAAGAAGAACTGAAGCATCCAAGAGCACAATGCGTGTGTTAACTGAAGTGATTTTATAGAAAAACCTGCCTGAAAAGTAATTAAAATATAGTTAGTACAATATTTACATATGCATAAGATTTTAGTAGAAATCTACCAGCCCTCTGTTGTCTAATTCTCTAAAATTACATGTAATTTGATGATTATTTAATCAATTTAATTTAGTTGATATGAAAAGAAATCAGGATGTTCAGTGTTATTATCCATTAAAGGTCAGCCAGACTTTATAGAATCTGCAACCTGATATTTCCTGACATCACTTGGTGCTTAATAATTTAATATCATTTCATAGTAGATTATTAATAAATCACACGTAAATGGTTTTGTGTATATGCTGCAGTTATAGCTGATGCTCCAGGTGTCTTTATTTTTGCATATATTTTGTGTATCTTGTGCAAAGTGTAGTATTAGGTGAGAGCGTGAGAATGTGTTTCTATGTTTCCTGAAAACGAATCTCTTCTAAAGCTTTGTGTTTCCGTCTGTACTTTGGATAACTGCTATAGGCGGGCGACAAGTACTCAACATTTGCGTGGCGCTCCAACGGCTTATTTGTGTGGCAGTGTTATGTGATCTTAGTTACCTAAGCAACTTGATTATGTTTGTTTACCCTGCGTGTCTCCAGCTCATGCCTTACCCATGTTCAGAGAGGCCCGACAGCGGAGTACACGGAAACAGCTGGAGAAGGACAGACTTGACCCAAAGAAATCACACAAACCCGAGCCTCCTGTGTCCGGACCAGGTAAAATGCTCTTTTATTTATTTATTTATTCATTCATTTTTAGCTTCTATTAGTGCAAAAGGAAAACCATGAAGTGAACAAGAATTCAAAATGATACAAAAAGTGACAAGAAAAATGTGATTTAGTGTCTACAGTCAGTGTTCCGTATGAGCAAGAACAGAATGCAACACAAACGCTGTCATTTACAGACGAGTAAATTAATGAGGTTTGACTGCAGCGCTGCAGCTGTTTTGAAGTGTATCAAGATCGTAATTGGACGAATACACGATTTTGTCTGAGGCAGATGTGCAAATCCACAGTTGTTGATGTGGTCAGTCTTATGCAATCCAGCTGATGTCGAGCTATAACAGCGCTGGTCCCACTTGGCCTCTCAAAGATTCTCTGTAGCCTGCTGTTGCCTCATATTTTTTACTGGCTGGGGCATAATGATGCAACGTGAGCCTTCTCTGGAACCCATGCTTGGTATGTTTTGACTTTTACAGTTTATATTAATACACACTTCCACAAAAGGCTACACCTATGCATAGCCATGGATCGAGCTTTGAACTTTGTTCCAATAAGCCAAGGTGCCAGACAGCATTTCCTGCATCACAGTATTCCAGCTGGCTCTTTGCTGCCGTGTTTTGTTATGTTTCTTCACTCTCACTGTTTTTTCACTTAATCCTTCAGCGCGATGTACTTGAAACAATATAATAGGTCCACAGTGCAAATTTTTTCTCTTCAGATTGAAAAAACAGGTTTAGATGTGAAACATGCAAAAACTAGCCACATCTAAAAATAAGGATTGTGGTGATTTGAATGAATAAGAAATTTGGAACCATTTACAGTAGATCTAACTGCAAAGAGCATAGGTTGCTCCTGAGGCAAATGAAATGTTAGAAATTTCAAAGTGCCCGTGCTTGTGGGCCACTCCTTTGCATATATATAAGTATAAAAAAAACTTTTTTGAGAGGAGGACAAAAATAAGTTGAATAGTTTGCAAATCAAAATGTAGGTCCATTTCATGAAAATAAGTTTGGCTTCATGATGGCAGGTCAGTGGTTTACAGATTACAGACGGTCTTTATATTGTTTATTTTGTGTGAGAACTGACTTCATATAAGTGCAAGGTAATGTTTGGTGGTTGGCAGGATGCTTACAAGCAATGGAAAGAGGTGCCTCTCAATCCCTAAACAACTCCACTGCTCAACTACAGCAGGAAATCCCTGTGCGTTTTAAGTATATGTGCATGTGTGCGTATCCTATCCTTGATCTTTTAAGATGTCCTCTCTGGAAAGGAGGAAGTTTTTTCCCCCAGAAGCTCCATTAAGTGCCGTCAAATCCAGCCAACACACAGAAGTACTGTGACTGCTGCAAAGAGCAGAGCTTTTATGGATTGCTTTCTGGAGCAACTGAGAATTCAGTGTGTGTATGTATATATGTATAGAACGGAGGCAAAAGCAGTGAAAGCTCGTAATCTGATAATTCAAGAAAGCTGCTGAAAACAAAACAGAAAAATTGTGCAAAGTAAAAAAAGTAGTTTTAGTTAATGTCAGTAGCATAGTTAGAGGATAAACTAGCAACCACCTTGGACAAGCCAATAATTCCAACCTCTGTCAGTTATGTTCAAATCATGTTTTATACTAAATGATAATTTAATTCCCATTGAAATGAATCACAAATGCTCTGACATTACATTTTAATTTGAAAAAATACCACAAGTATAAATGTGTGTAGGGCTGCACGGTGGTTAGCAGCGTTGCCTCACAGCTAGAAGATCCCCGGTTCGCATCCCAGTTAGGACACCTGGGATCTTTCTGTGTGGAGTTTGCATGTTCTCCCTGTGCAGCGTGGGTTCTCACCGGGTACTCCGGCTTCCTCCCACAGTCCAAAAACATGCTGAGGTTAATTGATTATTCTAAATTGTCCGTAGGTGTGAATGAGAGTGTGATTGTTTGTCTCTAGATGTAGCCCTGCGACAGACTGGCGACCTGTTCAGGGTGTCCCCTGCCTTCGCTCGAGTCGGCTGGGATAGGCTCCAGCCCCCCCCGCGACCCTACAGAGGAATAAGCGGTGTATAGATAATGGATGGATAAATGTGTGTAAATGAATGATAAGGATGCAGCTATCAAAAAATGTACATTAAAATCCTGGATTACAGAACGTGGCAGCTAGCTGGCCCGCTAATTGCGGCTTAGAGTAAAACTAGTAAAATGGCACACATACTGTAACCCTACATCTGCTACATGCTTGCCTTTGATGCCAGGTCATGTCACTGTCTACAGAGGGTAGTAGATTATAGTAGGCAACAGATGATGAGGTCACTTGGCAACAAAAACTAGCCTACAGCAGAGTGCAAAGCTAGATTGCTCCCCGCTGGTCAAAGTCCGACTTTAGTCTTTCCTATGTGATATTTAAATTTTACTTAATGTGTTAAATAATGAAGTTTCTAAGAGGATGCATGTTTGTTTTTTCTTTCATATCTATAGGTCTTAGTTATGTCTAATTAAGTGATCATGTGTCCTGACAGGCCGAGGAGGCAGAGTGGCGGCTCATGGTGGAACTCTCTCGTCATTCATTGTGAAGAACATCGCATTAGATAAAACGGATGACAGCAACCCGCGAGAGGCCATCCTTCGCCACGCCAAGGACGCTTCAGAAAACCCTTACTGGGTCGCCCCGGCGTACACACAGTAAGAGAATTAATCATTCACACATTGTGTCCATCTGACTGTTTCTGTCAACCAGCCTCTCTCATTTCTAGGCTCGCCCTCATTAGCAGACAGTGTAAGGTGAGCATTGCTAATTATGGCATCGTGACGGTACTTGGGTTTCTTCCTATTGGTGTGACACATAAATGTTTAAAAAGCTGTGCAGTTTTACAGGTACACACTTCAAACTGTACAGAGGAGAGTAACGGACAGATTTAGATCACTATCAGACTCAGACAGCTATGTAAGCGTGGAACAAAGCTGTGAGCCAAATCAAACACTCTGTTTCGCATACTGCAGGCAAACAGTCTTTGGTTAAATATAGTATTCTAGCAATACACATTACAGTAGGTAAATCACATGGAGTAAATTAGCCATGTTTCGGAGTGTTTTCTCAGACAGTATGCTAATAGTCGACGTTACAGCTCTCTTTGTTGGCCTGAAATTACCTTAAACATCCAATTAATTCTAGGAGGAGCAGCAGCCTTATGAAAAGCAGCTTTGGATTGGAATTTATTGGATTCTTTAATGTTTATTTATTGGGAGTATGCAGCATGAAGCAATGCCACACATCACAGCATTTATACCCTAAGCTAGTGTGCAATGCCTGTTTATAAAAGTGCCTTTAAAGTACGTAAAACTCAACATTAAAATACATGAGACCATATGAAACTTGATAAATATTACATATTTTAATAGTCTTCCTGTACAGTCTTCTGCTCCATGTAACTCAAACATTTGCAGCTGAACTTCATTAAGCCTCATTTGCCCTGAAATGAAGAAATAATTAGTCTGAAACACTAAAATGATAAAAATCTAACTTAATTCATTGCTTCACAGCTGTCATCTAGTTATTTCTTTGTTATACAGTTCATTGTTTTGCTCTGAAGTTGTCTGAACAAACAGTTAAATCATTACTCCTTTTTGTAAATCCCTGTAGGACCCAGCCAGAGCCTTTGTTTGCAGAGGAATCAGAGGAGGATGAGGAAGCTGACAAAGAACCAGAGTGGAAGAAACGCAAGATCTGATAGACAGCAGCTCGTTTTATACAGGACAGCAGACAGGGTGGGCTAGAACACAGAGGTACTGTCAAAAACTCTGCTTAGGAGCATCAGTTAAATTGCTAAATTGTCTTCCCACCCGTAATGCTATTAAGCATTTATGTGCGTGCTTCTGTGTTAAGAGGGGAAGCTCATAAATCTAAATGGAATTTTCACTGTGCAAGCATAATATAATTTTATACAGGTTTATGTTCCTCTCATTGCAATTCATAAACCACTGGAAAAACGTGGCTTTTTATGTCACTCTTGATTGTTTGGACTTTATTTTCATCATTTCCATCCTCGTCTCACCCTACATCTCCAGAGTTTGCTAATGCCTCATAAATCGGCTCCAGATTTTGTGGTCTGGAGCTGTTCATCACCATGAAGCACACTTTGCCAGTTTATAAAAAGTAAATCACAAAGAAGAACAAAAAATTTCAGCCAGTTTTACTTTGGAATGTTTTTAAAGACTTAACAGTTTTAAAAGCTGTACTTTTTGGGGGTTGTGATATACAACGCTCCATTCAATCATCTGCTAATTCTATATTTTTTGTATTCCACCTCGAAACCTGAATAAAAGAATTTGTGTCGTCTTGTCAAATAGTGATATGTTTTATCCAAAGTGAAGTGGAGTGACAGATATGTTTTAGCTGCTGATCAAATGAAAACTTCTGCCAAATATGTTTTCTCTGAGGCACTAGCTCAAACCTGAAGATACACAGACAGTGCACTCAGTCCTATTCAATGCTGCTGTTTTTACAGACTACTTTTTGCACAAGTATTGAATTACATGTTATTGCAAATGTAGCAATTTTATAACATGGTAAATCCTGTTTTTTAGAAAAAGGATCATTTTAAATTGTCTTAATATGATCAAGGTCCTCATATGAGCTTTTTTTTCACCAGTATTTATCCTCATATCAAGGTCTGTAAATGACGTTTCCTCATTGGACATATTTAATGTGCAACATGGTTAAGTGCCAATGGTTTCCGTCACATTTGTCTTGTCTTTGTAAATAAATAAATTGCCGTCTTCTTTGGGAATCCCTTGGATGACCTGCGGAGTGTCGAAAATACTTAGACTGACAGAAAAAACCACAGTATACAGATTTAATGAAAGCCATGTTTGTACTCTGTATTGTGTACATCTAATTGGAGTGCATCTACTGCCAACAACAACATGCTAGTGTGAGTGTGTTTTGCTTTTCAAATCATTCCTTCGTAGAAATTTAGAATTTTACCAGCATGATGACAAGCAGACTTTGATAACAAATGTGCTGTTCAGTAATTTTATCCACTGATCCTTCCGATGCTTCATTATGTTTCAGAGACATGAAAGGGTATAGTTGCTGGTGTTTTTCTACTTAGTGACGTCAAACTGTTTCTGTAATCTTTCTGGGCCAACCAAAACTACAAGAATGAAATGTCTCTGTGTCCTGGCAAAGGTGCAGTGGCCGTAAACCGAAGCTGAGACAAAGAAATACCAGAAGAAGAAATATGGAAGCACAGAATCAGTGAGTGATGTATTAAAGACTAGATTGGCTTCATGGGGAGAATCTGACGTCAAACCCTTCAAGAGAAGAGTTGTCAGCTAACAGCAGGAGGTGAGGACTGATTGCAGTTTGATTAAAGTGGGGCAGTCGAGCACAGAGATAGGAGAAGCTCTGCATGGAGTAGAAACCATGGCCTGCAGGTAGAGGCATTTAAACACAGACCTATTAAAGGCTCAGTTCACTCAAATTACAAAGAAGCATTCTCTCTCTTACAGTACAGATCTATTGCCATCTATTTAACTAGCTGTGCCCGCTGTATAAAGCTAGTGAATGATGGTTTTAGTGATGCTCCCAGCATTAAAAAATTGAGTTACAACTGTTTATCTTCCAGGTTATTTAAATTTTTCCAGAGACTTCGTTGCATTCAGTTTTCATTGCAGCATCTTTCTACCTCAACAGCTACGAAAAGTTTTATTCCCTTGTTATCCACGCAAGACAAAATTACATTCAGCTCAGCCAGAATAAACCAAATGTGAAAATTTCAGACCTAAGCTGGAGTCACACTTGATAATATACTCAATATGTTTCTTTTTGTCAACAAATCCCATGAAAATACCAACAACTTTCCAACTTTCTTACCCTGTCTGTTGTCCTCTGTCACAAACTCACTGATTCCCATTGTCTAAAAAAAATATACAAAAATATATACAGGCTAACAGATTTCCTAAAAACAGCAGAACTTACTTTGTAGCAAATGTTAAAACTCAAACAGAGAAAATTGTGCATTTTTATTTTTACCTACAGATTTGACGAAATAGTGGGTATTTACAGCCAAGACAATGGTGGGTTTGAGGTTTCCACATGTTACCCAGTGTGGTTCCCTGATGTGGTTTTGGACACAATGTACATGGCACAAACAAATAAGCTACTATATGTCAGGCTTTGGCTACACAGATAATACTGTTAGGGGAGATCAGATCATTGTTGGTGTTGGACTTATGGGATTTGCTGACAACATGAAAAATACAAAATATCGCCACACTTAATCCTTTGAGTCACACAAATGAGGACGAAAACAAATTGTTTTGGCAGGCGGGCTTTGCACAGCCAAACACCTTAAATGTTCAGTTTTTTTGGCCTCAGCAGTGAAGGAACTTGGCCGTAGTTTTTTTGGCCTCTTGACAAAATGAAATGCTTAGATGCCATGTTACTTTATTGGTCAGTATTCTGAAGCCTGACAGACTTTAAAAATAAAGACTTGGGAGTTGATACTACAAGAAGACGAGACCTGGACTTTTCCCAGAAGACATGAAAACAAGTCATGTAGTACCTCAGCTACACACTTTGTCATGACTCACTGTCTGTACCTCTGGCATTTTCTCATCAGCATTTACATATCTTCTTTGCACAGTGGAAACATTCTTGAGCGCCATGATTTACAACTTAGTGGCGCTTTACTGCTGGCTTTTGTTTACTGTACGACCCCGGGCTCCTGTTCAAGAATGCAGAACAGAAGGGGACGCCGCACAGTAGAGGCCATCTCTCGAAACCATCCTCGCGATTCTCCATTTAACCCAAATTTTCATCCTCAATTTTACATGATGCTTGTGTAAATACACCCCAGCAAATTAGCCCCATCTGGCACTGGTTGGATTATTGTACATGGCAAGACACCAGGAGACATGTTCATTTAATAGAAACAAGTTTAATTCTGTAAAAAGTTATAAAATGAATATTGTACAAAAATAAAGTTTGCCGAGAGCTTTGGTTCTGTAACACAAAACAAGTGAGACGACGTGACAGTTTTTCTTTTCACAGAGGTGTTGACGGAGTGACAACAAATGCAATCCTTTCTTCTAATATTAACACTGAGGATTCCTTAGCATCTTTACCTATTGCTTGTTTACCTTTGCACCAGATCCAGAGAACTAATGAACAGTTGAGCTGAACAGTCATGGAGATGAGAGGGCGAGTGGTCACAGTTCACACACTTTAATGTATAGTATCGATGAGTAGCGAGGTGCTCTGAGGCTTCTGGGAAGTCTCCTTACTGCGCAATCTCATCTGGAAAGGCTTATGCACGAATCAGTTGTTAAAAGGGGAAGATGATCCAATTGATGAGGTATGCTGTGATAAAAGCTAAGAGTTTTTTTCTCCTCTCTGTGTAGTGTTTGGCCTAAATTCAGCTTGATGCAGTGGATTTGTTCTGTGCAGGGGGATTACACAGTAAAGCTGGCTTGCTTGCTGCTGGGTGGGCACAGATACCTTGGTCCCTAATCCATGCTAACATCAAGACCTACACGAGGGCTCTCTTTGTTCCACTTAAAATGACCCCCTTTGCAGGGTGCTAGCGATGTGCTTTTGAAGAGCCTCTTGTTTTGCTGCATGTATATTTCTGCTGTTGTTTGGGAATAATTTTTGGCTGAACAAGCCATTGCATGTAGAAAGCATATTGAGCCGACACTTTGCCTTCGCTCGGTTATTCCAAAACATACTCTTTTGTCGAAACGTCTGGTCTTGAGATATTTACATCAGTTGCACGATGACAGCCACTACAGTAGCTAGATCTTCCTTAAACTGCCTTTGCCAGCGGGGATATTTGGTTAAGACTCATGTTAGAGGATCACTTTCAAATCCCCTTTGAGGGAATAAGACCTGTCTGTCAGAGCTCAGACAGAAACACAGGCAGTCCCATGAACTTTAAAGCCTATTGGGACAGTAACCGCTGCAAAGCCTTTGCTCAGACTTGGTGCAAGGCCAGAGTGAGGTTTCGGATAACGTACGCTGATAGGCAGGCATTCTAGCAGCTTCTGTACTTTGACCTAAAGGATGGATCCTCAAAGGCACGTACAGATCCTCGTGAGACCACCACTCTCATGTTGATTTTAAATTTAAGGATGTTATGGCTTCTGTTTAAACCTGTCCTGGATTATTAATGTGAAAATTGCCTGATAAAATAAACAGCAGCAAAGAATTATTTATTTCCCTGTAAACATAGAGCATTAATGAATGGATGGGTTGAATAGGAGCCTATACCTGGGTGCTGTGAGGAGAGAGCTGAAGTTTCCCCTCTTGTCTTAGCGTGGTCACGTTAGCGAGAATGAGGTGAACTACTGCCGTCCCTCAAAATGCTTCAAAACAACACATCAGTCCTATCAAATATCTTCTATTGGTCCCCTCCTCTTCCTCTACGTCTATCCTTCCTGAACTTGATAGCTAATGATGATCATTTGGATGCATGAAATGAGAAACACTGGAATCTAAGTGGCATGACTAAGCATTAATAAAGTGTGTTTAGCAGTTCTGGGTCACCTTGTGAGCTTTTGCATGAGAAAATGCTCCACTTTGGCACCATCCAGGACAAACAAAGCTTTTAAATAAATAAGAAAAAACGACATTTTCTTGCGTAAAATGGATTGAAATAAATAACAATAAGTTAATTCCATCTTAATAAATATACCTCTTACACACACGTATCTATATATACTATGTACGTATATATATGATTGGATTTTATGTAGATGCGTTGCACCAAAAAGTCTTTGCTGCACTCCGGAGTGGTTCCTTGGCTCTGAATGTCAACATCCAGGCTAGCAGTGGAAGTGACTTAGACTGCAACTGAACGATCTCCTCAAATCTGTGGATTCATGTGGAGTCTTCAGAGCCAGTTATGGAAAACTGATGTTCCTGGGAAATTAATTCTTCTAGTTTTTCTTCGCCCTCGCCTTTTTAGACAGCACAGTTAACAAATCTGGAAGTGTAACAGTATTTAATCTTCTGCAAATAGGCGTACACCTGATACATTTTTGCATGTTTCTGACCAGTCGTATACTGGTAACAGCATCTGGAGGACTGAGTACGGACTGTCAAAGTTAAATGTACAGGTTGCTTTTGAGCGGCTGTTCCAGTGTCTGTCAGGTGGTTTAAGTATACTCACCTGTATCTCCTCTGATGACTACTGACACTAAGGGACGATACAATCCCTGTCTGACCTCGTATACACTTGTCCAACAGTAATCCCTCCCTTTGCAGCACCAGCGTGTAAAGGTGATCCTTAGTTCGCTGATGCTGTTAGTTTGTCGCATTTATGTGGCTTCTTCAGACACAGCCGCACTTCCTAGCAGAATGCTTCTTCAGCGTGTGATACACCACGTTGTCATCCAAAAAGGACAAGTCATCGTCGAATGCGATTGGTCGACAGCAGGTGCGAGAGGGTGTGTCCTTGTCCAGCTTTTTGTTGTGTGTGAGGTTGTTCAGGATCTTGTCGTAGTTGGTCTCCGCCTCGATGCAGGGGCCACTGCAGTACCGGAAGATCAGCTCCTCTTTAGTCTGGTAGCCCAACCCCAAATCCGTCACATTGAGATGGACCTCCTTTAGCAAGCAGCCTCGACTCTGCACCGATATCCTGTCCCTCCCTTTCTCACCTCGGCCTCCTTTACCACCTCGACTTCCCCCTCGGCCTCGACCTCGCCTCCTGTCTCCATGTCCTCTCCCTCCACCTCTGTTGCCTCCTGTGTTTGCTGCTCCTCTCTGCCTCTGCTCCTTCCGTCCCCTGGAGCCCCCGCTGGGTTCTGATGATCTCCGGAGTCTGCCAATGGTAGCCTCGATAAAATCCATCACGTCATCGTACTGCTCTGGACCGGCAATGTCATCTGAAAAGTACAGAAGGAACAGATTTACTCACAAAGTTGGATTTAAAGTAATAATTTCTACGCAGTCATGGATATTAAACAGCTCTACAGTCAAATGCGACATTGTGATTAATTATTTAGTGTTTTGGAAGAATGCATGAGCAGATAAGATAAAACTTTAAATACCCCTGTGGGAATAGAAACAAATTAAGCACAGTGATAGTACATGATGGGAGTGAAAACATTACACAACCAGGAATTTCAGCAAAAAAGCACACGAGCACATTTAAGTAAGACATTATTTTTATGACGGTGTGCAAAATCTCATCATTTTAGAATAAGACAATCTTATCTACATTTGCCTGCTGGCTTCTCCAAAGATCACAAACTACATCTGACAAACCTTATTTGTTTAATTTGTGCAACAACAACAAAAAACTAGTGTAAAAATGACAATTTGCCCTTTTACAAGGGGGTTTGTGCCAGATTATTTCTTGACCAGACACAGAAACTTCCTGGAGTTTCTTTTGTTTGGCTAGGAATTGCTCAAGCTGTTTTCAGTCTTCAAACTAAGTCAAGCTAAGATAAGATAAGCAGCAGCTTGCAGTAGCCTTCCATTTAACAAATATGTGAATGGATCCGTATTCTCATGTAATCCTCCACACGAGGGGCAATTAGCATTTTTCCCAAAATGTCAAACTATTCCCACAAACATACAAATGGCCAAAAACCATATGAATGCAATTTGCAGGATTGAATAAATGCACTCCTGCCAGTTCAATTCAACAAATTAAATGTAGGTTGAGGTGTCATTTTTTGCTGAAAAGGATGATGTGCATTGGTGCTGACGGTCAGCCAGGATATCCAGGGTAACGTGTTCAAAACAACTGCAGACAATCCTCGTAAATTCTGATAAATGTGCAGCTCAGAAATGGTATGGATTAGTCTTTGGCAGGGGAATGCAGAAGGCAGTCTCTAGTTGTTCATATGCAGGTGCCCTGCTTTAACTCCTTTTAAGATGGCTGCTGGGGCATGAGTTGGAGGCTGAAGGTCAGAGGGTGTTGTCAATTGCATTTTGATATTTGTGTTAGTCAGAGAAGGAGAAAAAAAATGTAGGGCTGATCTTGGATAAATAACATGGCTTGCCGGCTGCCTTCATCGGGTTCCTATCACATAAGACAGAGGTGTTAAAGGTTAAATATCCAGCTTAAGTTAAGCCGTCAAGCCTTCACACAGGAACTGTCCGTATGGAGACAGTAGACAGACCAGTTCAACACCTAGAAAAGATGCATTTAAATCTGTGATGGATGTAATTTTAGAACACCTAGACTTCAAAGGCAGAATAAAAGGAAGTCATATGTTTTGAGTCAATTTGATGAAGCAGATTGTAGTCTGCTCGAAACTCAAAACATGCAGCAGCACAGCTCTCTGCCATCTGCTGCGAGGATGACGAGGACTGACTCGAAGTCTTGGACCCTCCTGTGTTACATGTTGATTTGATTATGGAGTAAAGTCTCTCCTACTTGAACGCCTGCGGGTCTGACAACAATGAAAAATCTATGAGGATCATGACGACATAATCTTGTGAAATTAATCAATTAGTCAAATACTAACTAGATTACCTGTGTGGGTCTGCGTGTGTAAGTGTGTATTGCCATGTTGTGCGTGCATCAAGCAGTCAGAGCAGTGGATACGATGTCCTGTGGTTGGTATTGTGGTTAATGCAGCCTGTCACCTGTCTCTCCTCTCTTACTTGTTCCTCTAGCAGAGCACTGGCCATCTGATCCGCCTGCGCTCCACAGCTGATTGAGCCGCCGCTCGCGTATCAGGTGAGCTTGGACCAATCTGTTTAGACACACCTACCCTTTGATTTAGACGCCTCCTATTGTATGTCAGCTGACAGCCAGGGTGGCTACAGTGTACACCTGCTGACAGACTACACCGGTGGCAGCAAATGGAGCGATTCATGGCACAACTTAAGCCATAATTTTGCACAGTCTGAAGAAAAATCAACTATCACTGATTTTCTTTTGATGTTTTTTTCCTGAAGTATCTAGGCCTCCCTATAAAGCTAGCGTCTGTAGATTCTCAACCTGAAATGAAAATGAAAACTCCTTTTTTCTTTGACATTACACACAAACCAAAAGACCCGTTCCATCTTGGAGATACAGTATTGTTTACTCTATTAGCGCAAAGTTAATAGTTTTAGGTTACACCGCAGATCAATGATGTCACCGTGGTCCAAACAGAAAGGGGTGGCAGGACAAACACTTGTCCAAATGTTCCATTCCTTATCTAGTTCTTGGCTGCGTTTACTTCTGTGTGAAGATGATACAGTGTCACATTGATCCAAACAAAATAAATTCCTGCCCACTGTCGCTGTTAAAATGAACATAAACACAGAACTCTCGCTTGGGTGCTTCAAACTTTCCGGTGTTGTCTCGTCTCTCCCTTGAAAACTCCTGTGACCTGGTTCACAGTGCCTCCCTCTATAACATGCCATGATTTCTGAGTTTTGGCAGATGGGTAAAGGTCACGAGTCCCTAAGTCGCAGAGAGGCAGAGGTGAATATAAACAAAGGGGGACGGGGAAATATGAAGCGTGACCCCTGAGTGGGATCAGAGCTGCTTGTACGCTTTTACATGCTGCTGGTTTGTTTTGACATCAGCATGATGTAACCAAAAGCAGCAATAAAACACAAATTAAGATTTTCTGTGTGATAACCTGCCTTATCAGTATAGGACTCGTCACTGCTGGCTCAGCTCACTGGATTTACGTGCAGTTTCTCAAGTGTAGTTAGTAAAGAAATTACCTTGCCATCAAACTCGACTGTGCCACATTCATGTCTGAATTATATAATGTCTCTGAAGTGACCCTCCATGTAAAAGAGACAATCACAGTGACCTCACACCACAAATGATGTTGTAAAAACACGCCGTGTGCCTTACACTGATCCTCCATGGAGATCTCCTGCAGGTTGTGGTCTTGGCGCTGGAACGATGGCTCTTCGTCCTCCACAGACAGGGACATAGAATCAGTGTAGCTGCTGGGGAAGTAAGTCCTCTTGGCTGGCTGAGTGTTTTGGTAGAGAGGCCGTGTAGCAACAGAGCTCAGGAGCAACAAACACGTGGCCAAAACATCCCATAACTTCATCTTAGACTCAGTTCCTATGAAGAAAGCTGGGAAAATAAAAGGGGATATTTTTATTTGAAATCAGGGGGATCAAACTAATTGATTAGAAACACACAAACACACACACACAAACACACAAGTCTACACACTCTCAGAATGTCTGTCAACTAGTTTGTAATGAAGTCAGCAAAGTGCTTTAAACAGTGTTGTGGTCAGACCTACCCTGACTCATTCTGTATTAATAACTGTGTCATCATGTCAGTGGGGCTTTGATCTTCACTTTGTCTGGTGTGTGCTGTAAAAATGAATATCTGATTAAATCCACCAGAAAATATGAATGTAAGAATGACAATAAAAAATACTCCCCTTGATAATGGCAAAACATTTACAGAATATAGAAATAAAATATGCAAAGTATCATATTAAAATGCGTAAATTTGTGCGTAAAAGTACTGTTTTCAATTCTACATTGTCCACCGACGGTCAGATCTATTGGGGCTACAGAATGATACATTTACGTTGTTGTGATAAAGCTCTTGCTACTTGTAATGAGGCACAGAGGGTGCGCCTCACACAAAAATGCACTGGTTAAAGCACGCACCGAAGCATTTTTTTGGCACTGATAGCCTAAATAATGGTGTGACTTGGCCAGATGGCGATCCCCAAAGCTTACGTGACTCTGTCTAATGGCATGTTGAGTCTGCAGTGAACCTAAACAGCTATGCATGGATAAATACTGGGCTTAAACATGCTATGCAAAAGTCCTAACAACTGTCTTTACAAATGCACAAGTTGTGTTTTTCATTTTGATTTGCTATTTGAACAGAAACACCGAAGGGACGCTTGTATGCCCATTGCGCACAGATAATCAGAGGCTAGGGCAGTATTTATTTAAACACTCTGAAATCATAATAAAATATGAAGATTCACTTACCTTAAATATGGCCCATGCAGACCTGAAACTCGCTTAGCTGTTGGTGATAAAAATCCAAACAGAAAACGCCACTCATTTAGTGTTTCCAGCTGATTCAGCTGCATGGATCATTTCAAACAACCCGAACACGACAATTTCATGAAAGCGCGTTCAAATTCAGTTTGTGTCCAAGTAGAAAAAAGGCTGAAATGCTGGCACCAGGTATTGTTTTTCATATTCCGATCCGGCGCACCAGCCAAACCATGCGTCTCTCTCCACACTTTGGAGTCCAAAGGTAGGTGTTGAAGAGAGCGGACCAAGTGCCACTGCGCCTTACGGGGGGTACAGTTGCAGTCGCTGATTAATTGGATGCTACGTTTCCACGTTGGAAATCCGAGAGAGATCCACCATCTCCGACAGAAAGGAGTCCAATGAAGACATCAGCCCCTCCAGCACGTAAGCAGGGCGCACAAGGTGTTCAATATTTGCTTTCCAGAGTGCAAGAACGTCTGGTGTGCCTCTTGGTGAAACACTTAAAGCGCCCTTACATCCAGAAGTGGGTTAAAAAAAATCAAAACCGCCAACATTTTCACACTAATCTTGTCGTGGTAAACAACACAGATGGGGGTATTTATTCTCCATGTTCTCCGGGTCAGATAGTGTCTGTGTAGCTCGAGGGGGTCTCCACACGCGTTGTCCTCATATTGGACTGAAGCAGGACAGATGTCTGCGCATAACACCGCACCGGGCGCAGAGAGCAGTTTGGAGAGATTTATAGTTAAGTGCGCTCTGACGTTTGGGGGCAGTTGGTGTCCGCCCCTCTTTTATAGATCCCTGCGAGAGCAAACAGTGAGGAACAGAGGTCCGCATATCTCTCCAAACCACCCCTGGAGCCCTGTTTGGAGGAGCGCAGTTTTCAGATGTCTTGGGGATTATGTCACACATCCTGATGTCCTCGGATTAGATTTCAGTATGCGGAATGCGATTTGGAGATGTTCTGTTGCGATGCATGTTTCTAACCTGATCTCCGCGCTCTGTGCGCCCTCGGTGTCAAGTTCCGTCTCATGGCTACACACATCTCAAATGTAGGAGCCCCAGCTCACTTGCTATTTACTAGAACCTATTTGTAAATACGAGAGGCGAGCTTTGAGGGAACAGTGGACACTTTGATGGGTTGTGTTCGCCCATGCAGGCATTTGAAATTCATCCCACTCGAAGCTTATCACACAGAAGTGTAATTAATACACACCTTGGAGCATGTGGCCATTCAATAAGCGGTTTCTTGTCAAGGTGAGCCTGGAGCAACACCACAAAAGGAGTCTGCGTTTGCTAAGATGTGGCACCTGAGAAAGCCTGTCCATCTCCCTCTGTGATTTACAAGCTCCACTCTCCTTTCATCTCCTGTCAAACCGAATTCCACAAGCTACCCAGTCCTCTAAGAATTAAAGCCACTCTGTGCCAAAAGAACCCGGCTCCAACTACAACTAAACACTTGCTTTTCCAAGAAGCGTTCTGGTTTTAATTTAACAGGCAAAAAGCTGCTAAAGATGGCTGTTCAATGAAAGGATGGAAATCCCAGCTCTGACACTTTAAATCCACGATGACTTGTCTGTTACTCAGAGGCATTAGGGCTCATATTTGTTTGCTCATGATCTGAAACTTCTTGTTGATACATGTTTTTCTTTCAAGCATTTCTGTGTGCCCTGCCCATTCCTAAAGTATCTGCATGGTGCCGAGCCAAGTCCTCATTGTATGGATTCCTCCCTGTCATGTTCTCACATGGTTTCATTGTAGAGGGTGACAGCTACTAATGGTTCATGTGTCGTGATACAACCTTCTAAATTCAAATCATTTGTAACTTTATGTTAACTTCGCTCACAGTTACACCTCATTTCACACAAGTTAAATGTTTTTTTATGCAGTAGCAAGTGTAAATTCACCAGTGACGCTCTCATCATACATCAAGCTGCTAAAAAGCTCTATCCTCTTCGACTTAAATGTAATATCTGTACCAATATATGGCTAATTTCGTGCAACACAAATGCTTTAATGCACATTTCTAGCATTCAATGTTATGGTCTTCTCAGTACAGCTTAATAAGCTTCTTTATAGGAAAATATGATCCACAAGAGTTCCAGACAAACCAAAACACTTCATTTTTAAGTTTCTCAAGCTACTATTTACTCCAATTGAAACTGAGTTGAAACAATTTGTTTTCGGTTCAATGTGAAACTGTTCTGGAAATGCCACTTGGTGATGTTTCCCTGTCAGTGCATGCTTGGATAAAAGCAGCTCCAGGAATACAGCAGGAATTCCTTCAAGACAATGAATGAGAAAAAAAATCTGTGCTTAAATAAATAAGCCCAAATGCATGAGAGTGATGTGAACTTGCATTCGGTATATTACAATAAAAGCCCGAGTCATTTGAGATCAGAGCGTTCAGAGCTGTTCTTCAAAGTAAAGTTCACCAGGAGCAGTTTGGTGAAGGAGGAGCTGAGAAATCCAGTTATGTTCTGTGGAATAGCCAACTACATGTGGTGCCAAATTTACTCACAATTACATATCAGATATCTCACTAGAAAACTGAACTATTCCGTCATTATTAGATTTAGTACACCTTCTGTTCTTTCCTACTTATGTGCAACCTATCTTCAAGCCCTTATCGAATGGTTCTGTACACATAAAACATTCAGCATGATTTTGCATTTGTTATACGTTCTTGCACCCAATAAATGTGCCTGTCAGTCTACATTTACGTTACTGTGGATGTCGTACAGGGAAAATTACTTCAATTCCATTTACAAATGACCACTGCAGATTAATTATTGTTATTAAAGATTTTTTAAAAATCAGCACATTAATTAAAATGCACGACAGAGTTGATTACTGGATTAATAGATAATCTACAATTTTATATGCAGTTATTTTTTTTTATCCCATCTTCAATATTATTTTTGGGGTAATTTTGTCTTTGACAGATGAAAGATGACGGGAACAAAAAGGGAGAAAGAGAGATGGGTAAAATTTCCAAACCAGTCACAAACTGTGGATGCTGTGGTCTGCAGTGGGTGCCAGGAGGGCGCCCACATTTAGGTGATTTTTTTCCAAAGCAAAAATACCTAAAACCAACTGGCTCAAGCTTCTATTACATTAAAAAATTAACTATTTGCTGGTGTCCTTTATAGAATATAATGAGGGATACACAATGATGTCTGCATCATCATCGTTACTGGCTTTATAATGGAAGTTTCACACTGGTCCAAAATAAACATCAACAGGTCGATGCTGGCAAAATGCTAGTTTTGTTTGACACAGTTTGATAAAGAAATAAATATGGCATGTTTTAAATACATTGTCCAGTAAATGTATACATTTGGGAAGCATTGTATTTTGTCTATACTTGCCAGTGGGCCATCCCAATAAAAATAGGCATAATAATATGTGAACAGGAGAGACCATGTGGTTGCTCCCTGCATGGAAGAAAAATATGTGCAAATATCAGTACCTTTGTTGACAACTGGCAAAAATGAGTTGGAAAATATGGCCGTAACTCAGATCACCAAAAACTAAAATACCATGCATCCTTAAATAGAATGTTTTGGACTCCGGGTCAAACAAAACCAGCAATATGAAGACGTCATCTCTGCACAGCTGACATTTTAAAGACTGAATGATTTATCAAGGTAATTGCAGCCTCAATTATTATTGAATAATATTTGAGCAACTTGTATGTGAAAGTGGATTTAGTTTACATATTTTAGATAAAAGCAAAAATGACAGGATTGAAAACACTCACTGCTAATTTGTTGACTAAAGTCAGTGAGAGATCAGCCAAACTGATGCACCAGTCCTCTGCCAGTCCCGATCCTGCGTAATTATTAGGACATGTTTGGCACCGGAAAGTATGTTTGATTAATGGCTGTGTAGCTGCAGCACATTTCACACAGGAGATTTTTATTTTTTTTTTTACACGTCACAGCATTTGACATGCCGGGCTCAGTGTAAGACACACAGCCTGCTCAGAGATACGACAGACAGAGGCCGTATTGTTTATTGATATGTGCAGCCGAGTCACCGACGGAGTCCTCTGTGACTCCCCTCTGTCTCATGCAGACGGAGCTGCGAAGATAATGGTCACCGAAAATAGACCGCTCTTAGAGAGCTCCTTTATGCGAGAGCGCCGCACACTCCGTGGGTGTCATAAGTCCCCCGAGCTGAATGCCTGAGTGACTATAATAAATATTAATTTGTTAGGAGGAGAAACATGAGTAAGCTGAACGAATCACCGCCACATGGGGTGTGAGGAAGAGACGCGTCACTCACACTGAGAAGCCTTCTTTTATTATTTGTGCCACCGACGGGACGAGCACCTCAATTTTTGATGTCAAGCCTCTACAGAGCGCTGACAGGCCCTCACATGGAAGAAAACAATGGCTCCCCACGGAGTTTATATGAACATACAACAATACTCACACAAACAACCCGGACTGCTGCATCTGGTTCGGTTTAACGTCGAACAGTAAAGAAAAAAATAATATGAAACAAATGTCACACTTGGATAATCATTTCTCGTCCCCCTCCAATAATTCTTTAAGTGTCCTGTCTCTCTGGGTGTATTATATCGATCGTTAATGAATAGTTTTGGTAAAGTTATTGCGTTTAATGATATGAAATGACTCGACACACAGCTGGCAAACCTGTTAATGGTTATGTCAAAGTGTTTTTCCGCCTCTCGATTCTATGAGTCACTGCCGCATGAGACACAAGTGGAACATATGCAGATTCGGTTCCAACTCGTTCATGTTTTCTTTGACAAAAACACAAATTACAACTAACAATGCATCGAGACACCGCCGTAAATTTAACTCCATAAACAACAAGTCAACTGAAGACAAACAATAACTGATGTATCAATTTGAAGCGTTACTGTGGTTTGAATAATTTGGGTTTTGTGATTCCTGTGTGATGTACAAGTACAACTCAACTGAACGTAGCTTGTCGCTTAATTAAAACCATTTCAAATTTCATATTAAATGCGGAAAAGAGTTCCAGAACCAGAGTTATGGCTGGACCACAATGGGAGACCATGCAGAGTTATCTCCTCTAAACTTCCTGTTTCTATTGGGACATGTTGATGACTGGATCAGAATATACTAACATGCACAATGCAGGTTGATGGGTGTTGGCCTGGCATGGCATGTTTTGCTTTGCGAATTAGTACCAAGAAAAAACTTTTTTTTATTATTGTCATAGAATAGATGTGTACCTTCATGTCCAAACATGTTCCATGTTTGCAAAAATAGTTCTTGGAACATGACAGTGACTTTAGTATATACCAGTGTTTTGCAGTTTCCTTAGAAAAAAGCAGCAGGATCTTTGAGCGGTTATTGTAGCTCTTGAATAAAATCAGACCATGACCCACTTGAAACATTTGTGAATCATGTTCTACTCATGTTCAAAGGGAAAGAAAAGGCAAACCAGACATACTGTATTAAATCAGTACATATGTGTGTTTACTGTATGTGGTGGAAAACAATAGGAAAAACAAAGTGCACAGGGGGACATGTAGTTCATTTTGTTTGAGTGGTTAGTGGTACATTTCCTCAATTACTTAAGTTAAACTCTGAGGTACTTGCACTTTAGTCTTCCATTTTATACTATTTTATTAGTTCATGATATTTCTGGAGGAAATGTACTTTTTTACTTTATGCTACTTTGTATTTTCACTTTTACTTTTTCAGAAGGACATCTTGTGCTTTTTACAGTATGTTAAGACATATAAACTCTGTGATAAGCTTAGAAAACATGATGCCCTGCTATGGACTAAACAATAAAGTACACAACAGTACATAAAGTAGTAAAGAAAATTGCTTGTTGTAGCCTCACAACCAGTAATCCAATACTATATATACACCGATCAGGCATAACATTATGACCACCTGCCTAATATTGTGTTGGTCCCTCTTAAGTGGTCAGAAATGCTCTGAACCATTGGTCATGGACAAGAGGACCTCTCAGGGTGTCCTCTGGAGTCTGGAACCATGACGTTGGCAGTGGATCCTCTGGGTGCTCTGGCTTGTGCAGTGGGGCCTCTGTCAATCAAACTTGTTCCACTGCATCCTGTTGATGCTTGATCAGAATGGGGTGTAGGAAGTTTGGAGGTCAAATCAACATGTTGGGCCATTGTCATGTTCCTCCACATGTTCCTGATTGTTTGATGATGTTTCCATGTGGTGGGGTGCATTTTCCTGCAGGGGTAGGCCAGTGACATTTGGGATTTCCATTTGCATGAGGGAGTGTGCTTGTTGTGGGACAGTGTTTATTTGGGTGTCTAAGTCTCATCAACATGGATGTCAAATTCCAAGGTTTTCCAGCAGAACACCACATAGAACCAATATGATCAATGTTATTCACTTCACCTGTCAGTGGTCATGATGTTGTGACTGATTGGTGTAGATTGCAGGTGAACCTACTGCAATATGAACTTTCCCTCAAACTTATTAAAATCCATCACACCACCAGTACAAACTATGTCTTATGGTGTCTTTCCATTGTGTCCACCCTGTGCACAGTAGCTCACAGTAGCCTTGGCGTTCATGTTAATCAGGACAGTGGCTTCTCGTTCATTCTCCGTGAAGAGAGCAGAAGTGCCAGTGTTCTGCCTGAGTAAGCTCAGCTGTCAGCGGGCACAGAGCTGTGGATCACCGTTGGCACAGAGACGGGCAGACAGAGAGCAGGTAGCCGGGGCAGATACTGGAGGATTCGCATAGCTTTCAGCTGATCCATTAGGACATGCTACAATTCAGATATGGCCCGCTGCCAAATGCCCATCCATTGTGGCACTCGGTGCAGTATTTCCATCTGTTTCACTCATTGCTCAAACATTTTATGAGTATTTGTTGGCATCATTCACACGTAGATTGTATGTGTGCAAAAGTATGTGCTAGCATGAGTGTGTGACTGTGTGTGTGTGTGTAAATGAGATCACTTGGTACTATCAAAGTGCAGGCAGGACTATGACACTGTTATAAATAGAAGGGAGGAAGTAAGGAAGGTTAAATCTCTCAGACACAGATACTAAATGAGTAGAGGGGAGCCATTTAAAAACCCACATGTCCTTTTAGTCCTACTTCACGATGCCTATTTATACTATTTACTTTAGTGGCATGTTTCAGATATACTCTGTGAATGAACGACTGAGATAGCTGTCCAGATTTTTCTTGAAGTATTTTAAAAGTTGCAAAGTTTTCCCGTTTAAGTCAATGCTACATGAAGGTCTAGTCTATGATTACCATATAACTGCATGGCATGTGAGCAGCTTATAATTCGTCATGGGTAAATTATCACCCCATGAGCAAAGGACAATCCAGTAAGCTTCCTCCCACGAACCACTGAGTTTACTGTGCCACAATGGAAACAATGAATTCCGTCCTTAGAGTGCAGCAGAGAGGAGTGAAAGTTGTTGATGTGTAAGTATTTACAACAGTGCACCCTGCTAATTTTTGCAGACTGATTGTACTTTTCCTGAAAGTGAAGGCTGGACAAATGGTATACATAGACGGACTCTCTGAGATGTACTTCTTGGCTACTACCCAAACTATGAAATCCTGCAGGACTGTCTGCGTTCAGCTGTCTGCATGACAAATGATGGATTGAAGGAAGGAATTTAAGAGGAAATGTATGTGTGTATTGTGTACTATACAGCGGGCCATATGTCCAAACATTCGCACAGCTCTACACTAAGGGCTGATAGAGTTCCTCAACCCTTTTATTCCAGCCTTCTATCATCCTTCAATGTCTGCCCTCGATGGTTTGTAATCCTGATATTTACCTGTCATGACTTTGACCCCTGACTTTCGGCAGCTGTCAGTGGCGCCCCTCTTGGAAGAGGGAGACATGTGGGATACTAGCTCTGCTCCCCAAGGTGGCACAGTGTCAGACTCTATGCTGGCTTTACAGTTTTTAGTATTCAAAGAGCGTCCGCCGGGGCCTCCTACTACTATATTACTAAACAAACAGGGCCAGCTAAGTGCTGATCACAACCAGTGAGCACAGATGAAAAGCTCCCCAGGGAAGGGACACTATTACGTTGCTTGTTGTCCATTTGTCTAGCGTATCTGTATCAGTTTACAGATTTGAAGTGAGCTATTTTGTTTATAACCTCAGGCCTTCATGCCTGCTCACTCGACAGCTCTGCTAAAAGTGTGGTGCAAGAAGCTGGGTCTTGACTTTCACAAGACCCAGAGACACCGCCGCAAACGTAACAAGGTCACACTAATTGGAGAAGGAAGTGTTGAGGATGTCTTTGGGAAGGAGCGGCAGGGTTAGAGTGTGATAGCAGAGAGGGTCAGATCCTGTTTCTGCTCTGGTTCCCGGTTCTAATCCAGCCTGGTATGTGTTGAGATCAGAGCAGGTCCCTTTCACTGCACCCATCCGGTGGCCGTGCAGCGAGACTTGCTAAGTCTGTATTTCCTCTACTGCTGCACATTCATCGCAGAAAGCACTAGACGACAGTCTGGCACAGGCCCTCTGTGGGACCTGAGTTTGCTGTAAGAAGCTTAAAATGAAGTGACCCAACAGAAACAGTTCCGCAACCCATTTCAGGTAGTAACCACTAAGAAACCTGGCACTAGACAGCTGTGTGGTCCCCTTGATGTATTTATGTCGACCACTTACATAAATACACTGTGTCACCCATACACATTCACACTCACACACACGGGCCTGTGTGTAAGTGTGCAAAGTCACAGTGACACACACCGACATGCACACAGCGACACACAGAGACACACACACACACACACACACATATCATGCTCCCTGTCAGTAATACCCCAAGGATATTATGTCTCTCTCAGCAGACTGGACAGTTGATCACAGCAGTATGACCACATGGTAGTGCAGTCACCTTGAAAATTGCTTGAATTGTAAATTTCAGAGCCAAATCTTTTTCTCAGATTAATCTCCGGATACACACACAAACATCTGACTGATTCATTCACGACACAGAATACATGTTTCCTTTGCTTACTGTCAGAATTAATATGATGTTTTTGCTTTTACTATACTGTTACTGTATTGTGTTAGTTAATTGTTTTAGTGTTGCTCATCCAGGGACTATATAGGTTTGTAGAAGGTTGTTTTTTAGTTGTTTTTTTTTTAAATGAAACAAAACAGAACATAAAGATGATAGTTCTGCATTTCAGATTGGTTTAAAGAACACTTATTTTACATATTTTCATCACAAATATACACGTATCTAAATTCATGTCAATAAAGGAGAGAAAACTGAGAGAAAAAGTTAACTTGATAAAGTTAATACAAATTCAGTTCAAATTTAGTTAATAGGAACTTATAACTGGAGTTGCTCTGTATTATGCACATTCTTCATTCTTCTTACACTGATCTCTATTTTTCACAAAACAGGACAGTGACTAATTGCTAATTAAGCAATCTTTAGCTGTTGCTGTCTGATTGATTGGTTGCTGAAAAGTGACGTCAATTTATAGAGCATGTTTGAGAGCTTCAGTTTTACAGCACGTTATCCCCACCTTTTTGTGCTTTTAGATGCTGCAAGTGAAAGCGTTCCTTTGGCTTGCACAAAATATTAACAAATAGGCTATTTTGTAATCTGTTTCACATAAATTCTTCCATGATCGTATTCACTGAAAATGGCGTATGAGGAGTGTAGACTCCCCTGTTCGTGCTACACACGCGACTCTGTGATTATATCGGTAATACACTGAAATATCATTAAAATTGCAATATGGCCAAGTGCAATATCCAAATCATGACAGGTACTGCAGCAAAAATCACATAATCATTTTTATGTTTTTCCTCAATTGAAAATAAATGCATAAAAGACCATTCCTACAAAAACGTGACTCATATCACAATTGCAATTTCTTTTTGCATATCGTTATCGTAACAAATTGCACAACCTTAGTTCACATCACAAACAGGCCATTCTAACACAGATAAAATTTTTTATACTACAAGAACTGTTAGAGTTTTGATTTCTTTAAGTCTGAGATCAAACATGAATGTTGTTACAATTGGCCATTTTTGTGTTTTGTATTATATTTGTATTGCAAATATTTGTGTTCCTCCTTCACAAATCCAGGTTTAAAATGATATAAATACACAATAAACAACCGCAAAGCACTCAGGAAAGGTACTCTAATATTTGTGAACAATTGCAATCTGGGTTATGTGTACTGACATTAATGCAAACTTTTCTCATTAAATGAATTAAATATTTCACTCCAGGTTAAAGTTATAATCCCATATTGTCCCATAACGCTTACAAACACAACACATATTCTATTATTGTAAGCCGACAACTACACCTAAATGCACACCTCCAAGTAACAAGGCTCTCACACTGCAAAGGTTAGAAGTTCAGACTTTAACTGGGGCCACCCATGGTAAAAAATGTATAAACTCCTGTTGCAGCCAGGCAGTCTAAATCCATTAAGGACACATGTGGCTGAAAAGGGAGGTGAACTTTTCCGGCCCTGAGAAATATGACTCATGATTATGCAAAACAGGATGTGGCATTTCCCTGTGTTTCATATTTCACTATTATTAAATTACATTACCGCTTTAACGCTTTACAGACTCCAGTGTAAGGAGTATTAGCACATATTGTTAGTCAGTTGTACCTCTACACAAACACGGCTCAGTTATTCTTGTAATGAAAAGAAAGGTGAGTCAAATGTGGCAGCAACCTTGAACTTTGTTTCATGAATAGCACATAACAAGTGGCTTACAATAACAAACAGAATGGAGCTTACAAAGAGACAATTGGGTATAATGCCACGGTAATCTAATCAGTCCGCTTGGGAGTAGAGGTTATGGGAAAGTGGACTTGCAGAGTTAATTTAGGCCCAAGGTCAAATAAATTAGTCATAGCTACTGGTTTTATAGGTGGATCTTGGATCCCAGATTAAATCAGCTGCAATGTCACATCAGATATGAACTATGCAGTGTTTACAACCTTGGTAAATATTATATCTTAATAAAAACAGCCAACATGTAGTTTGACTCCAATCTAAATCCCTTTCATACCTACATTGAAAAAAAAAATTGGAATTTTAATGAACTTCAGTTAATCAGATTACATTCTCTTCTTCTCCAGGTGGGATCAGTGCAGGAGAGTCTGATTTTGCTGCGATAATAATGCACGCTATCATCATTATCAGGTCATGTTTATTTGCTAATCACTAAGGTGTTTAGTTTCAAGGCCAAGAATGATCTGCACCATACAAGGCAGTAAGTCATTTGGGGCTGAGAAAAAAATGTAAACTCTGTTCCGTCGTTGCTTTGAGTCTACCTGATAGCTGAAGTAGCCGCTGACAAATGCTGGAGTTCACAGATCAAGGTTCAGGTGTCAGTTGTTGAATGGCCCTGGGCATACTTTTGTCTAGCCTCGAAGAGAAAAAAAAGTTTGTCAACATTAATAAAAGTCAAGTTCATAAAATATAGAGGAATGTTAACGGACTAATTTTAAAACACTGTGAGCAGTCTATTAAAAATAATGCTTTTCTTTGGAGGACACAGATAAGAGATGAGACTTCTCAAAGGTTTGTGAGACACATGACAACATGTGATCTTTATCGTGACTGTAACAAGATAATCTAGCCTCATATCACGCACATCACTGCCATTCCAAGACACTTTATCAGCTTAAGCCAGAGTCTGAAAGCACTACAGCTGTCTTTTTGACCTGTGACAGGTGATCTCATTGCAGGTTAGGATGCTGAGTTGGTTCATGTTACTAACAATTGGCATGTGAGACTTTGTATGTAGAATCACCAGCAACACCGCTGACACACTGAAACAGCTGAGAACACTATGGATGAGCGACAGGCTCATGAATTGATGTGACAGATAGATAAACATGTAGCTCTGTAGACAGCCAGACAGACAGATAGGCAGCCAGACAGACACATGTAAACATACTGATAGATCTCAAAATGGATGTTACAGATTGTGTAGAATGAAAAGGTTTGATATTTCATGAAAAAGAAAAGGTTGTAAAATGCAAAAAAATGTCAGGGTTGCAGCCTTTTGTGGTGAAATATAGGTCAGCCGAAGGGTCAATTATCCAACTCTTTGCGAGGATCAACACACTCATGCATTCCTTTACAACTAGTTTTCTGCTCTTTAAAAAATACTGTTTTCACCAAGGGCACAAGGGTGCAGGGGGCCAAGCTTTAGAAAGAGAACACTATCACATTTCCAATACATTTCTCCTGCGAACAGAAGAACTTTGGTACCTGTCGCATGTGTAAAACAGAGAGGTGTCAAAACTGAAACGTGATCGGCATATCTGACAAAGGGGAAACCGCTGCGAGGGATCAGTTCAGAGAGAGAAAGACGCGGCTCCCCACAGCAGATGGGAGCTTTATCGTTATGGCCGGAGGGGGAGAGAGCCCGAGAAGAGAGACGGGAGACCACAAAAAAGGTTGGAGACACGGCTGGACTGTGACACATGTCCCACTGTGGAGGGGGATTTTACTCACCTGGCCTTTGGTGTGTCATCGTGTTACCGGTCCTGTCAGGAGCCTCCACCCTGTCCGCCTGCGCTGCATTGTTCCGTACTGAATGTGGACAAGGGAATAAAAGAGAATAGATAATGAAAAAGAGAGTCGGCTAGGCAGTGGGACTGAGACACAGTTTGCCCTATTGTTGGTGCTGTAATTTTTTTTAACACTACTAAAGTGAGGGATAAAGCTGATCAAAGTGGTGTCTATGATTGCTCTGTTGGGTTTTGAGGAGACAGTGAAGTGAGTGGGGGGACTGAGGTGCTATGTAGGAGTAAAAAAATGATGCTGCAGACCGAGAAGCCTATAAAAAGCAATATCAGACTTCAGCTCTTGAAAAGGCACACCTGAGGACTTCACTGAATACCACACCTGGTATTTTAATATTGTCCGACTGTCTGTCAACATCCGTCTCATTCAAAGCAGCTACACACAAAATCTCCCACTTGTATGTAGGACATCAAGACATTTCATACCTGTAATGATAACTTTTGCTTCCAGACAATACGGGAAAAAAAGAGAGAGAAAGGGAGAGTGAGTCTCTATGATGATCTGAAGAGAAGAGCGCCTTTAGTCATAACACACCCCAGATGTGCTTAAGCCCAAAATAAGCAAAAGCTCAAGCCAGTTTCACTGTGTTGATTCCTATTTACACTGTTGTGAAGACAAGCCTTCACTTGCACTGTTGAAAATTCTCATCCTCAGAATTAAACAGATCAAACAACAGAGGTCAAACACAAGACAGCTGATCAGATACACTATACAGAAATTAAAACAACTGGAAACCATAATACACAGAATCTACACAGACCTGCATATGCTTCAACTTTGAACCGGACCGTGTTTTGACTGAAGCATTTAGAATGTAAACAAACCCCGTACTAAACAGAGATATTAAAGTAACACTTAGTAACACGAGCCACTTGGAGCTCAGAAATGAGTAACACAGTCCCAAAGACATCCACGTCAAATACCTTTGTAATGGAGCTGTTTTTCTAAAAAGGACCATGAACACACATGTACATGCAGGTATTTGTATGTGTGTGTGCGATAAAGTAGACCTTGAGGTTTTTTACAGGGAGGCTGAGGGAGAGAGCAGTGTGCCAGCCTGCTGGAGGTGCTGCGAGATCAAGAACAGTCTACCCCCAGGTGGTAAAGCTAAGCTTTCAGGGGTGAGAGGTCGCAGACATCGGAGTGGTCACACACGTGTCAGAACACTATTTACAACTGGAGAGGCCCACCTCAGACCACCTACAAGAGCTCTTCCACTACAATACTGTACGTCTGTGGGAGGTTCTGTGCCTGAGGAGCCACTAGGTGGTAGTAAAGGTCCATAAACAGCATCTCTTTGTCATCCTGGAATGAATGGCTCTTATCATCTGACTAGTGATGGTGTATCTGTGGTCTGATCTCTGGTTCTTTACTCTATAATCATAAAGCCGCTCAGGGGCACACAGACATTGATTTGCTGTCAAAATAAAACCGTGCCAGTGTGGCTGGGTACAGCTTTAAATGCATAAGTGGCCGTACACGTGCATGTCCCTAATTTGAAACGGAGATCCGTAACCTTTATGCTCCTATTCAAGGTCACAGGGAAGATCAGGTGAGAGTCAGAGTGTGCCTAAGGGTATTGGAATGCATACTGGTGATCTTGAGCAATGAGGCACACTTACTAAATTTATTATTCAAATATTTAAAATAGAACTAAACTCTATACGCAACATGAGAGCATCATCTCTCATTGCAGTGCCATGAATACCTTTCGATCCTCGATCTGTAACCAGTGATCATCCATAATTATGCTCCTTCAAGTCTTCTAATTCCAAGTTTGGTTAAAAGATGTGCAGTGACCCAAATGTAAAACAGATGACATAGAACTTATTTATATACCAACAAACATGTTAGTGTTTTTTGTAATATACCAGATTACATTTATTTTATGTATACAGAATATAATTAGATGAAGAAAAAGCTCATTTAAATCCACATACTAAATGATATAATATATGAATATGAATAGTTGCTTGATGCATGTCATACGATATCTACAAACAAAGCTCATCTGCCTGTCCATCTATTTGACATCCATCTGATTAAAAAAAACCCAGACTAGTTCTTAAATAAAATATGTAATTTGATTTTGATGCAATTGGTAAATATTGGACACCTTAACAATGAGTTTGCTTGTAAACCAAATGCCCATTATAAAGGTCAATAATTTATTCATGGGTTCTGTCATATTTATTTGGTTGTCCATTTTCAATGCCAATCTGATCATTATGTTCTGTGCCCTTTTAGAAAGTTGCAACAAAAAGAATTGTACAAATGAATTTGAAAAATTACAAGCATCTGAAGGCTATTTTTATCATCAGGTATTAATTTAGCAAAAAAAAAAAAAAACACTACAAGAAACGAAAGTGCTCCTATGTTGTTGGGGTGTACTGTATGAGTATTTTATTTTTCTCTCACAAGGATGAAATTTCAACATGTCGCCCTCTGGTGGTCACATCCCCTGTGAGGCCCCAGCTGACCAGCAGGTTTGAACTGAAGAACTACAAAAACACAACTGTGCAGAACTGAGAGCAGGTAAGATATACAGAGGTAAGACATGAATTTGATCATGGAGAGATATTTACAAATTTGTGCCGACTCATTTTAAAAGAAAATCAAGTTTTCTTTTTGATCTCACAGTCATGGGATGAGCTGATCATTTCAGACAAATGAAGGTCAGTACTGAGAGAGAGAGAGAGAGAGAGAGAGAGAGAGAGAGAGAGAGAGAGAGAGTTTTACAATCTTAAATTTAGATTGGACTGAGACAAGAGGCTATTTCTGAGGCGCCGAATTTAAAAAATGGTCATACATTCATATTGATCGTGAAATGGGCTCTGTAAAGTCTAGGAGAAAAAGGCTGGCCAAAGAAAATATCTTGTTGTGACTTAGTCTTTTCCTCTGGGATGAGCCTCTCTTAAACCACACTGCGGTTTGTGGATTTATAGAGGCAAGGCCGTGACTTTAATACCGAAACTGCCTCCAGATACAGGACATGTGATGATCACATCAAGAAACCCCCAGTAATGACTGTTGTTGCAGTCATGCAGGACACAAGAGCTACACTTCAGAATTATTTTGACTGTGACTGCTGCCACTCAGACGTATGTTGCAGAGAAAGTGCAAAAGGGTTTTGGGGGGGACCTTGGTCTTGGTACAAACAAATCTGCATTAAACAATACGGCAGCAACAGAGAACAGGAAGAGGAAGAGGACATGAAGCAAATGCATCACTGAGAGGAAACAGTAAGGTGTTCCAAAACGCTTACAACTATGAAGGAGTAAAGTCTGACCTGCAGACGTGCGAGGTGAAGGAAGCTTGGTGTTTGCTGTCCTGATTCATTACTCGAGCAACGTCTGATGTGCCGTCATCACCTCACAGTTTCACCTCACATATCCTCTGGGCTTGATGACTAAAAGTCTTCAGCATATTGTAATAGACTGCAAATCTAATTTTGCCAACAGTTGACATAGCGACGGTTTTCCAAAACATTTTTCCACAGCAATGTTTTCGTCTTTACACCTGAGTTTTAGCTCTATATTCCTCTTGCCCACATCTCGAATATTTGCTTTCTAATTGTACTGCACTGACTGTTGAAGTGTTTATACTGATTTGCATCTTATGACACAGATGTTTATGTTTTCATGTCTGTGTAATTTGGCCATTGCATATCATATTCCATGCTCTCTTATATGAAAAAAGTAAAAGTTACATCATCAGTACATAATAAAGCAGCTTGCATTGCTGCAATATTTAAAAACAAATACAGTATAAAGGCATTATGGTGTTGTATTCTGTTGAAGCCATATGATCTTCAATGCAAATTCCATTGAGTAATAGAACTAATAGCTGTAATTCATTAATGTCTCAGTAAAGCTCCATCACAGTCCCTGACAGAGTACACTGACTCACAGAGGTTAGCTTTGTTCATAATCTCTCATTCCTGTGAGTTGCTGTGCCACCAGCTATAACCAAATCTGTAGTAATCCATATGGACAGGTCTGCAGAGGTCCTTAATATAAATGAGTAGTTGATCCTCTGTGCCATTAGATAATACTTTTCTCCTAATGACAGCCCTGGATTCAGAGTGAACCTCTAACCATGGTCTGCCTCACTGCTGTTGGTGCTGAGATGCTTAAGTAATGTGCAAACATAATTAATAGAAGGGCACTGAAATGAACCAGCACCATTCTGTGAAGGTGACTAAACCTTCATTACCCATTGCCATAAGGTGACACATTGCATAGGAATTTATCTGTCTTTAAGTTGCTTGTGGATGGAGCTCATTACCTACGTAAAGCAAGATGAGATAAGAAAATAAAGCCAAGAAAGGTCACACTGGAACTGCTGGGATCATTACACCAATCAGGTGGTTTGCTGGTACTGTTTCTAAGCAGACTGTGCTTTGTAACAACATTGTTTGTAACTGGGGTTACACTTTGGACTCCTATAGAACTCTGCATGCTCAGGCATTAGTCATAAGTACGGTGTTTTTTTAAACAAGTAAACATTTTAAAATTAATTCAAAAGTAATAAATGACAGGCTGCAACTGCCAGTGTTTACACCAATAATTCATGTACGTGACTTCAACCAGGCAGATTATAGAACTGTCTTGCCAGACCATCATGTGAGCTTTGCTATTTGACAAAATAACACATTATACTCAGTCTACTGAAACATCAGTGTTTAGAGAGCTTTACCCCACCCTGACCTGTGCAAATCCAACCATCTAACTCCTATGCTAACGCCAGCAAACAGACCCTGGGTGACATATGAAGGACCAGTCATCAAAGAAGTCAGGGTGTGTTAAGAAGCAATCCTCGTACCGCTAGATTCCACACAATGGAAACCCTGTAAAACAGGAACATTTATGCCAGGATTCTCCCCATTTTGACCCCAGCCTTGCATTAAACACCATTAGACCATAATAACTGGTGTAGAACATGACGACACTGGATATGGATACTGCTTACCTTAACTAGCTTATGGACTTCCTGACATTTGCTTTTTTTTGTCAGCAGATGTCAGGAAGTCCAGTGCATCCTGACAGAGCTTAAACAGTTTTGCAAAGAAGAATGGGGCAAACTTGCAATGTCCAGATGTTCAAGGCTGATTGAGACCTATCCACACAGGCACAATGCTGTAATTGCAATAAAGGATGCATCTGCTAAAAACTGGCTTGAACAGGATGAATACTTACGCATTTGCTTATTTTGCATTTTGAAGAAATCTGTTTTCACCTATGACATTTTCTTGGGTAAATTCTTGTCAAAAAGTCTAATGACATTGACAATGATTCAATGCTGAAAAGCAATGAGAGAGGGAAACAAATAAAGTGGGATAAACACTTCTTATAGGCACTGTAGTCCGTCATATGATTTGATGTCCTTTTCATTATGGCTTCAATGCATGCCTTCTGAGGCATGCTGTCCTCTGCAATTACCTGGGCCTCTCATTGCCCCTGTCTGCCCAAGACCTCTCCTGATGAAGGCTGCAGCTGGGAGAACCGGTGGTTGCCCTTGCGAGAATGGTTTCATGGTCATAATATCCCAGAAACCTGTGTCCACCTCCACCACCACCTGATGGGCTTGACGTTGGGATGCAAACTAAGGGTCCCACTAACCATTAGGAACATTAACCTCAGGGCATTGTGGCAGCTTCACCTTTGTTTTCCTTATTTATGTGTATCAAACATTTATCCTTCATTGTATGTGTAAACTTACTTATTTATGTGCATTCATTGTTGTATTATTCCCTAACAACAATCGCTAATTATTGATTGACTGAAGTGAAACTTTTATTATATTTTTTTCAGCTACATCACCCAGCCCTCGCTAAGGATGCTTCATACCTCTCCCAAAGTCTGTTCTCCATCCTGTCACCTACATTCCAGTACAGGAGTATCTCTGTGAACACAACTATGCTGCTCAGCATCTTCCTCCTTCAGTCCATCAAAATTATACAAAATTATACATTGTACCCCTCATACCATCAAACATGACCAACTCACTCACCCCTGACCGCCACACAATCAATGCTAATTCACAACTATGGAACGATCGATACCCTAAGCCACGCAGTGGTTCTTTTACTACAACTCTTAAGCACTAATCATTTTGCCACTGACACAACCTTTTTTCATGGCCTTCATTCGACTATTGAAACTCATCCATTTAGGATATAATTTTACTTTTCTCATTGTTTTAATAGTTTATGTGCCAGCTTTAAAACATTTTAAAAAAAACTATCAATTAGCCACTGTCTTTCATATGTTGCATATAAAGTTTTTAAAAGGTGAACAATAAACATTTGTTCTTCATATACTGTATGTTTTGAACATCTGAACCTCCATCTCATTACTAGATTAAAATAATTGCTGCTGCTGGCATCCACACACTGTCTCTCTGTGCACAGCTCATCTTTCTCATGCTCCTCCATGGTTCGCTCCTGTAAATCTGAGGAGGCAGATTCAATAGCAAAGTACAGGCTTCAACTTTATTGTTGAAACTGCAGACAGAAATTTCTTGTATCCTTTACCTGAGAATAGGCCTAAAAATGTAAGTATTCATGAGTTATTTTCCCTGTTTAATAACCTTATCTGGACAATGTGCCCTTCAGGATACAAACATTCAATGGCCAATTGTAAAAGCTTTGAAAATGTAAATCATTATTTTTCAGCCAGAACAGAGAACATCATCCCCAAAGAGAATACAAATGAAGAAACACCAACCTGGTACACTGTCATTTTGGATTTTCATATTCATAATGAGACTACTTTTGGAATGTTGACATGAAATCACATAAGTATGTACTTGACCCATCCCACCTACAGTGCACCTGCCGAATGCCAACCACACACCTACTCCCTCATCCTCACGCATGTGTGCGCGCACGCACGCACACACACACACAAACACACACGTAAGCACACAGCCTGTCAAATGACTGGATCCCCAGGTTACAGAAACCATTTATATGTATGGCCTCTGTTGGGCTTCAAGGAACTGCATATCGTTTTGAGCAGAATGACAGAATGAATAAATAAATATTGAATCTCGATCCAGATGAAATCTTGAATCCTGAAGTGTTGGGTGGAGAATACTAAGTAAAACAACAACTTAGGCAAAATGTAAAAATGGTAACGATTTACAAAAGCACACTTCATAGTAAAGGATATGTAAATAGTTACTACTACTCAAACCGACAAATGTCAACAGTGCTTTACTTTCCCTACTCCCACCTCATTCTATATGTAGAAGCGACAGAGGCCTGCGTGTGAGAAGAGACACTTCACCTCTTCATTAACACAACTGCCACCCCCAAGTGTGGAACTGTTATGGACATCAGGGATTCCTTGTCAAAGCACACATTAGACCTGCATAACCGTAACACCACACCTCCCAAAGTCAGAGGCGATTGTTAAATGCAACAGTATTGTGCAACCAAGTGCACCCATTTAGGCTCATACTTGTCTGTGCCACAAAATAAAACATACTCATTTTGACAACATATTGACCCATTGCCTGGGAAGTCAAGACTTCCTCAGGCACCACTTGGCCTAATTTTTGGCCTAAAATATAAAACAAAAATGTTATCTAACCCCCGAAGAAAGAAACTGGCACAAATTTCGATGTGCAGAGAGTATCTATTGTTTATACATGAGTTGACACAAAAAGTAGACTCAACTGAGTAAAAGCACGAGAAATACTTTGTAAACCCAATATCATTTGTCAGTCATGAAAGCAACATGAGAGGATTCTGAATGAACAACATTTTAAAATTGTGTAGGGTTACTGGCGACATAAAGAATCTGATTAGATTCAATGAATTTATGTACTTGAGCTGTGGCAGCCAATAAAATCAAGGCAGCATCAAAGGATCAAAAGAGCTCTTCATGCATGAGAAAAGGTTACAACTCAGATTTGAAATATTATGAATGAAAGAGTATTGAATAGTAATTTCAGTACGAGTAGCCTTGATATCTTTTTTTCTGACTGTATTTAGGCCACAAATAAAGAGAACTTCCCTTCCATCCAGATCCTATTGAATCTGTCGACCACTGCTTGTCTCTAAAACCTCAGACAGGCCAATTATCAGGTACAAGCGTTTTTATTAAAACGTATTTTGCGGGATGCATTTGTCCTTTTCACACTTCAGAAGGAGTGAGAGGAGGTGACAGACCACTTTGACAGTAATTGGACATTTGATTGTTGTGCCGAGGTCACCTCAGGCAAAAGACACAAACAAACAGCAGTCTCATCCACTCCTCTAGCACTACTAAAGCAGCTGAAATTAGTATTTGTTGGAGTGCAGCCGTCTAAACTCCTAAGGAAGCATCAGTATTCGTGTCTTACTCATTTGTGAAGCACCATTTGGCATTATGACACCTTCCTGGTAAACATGATTCTCACATCCTCCACTCTTTAACCTCCTCCATGCTATAGAAAAGTGGCAATACAGCAGGGTCTCCCGTTTGTGCCCTCACATCCTCATGCCCACGTCACCTCTTTTTGATATATTCTTAATATGTAAAATCTATTAAAGATGCTCCCTATCGAGACAATGAATGTAATACAGGATGACAAAATTACTTTAAAGACTGCTAGTTAACACACATCTAAGGGTGCCAACGAAAACTGAACAAAGCATCAATGAGGTAATGTTTGTTCTGTTAGGCTCTTGTACTGGATTGCATTCGACTGAACGTTCATAACACTAAGATAACCTTCTGTATATGCTTCACTGGGAAATGTTCATTTTTTCTTCCCTGATAAAGTATACAGAATTACTGAAAGCTCTCTTTGTCTGAACTACATACAGAAAACAGTTAAGCCTTGTCCCCATGATTCTAAATGCCTTCCCAGAGAATCAGCTGGTCATCACAGTTGTATCGTTTGACTGTGCGAAAGAGCAAAATTTGAAAAAAAAAAAAAACACAAACAGAAAAACTAAGAATTTGCAAGAAGTAACTAACATCCGTCCCTGTGTTCCAATTTATTAAACTGAAGTTGAGTGGTAGGAAACTAGTGTATATCGACAGGTCTGTTTCCCTTGGAAGTGCAGTGACCCAGAAGTGTAAAGGCTTATCTCATCTTGCTAGATGGCATCCAGAATAAATCTCCACAGAGCAGAATCAGTGTAGAAGAGGGAAATATTAAGAGCAAGATGAGGTGCTGCAGCTGCCTGCTCAGTTGTGCATGAGATGATAAACATTGGGAGGCTTTTATCTGAGTGCTTTTCTCAGGAATCTCCTTACACAAGGATGAGCAGCGAACAAGTATGATACTTTGTAAAAGGTTCGGTGCTTTTCAAAACCACAAGACTTCTCTCTGCAATTCTCAGAGCACCCAGTGGGACGCAGCAGCAACTGGGCTGTGTCACTTTCTCACTTCCCAGTTAAACAGCTTCGCATCTGGTGCTCACACAGAGTTGTGCCACTGGAAACGGGGTATTACAGAAATCAATGTTTATGAAAACTACTGTGCAGAGCATGCAATTTGCCTTGATTCATTTGGAGAAGCTGCAAGTGTGCAACATGCATTACAAAACTGTATTCCTAATGAAGAACGGTTTATTTCTAAAAGAGTGTAGAGGAGTTTACAGTTGTCCTTATTATGACCAGAGCAGGCTCTTCCCACCTCCCCACACAAACAGTAACACACATGCACACAATAACACACTGGCTTGATCGATGCATTGTGCCATAAGAGAGCTGTGTGTGATGGGTAGCGAGCAGGGGGATGGGTCAGTGTGCGGCTGCCTGCCTTCTGTCTTTCTGTGTTTTCTCGTCTTCTCTCAAGCACTGATAGCAGCAGCAGCCGACTGTTGCTGCAGTGTGTGGAGAAAATCCATCTAACTTAGAGATTAGAGAAGCAGTCATCATCCTTATCTGTTTAAACCTAGTGGATTTTTCACTATTACATGGTGTACCGCCTGAGTGTCTCTGATCCTCTTCCACCAGTCTGCACCAAAGATTTGCCCTGAAGAGGAAAAGGTGCTTGATTTCCTGGATACGGTAAAGTAATACTTTGTTAATAACTTTTTAAAGAAGTAATGTTTATTTTAACTTAAGGGGAATCTCCCTCTGTATTTTTTGCTCTTGTATACAAGAACGTAAACAGAATGTAAACAGTATGTTTTAAACTAAGTCAGTGTGGAGCCAACTTTCTACTGCATATAAAAATACATATTTTGGTGTGCTTTAAAATAAGTACTTGCACAAAACACATACAGTGATTTCAGCTTCCTTTTTATACCAGTTTCATGTGTGTGTCTTATTAAGGGGAGATTCTTGCACAAATGCAGTCAGTAAGTCATAGGTCTTATTAAAACCCCATTATTCCAATCACCTATTAATTAATCGTACCTTGAGCAGACAACTATGCATTGCTGTAAATTAATATTAATAGATAATAAGTTCATTTTATCTCAAGATGCACATATGCATACTGTAGGCACTGTTGGTCAGTAGGGGACTTGATGCTTTACCATTGGCAATACCACATCGTATTTTGTGCATTTATGTGTATTTAATGGTTAGCAACTCTGGAGGATAACCTCAATTAAAAATTGACGAATTCTTATGAAAAAGAAAATCTATATAAGTGTGTTAATTCAAACTGTGCTCTGTGTAATGCTCATCTGAAATTCACCAGGAGAATTAGAGTAATACTAAACAATCTGTGATCTGTGATTCTTTAATAGGCTTTTATTAAAACAGTCTTTTGAAAAGGTAAAAGTAACATGCTTTCTGTTACCACAGGTTGCTCGCTGTCATCCTTCCATTTGCTTTCCATAAACATGAACTTCGTATTAGCATTATCGTATTAACATAAATGCATTTGGTGCACCTGTGTGGTTTATAAAATGTTCATAAAGGAGGTTAAAGGGTCCATTTCACCTTTAGTGTGAATACAGTCACATTAATCAGGTATCTATTTATTTATATGACTTTAGCCTTTCATATGAAACAATGCTTTGAGGTCTAATGTGGGGAAGTAAGAGGTGATTGAGAGTTCCTGTGACGCACAAGGCTTCACTGAGCACAGCAAGAGCTCACTGTGTGGACCTGACACACTGCATGGCTGTGTTTACTTCACCAACTGTGCTGCAACACAGATGCCTGATGTTTTATTTTTTACATTTTAAGAGAAAATGCAGTTTTATTATTTAAAGACTTTCAAGTAATTTACTAGTAAGTACTTTCAATGAGTGTTATATATAATAAAAGATGCTTTAATGCAAGAAGATTACAAAGACACAACACACCGTATACAGCATGATACATACATATTTGTATACGATTGCGAGTCAGATTGACCACTGCCTTGGTATATTAGCTACAAATAGAGTGCCGACACTCAGCTTAATTTTTGGATCAGCGTACTGTGAGTCAAGAGCGGACATGATTCATTACATGTTCTTGTTCTCAAACAGGCAAATTATTCTGAAATTGATGCAGCAGAGCTTATTGTACTGCATTGGCACCTAACTCCTCTTTGTAATGCCGAAGAGAGGGCGACCGGAAGAAGGTTTACGTAGGATAAATGCAGTTAATATTGCATGTGCACTTCTGATTCCATCACATTAACAAAACATATAAATCCTCTTATAGTCACTGCCACAGCTGAGCAATGGTACCGCAAAGGCCACACAGTCATTTGCATCAGCAAAAATTCCTTGGCTTGATCAGCCATTTGATAAATATTTCTTATTTACAGCAAAGCAATCATCAGGAATATGTGACAGATTAAAAACATGCTGTTACACTATACATCTTTCCCATCACACTGTTTTTTAATGTTGACTTGTTGTCATTGTTAAAAAAATAAAAACCTTCTGTGGCATTCGCTGACTGTTCGAAGTACAAATTGTGCCAAAGCAGATCAGTTCAGTAATACTGAGTGAGGATCTCCCCTCAAACCAGAACAGCCATTGTAGCTTTACTGCTCTATAACTCTTATCATGATTAATACTTAGCCAAGCGATTTTACAGTCTGCAAGCGTTAATAATTGGTATTAACATGCTCCGACTGTCACAATCTTTCTCATTCTATAAGCTATAACACATGTAATTTAAAAAACTGCAGAAAAATGTACACACACTTTTAATCTGTCATATTGTGTGACTGTATAAGGTGAACTGGAGACTTGTGGGAAGCATTTCAGGCCAAAAAAGTACACAGAGGAGAGAGCTTAAAGTTCATGGAACCAGAATTATTTTTATTTCCACGTGTCAGGCACGAGAACAAGAATGTGTGTCATATCAATTATAACCCAACAGTTTGTAAAGGAAGTACTCTGGTAAGAGCATATCTCCTGTCATTGGAGGCAAAGATACAAGACTGAAGACTGTACTGAAAAGCTTAAAGAGGTGTAAAATGTAGGTGACAAGAAAAAATGAAGTATACCAAGATAAGTGGTCAGATGGCTAATTGGCTAACAACCCAAACAAATAAAGTGTGAGATAGGCTCTAAATATTTATTGTCTTATTTTTTTCCATCTCCACCCTATTACATCACTCTTGGTTTCTAGAAACTTGTGTACATATGGGCTGTTTGCCAACCATTCTCACTGTGCAATGACCGCTTATACAACTGGCCTCTGGTGTACATACAAGTCGTAGAGTGTCCAGCTTGTAAGGCTGTACTTTGGCACAGTGGAGCTTGGAGCTAAATGCTATAGCCTGGTAACAAACACATAAAATCAATACTAACATGCATCGATATTTAGCAGTTAGATTTTGGCCCATGTTAAGCAGCTCAGTTTAGTGTGTTTGCATGCCGGCATTATCAATAGAAATAGAGCAGAGGGTGATAAGAATATTCTTAGTTATGTATTCAGACAACTGGATTTTGACTGGATTTGAACATGAATGTAAATGAATGTGCTGTCACATATCATGGCAATCCTCCAATAGTTATGGGGACGTTTTACTGAAAATTCCCAATCTGGACCTCATAGTGGACCAGAGGAAATGTCAGGTATCACCCAAATCAGCAGGATTCATCCTCTATAGACTATTACTGTCTACAAAATATGATTCCCCTTTATCTAGTCCTGGACAAGACCTTATGCCTTGTACTTACTAACCAACAGACTGGTAAGGCCTTCCATAGAGCCATGTTTGCAAGATTAGAACATGCTAAAGTGTACGCTACAGTTTTAAGGCTCCCAGCAGTAATGCTAGAAATACCGAACTGCCTCTGTCAAAACACAACATCAGCTGAGAAGAATTGTGGGGATTTCCTTAGATCTTCTACAGGGAAAACAATGCATTTATTTAAAATGTGAACTCAAAGCTAGAACATCTCGAAAGCATCAACAACTCAGAAAAAATTAATTCCCATGACCTGGAGTGAAGTTACTCAATTAAATAAAATGTTGGCATAAGGGAATCCGAACCGCATAAATGCTCAGGGTTGCAGATGCGTTCTGTGTTCTCTGAGATATTTTACTTTTTGGTCATGAGAGGAGCCGTTGCATAATTCTGAGGAGGTCAGTGGGTCAGAGTGGTAGAGAAAAGGAATGGTTCTGTATGAATGTAATTACTTTGCACAAAGATTGACCCTGGATGCTGACGTCCCTATGGTTGCAGTCACAGAAATGGATGTGGAACACGGATTCTATCGTCAGGTGGATGTCCATGACCACGCACACTACATTGTTGCCTTCTTTGTCCTGGTGATTGGAACAGTGGGAGTTACTGGGAACGCCTTGGTCATGTACGCCTTTTTCTGGTAAGCAACTTTCCTTATTGAAATGATGATGGTGAAAAATGTGGTTTATCTGTCTTTGTCTATTTTAGAGCAGCGTAATTCAGACAGCTGTAAACCGCTAGCCTTTTCTACTCAAAGCTAGGTCTCTGTTAGCCAACAGTGTCTGCATTCCTGTCACTTCATTGATTAAAATCGTTTTCCTGCCAGCTTGCATTACAGAATGTGATTATTATTTAAGGTACAAGTCTGGAAAAATGGTGTGGCTCCAAATTATTGTTAAAGCACAGTAAACATCGCTGTTTTGTATTAGCCACTTCCCTTCATTCAAAAAAGAGCCATTCAGTGTCCCCCATTGTCCTTCCTGAAACATTGATATTAAGCATGTTAGATCTTGAAACAAATACGGACACAAAGGGAGAGTTTTGCATCTTTACTTGTCATAATATGAGGATTGAATAGGGAATTTGAAATGAAACCTTTTTGTATGATCAAATTTAGTTTAGCCTTTTCCTGTTATCTGCTTCTATCCTGGATCATCAAGAAGTTTTGTTGCAACATTTGCCTCCTTTTTAAAATTCACGATTCTATATTAAATATATCATTGATGTTTTAATGACATGTCTTGGAATATCTACTCTTTTAGACCTTTACCTTCTTGAACCGTAGATAGCTTTGTTTTTCATTCATTTAAGTTGTTTTGCACCTACACTCAGATTGCATATAGTTACAACCCCTTTAACTGGGCTTCAGTCATAATTATCCTAGAATTGTTCTACAATTTTGTTTTAATGTAATGCCTTACTTGGACCATGTGTAGCTTAATTTTAATCACACTTTGAGTAAATGTTTACAAGGAACAGATGTCAATGAATTTCAGGGAAAAAAACACATAAATTAACTGGTTTTAAATATGTTTAAATAAGGAATGCATCAGTTTTAACAAAGATTGAGCAGATACTTAAGTGGAGTTTTTTAGTTTTATTGGGTAGTAATTTATTTTTTCACTATTTTTAAGGTACTGCTTTATACTTATTCGTTTATTTTGTTATGTACCTGTATTTTACTATTTAAAACCTGGTGTGCAGAATTCTAGTCTCCCCCTTCTGGCAGTGGGTGTAACTACACAAACACCATCAACACATGACTTTGACATTTACTATCAGCTGCTTTTTTTTTTCTAGGCTGTAATACTTGCTTCATCTGCAGCTTAGAAACTTTTCATGGATGCGTCCTAGGTTTTTCTGCCATACTACTTCGTAGCCTATTTCATAGCCTACTCCATCTCCATCTCAATCTCCATTGTTGCTCCCCTCTGCAGCTCTGGTAAACCAATCATTGCCGACTGACGTAAAGCACATCGTTACCAATCGCCCGCACAGAAATCAGATTTAAAACTCTGATCTCCAGCCACATTTAATACAGAGAGATAAGTTCATATATTAACTAGCATTGTGTGAACTTGTGTGGCAAGGATTTAAATGTAAAGGGCATTCATTTATATGTAAAAGTCTTGTACTATAGCTTTAAGTATTAAATACAAGCACTTATATAAAATCTACAATATGTTATTTTACATGTAAATACTAACACACCTATCCACTTAAACAAAATAGTTTTAGTTCTAAATAGACATTTAATCATAATTTGTCAAAGCTGTTACAAGATGTTTTTAACACCTAGTCAAAAAAAATTTTTCAAAGAGAGGACTAATAGCAACAAGTTATTGAATGAACACATTTATATTTGGCATTGTGACACGCCACATCACGTTTCTACTTGTGAATTGATCCTGAAGTTCTAAGAAATCAAGACGGAGGGCATGGGAGGACTGTGAGAGCACAGTGCTCTACTGTTCAATTTTTATTTGTATCAAACACGTCAGCTCCCGGAAGCCGTTTGCCTGAAGGCTGTTTTGTCAGCACACATTAAACAGTCACTTTGGTCACATATCAAAACATTAAGCAGCATTAAGATACAATGGATTCTGTAACACAACTAACCTAATAGTGGCAAGAGTGGCTACAGACTAATAAAACTCAAAGGCAACACTTTGAGCAGCTCATGTGATATACTAACTCTGTACAGGACAGTGTTTGAAGTTGTAAATACTTAGAACAGTGAACAGGGAAACAGTTTACTGTGTCATCAGGAGGTACAGATGCCACAAGCACAGGCAGAGAGGTATTCACAACAGCCTGCAGGCATTCAATACCAGGAAGCAGCTCAGTGATTTTCAACAGCACTGGATAAATCAATACATGAATTCAATAATTCAGTCAGCTACTCCCTTATATACGTACAGTCAACACTGTGCTACCACCTAGAAAACATAAAGAGGGTAACTAAGCTTAAAAAAACATAGTGCAGCCTGAGGTAATCCAATCAACTCCTATGTGGCCAACTCTATTCTGATGTCAGGCAATGCAACTAGATTCTCGACTGAAGAAAATACAGTTTACTGGCAAACATATGATTTGCTTTTGTAGGTATAAGTCCCACCCCCTGCAGCAACTCATTTTCAGTGTTTTGAGTTTCAGTGACATGCTTTATAATGATGTCTGTAACATATCTTCCCTATCTCAGTATTTAAACGGCTCACAAGCAGGTAAACTTTCAGAAGAGTTTATACAACTACAGTGTGGTTTAGGTCAACATTTTAAATAAATCTATAATAAATAAATAATCTAACCTTTATCGATCCCCTTGGGGAAATTCCTTCTCTGCATTTGACCCATCCTATTCATAGTAAACCTTAACTATACATACTAGGAGCAGTGGGCTGCCACGGTGCAGTGCCCTTGGAGCAGTCAGGGGTTAAGGGCCTGGCTCAAGGGCCCGCAGTGGTGGTGACTGTGACAAGCAGTCACTCTCACTTTCCCATCTCAACCTCTTGCCAGTCCAGGGACTCGAACTGGCGACCCACCAGTTACAAATTCCCTTCACAAATTACAAGATCACCGCTGTCCATTTCGGCATATGGAATTAATATTTGTTTAGATTAATTACTAAATGAACAAATGTTTCATAATTATCAACCATCTCTAAGCCAGAGAAATCATAGATTATCCAATTCAATCAACTCAGTTATTAGAACATATTATTTTGGTTAGCAAAATCCTCCCTCTGATGCTAATTTCACATTTTTTTCACTTTAAAAGTCATGTAGTTATTTCTATTATATGAAAAAACAAACAAGAGTTGAAATAATGACTCTAAAGTCAACACAGTATATGGACTGGTTTGTATGTTACACACAGGATATATACTATGGCCACTCCTGGGTATATAGTATACAACTGAATGCAGTGAGGAACCAAGTGTTAGATAAAATGCTGGGCCTGACATGTTTTTTGCATTAACGTCCAACATCTGGGGAGGCACAGCACGACTAAACACAGATATCCCAAATGTCGCATCACTCAATCGCTACTCCACTTGCACTTGTATGGTACACACAAATTCACTCTAACTTATCTGCTGGTGCAGTCTTTGATCCTTTTGCAGAAAATGGGCAAAACTGGACGACAATGCCCAAAGGCCACCGATAATAATAGACCTGATGTAACTATTACAGTACATATTCAGTTAGGGCACTATCTGAATACTTGCCTAAAAATGTTAATATCCAAAATAAAGCTTGTCACTGAAAGTTAAAATGTTGAACAATAAGTTGCTGTATGGGGTGGGACATATACCTACAAAAGAAAATCATTTGTTTACCAGAAAACTGTATTTTCTTCTAGTCCAGTCGAGAATCTAGTTGCACTGTCTGAGTACTGAACACATGGAAGAACTGTCACAGTAAATAACTACAATATAATAAATGTAAGTGTATAATGCTTAGTGACGCAGATTATGTGGCACCTCACAGATGGAAAACATCAAAGGCTGTTCAAAACAGTTATTAATATTCAGAAGCCTGCATTTGAAAAGCTAAAACTATATTTAGGTTACCTTCACAACTTTATTAAAAAGAGAAAATCTCCACACACTGGAGGAATTTCGCTCACTGCCACCTGGCGCTGTTTTTCTGGGATCCTATTTTAATGTCACAAAGGCTTTAACCATGATTTACAATGCGTTACCAAAAGGGAATTTGAGGTGTGTGTGCTGTGAGCTATGACAAGCTAACACAGGGTTACAGAGTAAACACCATTGCAACACAACCATCTGTGCCCATTCCCAGCATTACAAAAAGAACTGCTAACATCTGTTAGCCTCTCTCACTATTTTCAAGCTTATTATCATTATTAAAATTTGTGCATGTAAACATATATTTATGTAACTGTGCACACTAATTTCATAGCTGTTTCCGCAGCGCGTCTTGTCAGCTCAGATTCCTTTCTGGTGAAAAGAGAGGAGCAAAGCTGCCCAGGCAGAACTGACTTCAGGGAGATTTGAGCGAAATCATGACAAGCTGCTATCAGGGTCAAAGAGGGTGTTTTCAAAGACTACAGCACTACAGAAAACAGAAGCTGCAGCTGGGATTTTTGGATAACCTCTAAGCATTCGGCTTATAGATATTTCCCCAATGCATCATTATTTAATGGTCATTATTACTCATATTTTTGACCTCTAGAGATGAATTGCTAGCTTTGACTGACTTATATACAGCTGCAAACAGTAGACATGCCTGTGCTGACCTTTGAACTGTACACTAATTGGCTTTGTGTGCCACAATGCAACAACTGAGTTCATTAGGAAGGTATTGAAGCTGTGCTAGCATTTCATTTTATGTGTACAGGATAAGATTGCTGTGTTTACTTATTGTCTTGTGACTGCTCTGCTGAGAGCTGCAATCCTCAGTCTTTGATCTGACCATAATTTAAGAGAGTAATAGCATCAAAACAGTGTCTGTCCTCTGGGGCAAAAAAAAAAATCTTTCAAAACTTCTCATATAGGGACTTTCACTGGAAGCAAAATAACTGATTGTGTACAGAAAATCTTCTACTGTCTTATTTATGCTAATCAACTTTAGAATCTCATTTTGTATGACAGTGTAACTGTCAGTCAGTTGTTTTGTGGGATACTGAGCACTTTTGATTTGAGATCTTTTAATCATTGTGTTTTTCAGTAACAAGAAACTACGGACGCCACCCAACTTTTTCATCATGAACTTGGCAGTCAGCGACTTCCTCATGGCAATTACACAGTCACCCATCTTCTTTGTGAACTCCCTTTATAAGGGCTGGGTTTTTGGTGAAACAGGTATATTTTTTATTATTCAGTTATACTGTATGTATGTTTTATACATCCTTAATGTCCATGGTGTTTTAGTATGGTACTGTGTGGATAGGTAGAAAATGGTTTAAAATATGTGGCTGTATATATTTTTTATTATTATTTATTTAATTTTTTTTAAACTAAATTCTAAAACATAGTAACTACCCAACACAGTGTGTGAGTTTTTTTGCATCTGTGAAATCTCCACATTTGAGCAAAGTTAGAATCTGTAGAGGCTTTTTTCTTTATTGTTTTAATCAGGGGGAAAACCTTGTTAATACAATTCTTCCTTCTTTATTCATCCCCCACAGGCTGTAAAATATATGCGTTCTGTGGAGCTTTATTTGGAATCACATCAATGATAAACCTTCTGGCCATTTCGGTAGACCGCTATATTGTTATTACCAAGCCCCTGCAGGCCATACGATGGACCTCCACGAGACGCACTTGCCTCATTATGGCCTTGGTCTGGATGTATTCACTGGCCTGGAGCCTCGCACCACTTTTGGGCTGGAGTAAGTGACTTCATCTCTGTCCCTCACTCTTTTGAACCCACCATGCTTTTTTTCAAACTTTTAGACCATTTAGAATTTATTTTCATTGGACTTTGTCTCTTTTCAAAGGTTCGTATATACCAGAGGGCCTGATGACTTCATGTACATGGGACTACGTGACATCTACTCCAGCCAATAAAAGTTATACTTTAATGTTGTGCTGCTTCGTGTTCTTCATCCCTCTGGGCATCATATCCTATTGTTATCTGTGCATGTTCCTGGCAATTCGCCAGGCAAGCAGGTAAATACATTAACATTAATGAATTAGCAGAACTTAAACACTGTTATTTGTATGAAGTAAACTTAACCCTCTGAAACCCAAGCAGTTTCTAGGCATTTTTTCTTGTCACATTTTTACTTGCTGTGGACTCCTTTTTTACTGCAACATAAAGTCCTGCACCTCTGTAGAAACAGCACAACCACTGCTAAAAGTAGAGAGAATTTAAAAATGTCTTCTGTGCATTACAACAAAGTTATGATACCATAAATCACAAAAACCCAAAGTTGAATTTCTTTGACTATTGACTAACAGAATATTAACTTTTATTTGCTTTACAGTTGCACTGTAGAGCATGTTTAGTTGTTTTTTTACAGAATCTGATGAGTATATTCTGGCAATTTTTTTAAAAAGCACACAAAATAAAGTGATTTTTGGAGAACTTTCACATTTTTAAGATTAGATTTGGTTATTTTTCCCAATGAGACACGGCGTCTAGGATCTCAGAAAGTTGAAAATCTGACTATTCTTCCTGTTTCTTACTGATAGATGGTGTATCTTTGATGATTTTTTTTAAAGATATGTCTTTTCACACTCGCAAGTGGGTTTTGGTGTTCAGAGGGTTAGTAAGTGGATATTGTATCAATAACATGCAGACTATAGCTGCCCTATAATGTGACATCTTTACGTTAACAATATACAATAGTATGTTTCAAAAGAGGCTTGACATTTATGTAGTGCAATTTGTAGAATGAAATTGCATTGTGAAGTGACTTCTACATTGCTTTCATCTCATTTGATTTCTTTGCTTTTCTAGTGTGTCGTCTGTTCTTTAGATCCTCTCATTTTATTGCCTGTACAGCAGTACTACTCATTTGCTACATCTATAGCTGTTGCATGCTTCCACATTGAAAATGTCAGAACAGGTTGATAGAGCTATCCTATTCTATAGGGAGCAGAAATTTCATCCATATAACCTCCCTGTTTTGCTATAATTGGAGGAAAAAACCTTTAGTATTGACCAAAATGCCTGAGGGCAACATTAGTTTTGGTCTAATCAAGGCTAGCACCACCATCATGAGATAATGCTGTGATGAATGCACCACAGATCTTCTTGGTCTGTAAACTGTGTCTCTCAAAGGAGATGAAGCCCATTTGAATGAATTGCACTTTAAGAATGTGGAGCATACTAACGTGTTGCTGTTTGCCTGCTCTGTCCAACTGAGGTACATCACATTTCTCTTTCTCTCTTTCTCATTTCTCTTATCACTTCTCTTTCACATTTTGTTTTCTGTCAGTGTGTTATGGAAGTTTAATCTGTTTGCCATCAATAATAATGTTTTATTTCCTTTCATTCTGATTTAAGTAACAAGAAATTATTTGTGTGACAAAAAATCAAACAGAAAAATCTGATTTCCCATGTTTGTTATCTCCCAGCACTGTTTGTTATGTTGGCTGCTTTGCCTTGCCATTTTGCACTGTCTTCTACTGCCTCACTATGTCGGCATATGGGTACATGGACTAGTATTAGTTGCATGTCTTGAAAACAAGTCTGCAAATACCACATTGATTTAGTTTTTTCTGATCAATTCAGCTTCAGAAGGTGAATATATTAACTTCTAAACACCCTTATTCTTTCTCTCTATCCCAACAGGGATGTGGAGAAGTTAGGCTCTCAGGTGAGGAAGTCAACCCTGATCCAGCAGCAGTCCATCAAGACTGAATGGAAGCTGGCGAAGATCGCCTTCGTGGTCATCATAGTGTTTGTACTTTCTTGGTCGCCCTATGCGTGTGTCACCCTCATCGCTTGGGCTGGGTAAATATGCAATATAATAAGCTGGACTTTTGATGATTTGAGAACACTGCATACACAGAAACTGCTTGATAGACCCTTACTGTGTGTCATTAATCATGAACCATATTCCCCCCCTTAAAATATCACTAGCTATAGCATGATGAATAGGTTTACACCTTACACCTTTCAGATATGGAAGCATTCTCAATCCCTATTCCAAGGCTGTCCCCGCTGTTATAGCCAAGGCATCAGCCATCTACAACCCTTTTATCTACGCCATCATTCACTCCAAATACAGGTGAGTGCAATCATTCAACCAACTGGCTACATAGGTCTGAAAAAGTAATATAAGCACATACATTTTGTTGAAAGATCTTAATTTTTCCAACAGGGACACCCTTGCAGAGAAGGTCCCATGTCTACATTTCCTTGCCCAGGCCCCCAGGAGGGACTGCATATCAGTGTCACACAGCGAGTCATCCCTCAGGGACTCAATGCTGAGCAGACAGTCATCCGTCTCCAAAACCAAGTTCCACAGAGTCTCATCCATGTCTACAACAGACACAGTGAGTTTGGATGCAGCACTAGGCTTTGAAGAGTAGAAAAAAAACACAGATCAAGCAACACCATCAAAGGTGTGTTCACAGAAATCATGTATCGTGTCCATTGTGGTAGAGTTCTTTCTGTGTTATTATGTATTTTTTAACATTGTTTTGGTGACAGAAATGTCTTTTGCCAATAAGGGCCACAAAACATCTTTATGTGGATTTTAAACAAAAGTTTATGTAGGAACTACACTGTTAATAAACAACATTAACCTTGTTGCCATGTTTTATTAATGAAAGATGGGGCTTAAAAGGGGCTTCCTAGTGGAAGCTGCAACTTTGCAATTCAAATAGGAGAACTATTGGGTTGTGGTAGAAGTTCAAATGTGGAAAAAACATTATTCTCCTTTTAGTACCTTGAACAAATATTCACTGCAGGGTTTGCTAGAGGTGTCTGTACCCCGTTAACAGTAAATAATTGCTAAGATAAAGAGCAGTCTCAGTTATTTTTGAACCAGAAGGCGCATCAACTGATAATGAGCCATTTGTCATGTTGTTATTTTGTAGTTGCAACACAATTACAAGGCAATGCGATGGTATGTAATGATATTCTTACCTTATTGTATATATGTGCATATCCCCTGCAGCAGGTTTGGAGTGATGTGGAGCTGGATCCTATTGACCAGAGTTTGAGGTCCAGCTATTCCCTTGCAGCTCTGGGGGACAAAGAGTACCAGTCAGTGACTAAACAGACCAAGGAAATGAGAAGCCAAAGCCAGGAACAGGTAAGGTAGGTACTCAGCATTATAATTGTTGATTTTAGATTCACTGCAAAGTCAAAAGCTTTCAGGGCATAGCACGTCCTGTTCTCAAAATGGCTTATGTCATATTGATTACATTTGTATTGTATTCAAATTCTGTTGTAGGCTGCCATCACAGAGCAAGGTTTGCTGAACAGATGTGACCACAATATATGGCCGGAGTCTCTCAACAAAACAATACCCTTGGCCTGGGGGAGGAACGGGGAGGACAATCTTGAGAGCTGGAATGAAGAGAAGAAACAGGAAGATGAGCAAGAGAAAGAGTCTGAACATGGAAAAACAGAGGCACAGCAAGTGCAAAAGGAAAAAGACATGAATAAGTCACAGGTCCTCATCCAGCCAGACTCTCCAGACAATATTGTATGTGTGCATTTCCCCGCCATTGCCAGACCAAACTCAAAGGAAGGTCTGCCGGAACATGGCTGTTGTGAGGAAAAACAAAGTACACAATGCAGACAGAGAGAACTGTTGCTTAATCTGCAGCCCCTGGACTGTTCCGCTGAAATATTTGAGCCTGTGCAATGATTTCTCTCTCCAAAACCATGAAGCTCAACGTTAAATTATTTATCTATGTGGCTAGGTGTTACTGTGACTGAGCTGAGTAAACAAACACATTTTTCGTCCAAAGATGCTCATTTAATCTTCTTCGGCAGGTGTTTAAGTTAATCAGAACTTGTTTTTATGCAATCATGTGCAAAATCCACTAATAATTGTGACACAAAAACTCCACTAGTTAGATGTAATACGTGTAACATACAACAGTGTTCACCTTTTTCTGTTGAGAGTCCTGCAATGGTATCAACACAGACACACTGAAGCAAAGAAAAGATGTATAAATGGAACTGAAACTTCAAAGGACATTTAGAAGAGCCACATTCCAAATATTAAATTCTTGAAGATCATGAACAACCAGATTTATTATCGACTGGAGGTAAAGAGTCCAAAGATTGTCTGTTTTTGGTGTGTTTATTTATTTTGTGTAGAAAGCTAACTTCATTCATTTGTTTACTTTAGTAAGGCTAACTATCAGCCTTGTTCATTTAAATGAACAAAAATATGGTCATCACTGTTTATGTAAATGCCCTGTCTATAATGCACTATTAACACGTTTCTTACGTTTATAACAGGTCTAAGTGATTGTACAACTAAATATAATATATTTATGACACTATATAACAACATTTGTTGTATATTTTACAATTTCCTGATGTTACGCGCCATAGAAACTTCAGGCACTTTGGTAATTATCTATTATACCACCTTATGACTAGAAAGGTTTTTCTCAGGTCAAAATACTTTTGTACAACCTAAGGCTTTCATTTACTGCAGCGATTTTGGGAACAAAGTTTTACATTTTTGATAGAAATCATTTTATTAATCAAAGTGTGTCAACAGGATGTATTTCAACTACCAAACTTGGCAAATCCTGAAGACACTCAACACTCTCATGTATGTCACCACTGCTATAACACATACTAATATCAGAATGATTAATTCTAATTTTGTTCTCAGGAACACACTAACTGCCACAACAGCAATCACTGATATTTTTCATATTTTCCTTTGTTAAATATTCATGAGTGCGTATATTTGCTGTGGGAAATAAAGATTTCATATGCTTCTTTACAGTCTCCACAGTCTTCTTGCAAATAATTCTCAGAATTCAATCTACAGCAAATTCATTAATATACATCAATTTTAATATTTACAATAATGTTTATTTATCATTCATATTAAAACATTAATATTTAATTAACTATACTTTTACATTTCAAGGACTGTGTCTTTATAATTTTCTATAGTTATTAAAATCAAAACAGTAAAATGCTGTTGTCAATTTTCCAGTGGTGTTTTGATCAACCATCAACATATCATTCATTTTGACATGACATGTTATGTATAAATATTGACAATTTAATGGCCTGCATAATGGTTCACATATGCATTACAGCACCTGCATTTTCAACACGCTTCCGCTGTTACTGCACATTATTTATAACGTGTAAAAGCCTGCAGAGCAAATATCATATGTTAGTATAATTACTTGTAAACCCACTTAGAGGTGCTGTCGAGAAGCAGATGGATATATTTTTCAGTCAGTCTTTTTTATTAACCCACCCTTTTAGTTTGCTTGTGAACATTTCTACATATATTAGAGCAGCTGGAGGAAACAGAGAGTGGGGACAAAAAGATATCAATGACATCAAAAAGACATCCTAAATGGACCATAAGTCCATTAATAACATGGATCTATTCAATACGTGACTCAATTATCAGGGGCTGTTGTACTGTAGTATACCTCTTGTGACATTTAGTTCTTCCTTTAAATTCAAACACACAAAAAGCCCCTTTCTGAACTGTCTTTGAACAAATATTTGGGGGCTTCCTAAGTAGCACAGTAGCCCAGTTATACAAAGATGAACTAGAACTATGTGGAGCAACCTTACATAAAGGACTTACACACTTCAGTGGGTCAACAGCATTGCACGGGGGATTTTGCTGCTAAGCTTCCGGTCCTTTCTTTGTTTTCATCAAGGTCTTCTGACCTTGATGAAAGCCACCATCTCGCCTGGGTTAGGGAAACTGGGGCCTCCTCCTGGAGCCAACCCTGGGGGTAGACTAGTTCTGGGGACGTGGAATGTCACCTCACTGGTGGGGAAGGAACCTGAGCTGGTGCGGGAGGTGGAGCACTACCGGCTGGATATAGTTGGGCTCACCTCCATGGACAGCAAGGGTTCTGGAACCAAACTCCTGGAGAGCAGTTGGACTTGCTCCTTTTCTGGAGTTGCCCAGGGTGAGAGGCACTGTGCAGGTGTGGGGATACTCACAAGCCCCCGGCTGAGTGCCGCTTTGTTGGAGTTGTCCTCGGAGAACGAGGAGGTTGCCTCTCTGCAACTGTGTGTCGCAGAGGGAAAATCTCTGACTGCTGTTTGTGTTTTTGCACCAAACAGCAGTCTGGAGTTTCGGCCTTCTTAGAATCTCCACCGAGGGACTCCATAGTTCTCCTGGGTGACTTCAACGCTCACGTGGACAATGATGGAGAAACCTGGAGGGGGGTGATTGGGAGTAATGGGCTGCCCGATCTGAACCGAAGCAGTGCTTTCTTATTGAACGTCTGTGCTAGTCATAGATTGGCCGTAACAAACACCATGTTAGAGCATAAGGTGGCTCACAAGTATACCTGGTACCATAGCACCTTATGTCAAAGGTCGATGATCGACTTTGTAGTTGTGTCATCAGAACTGTTGTCAATTTGCCAGTGGTGTTTTGATCAACCATCAGCCCATACTACATTTTGACATGAGATGTTATGTATAAATATTAACAATTTAATGGCCTGCATAATGGTTCACATATGCATTACGGCACCTGTATTACAATGCAATGTCTTGGACACCTGGGTGAAGAGAGGAGAAGAGTTGTCAACTGATCACCTTGTGGTGAGTTGGACCCGATGGCGGGGAAGGCTGCCAGACAGACCTGGTAAACCCAAATGTGTAGTGAGGGTAAGCTGGGAACACACAGAATGGACCAGCTCTTACCATTGTGTACCCCCTGCTGAGGGAAGCATGGGAGTTCAACCTGCCAGTCCACATGTGTTTTGTGGATCTGGAGAAGGCCTACAACCATGTCTCCTGAGGCGGTCTGTGTAGGGTATTGCATGAGTACATGGTACCAGGCTTGTTGCTCTGAGCGATTCAGTCTCTGTACAACCAAAGTAAGAGCTGTGTCTCCATTCTTGGCACAAAGTCAGACACGTTTCCAGTGGGTGTTGGACTCTACCAGGGCTGCCCCTTGTCTCTGGTCCTGTTTATGGTGTTTATGGACAGGATCTTAAGATGCAGCTGGGGTGAGGAGGGTGTCCGGTTTGGGGATCTCAGTATCGTGTCTGCTTTTTGTAGATGATATGGTACTGTTGGCTTTATCAGACCACGACCTTCAGCACGCAGTGGAGCGGTTTGCAGCCGAGTGTGAAACGGGATGTGGGGATGCAGATCAGCACTTCTAAGTCTGAGGCCATGGTTCTCTGCCGGAAAGCGGTGGATTGCTCCCACCGGGTTAAGTGGAGTTGCTTCCCCAGGTGAAGAAGTTTAAGTATCTTGGGATCTTGTTCACAAGTGACAGGAAAATGGAGCGTGAGATGGGCAGGTGGCTTGGTTCAGCGTCAGCAGTAATGCGGGACCGGACTGTCGTGGTGAAGAGGAAGCTGAGCCGCAAATTGACACTCTCCAATTACCAGTCCATCTACGTTCCAACCCTCATCGATGGTCATGAGCTCTGGATAGTGTCCGAAAGACAAGATCGTGGGTACAAGTGGCCGAAATGAGTTTAGCTTAACAGGGTGAGAAGCTTGGACATCCAGAGGGAGCTTGGAGTAGAGCTGCTGCTCCTTAGCATCAAAAGGAGCCAGTTGAGGTGGTTTGGACATCTGATCTGGATGCCCCCGGGGGGACTTCCTTTGGAGGTTTTCTGAGCACATCCGCCTGGGAGGAGACCTCAGGGTAGACCCAGAACCCGCTGCAGTGATTAGATATCTCGTCTGGCCAAGGAACGCCTTAGGATCCTCTAGGAAGAGCTGGAAAACGCTGTTGGGGGAAGGGACGTCTGGAATGACCTGTTTCGTCTGCTGCAACCCGACCCTGGATAAGCGGAAGAAAATGGATGGATGGCTTCCGGTTATTTTGCAGCCCTATATTGATATGGCACACATGTAGCTCAAAGAATTTCCAGCTGACCTAAAGTATTCAGTAGAATGCAAACTTCTAGAAGTTTTTAGCTGCACTGACTGCAAACAATTAATGGTAATCTGTGTAACAGAGTAGTATACCAAAAAATCAATATGTAACAAAATCACAGTGAGAAAAAAAGCTGCAATGCAAATTAGAATAATCTGAAATAGCCTGTAATTTGATTCGAATATTAATCTCAAGATATTACTACAACACAATGTTCCCTCATGTTTAAATGTGAAACACACTGAATCACAGGGAAAAAGCTTGGTATGCTGTGTCCCATATAATGACTGAAAAGCATTGACGAGATATCATTGTTAACAAAATGCAATGCTGACACATTCCTTTTCTGTTGGGTCATGCTATACTTAGTCTTTGCTTATAGTGACTGTTTACAAGTGTTTGTCTTTCACTTGTATCCTGTTGTAACTTTACATGTAAATTAAAAATGACATGTTATCTGACAGATTCACTAAAAATCATGAATACCATCTAAATTGTTATTGTAAAGATTGTCATTGGTACACTGCAACTTCAAGGAAAACTGCTTGTTTTGATCATGTTGTGTCAGCCAGCATATAAAAACATCATATTGTCATGCTGACAAGTTTAAAAAAACAAAACAAAACAGGATTTTCACCCGAGCATAAACCCAGTGTCTGCATAAACTGTGATGCACTTTCTTTTCTAACCACTAGAGGGAATACTAACACTATGCTACTAAAATCTGGAAGTCACTGAAACTTCATCACTGCCATACCACAGCAACCATAACATGAAAATTAAATATAAAAATGAGAACAAAATAGTACTGATAAACTGCAGCACTACAAAAGTATTTGCAGGGAATAGGAACACAAATGCAACGACAACGGCTAAGAGAAATCTGCGGCAAATGTGATTTATTGGGTGTAATTAAACACCTCTAGAAACAAAATGTTCTATGTCATTGTCAAAGTAGAAAAAAAATCTATATAGTCCTAGCTCACATCAGGTATACTGTCTACATTTGTTCAGTTATTTAAATGTGTCCTGATAGTTAAAAATGCACGACAGCAGGATGGTATGCCACTTGTCTGACCTGTACACTGGAGGAATTTAGTGGAAAGCATGACGTCAGGAAACACTGATGCAACAAGGAGGGCTGATGCCCTGTCAACGTTCAAATACTTCTTTCATAACGTCATGTGAAAGTATCTCCCTCGCACACTGAATGTCATAACTTTCCTTTAACTCAAAAATGACAGAGATCTTTTAACACTTCTTGGTTTGAATGTAGGCCTAAATCCATTTCAAGGCAGATATCACTGATGTAATAATGATTATGATCTATTTTAAGACCAAATATAAAGATGTTCAACCGAGACATCTCGATAAACAATGAAGGGAAGTTTCAGTTAACAGGTATCACAAGTATGTAATTCAGGTGAGCTCATTTGTGAAAAGAGCCTATTCAAGACTTCATAGGCCCTCAAAGTGGTACATTCATACTGAAGTACACTAGACTGTTACACTAGCGACACAGACCATTAGCAGGGAAATGTAACGTTAAAAAAATCTTGATTTAACTCTCACTGAAGAGCAAGGCCTGGTAGAATTTCTCTCATCAAGACGAAGTAATAGGGAGTTATGTTTACCTTGAAACTCTCCTCACTCAAGCAGTAAAGTGTTCAGTATTTTATTTATTGGATACAGGTTAAATATACAAAATATAAATAATTAGGATGGCCTTGGGTTTAAAATATCAATACTGATTCACAGAAAGATACCTATTATTAAACTTTAAGCGCTACTATAAAGTCATTGTGTCTAAATGAATCAAATTTTCTCGCTTAATGACTGGAGCTGCAACTATAATCAATTAATCGACTAGTTGTCCACTATTAGATTAATCCCCAACTATTTTGATAATTCATTTAGCAGTTTGAGTTTTTTAAAAAACTTTTATTTACAAACGTCCAAATTCTTTGATTCCAGCTTCTCAAATGTGAATATTTTCTGTTTTCTTTCCTCCTTTAGGCCAGAAAATTGAACATCTTTAGGTTGTAGACAAAACAAGAGATCTGAGGAGGTCATATTGGTTTTTAAGAAACGCTGTTTTCACCAAACAAACAATTAATCTATTAATTGGGTAAAATAAATGACAGATTAATCAACAATTAGAAGTTTTAGCCTCAGATTGACTCTCCAGATGTAGATTGCAGGTATAATCATTTCATGTAACTTTCTCCTTCCTTTCACTTTCTTCATGTTATTGTTTTAAAAATCGCCTTCACTGTGGGAAACAAAAATGAAGTCCAGGCCAGCAACATACAAAACTGTACGTTTCAGGTTTTGCCAAGGATTTGGATCATGCATTCAGGCAGAGCTGCCATTCCCCTGTCAGTATTTTGAAGGGAACACCGTTGCTGCATCCTGGGCTTTTGCTCCTCCCAATACAATTGAAACTGGTCTTAAGAAATACAAACAAGCCAGAGTATTTTCTTTGCTCTAAAGTAGAATGATATTTAGGTGCAGTCAGATTCTGCCCTGCAGAATGGTCTGACTCTCTGCAGGACTATTGCAGCCCTTATAATGAGGAAACGTCTTGCTTTTGTCTTTGTCAACCTCACAAAAGTTAATCAACTTAAAAACCTTGTTTCTTAGATCTTATATATTGTTCCAAAACATTGGCATGGAGCATAAACAATTACTGGTGTTCCAACTGGATGTCAACTTTAAAGAATTTGATGTCAGTACAGTGATTATGTTCTTAAACAAACAGCCTGCAGGGGTTTTGTCCTTTAGAAGAATAAACCATTAGCTAGCTCAGTTAAGCTCGTAACTTGGAAGTAAGCAAACATCAGCATGAAACCTAGAGGTGATGGTGGGAAACAACTTTTAAACTAGATAAATGCCGCTAAATCCCTTTGTAAACAGCTGGAGGGAGTTGCTGACTTTCGGTTAAATAATGGAGGGTAATTTTTGGTTTGGCTGTTTTTTCACTTTATAGCAGAATGCTAATTAGGTGCTGTCAGACTATTCTGTGCTGCATTCTACGGCGGCCCTTATAATGAGTAAACTGCTAGCTGTTGTCTTTGTCAAACTCACAAAAGTTAATAAACTTAAAAACCTTGTTTGTTCAACCTTATTTATTGTTCCAAAAACATTGGTATGGAGCATTAACAGTTAGTGGTCACCTTTGAAAAATGTGGTGATTGTGTTCTTAAAAAAACAGCCTGCAGGGGTTTTGTCCTTTACAAGAAAAAACCGTTAGCTAGCTTAGCTAAGCTAGTAACTTGGAAGTAAGCTAACATCAGCATGAAACCTAGAGCTGGCGGTGAGAAACAAACTTTTAAACTAGATAAGTGCAGCTAAATCCTTTTGTGAACAGCTGTAGGGGGTTTCCAAATTTTGGTTAAATATTAAATATGTTCGTTTGTGGTTTTGACGTTTTTCTCAGGAGGACTTTTCTCACCACACTTTGAGCTTAGCTTCGCCCCAAAACTGGTGCAGTTGCAGTTTTGCTAGGCGTCGCTCTATGTTTTCTCCACCACAACTCACCTGCTCCGTCCCACCGCTGGACTATCCCTTGCCTGCTGCCGTGTTGCCCCCTGAAAACAGTTCACACCCGGCTGTAAACCCTCCTACCGGCACACACATGGGCTGGCTTATATGCGGAAGTTTCAGTTCCGCACAGTCCAGTTCTTCGCAGCAGAGAAACGGACGGAGTAAAGTCACGCTTCCCTCTCTCTCAAACACCAAACCCGGCTTCACAAGGCGAGGTGAGTCCCGCTGTTCACCATATCTGAGCGAATCTTTAGAACAGAAAGTCAGGGAAAGTTTCTGCTTTTATTCTGCTGCTTTTTTGGAACAAAGTTTCAGTTAAAAACTTTTCGAAACTATCGAAATGTGTTGCTAGTCTCGACTATGAAAGCAAGAGTTTATATTCTCATGCTGCTTCTGGCAAAGCTCCACATTTGTTGGCTTTTAAGAAGTTAGAAGTCTGTCTGAAAATTTCATTAACGGTGTCAGACATGTGTTTTCTGTCACACCCACTGAGGCAAACTCAGCTTCTCCAACACATTTGAGAGGAAGACCTGTGCTGCTGCTACCAATGATTACAAGCTGAGAAGTGACAGTGTTAGCTTACCCCTGTTATTTACATTATATGAAGTAATCTAGACTGACACACTCTAAGGTTAGATGCTGGAGTTGAATTCAAAGTAGGCATCTGAAAAGCTGTGTGTGATAAAAACACAGGAGTTGCTTTAGATTAAACATGTGTGACCAGCCTGGGGATAAAAAGTAAGTATCCCATAAAATCAAGCTGGAACAAGATGTCCCAGTGACAGCAGTTGAAATGGGAATATTGAAGGATACATTTGACTATGAAACAGGCTTTTCAGATGATGTAATCCCAAAAGAATAGCAAATATTAAGTCATCTTTTTAATGTAAAATATGATTTATTGAGGTTTGACAGACATCCCCATTCACTTTGTTTTGACTGACAGTACACCAGTGAGGTACGGTACACTATAAAAGTGAACTCCAGTCTGTGAGTCAACACATCCTGCTATGATGTCACCAGGCAACAGTGTCTCCTGAAGCGCTGTGAAATGAGCATGACGATGAGCTTTGAGCTTCTAAAAGGCAAATTTTACACACGATGTTCACCCAAAATTGAGAGATTTTTTTTCCTTTTCAATACAGAGAGGTTGCATTAAGGAAACATGACTTGGAAAAAGTTGTAGTTTGACATGTGCTGTGGAAAAAACAACGAGGTCAGAGTGGTGAATACACTTACATCAAATGCAGGTGGACTGTGTTTGATTTAGGGCTGCATGGCATTGGGTACAGACTCAAAAGTTGCGATATATATTTTATTTTTCTGCAATATGTAATAATATGAAAAAACTGGCCTTGAATACCTGTATTTGGAAAGAATTAATCATTGTAGAATGATGGAAGTTGATTTTATAGGGTAGTGGACTTGTATCAAAAATATAAAATATTTTTTTATAAAGCTGAAAAAAACATTTGGAATCTTTCTGATATGGTGTAACACTGGCAAAGGCATCTAAAATATTTTTTTCTAATTTGGATGGCATTCAGATCTGGTTTTGTGCTGCTAATATAGAGCTTTGTAGTGCTGATTTAAATGGTCCAACAAATTAGTTGTGTTGCCTCGTGTAACAGGTTTTAATCAGCATCCTCATTTCTGCAACCAAATTGTCCTGCACAACTAATATTCAGTTTCTTTTTGCAACCAAATTTTACGTTTCAGTGTTTCTCTTGTGTTCCTTGCTCATTTTGTTGTGCACACATGGAATCTGCGTGTCACCAAACTTTATGTCTTGTGAATAAAGTGTGAAAAATAAACTTGCATAAAGCAGCAAAAAAAGTTGCAGCATAATGTGTTTTAGTTCATTTGCCTTTCCCTGTGATGTCACCATTGCGTAAACACACGTCGCAGTATCGATGCTGAAAGAATATATTGTGTAGCCTTAGCCTGATTCCATGAAATGTAGTTTTGATTTTCCACCACACCCAGGGAAATCAGTGTACTTTCCCAAACTTACCTATTGAGCAAGCTTTTACATAACCAGATATGATAAGATCATAGCGAAAGTTGATCATAGCCTGTGTTTCGTACTGCTGATAATTCTATTAGTCTGACTATGATTTGTGATTTTAATTTTGTATAAACTCTAAATCCAGACATTCAAATTCAATATCATGCTGTTTGAACAGTTTGCCTACTAATTAGAGCAAGCAAGTTAAAATAACATCTACCACATGAGCATTAAAGTGTCTGAGCCATTAGTTTTTGGTGTGAAAGTCCAGAATATTTAGCAGAATACAGTGCCATGATAGAGATTTACAAGATAAGGCCCAAGTGGAAAATAACCGGGATTGGACTCTAACTAGCTCAGTGAAGTGTTTGTGTGAATGCTGCTGATAAATTTGTCTGCACAGCTCAACTGTTTTCCTCTGTTTGAGAACACTAAGAGGTGTGTCTCCTCATGTCTATGCATGATATCATTGGGGATTGCAAAACAAGCAGGGACATGAGATGAGCCTAATGTTTGTGCTCTCCATATTAGGAAATGCTATTGATATGTGTGTCTAGCGTGACTTGAGTCATTGCGATCCAAATTTCAGCAATTTGTTCCGTGCCTTTAATGACATGTCCCAGCTGACTGTGAAACCCAATACCAAGAGAATACGTTGTACAACTGAGCAATTCATTGCTGTGAATTCCCCACGGGTTTCTTTAAACAATGGGAAACATGTACTCTGCTCTTTTCGCTCAAAGATCTTTGCATAAAACACAAAGTGTTTGTGTTTGCTGTGTCCTGTTACTCTTTGGAAAATTTGTCACCACTGGCAGCTCACAGGATAAAAACAACAGTTGCAAAAGCGTGAAAGATGTGATTTAGTTTTTTATTTTGAGATTAGGATGTCAGCAGCGTTCATGTACTCGTTTTTAGAACATTACCGGTAAGTTTAACTGTACTGTGTTGCAATAATAATGCAAATGCTTTATTATAAATATGTGTTCTAATCACTGTTTATTAACAGCTAATACAAAGATATAATAATGATGCTGCAATTTAACAATTTCATATAGAAACAGTTGAATTTATTGATAGTTTGTGGGTGATATAATGGGTGAGGCCTTTTATTTTTTCCTAAAATGAAACTTCTTGGCTCACCTCAAGCCAAAGTCACCTTGAAGAGGGAGACAGCTGTTTTAAATAGTTTGCTGTCTTAATATAGACTTGCATATTTTGCATGTGTGAGTTAGCTTGGCTATATTAGTTTGATTGTGTGCTCTGTAAATAGTTGTGCTGCGGTACACCCCAAAAATATTCACTTGACACTTGAGAGACACTTAAAAATGTATGAAAATCACTTCGTTAGGTAACAAAATGTATCACACTTTTTAAGCAACATACACTGAAATTATAGATGCAGAGTTCAAAATTAAGAGAGAGAATTCTTTGGAAATCCAGTGGTGGCTTACCTAGATGTTTCAGTATTTAGTTTGCAGTCCTTTGACTTCCAGAACTGTCTGACAACATTTGGGAATCGACCAGCTTCTGTAATAGTAGTGATGAAGGTTTCCTCCGTTTTTCAGCCAGCAAAGCTTCAGTTGATCCACATTAGCGCTGATGTTTTTCCTCCATGATGTCCCATAGTTCTTCAAGGGATTTAGGTCAGAGCTCTGGAAGGGTTATATTAAAACGCTCATTTTCTTCTGGGCGAATCATTCTTTTAACAGGCCACTGGTGTGCTTTGCTTCAAGATCCACTTCTTTCAGTTTATGAATTTTTGGGTTGATTTCTATGAGTTTGCAGCCACAATGCCATGATACTCTTCAGATTTTCAGATAAGTTCAACCACACTAGTGAACAAAACCAGCACCAGATTGACTGTACCCTTCTTCCATTGGCTTTCTCCACACAAACTTTCTACCATCAGATGCATGTGGGTTGATTTTGGATTCATTTGAAAATAATACACCTCCAAAAGCGTTACATTTAACGATAGATATGTTGACTAAGTTTGAAAATCAGAAACAAGCAAGCTTTTTTTCTGTTTAGAGTTATGCTTAAGTTTTTCTCAAATGACCACCCTGTTCTCCTTTTTGTGGAAAATCTGTTTAGACTTGTTCTAAATGTGTTTTTCTATGCATCAAAATCCAGTTTATCTTACAATTTATAAGATAACTTTATGAACTCCGTGGAAGTTCACTGACAGTTTATCTGCGCTGACACTTTATGGAGCCACTCTATGTGCTTTGTGTTCTCCAGGTGTTCCCCTTGTCCCGATCACTTTCACACGTAGCTGTAATGCTTCCCCCTCATTCCTTTTTGTGGCTCCTTTTCTTTTAAGAGCTTCTTCCCCTGCGGGCGTGATGGTGAGACTGTGTGTAGGCCAAAACTACAACTAACCAGGTGACGGGCTACAGCAGGTGGTGTTGTGTCCCTGAGGGAATTTGTGATAGCAGCATGACTTATAACCTCAAAAAGACATGCCTCTAGGATGACAAGGCATTATTATTCATGAAATACTCAACAGAAAAGTATGGCATGCACTGCCCAGCTCACAGATTTGTGAATTTCTTTTTTTGTTGTTGTTTTAAGACAGGTGTTGAACTATTGAATTGCTTACTTTAGAAGGCGCATGTTTTCACATCACATGGATGTCCATGACAAAAGTGAAATGCTCTTCACCAAATCCAGTAATAAAAGAAATCTTATTATAGAAGAAAAGATTGTTCCAGAAATCCCTTTCTTCTCCAATTTGTTCAGCCTTACTGCCAGATCTTCAGTTTATTACATGAGAGCTAGAAAGTCTTTGCTTTCTTTGGTTCTCAGACGCTCTCTAAAGTAAATACTGATAACCACTAACAGTCAGTCCATCTGTTCAAAGTCAGACTCAGATTTGCTGCTACATTTCCCCTTCTCTGTGTAATTAGAATGTACCGTACGTGACATATAATGTTTCAGGGTTAGCCTTTGATGTCATGTTTTCATGTCAACATTCACTCTTCCTGTTGGGTAGGGCAAAGGTGATATATTTCCACAGGATCTGAGTTTTTTTTTTTTTTAAAGTTGCACACAGGGGCTGGTAGGCCACACAGTTGAACAACAGATTCTCTGTCTTTCGCACATATTAGAAAAATGTATTCTTCAAATGTTGTACACAATTTTTTTTTATCAGTTATCAGTCTAATAATGCACTAAATCCAAAGATGTCACTGGATTTAACCTCAGAATTGCTTCCAGTAAATAGCTTGCAGCTCCAGTGTTTTAGGGGAAAAGGAATGCATGACAAAAGCAGTGAAACCCAATAGTACATGAAATATTTCACTGCACTAAAAAACTTTGCTGTATCTTGTCTTCTCACTATCCCTTTTGTTTCTATGCACAGGATATTGTATTTGTAAGCACCTATGTGATCGTGGTTTTATGTTTAGCCACTGAGATGAAAATAATAGTAATGCAAAGCAAGAAGCAAAGAAACTGAGTTGGCAGTGAGCTTAACTGAGCTCTAACAAGTTTCTGGCCATCCAGGGGGGTGTCTTGTCTTTACTCTGTCCCCCTGCAGGCCCAGCAGCACCACACTTGTCTGAGGAAAAGCCAGTACTCACTCTTACATACTAGGGATTAATATGGGTTTCAGCAAGATGTGAATGCACCCAAGACATTTCATCTCTCATCTCTCAATTACCAGTTCTAAACCTCAGGAATGAGCGGTTTAGTCGACCATGTCTTACTGGGAAGATAAATAACAAAAATTTCCCAAGTCTTTTGAATAACAAGGGGTGATGATGCCTTTGCCTTGCAATGCTCAATTTTCAAAATGCTTCACTTCCTTCTGTTTTGCTTGTTTAACCTCTGTGTGTAAAGACATTATGATCAGAATCAGCATGTTTTACATATTTGTAAAACTATGCTGCTGTTTATATTGCAATAAGCAAAAATATAGTTGCTCCACATTCCCTTGTCTTTTTAACCACAAGAACATGGTTTGTCTCAAGCAGTGGCTTCAGTGAGAGAACACTGACATGATGCGTCCAAAGTGCAGCTTCAGATCGCTGATCTGAGCTTGTCAAAGTAAACAAAAGACGATGAGTGATTATGTAATAGAAACAGTTCCAGCTTTTCCTTTTTTCTTTAACGTCTGCAGGTTATTTCTAGCTCCATTTGCCACTTGCTGGTATAATAATACCATTTTATGAAATCTTTTACTACAGTCCAGCATATTTATCCATTAGCACTTAAGAGGTTATACTGTGAGCAATATATTACCAACTCCCTATTACTCTTATTGTAGAGAGCATTGCTCAGGACCTATGACTCGCTCCAAAGCTGAAGGCAGAGAGGTAGCAGCTTCAGAGGAGGACTATTCATAGAGTGTTGTACTTCAGTTTTATTGTGATAAAGGTTATAAAGCCATGAGTCTGTGACAGTTGTACCAAAACGTCTGGCTCGGAGTTATTGGATGACAAAAAGGAAAAGCCATTATTCTTTAACGGGTTTTTAATACAATTTTTTTATTTATCAATTTTGTTTGCATTTGATATTGTATTTTATATATTTTTTCTGGTAATGTGGAGTTTTTCTGTTGTTGGATTATATCCTTATTTATGGTTTAATGCAGAATAGAGTGTAAAATATCTGCTTTTCTGTTTTAAGGTGCATCATGAGCAACAACTACAGTGTCACCCTGACTGGCCCTGCCCCCTGGGGCTTCAGACTGCAAGGAGGAAAGGACTTCTGTCTGCCCCTCACCATCTCACGGGTGGGTGGCACAAACACACACACACCTCTTATGTGCCCTTCACTTCATGACAGTAACCTCAGAGGAATGCTGTTCATGCTCATTATGCCATTTGCCTTGTCAGTGATGAAAGCGCGATTAATCTGTGTGACACTTGCTGCTGGATTTAGACAACTTCTTTAACAGTTCATGGCTCTGTCACTCAGTCCCCCATGGCCTTTACCTACCTCCTGTCAAGGCTGGGCTTGTTGTCAAAATAATGTTACGTAACATTATTTTGACAACAACACACAATCTGTCAATTTGAAGAACTCCCTTGAATCTTTCTAGTGGCCGCTCGGGATATATTTGGAGGATGAAGCCAATAGCTGTTAATGGCTCATGTCAGTTCAGTCATTCAGATGAGGGTTAGCGCTAAGTGTCCTGGCCTTTCCCCTGGTATTTGTCCTGATGTGAGACACAGGAGACTATGTGTGCTTTGTCTGCAATGGAAGCATCAGAACCTGTCCTTAAATGGCCCAACTAACTGAAATTCTAGAAAGCCGCAGTGGTTGTGTAATAACTATTTGGGACTTTGGACCACATAAATTCAGACTGGACTGACCAGGTTCTTCCGAACCCTGAGCTCACTGCTGGATGGCTTGTTGATTAAAAAACGGGGCTGTTTATGAGACAGCCCGAGGCTTTAGCCTATAAACAGCCACAGTCTTTATGTACATAATAGCATTTTGTGCTAAACACTGTGGCTGCTGCAAAAACTGAAGGGAGTCTTCAGGGCAGCTCAAAATCTGTAAAGTACTGGTCTCTGTCAGCCCAAGGATGTCTGAAGTGTCTCTATTATCCGAGCATTTCTCCTTGTCAAGCAGGATTAAAAGTTGGCAGCTTGTCTTCCACCAGCACAGCCGCTAGTGCTATGAGTACATCTCTGGCTTCTGCAGAATGAGCAGTGTCATTTGG